>JAQPPZ010002883.1:1258344-1887516 GCA_028583015.1 Wollemia nobilis
TATTTTGCGGTTTTTAATCTGTTTTAATGTTTTAAGCTTGGATTTAATGTTTATTAAAGTGCTAATATAATCTTTTTGTCTTTCATGCAGGATTCCATCTGGCACTTACGGGACAACCGGGAAAGGCCATAAAGGCAAAGTTAAAGTGCGGATTTAGTCAAGGACCGCCATGCTAGAGGAGAAGATGCCGGTGAGAGCATTCAATGACAAATTTATTGCAGAATTAATAGCATGAAGATAATTTCAACTCGGGGATGGCTTTGCGGAGATCAAATTGATGGAGAAGTGGTGACTCATCCGGCTCACCGTGAAGAATTAATGGAGGCATTTATTTGCAGCTGCGGATGAATGCAAGTGGCTTTAGATTTTATCTTCTCCATTTATGGCAGTTGACTGCACAGATTTGCAGAAGGGTTAAGTTCTATCCGGACTTTGATTTTAAATGGATTTTTATTGTAAAACCCGGGTCCTAGGGTTTAGATGTGATAAGATTTGCGGTTATGAGAAGAAGATATTTTGAAAAGATCGGGGTCATGTCTCGAGTCTATAAATACTTCTTCTCAATGTAATCGCGGGAGGCGGAGACTTAGAAATAAAAGGCTTATAAGCAATTTCTTGCAAATCTTGTGAAATCCTTTGTTTACGGACTTGGAGTTGATGTGCTTTAGCTTTTACGTGATAGCATGGCCGGGGAGCCTAATCTTTTGCGAGTGTGATAAGTGTATCTTCTTTTGTTATCCGTTCCATTTAAAGTTTGTTAGATATATGCTTGTAAATCTGCCATTATCAAGTTTAAATATCGTTGTTAGGCTTCGGTTGTTCTCTTGTCTGCTAGGGGAAATTACAGATTTGAGGTTAAGTTTGTTCTAATTGCTCTGTCTTCCTTTGTGTGAGCTAGGTCTGTCGGTGAAAGATACCAGTTTTAACCAGCTGCCCTTGGATTTATAATTTTCTGCTAGATCTGTTTCACTCTGCCTTGTGCTCTTAGTTGAAAGTGATCTTAGGGTGACTGGACACTCTCTTCTTTGATTTGTTCTGTTGTGAAGCTGGTAGCATAGATAAGATTGATAGTTTAGGGTTTTGCAGTTGATGTCTGATAAACTTCTCTTTACGCCCTACCCTACCCTCTCTTTGTTTTCGGTGAATGATCCATTTTTATTTTCTTTGTTTGTCTTTTATTTAAATCTGCTGACCCATGAGAGCTAGATCAAGAATTCAAGTTAAATTTGATAAACAACTTTTGACAACTACTGAACAAGTTCAGGAACCCCCTGTAAGGTAACAGAAGCGAGTCCATATTGAAATCTATTCCAGAAGTGGAAAAGAGTGAATAGCCATTCGACCCAACTCTGTAACTCGCACCTTGGATAACCAGCTAGATCCTAAAGTGAGTGGGATCCGTCCCGTGGGTGTCTCCGATGGCTTCCTGCCCATCCTTTCGCGGGGGTGCGTATGAAAGCCGGACCAACACCTAATTGGCGCTAGAAGGAGGGCATGAACTCAGTTCAAGTATTGTAAGTTTGTGAGTGCTGATTTAAAATTATTGAGTTTAAACAAGGACTTAACACAACATTTAATCGGCATTTTAAGTTGTCGATACAGTTTTAAAATTGCCAGAGAAGACCTCAAGTTAAGAACAGTTTTATCTCCATGGCGGTTATCCAATTACAACTCGAGAATATCACTTTATCAACCAAGTAATAATGGCAAATTGGTTGGGCCCCACTTACTTTGAATATTCCGGGTATAGCCCATGACTTGCCCAGAAGTCCAGAAAGGTATCTCCCTAGGTATAAACATGATGGGACAAGAACTGCAGAAGAACATCTGCTAGCTTTTAAAAATGCTTTAAAATTGTTGAATATACGACATGAAGATGTTGCCTGCAGATTGTTCCCGTTCACTCTCCAAGGAGGGAGCTTATGATTGGTTTTTAAACCTCACCGGCAATTCCATTACTAGGCTGGGATGATCTAGAGAAAGCTTTTATATCACAATTTGGGGAAGTGATAGACCCCGAGTGTGTTATACCAACAATTTTTCAGCATCAAGAGAGAGTCGGGAGAAGCTGTCGGGTCTTTCAATATGAGGTTCCAAAGAGCTTACGGTAGAATGAGTGGCCATTACATCCCAAATGCAAATCTGGCCTTAGAAATCTACAAGAATGCATTGGATTCGGTGACCTCTATTTTCCTCAAGAGAGACATCAATATCACAACCCTGGCGGGGGTTATAAAGAAGCCTTAATTCTTGAGAGACAGTTAGGGCCTCAAATTTTGAGCGATCCTTTGATATCCTATGTTACACGGAACATGCCTATTTCAGGCCCCATTCCACATCATGAGTTAGTGCCAACATGTCATGCTCTACCCAAGGAGACTCCGTTAAGCTGTGACATCCACTCGGCATGTGCAAAATACGAGAGAAAGGTTCGACAAATTCAAAGTGGAAGAGCTTGAAGTGAACAGTTGTGATCTGGCACCACCCAAATCTGAAGTTTTTCCTGGTGAGTTAAATTTTCCTAGAGATCAAAGAAATATTGATATTTCTAGTTCACCCAAAAATAGTACAACCAGGGTTTCAGATTCTTTCACTTTTCCCGAAGAGACGAGAAAGTCTTGTACGAGACTCCTGTGGATGAAATGCAAGATTTTCAACAGTTCAAAATGGGACGGTTATAATTTGAGATGTAGAGTCCAGAACCTAACAATGATCCTTCCTCATCGGAGGATGATGAAAGTGAGATTCAATGTCACTATGCAGAAGTAACTGAGGAGGATAACATCATTGAGGATATGAGGGAACTTAAAGTTGACATCACCCTCTATGAACTGCCTCAGATTGTTGAACAAAAGGTTAACTTGATTGAGGCTTACTCTGGACCACCTGTTGAATTTCAAGAAAAGGAGGAAAAGATAGTAAATATGAATGTGGTCAACCAACTTGGAATTGATGAACTGTCTCAACATAAGCCTGCAACTTCTCAACATAATATCAAAGAAAAGGCTATAAACTGTGTTGATGCGAGATATTGGATTTTATAATTTGGCAAGCGAGAAGGTGGGAACGATTCTGACTCTAATCAATCACAACCATGATGTTTGGACATTGCACATTGATGAGGTTAAATCTAAGCAAGGCTCAGGTGAAAAGGAAAATTGTAAACATTCTGCTAGAGGGATAAAAATTGAAGTCCTGGATATTGAAGCAGTACAGCAACCACAAAATGTTCAAGTTGTTAAGAACCGGGGCATACGGATAAAACATGATTTCTTTCGGTTGTCACATAATTTTGAAGATGTGGTGGTGCAGGGTCTGTCAAGATTTTAAGGTATTTGATCCTGGGGGTTTTTTTACATTCAGTACTTTTGAAAGAACTCCGCAAACCCTTCAATTAGAAGCATAAACATGTTATCATATGATTTGTTATTATATGATTTGTTTAATTTGAAGGAGTTGCAAATTTGTTTTTCAAATGGGACGGGGAAGACAGTAAACACAAGTCTTTCCCGGGATAGCAAATTTTTGAAGCACAGTCTGGAGTGCATTTCGTCAACAGGACCTGAAAGGTAATTTTTCTAAATTACTTGCACATGGTCAAAAATTTTTTAAGGCACCATTTCTCTGCTTTCCCAACTGCTGCATTTTTTGAGTATGAAGGGAAGTTGTAACATATGTATACATTGTAAGTAAGCTTTGAAGTTTTAGTTTTTTTTCAGTTTTAGCTTGTGCAGTTTATTTCTTTTGTCAGTGCTTTTTATTTCCTTTCTTTGTCTTTTTATGTCAGCTTGTTGTTTAAGTCTGTACAGTCTTTTGTTTCAGTTTTATTTGCTTTAGTTCTTTATTGCAGTTCTTTTTCTTTTGTGTACTTGGTTTAGTTTATTTTAGTTGCTTTAGTTTATTTCAGTTCTTTGTTGCAGTTTAGCTTTCTTGAGTTCAACGATTTTAGTTGCTTTGCTTCGATTCTTTTAGTTTGTTTCTTTTATTGCCTTTTTAGTTTTTATTTTCTTCTCTGCATTTCTTTTTCTTTGTTGTCTGTACAGTCTTTTGTTTTAGTTATTTTCTTTGCTGTCTGTTCAGTTTATTTTATTTCCTTTGCCTGTACAGTTCTGTGCTTTAGTCTATCTTTGGAAGTCTGTGCAAAGTCCTTTGGCTTCTAAAATATTCTATCCTTTAACCTCTGCCTGAGCAATCAATGAAAAGTCAAGCCTTCAAATTGTTTTATTCCTAGCTGATAAATCCACAATCCAATGCCCATCTATTCATTATTCTAATAGAGATAGTCTACTTGCACTGAACGGTAGAACTATTTTGTTATTCAGGACAAAGGTAGAGAGATGATTGGATCTTGTGTCTTACTTGCCACAGTTGTTTTAATGATAGAAAAACTGCTATCTTTGTTTAGTTGGAGGAACTCCGGGGAATCCAAGAAAAAGTTGGTTATGAGAGGGGACTATGGTTCATGCAATTATTTGGGTATCCATAGAGGCTATCAGTGCCTAGACTGAGACAGTTCCAGATTGATCAAATGATAAAAGAAAATTGTGATTTCTCTAAAAGCATTTCAGATATTGATATATTTCAGAGGGAGAGATAAAAAAAAAAAAAAGAGAAAAGGAAAAGAAAAGAATTACATAATGAAGAGGCAGCCAATATTAGATTCTGCCCTACAGTTGTAAATTTGGGTCGTGTAAATCTAAAGGGTAACTCTGTCTAGGCTGTAAAAGGCTAAACTAGTAAACAGAGCTCTACTCGGTTTCCCCTTTTACAATCTAGAAAAGTTGATCAATCCAAAGTTCATCATTCAATCCAGTCATCCTTGAAGAAAGTTTTATACCCTTTGAAATTGCACATCAGAAATCTTCCTTGAAGTAATCCAGCCTAGTATGTCCTTGGGAAATTTTAACAATTGGCGGTTAGCGAGTCAATTTATTGTGAAGAATGTCTGTGGCAAGGCATGATGCATGGTCTTTTTGTTTTGAAACCGGAGTCTTGGGTTCTAAAATAGTGCTACTATTTTACCCGTAGATATCGCCATTTGTTGAGAAGCAACACACCCCCACTGAAAAATGAGATTCCATCCTCTTGAAAGCTACTGAACTTCCATTTTTGCAGCAGGGACCCTCTTGATAATTTTCAGGTTTTAAATCCAAATTTGCTTGCCTCCTTTTTAAAGTTGTGCTTTTTCTTGCATTCCAGCTGTGTTATCCAAGAATTCACTTTTTACATGCTAGAATCATTCATGCACAAACAAAATCTTGCACCGGTACCGAGAAAAATCCAGAAAACAGTTGCATAAATTCATGAAAAATCAAACTTTCCATTTTTGGTAGTGTCGCGATATCGCGACACTTCCATTTTGAAAATGTCGCGATATCGCGACGGGTAAATCAAAAAGCAGCTAAGTCATTTTTAGTGTAGCGAAATCGTGACACTTTCCATTTTTGGAAGTGTCGCGATATCGCGACATTTCCATTTTTGGAAAGTGTCGCAAAATCGCTGCCGGCCGGAGGAGAGAGAAAGAAAACGTACGGAAGGGCACGATTTTGCGACATGTCGCGAAATCGTGACATGTCGCATTTTCACGGTAGGAGAGAGAAAGTGGGCTACAGAATGAAAATCGGCTAAGTCGCAAATGTGTCGCAAAATCGCGGTCAACGCATGCAGGTACGGGAACTGTCGCGATATCGCGACGTGTTCTATTTTCGATGGAGAAAAGGTGGCTAAGTGCCAAAGGTGCGGCGCGTCGCTAACATGTCGCGAGAATCGGGCGACATCAAGAAGTTGTGCGGAGTGGCGGGAGGTCGCGATTTCGCGACATGTCGCGAAATCGTGACATGTCGCGTTTTCGCGGCCGACGGGGAAGAAGTTGCCGATGCGCTGGGGACGTCGCGATTTCGTGACATGTCGCGAAATCGCGACATGTCGCAGAATCGCGATAGGAGAGAGAAAGTCCTAAGTTGACCAGAAGTGCATTCCAGTGGGAAACAGAAGGCATCCTGGGGTAGCGACACGTGTCAAAGCGTGAGGCAGACAAACAGAGGCCGACATGCAAGCTTATTTTGCGGTTTTTAATCTGTTTTAATGTTTTAAGCTTGGATTTAATGTTTATTAAAGTGCTAATATAATCTTTTTGTCTTTCATGCAGGATTCCATCTGGCACTTACGGGACAACCGGGAAAGGCCATAAAGGCAAAGTTAAAGTGCGGATTTAGTCGAGGACCGCCATGCTAGAGGAGAAGATGCCGGTGAGGGCATTCAATGACAAATTTATTGCAGAATTGATAGCATGAAGACAATTTCAACTCAGGGATGGCTTTGTGGAGATCAAATTGATGGAGAAGTGGTGACTCATCCGGCTCACCAGCAGAATTAATGGAGGCATTTATTTGCAGCTGCGGATGAATGCAAGTGGCTTTAGATTTTATCTTCTCCATTTATGGCAGCTAACTGCACTGATTTGCAGAAGGGTTAAGTTCTATCCGGACTTTGATTTTAAATGGATTTTTATTGTAAAACCCGGGTCCTAGGGTTTAGATGAGATAAGATTTGTAGTTATGAGAAGAAGATATTTTTGAAAAGATCAGGGTCTGTCCTGAGTCTATAAATACTTCTTCTCAATGTAATCGCGGGAGGCGGAGACTTAGAAATAAAAGGCTTATAAGCAATTTCTTGCAAATTTTGTGAAATCCTTTGTTTACGGACTTGGAGTTGATGTGCTTTAGCTTTTACTGTGATAGCATGGCCGGGAGCCTAATATTTTGCAGAGTGTGATAAGTGTATCTTCTTTTGTTATCCGTTCCATTTAAAGTTTGTTAGATATATATTGTAAATCTGCCATTATCAAGTTTAAATATGGTTGTTAGGCTTCGAGTTGTTCTATTGTACTGCTAGGGAAATTACAGATTTGAGGTTAAGTTTGTTCTAATTGCTCTGTCTTCCTTTGTGTGAGCTAGGCTATCGGTGAAAGATACCGGTTTTAACCGATTGCCCTTGGATTTATAATTTTTTGCTAGATCTGTTTCACTCTGCCTTGTGCTCTTAGTTGAAAGTGATCTTAGGGTGATTGGACACTTTCTTCTTTGATTTGTTCTGTTGTGAAGCTAGTAGCATAGATAAGATTGATAGTTTAGGGTTTTACGAGTTGATGTTTGATAAACTTCTCTTTACGCCCTACCCTACCCTCTCTTTGTTTTCGGTGAATGATCCATTTTTATTTTCTTTGTTTGTCTTTTATTTAAATCTGTTGACCCATGAGAGCTAGATCAAGAATTCAAGTTAAATACGATAAACAACTGTGCAACCTATCGAACAAGTTCAGGAACCCCCTGTAAGGTAACAGAGCGGTCCATATTGAAATCTATTCCAGAAGTGGAAAAGAGTGAATAGCCATTCGACCCAACTCTGTAACTCGCACCTTGGATAACCAGCTAGATCCTAAAGTGAGTGGGATCCGTCCCGTGGGTGTCTCCGGCGGCTTCCTGCCCATCCTTTCGCGGGGGTGCGTATGAAAGCCGGACCAACACAATTATTTTGTCAAATTCGACCCATTTTAACAAAAATACCAAATTTGATAAGGCAACGGTTCCAAATGTAACACAATAGTTGAGTATTCCTGGTGGGAAGGTATCTTATGATGGTCATAATAATCCCTAGGATGAGCTTGATCTTAAGTACCAAATAGAACAATCTTCCAAGTACCCGAACTACCCTCGTATGGATTGTCAATATCTTATACGACCTTCCACACATACATTGTACCATCTGAGATCATACAGTGGCCAAGATGGTACAATATTGCACTCAAAAAAAACTGACAGATGCTATTTTGGAGGCTGTCATACACAGTTTTGTAATCGTTCAAGCCGATTACCAAAACTTCCAAATCGGTAAGTTTCTATCAATCGCCTGTTTTACCAAATTGGGTAAGGATTATGTGTACTATTTGTACGATGTATGATCTGTATGATCCAAAGGTACAAAAAGATATTATTTGCAATGCTCTTCTGCTCCAATCTCTCTTTAAAAGGTTTTGTAAGGTTTTAACAGTACAAACAAGATGATTCCACACACAAGCAAAGCATCCAATCCGGGATTATAAGTGATTTTGTTCAAGAAATTACACCCAAAAATTATATAGTCTACTTCAATACGTCCTTGAAAATTTCCTCATACTCCTAGATCATTCTCCATGATTCCCACCAGTAGCAATCTTCTCACAACCTGCAATGAAGCCTAAAACTAACATATGATAGTAAGGAAGAAACTCAATCACACAATAATCATCCACAATGCATCAACCATACACACAGGATCGTACACTGTCATCCACAATGTCTGTTATTTATTATTAATGGTGATAAACTTAGTACAATGTGGAAACTCTATCCATACTATAGCAATAACTCATAAATATGGCTAACTCTCTATCCTAGCAACTATGAACCAGTAAACTAGTAGCCAGACTCATAAATTCAAAAATGGGGCCTTATATAACATTGCCCAAGCTGTTCCAAAGCGGTTCCTGAGACAATCCGTTATTCACAACTGCTCAATTACAATTGAATACACTATTTTGGCCTTTTCCTAAGTTTACACCTTAGGTTAGCAAATCCATGTGATATTTCATCCCAAAATTGCATTTCCTTTACATTTTAGTAAATTTTGATGTACCCTATATGATTTGCTACTGCTCTGTACAGTTTGTCACTTTAGTTGTATGATATTATGTACGATTTTCTCCCTACTATACGGTTTCACCAAACTGGAGAAAATCATCTCCAAAATAGTCAAAACTTTATCAAATCACTTCTTTCTCTGGGAGGTGGATTTGCTACCTACATTCCATATTTGGTATCTTCAGGGTTACCACGTGTCATGGCTAATTTTGGTTGAGACTTGGTGTAGTTTTTTGCTTTTTTTAGGACTAGAAATTTTGAGATGTAGATATCTGAGCTTTCTATGGGTGCACCCCACTAGAATTAGATGATCTAGTCACCTTGGCTTCTATTGGAGGGCCTACATGTGGTGCCCTTCTCTCACTCATATTTCCCCCTAATGAGGTGGCTGGTGCCTGGAAATCACTTTGGGTTTCTTGCTCCTCATCATCTTCTTCTGAGTCTTCTTGGTTGAGCCTTGGGTCTTGGGGATCCTCCTTTGAAACCTTGGGATTCAGGTCTTCTACCTCATTATCCTTCTTCTTCAGGGGCTCATAATTAGTATTGTATTTAGCAAAAAAATCCACATTAGACCCCTTGGATATGCTTCTTCGGTATCATCCCGCTTGCAGCGCATAATCCACCGTTATTCAAATTTTGTGCTCTGACTAGTCCTTTTTGTTCATGATTTCCTAAAATAGTGCCCCTCTTATCAGTTGAGAAGGGTCTTTATTTGGATTAAATACTTTTTGGTATGGATAGTCCACCCTCCACACCGATCGATTGTGCATGCTAAATCTGGTGAAGGGGGAAACTTGATCTTATAGTAGATTTTTGTATTTCAAAACTATCTTGTTGCCTTCATTCTCATGATGCTTGAACTACCTTGGTTTGTTGTTATCTATAAGCATTTTTTGTAGGATATGGTTAGGATCATAGTGCCACCTAGGCGACACTTGAGGAAGTCCAAGAACTGACAACCTCTAGTCTAGTTGGTGAAAATGAGTCCAGTTCTTCTTGGGGAGGAGAATTGGATCAAAAAATATGGTCTGTAGGAAAATCACCTTCTTCTTAGTCCCATTTCCCCATCTTGCTTCAACATAGCAAATTTATCGATATACCTCCATACCAAAAATCCAATTCATGACATAGAAGGGTAGTAAGTAGGGAAAATCAGAGAATCCATACAACCTGACGCAAGTGCCCTCCTGCATAAAATAGTAGTCTCCAATTTCCTGAGAATTGGTTTGTAGAAAATTCATAACTTTTTGGGATAGGTGCGGACAATATTGGTTAATATATAAAAGAGTAGGTCCTAGGAACTATTTGTTAAATTCCATGTATGAATTACTTTTCCTAAGAACATGGGTCCATTCAACAGGTGGGTGTACCTCTCCTCTATCATTCCTTTCTTGAATCTTCACAAAATGTCTATCATGAGGCATGTGATGAAAAATCAACCAGGTTAGATGAGATACATACCGAAATTCCTTGCTCATTCCTCCTTGATACTCAACCAATTATTTTTTAATGTTTTGATCTAAAAACCCCACTCAATCAAATCTGAAATTCTTGTAGGCCCAAGAGATGGTGTGACCCATTACCAAATGATATGGGTAGACCTCTTCATTTGAGGAAAGACCTAGCATGGCATCTAGGAGATACAAAATAGATTGATATTCTTCTTTGACATATGCCAATGGCCAGGATTTGACATCATAGCCCTTTGGTAGCCCTTTGAAGTCTTTTGTTACCCACTGCTTAGGGCTATCATTGAGCAAACTGCATTCATTGCTCTTCCTTGTTCACCCCAATTACTCTAGGTCCAATGCCTCCCCAAGGATCCCGGAGCATAGCACTCTCTGGAAAAAAGGTCTCCCGGATAGCGTTAGCACTAATAATGAACATCACCCAACCCTAAGCATATCGAACTCTACCATTGGTAGGGTTGTAATGTGTGGCTACTGTGTATCCTAGCTCGAGGTAGGGGTAAATAGGAAAGGGTATAAAGGGGGTAAGATGACTCCTCCAAGCCACCGCCATTGGCTTGTGGTTGGACAGATTCGCTACTAGGGCTACCAAGGCTTCCCTTGTAATAATGAATTTACCTTTGACTATTATCTCAGTGTCCTTGAGGCCCTCATATGAGTCTTCCAACCTTTTCTCCGTATTCATTTTTCCCATTTTAATGGCCTTTCTTCAATTACTATAGAATTATCAGAGGCAGAAACTGTCGAGACTTCACAGATTTTAGGATGAGTACTGTTGCTTCTATCGTGTGTTATTTTCTTATCAAGATTTTATATGATACCACAAGAAAATTTTTGGCTTCTTCCTCTAGTCATTTATAGCATGTGACTAGGGTTGCATGCAAGGTAGTGACAGGACCGTTGGAGGAATTTTTCTAAAAATGAAGCAAATATCTTGGGCTGAACTCCTTTTGATGATTGTCAATATTTTAAATTTTCTAGGGTTAGGTCTGTAACTAATGAAATGGAGGCAACTATCACTTCATCTTGTTAGCATAGCACAAACCAACTACTTCTAGATTGGCTTTCCTTGTATATTGTGCCATCGCATTTTAATGCTTCTTCATTGGTAAGGGATGATTAGGGGTAAATATCCCTTGGGTATGTCAGCCGCTTACCCACCTAGAGGAGTGTACCTTTCTTTGTAGTGTTTTGAATGTCTACATTGGGATGTGCACCTACCGTTAGCCTTACTTTTCTTTCAACTATTATTCTATTGGTGTTCTTGGGATGTGGTCTGACATCCGTATTTGAATGGTGATCCGAGTCTCCCACTTTGAGCATTATGATGATAATTGCTTCCCATGATTTTGCATTAATAATACCTACCTCTAGTTGAAACATGTGGGAGTGGTTCAAGTCATTGGTCGGCATGGAACACCATTTTAGATAAAGATAGTTGTCTCCCACATCATCGGATGTGAGTTTTTTATGGCGGGACATGAGGCATTTTGAGGTAAAGTGTCATGCTTTGGACTATCCACCTAATTTCCAATGAGGGTAGAGTTTTGTATATTCCCCTTGGTTCTAAGTTCCCTCTCTTCTCCGCCCAAAGTGGGCGGGTTTTTTTATCTTGGTGGGTTACTAGGTTCTTCCACCATTTTCCACCATGCTTGAGTTCTTTAGCAATTGACACCTTCTTCTTATCTGCTAGAACTGGTAATCTTCTAAAGTGGTTGAAACTCGACCAAGATGATGATCTCAGAGACTACATGTGGACTTGAGCCAAAATTTGATAGACTATTTAAAACCTCTTTACAAGAAACAAAACATAAAGCAGGAAAGGGTATTTACATATATACATTTTGGTGTTAGGAAGGATTAAGCATAATTTTTAAGATACTGACCATTCACAGGAATGGGTAGCAACTTCCCCTCTAAATCTTGTAGCTGGTATGCATTTGAATGTTTGCAACTCTAGATGAGATAAGGTCCTGACCAAAATGAGTCAAATTTATCATGGGCCCCTGGTTTTGCATGTTTGACATCCCACTTTAGGACTAGATCTCCTTCACAGAATGCTCTAGGCATAGCTTTTTTATCAAACCAATGCTTGAAAACACCTTGATGATGGCGCAGGTTATCATATGTTGTATTTCATTCTTCCTCCAACTAGAAGAGTTGGGCTAACCTTTTCTCGATGGCAAGAATATCCTCCACCTCCATCTTGTTAATGAATTTTAGGGTGAGGAGTTCTATATTGATCAAAAGGATTGCCTCCCTTCCATACACCAGCACATAAGGATATGTATTAAGAGACTTCTTAGGAGTGATCCAATCTATCCATAATTCTTGATCAAGTAGGAGGTGCCATGTCCTATGATTATACTCTATATTGCATTTTATTATCTTCAAAAGATTCTTGTTGGTAGATTCATCCAAACCATTTCCCTGTGGATAATAATTTGAAGATGCATTCCAATAGATTCCATATTTTTTGGCAAACTCTAAGGTCTTGGCTCCTATAAAATGAGTACCATTATCAGATACAATGGTGGAAGGAATGCCAAACCTAGTTATCAACCTTTCCAAGAAATTCACCATCATCTATTGGTCAGCATGTTTGGTAGCTTCTACCTCGATCCATTTTGTGAAGTAATCAATGGCCATGAGCACATACTTGTGACCTACCAATGAGTTTGGATTGATTTCACTAATAAAATCTATCCCCCATTGCTAAAATGGTTCTTCTGCTAATACTAGCCATAGGGGAGGATCCGCATGTTTATATTTTCTAGTGAATCTCTGACATTTATCATAGGATTGAGCCCATTTGAATGCATCATAGAACACCATTGGCCAGTAAAATCTAGCCCTTAAGATTTTAGCAGCTGTGGTTTGCCCTGAATAATGTCCTCTTGAGAATCCACCATGGAACTCCTTCAAGACTTCATCAGTCTTGCCTGGTGATATGCATCTGAGAAGCACGCCATTGAAACTTTGTCTGTAGAGGACATCACCAACCATTACATAGTTTCTTGACTAGAGTATGTACCTTCTCCTTTGGGAGGCTGTCAATCCTTTTAGGTATTCCTTGAAGTCAAAGTAATGGATGAGCTGATCAATCCATGTTATAACCACTTGTTGGCCATCTTCATATTTGGTAGGGCGGTCCTCTTCCATAATCATACTTGAATGCTTAGCCATAGAATGAGCTAAATGTTGGCAAAGGGCCCTGCCCCTTACTAGTTTTATTGGTTTTATTTCTACATCAAACTCCTAAATTTTTGACGTCCAACCAACCCTTCCCTCACCCAGTTCTCCTCGTATGATGAAACTTTTGACATCTGGATGGACGACGTATACCAAGATTTTACTTTGAGATAAGAAATGCCTAAATTTTTTGAGGGATTTCATGATGGCATATACCTATCTTTCAATGAAATTATATTTCTCTTCATGTTGTTGCAAAGTTTGACTGAGGAAAGCAATTGGTCTTTCATTGTCATCCTCTCCCTTTTGAGTGAGTACTACAGCATAGCTTTCCTCCACCCCAAACACATATAGGATGAAATATTTAGAATAGTCTGGATTGATTAAAATTGGGGCTCTTGAGATTGTTTCTTTTATTCCTCTAAAAGCTTCTCATCGAGCTTCTATCCATTCAAACTCTGCATTCTTTTTAGCATCTCAGTCATTGGCCTGACTATCTGGGCAAAGTCAGAAATGAATTTTTGCATGAAGTTGATTTGACCAAAAAATAATTGAAGCCCTTTCTTGTTCATTGGCATGGGTAGCTCTAGAATGGATTTTACCCTATCAGGATCAATAGCAAGCCCTTGTTTTGACATGACATGCCCTAACAACTTGCCCTTTTGAATAACGAACACCAACTTTTTGGGGTTCAATGATATCCCAAATTCCCTATATTTCTCAAAAACTTGAGCTAAGTGCTCAATATGCTACTCTTTCTTATGCGAGAACATTGTCATGTCATCTAGATAGATGACAATCACCTTGTTGACCAGTTCTTCGAATGCTACATCCATCGCTCTTTGGAAGGTAGCTCCTGCATTTGAAAGCCCAAATGGCATGCGCTCATAGGTAAAAGTTCCCCATTTTGTGGTAAAGGTTGTCTTGTATTGGTATTCATCTCGGACCCATATCTGATTGAAGCTTGAGAAGTCATCTAGTAGGGAGAATCTCTCTACCCCTGCTACAATGTGTAGTATTTGATCAATTTGAGGTAGGAGATAGTGATATTTTAGGGAGACCTTGTTCAGGTTGCGAAAATCAACACATAACCTGATATCTCCATTATTTTTCCTTATTGGGACCAGGTTTGCCACCCAAGTTGAATTTTTAATGGGATATATTATTTTGGCATTAAGCAACTTTAGAAGCTCATATTTCATTAAAGCTTCAATCTTTAGGTTAACTGGTCTTTGCTTCTATCTAACTGGATTTGATCCAGGCTCTAGCTCAATGGTATGTTGAATGGTGTTTCTATCATAAAATTTTAGGTCATCGTATGTCTTGGCTATAATATCATCATATCTTCTGCACAACTCTTGAATCACATTTAACTCTTCTTCGGAGCATTCTGTACTGACCTTCAAATATTTTCTTAGGGCTATTGGGATTTCTTTAGATTCTCCATCATCAATTTTGATCATGTGGCTCACTGGACGATCGTTAGTGTCAAAAAGGCTTTCCAATGTGATTATTCCTTTTGGGATATGATTATTTTTTAACTGCAAGAAACCCTCTTCTTCTTCTTGATCTTCGTATTTTGCATGTTTAGCGGTATAGTTCATTTCTTGGACCATGAAATCCTCTATTTGTTCATCATTCTCAAACACTTGCCAAAAAATATCCTTATCTGGTACCGAGGGTCGGTATATCAACCTCACTACCTTAGATTTTAGGGGACAATAATTAGCACTTATAACCTCCAGGGTGTTAGCATGAGTATTCTGGTCCCTAGAAATAGCTTTGATATTCAGGGACTCAAAATATTCCAACAAATCCCAGACTCGATTCTAGTATACCCTAAGATAGTGTTGTTTGCTTAGACATTTTTTAGTGACCTAGTTAACTACCATTTTAGAATCACCAAATCTTTGCAAATGCTTAACCCCCAATTTTTAAGCCTTTCTTAATCCTAGGCACAATGCTTCATATTTTGCTGCATAATTGGTGTAACTCCAGGTTAGCCTGTAAGAAAAAAAATTTTGATCTCCTGTTGGTGTAACCAACACCACTCCTATCCTATTCTTGCATCTGGTCCCATCGAAGTACAACTTCCACATCTGGTTTGATCCCTGAGTGGGACTCTTCCTTAATTTCTTGTCATCTGGTTTTTTGATGGTATAAGTACCAATCCCTGTCTCTATCATAGCATTAAAATATCTTAGAGAAAATTGATCTTCAGTCTACAGTTCCTCTAGGACTTCTTCCATAAGATCCTCACCTTCAGTAATGATACCCACTATTTTCTCCTACTGGTCTTCTTCCTCAAGCCTTTCTATATGAAATGAAGAGGGCTTCTTCGAGAAAATTTTTACTCTTCTACCTTTGAAAGGAATCTCCATGTGGGAGTAATCCAATGACAGGTACCCTCCCATATTAGCAGTGAATTACCTGGAAAGAAATATTCCAAAGTATGGTTCCATATCCACCACTGTAATCTCCTGTATTACAGTAATCTAAGGCAGTCTGTGCAACACCATAGGGACATCTTTGATCACTCCTACAGTTTTGATGGAGTGCCATCCAACTACAAGACTCTAGAGCAACTTATTGTATATTCCATACCCATAACATCACATACCGCTTTAGGCATCACCGTTGTAGTAGCTCCCGAGTCTATCATGAAATTGTGTACCACCCATCCCTCCATCTCAGGGATAAATAGAATGGGGAGGGCCTATTTTTACCCGCCCCCATGATAGGGATGTCCTGATCCATTTCTTGATCAGGGGGTGATTTATTTTGGGACTTTATTAGTTGTAGTGCCGCTTGGAGCAAATCAATTTGTCCAAATATCATCAGGGCATCAAAAATACTAACCTTTGAAGGGGTCTTTTTTAATTCTTCAACTATATTGAAACTGGGAGTGGCAGGCTGCTTCTCCTTGTCCTTATGGTAACCTTTGTACCTACTTTGGTATTCTTGAGTGGCTTCTATTCACTACCTCTTGGTCAAGGAAGGGTATTTCAATATGTCTCTAGCCTCCTCTTGTGTTTGCACTGCCTTATGCTGACCCACATTGGGTATACTCTCCCTCTTTTGCACAGGTAGGTTTTGGGCAGGAGCTATCTGAGGGCTCTTTCTCCCAACCTATTCCTTTTCTCTTCTATCGTTGGGTGTTTTTAGAGGGTGCAGGTCCTCGGGGGCCACTGACATTGATTTCTTTTCGGACCTGGTGAGCATAGAGATTTGGTCATCTGAAGCCAACATGCAGTTATGTTCACATTCTCGTACTATATTGATGTGACCCTTCTATGCCCACTCTATTATTTCCATCACTAGCTTCTACACGTAGTGTTGGTGCATCATACATGTGTTTTTTGCATGAGGATCATTGCACGTAGAGCACCAATAATCTATCTAGGTAGCAGCGGAGGAGGGTTCTCCTTCCTCATTTGTTAGGATAGTGCTTGTTCTTTCATGGGGTTTGTTGGTAGAGGCAGCTTGATCACGAGATACATATGGGAATCTTCTAGGTTGAAAATTCCTTTTTACCTCCCTTCTCTTGATAAGAGTTATCTCATTATTGAGGGTCTTGATAGATTTTTGGACATCCATGTTTAGGCTTTTTACAGAGTTTTACAGGTCCAATAGAATGGTCATTTGAGGATCTAGAGCGGGGAGTGTCGGTGTTGTAGGAGGAGCTGGGAGAGTGGGCAATATGGGTATTGCTGGAAGAGTAGGTGGCACCGAGATAGTGTGCCATTATGGTGCACTCACTAGAGGAGGATTCATTGGGTAGGGTGGCATTGAGGGCACCAATGGTGGTTGGATATGGGGTAGTTTAGGAAAATAAGGTATAGTTGGCTTTGGAGGAAGTTGCCCCATAGCTATCAGGAGTTTTTTAGCTTTCATTGCTTCTTGGAATATTTGTGGAAAATTTAGGACATTAATTTACCTTATCATCAAGGTTAAATCAGGGATAAAGGCTCTCAAATAATAATATACAACTTTTTCATTAGTCGACCTAATACCATTAGGGTTCCTATGCCAGGAATGAGTGAATCTAATATTAAAATCACTTATTTCTTCCTGGGGATGTTTTTGGATGGTGGTGAACTACGTGAGTGAAGAGAAGGGGTCGACCTATTTATTGAACTTGATAACCAACCTTCCTACTAGATCAGCCCATGAAGTGATACTTCCATTAGGAAGGGTTCTATACCAGTATAGCATCTTACCCTTCAATGAGATAACCAACAATTTAATCATAACATCCTCATCAACAATACTATGAACGATAGTGAGGACCACTACATCTTGGTAGTGTTCAAATGTCGTCTTTCCGGTGCCATCATAGGTAGGTAATGCTTTCAGGGCAGCAGGAGGAATAGCATTCTAGTTAGTGAGGTTGAGGGGACCTGTGTTGTTCTAGGTGGGATATCCTAGATTTTGGTTCTGGTTTTGATTTTGGGCCATGACTCCAGTTGGGGTATCCGACTCTTGAGTATTCGAATCAAGATATGGTTGATCCTTCAAAGGTGTGCAAAATGAAATAGGCTTAGGAGAGATCAAGAACCATTGCCTTAAGAAATTTAGTTCAAATAATTCGATGGGTTCCTCAGATAGACTAACCTTACACCTTGTAATCATGAAACATTTCCATTGCAAGGCTTTTTGGGTTAATATTTCAATAGAGTTGCTAGGTTATTATTGAATAGCTAAACAAGATAGAGAATCACCTAACTCTACACTTGCTAAAATGTGAGACTTCGTGTCCCACTAGGTATGCCAAAAACTATTGGTCGATAATCTGCACCTAATGGAAGGATTGTGTACCTTACGGACTAGACCAACATTGAAAGGCCAAAGGGTAATGTAACCCAATAGCCAATCTCCGGAGAAGGTCGGTTCCTTACAGCTTCAAAGGGGATTAACAAAATTTAAATAAAACAAAGAACAAAGTAAATGAAAGGAAATGATAGTGAGTTAAAGTGGGTGGATAAGCCGCATCAAGATATATGCAGATAGTAACAGGAGGTACACTCACACATACAATCATTTAATAGACTAGTTAATACATTCCAACTATTATCATTTATACTTAGCACTATGTTTGTAAATTCCAGAGCTGATAAATGAACTACCAGAATCTAGATAACAGAATAATAGCTAACTCATTCACCAGTTTTAGCAGAAAAGCACAAACATGAAAAATACATACATGTCAGCAGAATTATCTGAAGGCCAGGCAATGTCTTTTTTGTATTAATAAATTCCTAGTCTTACATACAAATTGTAATAGCTTAGAGTTGACCCCCATAATGGGTTACATTTCATATTTTATAGCCAAAATATCTGGCTTCTCTCTTACGTTGGGTGAATTCATTAAAGCACATCGTACCCTCTGGGTGGTGGGGTATCATTTCTCTGACTTCCCATTATGCTTGACTAGGCCTTTCAAGGAACCCGATACGACTTCAAATGATCTCTATTAATTTTATCCCCTCTACCTTGCTCTGGCTTGGTCGACGTGATTGTACCTACTTCATTTATGGTGCTGGTTGTGGTGGCGGATCATTAACTCTACCTGCAATATGCCCCCCCTTTGACTACATTATATTGGTAGGGAAGTCTATCCTTGAGCTTCAACATGGGGCTTCAACAGGTATACTACAGTGTCTAAAGACCGACATTAAATACAAGTGATAGTGCCTTAGGGCTAGGCTCCAAGATCTAGGCTAGCATCGGCTTCACTTGACCTTCATCCTCTTTTAATCGCAACTTAACCTTGGGCGGGATATTTTTGTACTCTCTTGTGGGTTATAACTCATGTTCCACTTTTGTTATTCCATTCGGGTAAAAATTTTGGACTCCTTTTGCCCCCAAGGATCTTCAAAATGGTCGCCCTACCTAGGACAAACATCTCCGTGTAACTCCACCCTTACGATTCCTTTCAATCTTCCACCCATGTTGGGATGAGATAATTAGGGTGAAGCCGCCCTTCGTGTTCTTACAAAATTCCATCCCAATTGGGTGGGCAACATCGACACTTCACTTTTATATTTTTGCTAGAATCTGTCACCATGGTTTGGGCGGGATTTTTGCCAGGGGCAGAGCATATCTTCACGGTGAAAACTTTCGCCTTATCATGACCCGCTCAAAATATGAGCTTCCTCTTTGGTTTGGGTAGGATTTAGAAAAACTGTGTATTATGCCCTACAACACTCAAAATACTTTTTTGTTTTTATTTATAACCATATGGATGCCCTAGTATTAAAATTGAATTTTTTGAGATTTTTTTTAAACCTTATTTGTCTTTTGTAAATGTTTTTAAAAAATCTATTTTCTTTTCTCTTTTGGCTTCTTATATCCAATATTAACATAAATTAGAGGGTAGACTACTTAGCTACTATAAAATAATTTTAAAAGAGGATAATTTTTTTAGACATACCCTTAGGGCCAAATAATCCATGAGTAGTGTTTTTTGCTTAAAAAATACCTCCATACCACTTGAAAAAGATGCTAAAATGGTTTGGCAATTGTTTTGCTACATAAGCATGAGAGAATGTCTTGATAGGTTATCTTTAACAAAAATATTATGTAGGGCAAACCATGATAGATACAAATAAAACGTCAATATTTTTTAATCCTTTGTAAAATTTAAGGGTGGGCCTAGTTAAATTCTTTTTAAAACTACCTCTAAATACTATTTTTTAAGCATGATAAATTTGTGTATTTTCCCTACAAAATATCAAATTTTAAATTTCAAATATGGAATATTTATTAGAGGGCACAATAAAAAAAATAATTGTGGATGCACATGCATCAATATGACACACATTGATGTCATACATACAAGAGGGCAAAGGATATCATTTCTTAGAGTTTTTTGTTTGTTAATGAACACTGCAATTTATCTCCCAAGGAGAGCCTTGAGGATAATGGCTAACAAATCCCATATTAAGACTTGGCATGGAAGAGGTCCTGAGTTCAAATCCACCAACACCATAATGTTTAAAGGATAATGATATTAGCATGATTATATAGCTTGATGACATGGCAATACATGATGATATTGACATGGCACTCAATGACATCGCCCCTTTGAAATTGCATGTTGATATGGCATGACCTATGGTAGTCTATACAAGTGACATGGTAGTTGAGCTAGAATAAAACATGGGAGTCTATACAATTTATGTGGTAGTTTGTATAGGTGATATGGTAGCTAAGGTAGCATAACATGTGTTAGTCCATATAGCTAACATGATAGCCCATACATATGACATGGCAATGAAGGTGGCATGATATGTGGTAATTGACATAGAAACTCACATGGTAGGTGGAGAGAGAGTAGATGTGGAAATCCATGTAGTATATGATATAGTAGGCTATATATCACTTGGCATATAAATATGGTATCAAATAATCATATCCCTCCAAATAATCAAACACAATAAGTCATTCACATAGTTAACAATAAACTTGGTGAAGCATAAATTTTAGAGATAATTAGGATGTGACAAGTGGTATAGTGTAGTTCATAGATTGAAGATATAATTAAAGAATGATTTTGGTAGCCTACCTAGTGGCCTACATAGTCAGTGCATAAATGGTTTTTCCCTAATCATGACAAGTGGTGTCATGTGATTTATTTATACACTATCTAGTTAGAGCATAGTTATAATCCCTTCAACCACTCATGTAGTGATACATTGTAGCCTATCCTTCACTATAGGTACTAAAAAAGTTTTAAATTTTCAAAGGAATTAGAGGCACTTTGTGTGATTGGGGGGTCAAAATTCCAAGGGGTATACATTTTATAAAATAGAAGAATTATGATCCTTATTCTTTTTTAAATTGTATGGCTTTTTAAGATATCTCCATTGACAGTTTTTTTTTTGTTATGGCTACTTGAAATTTTTTACTATTTTGGTAGGATAGTCATGGATCACCATGCTCCCTTGTTGAGTGATTCAAACTATGATACTTGGAAAATCAATATTGAAGCTTTGCTCTAGAGTAAAGGGTTCCTCAAATATGTGAATGGGAAACTCATGCTATTTATTCTAAATAAATAAAGTACATCTATAAGGATAAGAAGGAGGATAATCATGGTGTTATAGCCCTTCATATTGATGATGTCTTTGACACCCACATTAGTAGGACCATGGACACAAAGGATTTGCTTGAGAAATTTTAGGGATTGTGTGATTGAATTGATTTTATAGTAGGTTGGAGGTTGATATTATAATTTTATCTATGGACTAATTTGATATTATTGATAAGCACATTAGTCACTTCAAGAATTACAAGAAGATATCTAGTCTACAAGAGGGTTTCATTAGGTGGAAAGAGAAGTACAAGTTGTGGAGAAGGAAAATAATATTTAACTACTAAATATATCTTCAACAATATTTCAAACATATGAGATAGTTTCTTTTAATATTTAATATGCTTCATGTGTATTTTTCTAATTCCCCTACATCAACAAGCTAGAAAACAAAGTTGTAAGGGTAATTTTGTGATCAATCAATAACATCCAAAGGAAGATACTGCAAAAGTTCAAAATGACAAGAAGCCAAAATAGAATCAGAATAATCCCAATAAGCTCTTCAAAAATCCAACATGTGAGTTTTGTAATAAGAAAGACAAAGCAAAAATTTCTAGATTCGCATAAATAATCTTGAGTATGCAACAAAAAAGAGGGTTTTGATGCTACTCTCTCCTATGCACATGGTGAGGATAGATTTAATGTATAAATATAATAGGTACATATAGTTTTTCATTCAAAATATTATACATCCACCTCTTCTGATGAGTGGATTGTAGATTTAGGGGAAACTAGGCACATTATGAAACACAAAATTCTCCTATAGGGGTACAAAAAATTGCATTTAGAAGAGTGTGTTATTATTGTATACGATTCTTCTTTATAGGTTGTAGGATGTGGAGAGATCAACATTGGACTTTTTCTCTTTATGAGCTATTTCATGTTTCTAATGTTGGCCCTAATATCTTATCTATTTATCATATTACTCATACAAATAAAAAGGTATTATTTTGGCTTGATCATTAGGTAATAAAAATATAGATAATGGATTCCAAATTATTGCTTTTGGCTATTATGATGAGTCATAACTAATGTATAAGTTGGGAGAAAGGATAATCTCTTCTGCTTCTACTAGGAATAAATATTTCATTGTTATAGTTGCACATGAAAATGATTAGAATCAAAGGTGGCACCATAGGCTTGGACATGTTAGCTATGGACCTTGATATATATGAATAATTGTCAAATGGCTATTAGACTTTTGCACTTATCCTCTCAAGAGATTTATTCTAGTAAATACTCATAGGGAGACTTTTCTAAAAGGGACTAAAAGATGAGATTCTCACCCCTTGGCATCATAGATAGCAAAATTTGTGGATCTATGTTTATACCATCTCTTTCTAGAAATAGGTACTTCCTCATGTTGTATACTATTTACACTAATAATAAGGTATTTGTGAGATTCAAAAACTTTAAGTCTCTTGTATAGAATTAGTAGGATAGAAAAATTAAATATATCAAGACAAATTGGGGAGGTAAGTACATAAGTTAAACCTTTTACAAATTTTTGGATTTTCATAGAACTGCATATCAGAGGACTATTCATTATACTCCTAAAGATAATGGTGTGGATTAAAGGAATAAAATGGTGATCATGGAGATGGTCCAATGTATGATTCATACCAAGAAATTAGAGAATGATTTTTAAGGTGCAGTCATCACTTTTGTACCATACATCATCAATAGAGTTCCTATAAGGGTAATTTAGGGCATAACACATCTTGAGATATTGACAAGAGAGAATTCTTATGTGTCTCATTTTTGTATCTTTGGGTCTTCATCATGGGCTCACATACCCATATATTCAAGAGGGGGAATAAAATATTCATATATGTATCTTTTTAGGGTATTTAGATACCTCAGAGGCATATCATCTTATGATCCTCAAAGGCATGAGGTTTTGATTTGGAGAGATGTCATTTTTGATGAGGTTCTTCCATATGCTCCTTCTAGTCCACCATATAATTTTTTGGTGGATTACTCTTATGATCCTTTGGTTAATTCAAATTTAGATATTTTATTTAAATATTTTGGTTGGTTCTATTCCATTCAAAGCACCTTCTTCATATTCATTTTGAGAGGTGGTCCATTACCTATTAATTTGACCATGACATGGGTATTCCATCGATAGAATATTCTCTTATAGATTTATGATATGTTGAGTAGGACATTAGTTTAAAGTTCAACTTTACATGGTGAGGTGAGTGGTGATTTTAAGCTAAATTCTTTATTTTTTGCTTTTCCATAGAGTACACATGACTCTAACTCAGTTCATCTAAAATCCAAGTGGGTTAAGATACATCTAAAAAATGCTTAGTTGATTCTATTTCTAGAGTGACATTGAAAGTATCCTCAAGCATTGCTCTTGAATTTTTATCATTCTTCTAATCCTCTTACATGTTATTAGACTAATGGTCAAGTAGGGTGGAAATATTTTATGCTTATGCAGTATGAGAAGTTGATGAAGAACATGATCAAGGAGTCAGTTCCTCTCCTAAAAGAGAAGAATGTAGTTGGTTGCAAATGGGTATAGAAGACAAAGTATACTTTGTATGGTTAGGTGGAGAAGCACAATTAATGCCTTATTACTAAGGTATTCTCTTAATATGAGGGACTTGATTATTATAATATATTTCCTTTAATGGCTAGGATGGACTTAGCCAAGATGATTCTCTCTATAATTACCTCAAATGGATGGAAGGTATACTAGATGGATGTGAATAGCGCATACATATTTTATAGCCCAAGTATGATTTGGACCTTTACCATTTAATGATAAAGGATTATAGGTATATTTGGATTTGTTTCACTTTATATCTAAAGCTTATGTCTTATTGTTCCAAACCTTTACTGAATGTTACATTGTAACACTCTCTTATGGGATGACTTCTCTATCTTATTAACACAAGACCCCATATAGTTTTTGTTGTTAGTTATTATTCTAGGTTTATGCAAGCACATTGAGAGAGGCACTAGACCATGGCCAAGAGGATTATCAAATATATACAAGGGAATTATCATATGGGTATTCACTATTTAGCTCACTCTCTAATTTTAAGAATATTTTTCGATGCTAATTGAGTTGGTGATTTGGATGAGTGATAGTCCACCATAGGCTTTATATTTTATTTAGGATTTGGCCTTGTTTCTTAGTGTTCTAGATGTCAATCCACTAAATTTCAATCACATATATAATAATATAACTAATAATATTAAATATATCATGATTCTATATGAGACTGATATTCTTTAAAGTTTTTCAATTACTCTTTGATGTGATAATTAGAGAACTATTTAGCTTATCTATAATGTATTTTTTAATTAGTGGATAAAGCACATATATATTTAGATACACTTTATGATATGGATTCATGTATATAGGATTCTTGATCTATTTTTGTGTTTTCAATAGAACAAGTTGTGGAAATTCTAACCAAGATCATGCTCATGGTTACTTTTATGGACAAGTGGGAGCTACTTAGTTTAGGAGAGTGTATTTTAAGGGGAAATGACAAGTAAGGGTATTAAGGTGGTATGTTGGAATATGTGGTGGATTTTTGTATTGTATTGTTCATATAAGCCCTTTGGACCCTTGTAAACCTTGAAAAGGGTAATTTGGTCTCTCAACATCGATCCAAAGTTAACTTGTATTTAGGTATAAATACCCTATCATACCAACCATCTTCTTATAATTTGGAGTGTAATTATACTATTTGATAGTGATATTATATTGTGTCCATGGACACCCCCATATACTATGTGCATTGCTATGTGTGTATTTATTTTTAATAATACAAGGTAATATGTTGATTCCATTCTTTTCTAAAAATGTTTGTGAAATCTAACATACATATACATATACTTACCTATGTACATACATATATTATTTTGAAACAATATGAAAAATAGGTTTCTTCTCTATAAATAGAAAAGGGACTGTAAAAGAAAGAATATTGGATACACAACCTTACAAAATTATATATTTATGAGTGTTTCATTAAAGAAAAACTTTATTGGATATTATTTAAAGATCAAGAAAAGAGTTGACAAAAACGTTACTTCAAAAATATAGGTTCTATCGATGCAATATAAATTTTAAGGAGAAATAGGTTCTATGAATGCAATATAGTCGTTAAGAAGAAAAACCCTACCTAGGGGTTCAAAACAAGAAAATTTGTAGTAGAGAGTTTACAATTGATCAAAAAATATATTAGGTAGATGGGGAATAAGACGCATTTTATAAATTTTTGGTTTCATGCTTGTTTGAAGTCTTATCCTCTTAGTTTTGATCCAAAGTGAAAACCACTTACTTGGGCCTATTTAGTTTAAAAATATTCAAAACTCAAAAATTATATTGATGTGGGAAATAATTCTAGATCATGAATATTTATGAGCAACTTGGTTGAGGGAGAGGACCTCAAACAAATAGAAAATATGTTATAAGAGTTTTTACTACCCATTTTTATGTGAAAGGATGTGTTGTTTTAAAATCTATCAAAGAATGGTGGATACTTGGTTAAGTTGGGATATAAGGCTTCAGAGCAATCAACATTTCTTACTCCAATGATTTCCATGGAAGAATGTTTGATCGCTTGAGGTCTTCCCTAAGGTATATACATTCATGTAGTTAGTAATTCAAACCAAGTTTCTCATAGGTGAGATTCTATAAAAGAGAAGTAATCATGGATATTTTAGATGTGCCTTGTGTCAGAAGGATCTAGAAACATCAAATTATTTACTTATTCAATGTCCATTTGCTTATCTCATTTGGGGATATATTTTCAAAAAATTGAAAACGTATTTGGTAGCTCCATAAAAATTTAAAGGGTTTATATAAAGTGTTAGATTGATTATTTTAAAGATAAAGTGGTGTGCATTTTATGAAGGAATGGCCCTTCCATTATTTTTTGAAATATATGGATCAAGAGTAATATTTTTTAAATCTCATAATTCTGCCCAATTTTGGAAGTGTTTTCATCTTCTATTATCACATTCAGAACAATCATACCTCATGAGGGGTGACATAGAAGGGCCACAGCTGAGAGTGCAAGGCTCATTTCAATTGGGGCCTTCAGGAGTTTTTTACAAGGTTAGATATTTTTTAAGATGTAATATTTAGGTGCACTTAAACTCAAGGGAGAAAAGAGGTGGGAGATAAAAGTAAAATAACTCAACAAAATAAAAAGGGTGGTGATGTGCCAAAATATCCACTAATATCTCCTTGCATAATAGGCTTGAATGCTATGTGTTAGTGGTGAACACTTTATCTCCTCAATATAGTTAAGCACAAATGAGTTTTACAGATATACATGTGCATAAGGAAATGGTTTCATAGGAGAGACATTGACGGCTAGTCCAAAAATTGGCATAGGCCTCCCCCCACAAATATATAAGAAAAACCTAAAAAAATGTAAAAATTAGAGACACACACGCACAAAAAATAGGTCAGCAAAGAACCACAAATGGCTAGTGCAAAAATTGATGCATTCCTCCATATTTATTTATTTATAGTTATATATAAATAAATATTATTCTACCCAGGTGTTGTAGGTGAGTTGGAGAGGAGAGGGCAATCCTCCAAGGGAGGTCCCAGGTTCGAATCTCCACCCTACCCAAAATCTGAATTGGGTACCCAAAATCCAATTGATAATGTTGGTGCGGGCAGGGCTGGGTGTAACCCCTGGGTGATTTTGACGATGTAGAACCCCCTGTTCATGGTCTCTTAGACCAATGCGGCCCCGCAAGGGGTTTTTTGCTTTAAAATATATATATATATATATTATTCTAGAAGCAGGGGTTTAATTTTACCACAAGGTACTCAAGAACTAACTACTATATAAAAATAAATGAAAGGAAATATTATAAAAGAAAGCAAATTTAAACTTGCTAATCCTTTACAAAGCTAATACTACTACTACTTATATATTACAATTACAACAAATATTTTCCCTCCAAAACCATGTAGAGGTTTCATAATAATTTTTCATATGTATGCTAGGTCATGTATTGATTAAATTGGTTGTGCTTTTAAGATCTTCAAATCCAAAATCATAAATGTTGAGGCTTTTTAGTCCTTGAATGCTCTTTTGCCTCTATGATTTCTATCTACCTTTTATATGGATTTCTAGAGTCTAAGTGAAGGAAATTAATGTCACTTGGCTCAAGGTTTTCTCATAGTATGGATATTGTCACTTCTGCTTTTAATGTGCCAACTACTTCCCTAGGTTGCCACATATTTTCCATAGAAAGTGATATATTTATCTCAAAAGACTATTCACCTCAACACAATGTGCAGGGACCAAGGTCACAACCCTGACTAGGAGGTATGGGGGGGCAACAACCCTCCATGTGGGGTTTTGGGGGTGGGAACCCCCAAATCATATTTTATTTATTAAAATATCATATCATGGGTAACTTGACCCTAGGAGATTTTCTTGGTTTTTTGGCCTCAAAACTAACTATCATCCGACCTTGGTATTGTTAGTCAAAATTTTTCCTCTGATCCTTAGATATCTTATGTGCTTTACTGATCATAAAAACTTGTGTTTCTTCATTTTCTTGGGACATTTCAAAACTTCCAATTTTGGGAGTTTTGATTTCCTTTCTCTTATCAAAATTTTTTATATGGCCTTCTGGTACCTAATATTTTGCTTCTTGATCAATTGACCTCTTCTTTTAAGCTTTACAAAGGCAATAATTTTAGTGTAGTGAGAATTCACTATAGGAATCATATTATTACCTCTCTTGTAAAATGTTTATAGGCTTATTTCTCATCATAGGATGTCTCAAATGTAGAAAAATAATTTATTATATCTTGCTTAAGAATTAAATAAATTTGCAAGAGTCATGTGCAATATTTGAGTTAATGCAAAGGATCTAGCAATCTATGGTAAAAATAAAAGTGTTCTAATATTGGATTCAATAAAGGGTGAAATAATGCTACTATGCTTTACTTTATAATCACATACATTTTTCAAATGGTAAATTTTTTTTAATATGCAAGTGTTTTGTGTGCCCCAATATTAGTTCTAGCCCTTCACCCAATCCTATTTTCATGCAAAATTACCTTTAGGTGAAGATACTTATTGACCATGGTGGCCTACATGGAAGGATAATTGCAATGCATGGAGGAAGGTAGAAGGTATTTTCCATGAAGATACCCTCATGCAAACATACCTTCACATGAAGATATTTACACACTATGAAAGAACCACACAAATCCCTAGTAGGGTCATTATTCACCTCATCCTATGTGGATATCTAGAGGAGTAGGAAAAATACCTTTACATGAATAATATTGAAATATTTTAAACTAACACTAGCACCCTCCACATCAACATCAAAACCATCTACATCAATATCCATGACCACTTCCAATTCACCAAGTATGCATCAAATGATAGGAGGATTTTTTTGGCAATTTAAAAAAAAAAAAAAAAAAACAATTCTAAAAAGGCTTCTGTACCCCAGAGTGTGAGGGGATGGGATTTGTTCTAAAATGTAGATAGGGCAGGTTTTTAAAAAAAATGGATGGGATATGTTTTTAAAAGAGGGTTGATTTTTCTTTTAAAAGGTGGTTTAAAGTTATAGGTCAATTAATTTTTTATTTTAAATGTAGGTTTAAAATCTTGGAGTATATTACATTACAAGGGAAACTCTCTAGAATTTCGTGAACTATTAAAAATACAAGAAACCATTCAATGCATACAAACCTAGTTTTAATATATGATAGTCTTATTAAATTTTTTAAGACTATAAATTAATTAAAACATTGATCCAAACATATATCCTATAATTAGAGAGGTAATGACAAATAGTGTGTGAGATGACATAACTTTTGAAGAGATTTATGAGGTGATTTCCAAGTCCTTTCTCATAAAGGTGTAGACACCTAAAAGTCGCACATTGCTATACCTACGTACTTGTAGATCCTTTTGGACACTTGTAGGTTTACATAGGCGATCCTAGATACCCCTAGGCTATCGTAGACCAATGTAGACTATTGTAGATCCTCCTAGACATGCGTAGACTACTGTAGATATGTGTAGACATGCGTAGACTATCGTAGACATGCGTAGACTAGCGTAGATCACCATAGATTATCGTAGCATTGCGTAGACTTCCACACACCACTTCACTAGTTTTTAGGTCCAAAACCCTAATAAACTACCTAAATCACATCATGAACACCTTCCATGCATCGAAAAACCATCCACCAGCCTCCTAAGGTGATACAAGACTCCTTTATACTCAATTGAGGCCCCCATGGGGCTATTAATTGGCAAAAGTATTAATTGAGTCAATTGTTAAATCTAATTTTAAAGTGACTTCACTTAAGTTCACTTTTAGGGCTAAAAAGGTTAATTAGGTCCTTAATCCCTAATTATCCCTAATTACTCCCTCCCACATGTGTGTGCACTAGGTTAGTTAGGATATTTCTTAGGAAACCCTAACCTAACCCCAGATCTAACCTAGAGTTGACTAATCCTAGTTAACCCTAATCTCTCCTCACACATGTGTGAGGATGAGATATTTCCTCAAGGGAATGTGAGGATGCCACCTCACAAACCCTAACTTAACCTTCATGGGATCTCACCCTAGGGCTTAGTTCTCCTAACTACCCCCCTACACCTTGGGTTTTCTTATAAATAGTGGGCCCAAACCTTCATTTATCTCTCTCTCCACTTATGTCCAAAGCACAGAAACTCTACCAAAATATGTACAAAAGCACAAAAACAATAATATGAACCTGCACATCAGTAGTACAACAGCAAAGGAACCTCTCCACCGAAGGATTTCTGAAGAACAATAGTTATAGTCGAATTCACCCCTCGCCCCATGAATCCGGCACCAGTTCACCCCTCGGGTGGTGAATTGGGTCTACAGGTCCCAAATCAACCCAAATCTTGGAGGTAAGCTTCATTTGGTGTTTTTATGAGGTTCTGCATCATTTATTTTAGTTTTTATCATGTTTTATGAGTCGATTTATCTTTCTTACTATGGGGCCTGACTGAGGCAAGCCCCCCAACCCACTAACCCCTTTTTGTAGGTTTATCATAGAACCAAGGAGGGAAACAACAAACAACTACAACCCCACAGTGGTACGCAAGCCCATATACACTAAGGAACGTGAAAAGAAGGCATCAAGCCTATTGTAACATTTGTGAAAAGAAAGGAAAAAGGGGAATTCCCCTATTTGTAACCTATGCAAATCTTATCATGAATAAAATACATTTTTCTAAATAGCATGTGTCTTTAATGTGTTATTAGATCAAATGCTCATATTTTAGCTATTTCATTCTAGCATGCCCAATGGGACCCCCACAATGGATAGTGTCAAGTTAACTATTTTTACAAATCTGATATTATCCTCTATTTTTGTGTCTTATAGGTACTAGATATGACTATTACAGAGACCTCCAAAGCCCTAGGAACCACCTCAGGCCTTCAAAAACTAGATCTAAAGTCTCCAAACCTGATTCACCCCCACCCCATGAACCAGATCTCAATTCACCCTCAGGTGGTGAATTCAACTTGGAAGCCTCAAAAACCCCCAAAATTATAGGGGTGAGCAGCAGAGGGGTCAACCAGACCACCTACAACATCAGAGTCCAGGTATTCTTCTTTATATGCTCTATTTGCTAATTTTTGTATGTGTAATATGTTTACTAGTTAAGGCACAATAGCTAGTAACAAATTTTCCCCTTCTTTACATCTCCATTTAGTTTAAATGTTGTTGTAATTACAAAACCTATCAAATTTCCAACAACTTTAAATTTCAAAATTTCATGTAAATTTTAATTTTCTTTTTTCTAATTTGCATGTATAAATTTCTTGTGATTGCTTGTCTATACTTGTATAAATATTCATTCCAATTACTACATGTTGTCACACATATTTAGGGTCACATAAACCCCTTTCTTCACTCCCTCGTATTGCATGTTTCTATGCTTTAAAAAGTAGAGTCAATTTCTTTTCCTAAAAGCATCTAGGATTAGATTATTTGTTTACAAAAAGCATTTCATTCTAGTATTTTGCTTTCAAAAAATGCATATAAGGCTAGATTTTAATTTGAAAAGGCAATTAGTTAGATTTCCTATTTTACATAACATCGATAGCAAAACACAAACCCACACACACTCACATGGTATTTAAACAAGTGGTGAGATTGGACTTCATCCCCAATCCATCACTAGAGATTGGTGTGGTAGGTGTTTTACCCTCCACCAACTCACCTCCCTAGACACCTAGTATCCCCACAAGAGTGGTTTTCTAGGCCTCATCACCGAAAAACCCCCCACTTTTGAGACTAGGCTTCTAGAATTCATCACCAGAAGTTACCTTCAGAGTGGGATAGGATTAGATGCCTTCATTCACAAGGCTTACATAATTAGTGAACATGATAACTATCATTATTGACTAAGCCCACCCGAGGGTGAAGCGAAAGCATGGGTATGCCAATAGCAGGTCTCAGATAGTGCCACCTCTTCTCATGAGAGGATATAGAGAACTCACTTCAGCATAGTGGGTTCCCCCCTTTTAGGATATCATTTTACTACACCTTCCATACAGGTCACCATTCACACATTGTGATATTATTCTATTATATGCATCTTTGGGTGTTGTAGGAGGTTCGATATCGATGACATTCTTGATTTACTAGAGTATTCACTCCACTACCTATGATACTACCTAGGAGGTACCAACATCAAAACACACATAAATGAACAAAACACTTTTCTTTTTAGTATTTAGAACTGATTCCAGTTAGCATTGTTTGCATGATCACAAACTAGTTTCAGCACATTACACCACTTATTTTTTAGCTATATACAACACATCATTGCTTTACTTTTATATTAGATACAGTTGAGTCTACACCATACAGGGTTAATCCTAAACCCCTTCACACAACACACTTAGAACTACAGACTCTAATTCCTGCATAGTCCTAAACCTTCATGACATAACACATGCTGCCATACCTATTGTCACCCATAGTCGAGCATGCGAGCAAGCACACCTTATAGAGGAAGCACCTACCACTTCTTCTAGTCAGTCCCCTCCTACTCCTTCGATCATGAAGGGGAAGGCCATACACACATCTGATTTACTCATAGGGTCTGATCTACAGTATACACACACGATGCCTCAGGATGAGACATCCACTTTGAGTGAAGCCCTCGCTACTTCACTTGCAGAATATTATCCACTTCTTTCATCCCCATCCTCACCTAATCCACCGACCATATTCTATGACCACGTGATCTACACGATGCTAGGACAACCTCATCCATTCTTTACCATAGATGAGGAGGTCACACCTACTTCCCCTACCTTTGCACACCCCTTTTTCTAGAGTCTATCTCAATCCCTTTTTGAGAATGACTCCTCCCTCTTGAACCACACTCGCCCAGAGGTCACATCATTCACCCCTATAGTAGGAATGATTTTTGACCCTTCCTCTTCTACCATAGGTACCCAGAGGCCAGCATTCCAAACTATGCAACAACAACCTCCTCTACAGGAACAACAAACACCCCCTCAAACATCATACCCATACTCTTCTCAAGAGTCCCAACCATCATCATCTCAGCAGCCATTTTTCACAATGTTTGAGGACTTATCACAGAAACCTCTCCAAACCCAAGACACCAAATGTCAACAACAACAACCAACAACCCAAATTCATTCGAGAGTGGACACAGGCACCACCTCCTCTTCCCAAGCTCCTACTTCGGAAGCTTACCCATATTTTTCTATTGCATTCCCACCTGTATCTCAGGTGCCTAGAGTGTACAATGCCCAACCCTTTACTATACCCTCACCCTCAGCGACCTTTAGGATACCTCCTCCTCCTCCTTTCCAAGCGCCTACCACTAATCCTCCCCCTACCTATGGATCAAAACCCATAGCTTATACACCCACTTCCCTAGGCTATTCCACATAGTTTAGCTTCACCACCACCCATCCTTTAGGATAGAGATAGGTCCCAACTTTTGACACCTTACCTCGACCATCCCTAGCACCAGTAGCATCGATACCCCCACTCTCACCTACTAGAGCTACATTTTTCACACCTCCTCCTTCATGGTCATCACCTCCTATGGCCCAACCATTACAATAGGCTCCTACCCAGTAGGAACCCATACCACAACAACACACATCCCAATCACAATATTACTACCCCCAACAAACATCTATTCCATAGCCTAGTATCCCACTAGCCCCTACATCATATGCCACTCAATACCCATCATACCAAGACCAGCTAGAACAATTCCCTCCATAATACAGGGAAGAACAACAACAACCTCACTATCCACCACATTCCTAGGCTCAACCAACCCTAGCTCAATCCTCCATACCCTTAACACCTAAAATTCAACTCTTACGAGATGAAGTCAAGATGTTAAACCTGTGCACCGCAAGCTACGGGCCACAAAAACCATCCTACGATGAACTCTACAATGAGCCGGTTCATCCATCCATCCCTATTCCACCTTACCCCTACCACTTTGAGATCCCAAAGTTTGATAAGTATAAAGGTAAGGAAGACCCCAGAGAGCATGTCAATAACTATCACTCAACTTGCTACCAACTTCATAGTAGCAATCCCCTTATGTTGTGTACCTTCTCCCTCTCCCTTGTAGGACAAGCCTTAGATTGGTATAACATGCTACCATGACATAGCCTTTATACCTTTGAGCAATTAGAAAACACATTTTTAGAACACTTCTCCATTAATATCAAAAAGAAGACTACCTTCTCAGACATCTATGCCTTACGATAGGCTGACGATGAACCTATCACCGAGTTTATATCTAGATGGAGAGTGATCATCCATGATCTCACCCATAGCCTCCCTACCATGGAGCTAGTGACACTCTTTTCCAAGAGTTGCCACAAACACATTTCTACCTCTCTACAGCTTCACCAAAGCTGCACCTTCGAGGAAGCCATTTCATAGGCAAAGGTTATCAAAGACATTAAAGTCCAATCTAGAAAAATTAAGTTAATATCAAAGCCTAACTATAGTTCAAACTTCCATTTTAATAGAAACACACCCAACCAACCTTATCCTTGGCCTCCACAAACCAACCAAGTGGCAGCTACTACCCTAGCACCCGCACCAAGTCCACCACCTTACATTCCACAACAACAAGTATTTCAAACCAATGTGCCTTCCCCACCTAGGCCTCAATAGTCTCATAGCATGCATCCACAAGGTCCACAATGTAACCTTACACCACTATCCAAACCCTTACCAACCCTTTTCCATAGGTTACATGAGGGTGGACATCTCCTTCTACCCGAGATTCGACCATTAGATCCAAACATACCTAAGCCTCATGGATACAATGAGCAATCCTATTATCCATACCATAGATAGCATGGCCATGACATCGAGTCATGTCACTCTTTCCATGCTCAAGTGCAGGACCTAATCGATAGGGGTACCATTCAGGTATCGAACCCTTTGGCCCCACAAAACCAAAACCTAGGGATCTTCCAGAATCCTCTACCTGACCATAGAGGAACCAATCCCCAAAGACCTCCAACCAATCCTCCAGGACCACCTCACCAAGTGAATAGTGTCCAATGTGACCCTCCATCATGTGGTGTGGTCGGCATGATAAATATTACCATACGAAACCAATGATATCCATCATGTCAGACCACACCTATTGTCTCCCCACCTACCCAATTCACATCACCATAGGTCTCCCAAACTCCTAGCACTATACCACCTCCACCCCAAAATGTGATCATGATCCATGGTAGCCTCACCCATCAATTACATAATACCCCCACATGATTATCCATTTTTGACCTCTTACAACAATCTCAACCCCATCACGAGGCATTGAATGATATTTTACATTCTATAGATTTAGAAATACATGATACAAATGCATTTGTAAACTTTGTAGGGAACATCCCATGATACCTCCAACCATCCATTAGTTTCCATGACCATGAGATAACAGAACTTGTAGGAGAAGGAGCAGATCCCCCTCTCCATATACAAGCCACTATCAATGACATCACCTACAAGTGGGTCCTCATTGATATGGGCTCATCCATTAGTATCATATCTATGGTAGCTCTACATCATTTACATATTCCACCAGCCCACTTTGCCATACCTTCGCTTGACTTACATGCATTTGATGGCTCTATGAGACCTACGGTAGGATCCATAGTCCTACCCATCCGAGTAGGTGTCCATACTATTTCCATCCTCTTCCATATAATCCAAGGGGAGATGCAGTACAACATCCTCCTTGGTCACCCATGGATCAGGGATATGCAATGTGTCCCTTCCATGCTACACCATTATCTCAAGTACATCCATAATGGACTTGTCCATTACATCCTGACCGATGGGGACCCCTTTAAGTTTTACAACATCGTAGATCTCCCACCTACACCTTCCTTCTCATCCATGCAACTCTTCCCTATTTCTTCCCATCAATCAATCAGAGCATCAACATCCTCTCCTACATCCACCTCATTACCCCAATCCTCATCAAGGACACATACTTCAGTGTCAACACCTTTAGCACCATCATCTATAGTGCCTAACCCCACTACCATACCATTCTCACCTCCCATTTTATGGCCACCATGACCATCCCAACCTTCATCCTCTACAAACTCACCTTCGATGCCACAACCACCATCACCACCCACATCGCACCCTATCACTCCACCTCAATCATCCTCCCCTATAGAAGCACCTATCCTCCCTACACCATGCACACCTCCTCTTCCTTTTCATCCATGGCCTAGGTCATTCACTTCCCCATGTAGTCTAGTACCTACTCCTCCTCCTTCACAATTCCCATAGGCCAATCATCCTATACCAGCTACCACAATCAAATGCCATGAGTGGGAGCAATGAGCATCTCACTTAGATGACCAACTACTACACCCTTCCACTACTACCATTAGAGAATCTTAGACTTCACCTTCATCATCTAATTTGGATTCACCACCTCATTCACCAGAGCATGCAACACCATGCATATCTATTTTTATGACAAACTCAGGTCCAAGGGATTACAATGTGCATGATGCCCATGTACGTCCACCTACCATCCAATCCACATGAGACTTTGGCCACCCCTCAGCCTCAATGTTGACTATTGGAACCATCATACAACTAGGATCTCCCGATAATCATACCAACTTTATCTACACTAAAGTTGATTCCTCACTCCCACCTATAGTATCTCCACCACCACAATCTAGCTTTTGTGGTACAATTGATCACCTAGCTAATCCCTATTTTACCTTACGCTACCTTCAATATTTCCATTGGCATGGGTTTGGACTAGGCCACTATGAGCAAGGGTTGCATACACCCATTAACCCTCATGTCCAATCCCCTACCAATAAATCTAGCTTAGGTTATCGCCCAACCATCATCCATACATTAGAGGATGAACTTCAAGATCTTTCCCTACATCCTTCTCCTCTTCCAATACACACTTTGGAAGAGTACATTGACATGGACATCCTAGAAGACACTCCATCACCCCAATCTACCATTACAATCCCATGTGATTTCTTCAAAGAATCACCCGATATCGACAACACATCTTCATGTTGTGTTGATGAATTGATGAGCCAATTTGTGGCCCTATCCTTGAATGCTCATTCCCTAATAGAACATGACATCCCCACCACCATCATCAACATATTTAGCTCCATTCCTACCTATACATCGACAACTTCAATGAGCTGCCACTCGACCATGATCTCCACCAATCATCCTACACCCTCCTTTAAGCCTTTTAGGATGCTCATAGGTTGTCGAGTCATCATCACCAGACTCTTCACCACCCACATCCCCCACAACATTAGTTAATATGGTCGAGGTGGATCTTTTCTCTCCACTATGATACACACACCACCCAACATGAGATGATACACCAAACCCCAACTTCATCGATCTCATGCACATCTCACCCATACCAACACCCCAATATTTCCTACTCTCACCACACATCTTGCACTGCGAATGCCCCTTCATCATCTACACCACCTCACATACCATAGGTGCACCACATAGACATTTACCTAGATGATGAATATAAATTTATCGAGGCCACCGATGACCTCCATATTATTCCAATTCTAGAACAATTGCATGATGGTTCCCACATGCTTATCGAGGAAACCATTGATGTTGACATAGGTGATGATCCTAAAACCCCTCACATAGTTAAATTAGCTACCAACCTCTCACCCAAGGAGTGCATTTTATTCACAAATTTCCTTTACAAGTATATCTGAGTCTTCACATGGTCATACAAGGATATGCCAGGACTCGATCCTACCCTAGTAGTTCACAACCTCACACTAGATCAAAATGCCAAACCAGTAAGGCAAAAGTTATGATGCATGCACCCAACCATTGCATTACTAGTAAAAACTAAGCTCCAAAAGCTCTTAGATGTAGACTTCATAGTACCCATAGACTATCCTGAATGGGTCTCTAACATGGTCCCCATACCCAAGCCATCCGATGAAGTTCGCATCTGCACAGACTTTCATGACTTAAACAAAGCTTATCCTAAAGACAACTTCCCCCTACCTAACATTGACTCACTCATTGATTCCATCATAGGCCATGAGATGATATCCCTCATGGATGGATTCTTAGGTTATAACCAAATTAGGATCAACCCTACTGATCAACACAAGATATCATTCACAACCCCCTGGGGGACCTTCTGCTACAAGGTCATGCCATTTGGCCTTAAAAATATTAGGGCAACCTACCAGCATGCAATGACCTACATTTTCCATGATTACATGCACAAAACCATGGAATATTACGTAGATGACCTCATTGCTAAATCCAAGAAATGCTCGGAACACCTTGAAGATCTCCATCAGATCTTTGACCGCTTGTTAGAACACAACGTCCACCTTAACCCAAAGAAGTGTGTCTTTGGTGTTACTTCAGGAAAAATTTTAGGATTCATTATCTCCCAATGAGGCATTGAAGTCGATCCTAGTAAAGTAAAATCCATCACCGAGATGCCCCCACCTACTACCCTAAAACAATTGTGTAGCCTCCAGGGCAAAATCACTTCTATCCATCGATTCATAGCACAACTGTCAGACAAGTGCAAACCATTCAACCACCTTTTACAAAAGGGAGTAAATTTCAAATGGGATCATAACTACCAACAAGATTTTGATGACATCAAAACTTACCTTACTTCACCACCAGTTATGTCACCCCCACACCCATAACTACCGCTCATCCTATACATTTTTGCTATAGATTTTATGCTAGGTACACTTCTAGCCCAAAATAATGTGCTCGACAAAGAGCAAGCCATCTACTACATAAGTCGCATGCTAGTTAGCTACGAAGCTAGATACGGGTACATGGAGAAACTATGCCTAGATGTAGTATTCACCACCCAGAAACTATGCCATTATATGCTCAACCATACAACCTTTGTCATCACCCGAGACAATCCCCTCCATTACATGATGAACAAAAGCTATCACAATTCCTGCACAACTAAGTGGATCATGCTTCTAACCGAATTCGACCTTGAATTCATTTCACAAAATTCCATCAAAGGGTAGGTCATAGCAGACCAACTTGCAGAAGCTCCCTTGTCCGATGACCAACCTCTCCTCATTCAGCTCCCTGATGACTCCATCTTCCATGTAATAGAAGATGAAGAATATGTTGAACCAGAGATGATAGCTGACTTGACTCTATTCTTTGATGGCTCTCGATGCATGCATGTTGGGGGTGCAGGCATTGTATTCTTCACACCTGAAGGTGAACCACTCCCCTTTTCATTCAAGTTGGACTTCCCTTGTATGAACAACAATGTGGAATATGAAGCCCTAATCCTTGGATTGAAATAGGCACATTCCATGCATATCAAATGCCTCCATATCATAGGTGATTCCCTTTTAATAGTAAACCAAGTGCAAGAGATCTGGCAATGCAATTGCCTAGTCCTCCAATAATACAAGCACATTGCACAACAACTCCTCTACCGATTCGAATGGTATGACATCGAAGCCGCTCCATGATCCTCAAACCATTTTGTAGATACAATGGCCTCCTTAGGATCATTAATCCCATAAAATCCAACATCAACAACCACATCCATGACCATTCATACACTCACTCAATCTGCCATATCACCCATATCTCCTAAAGATGATGGTGGCATTCATGTGGTCGATACCGAACCACATGACCCATGGTTTGTGCAGATCAAATATTATATTAAATTAGGATTTCTACCATGCGACTTACCGCATGCTCAGCATCGAGCATTTAAACAAAGAGCAATCCACTACACATTGTTGGGGGACATCCTCTATCACCATAGCTATGATGGCATGCTCTTGCATTGCTTAGAACCTCATGAATCTCAATGGGTTGTACAAGAAACCCATGATGGTACTTGTGGTGGCCACTTCAGTGGCATGGCAATCATGAAATGCATCCTTCACATGGGATACTATTGGCCAAAAATGGAACATGACTATTGTGAGTATGTGAGGCACTGTATCAAGTGCCAACAACATGCAAACCTCACACACCTTCCATCTCAAGTGCTCCAACCTATCCAATCCATGTGGCCTTTCTCCCAATGGGACCTAGATCTTATTGGACAAATTACACCTACCTCCTCAGGTAATCATAAGTTCATCATCACTACCACAGAATACTTTACAAAGTGGGTCAAAGCCATCCCACTTGTCCAAACCATAGGAGCAAAGATAGCGGTATTCATAACAGACCATATCATATGTCACTTCAGAATCCCTTCCCAAATCATCTCTGACAATGGGAAATCCTTCAAAAACAAAACCATCCGAGCTCTTTGCAACAAGTTCAACATTCAACATAGTTTCTCTACCCCATACTACCCATAGGGTAATGGCCAGGCAGAGGCCACAAACAAAATGATTTGCTCCATCCTACACAAAATAGTAGCAGAATCACATCATGACTGGCACAACCAAATACCCCTAGCCTTGTGGGCATACCATACAAGCATCCATACCCCCACTAGGGCAACCCCATTTTCACTTGTCTATGAGGCTAGAAGCTATCATGCCCCTTGAGCTTGAGATACCTTCCCTAAGGGTATCCATGAAAGAATTCATTGATGATGACACTACTCACCAAGCCCATTTAGATCAGCTTACACTCCTCGATGAACATCACATCCATGCCATAGAGCACACATGAGTCTACCAAGATCACCTTCACTATACCTACAATAGTAAGGTACATCAACATGAATTCCAAATTGGTGATTTAGTTCTCAAAGAGAACCAACAAATCACAAGTCAGCCTCACCAACAATGAGATAAGTTTACCCCAAACTGGTTGGGCCCCTTCATTATCACACACAAATTTGGTTCAGGTGCCTATCGCTTGGCTAATATGGAAGGCCTTGATGAACCTAAGCCTATCAACATCCTACACCTTCATGCATTCAATGCCTAACACACACAGGCATTCACTATCACAAGTAGTACACACTGCTATGCACAAACACATCACCTACTAGGCACATCATGATAAATGCATGTCTTTTTACTTTAAATATTATACATGTACTTTCCCCTTTATGTCATTTTTATGCTGCTAGTATCTATTTTCTTTTTGCAGGATTTACATCATCTACAACCACACCATCAGTAGTAAGATACGATAACATCCACACACATCATCATGCAGGACCCTCCACCACCACCACCTATACCGATCACGCCGACTGACCTAGCCCGACCACCAATCACCCTTCATACTAGGTGGTCTTCACATTCCTCACATTTAAACCATTACACCCCACCTCGATGCCTTTCCCCTCACCACCGAGGTTCATCTTACTCACCCCATTCTAGAGACAGCCAAGTCTCCCTATCCTCCTTTGATAAAAAGGAGGAAACATCCCATCCCCAAACACAAGGGTCTCCCTCTCATCCGCCTGAAGATACCAAGAACCCTTATTCACCAACTGATTCCCCCCACCACCCTCTAGGAGCTTACTACCCTCCTAACAGAGGATACACTCCTCATCCAACCCATCCTTCATGCCTACCGGCCCCACTCCCCAATGGAGAGTCATCTTATACCCAAGCCTTGCAAGCCCATGTAGCTCAAGCTACCCAAGCCGCCCATGCACACATACCTCCATCCCACATGCACCACCATCCAGAGCCATCTCCTATGCCACCTATCCTCCAGACACCACCCTCACCACTACAAGGCTTACCCTTTCAGCAAGCCTCACAATCCCCAAGGTCATTCCACTCCTCCTCATCATCATGACCTCATCCATCTTCTCATGCATACCAGGCCACTCCATACACATTGGGGTCTCGATCACCACCTTCTTTGATACTATCACCTCCACACTATGATATACAACATCTCCTTTCCTATCTCGAGGCTCTTGAGCTATAGATGAGCCATTATCATTGCCATATTCATCCATGCTAGTCCCCCATGACCCATGCATCCTCACCTCCATGCAGATCCATTCCTCGACCTCGGATTCGACCCACATCGGACTCTCGACCTGCACCTCCACCATTGGACCTCCCTTCATCCACCCCTTGTTCACCTCTAGTGGAACCTTACATTTACCCCATGCCTATTCCATTCACTCCATTATCAAAAATATTCTATCACCTCATGCATCAAGGCCTTCTTGACTTACCAAAAATTTAGCCCATAGACCCCTCACATCCTAAACCATATAATTACCATGAGAGCCAATATTGTATTTATCATCATCAACCAGGTCATGACATTGAAGAATATCGATCATTCAAGAACCTAGTGCACAACATGTTGCATGGTGATCGAACTCCATCACCTGAATGCTCCATCCCATTTAGCTAACTTTTGAGTCCTCCACATTGCATCATCCCTAGAACTTTACCACCATGTGAAACCTTGATAGTGCCAGCTCACTATATTCACAACATATCCAACTACACCAACCACCAAAGTCCCAACCATACCATCACTTCACCATCCCATTCTTGACCTGACCCATACCACTTTACCCATCAATAGTTCTCATCTTCTTCCTTCTTTCTTCTTCTACTTCTTACTTCCTCACATAGTTGTATGGTCATGCTTCGAGTGGCTACATACCTACATTGATCTACTTCCTCTCTTCTATATTCATTGGCTTTTGGTAATCCCCTCATCTTGCTAGTTACCAAAGCCTATTTCTTCTTACTTCTTCCATCTATACATCCTACTCTCACTTCCTCTTTTTTTATGATTATTACATATATTTGTACAACTCATAGTCTACTCACCTACTACACACACACCCCACATGTTAGGGCAACCATTATCATAGCATCATACTTTTTGTCATTACGATACACTATACTCATCTGTAGATAAGTTTTCCACACTTCTCCTTCTACACTTCATAAGCTTCCTCTTGTAGATATTGCATTCCCCCACTTGCATCATTTACATTACCTCCATTGCATATATCCATATGTTTTTCATTTTAATTTATTTTAAAGTTTGTATATTCTTCCCCCAAAATGTGCCTTCAATAGGAGTAATACATGCACTTGTTAGCATCACCACCTAGATGTCCATTCCCCCTTTTCAGGATTAGGGTATACATAGGTGTCATGTTAAGCTTTGACTACTCACTAGTTCAGTCAATCAAATGTCACCCCTAGCTAATAGGTTTTACATACTCCTTATGGTTCTTTAGGCTGGTTCAACTTCTCTCATGGACCATTCACAATAGGTTACACATTAAACAAATTTTGAGTCTAGGAAATATGACACCTTGAGTAGATATCGCCATATAGAAAATGGTTTCCCCTACTCATCCTATCACTTGCATGGTCAACATACGACCTAGGGATAAACAAAGGGATAAGCATAAGCAAAAGTAAAACAATGAGGCAGAAAACAAAAGCCAATGCCCATACAAAAAAAAAAAAAAGAGAAAAGAAAAAGAGCACCACAATAAATAGGTAAACAATAGATGAGGGGCAGAAAAAAAAAGGAAAAGCCTCTAGATATCACCAGTGTTATGCTTCATCACCTTTGGTACTTAGGTTCAACATAACACCATGGGATGATTTCCATCGCTAGCAATAGGCTCCAAGAGCCGCCTACCAATGGAATAGTCTTACAAGTGGTGATATATCTATCACATTAGCTACCCACTTTTGTATAGATCATTATTCACTTATGGATGAGCTAGCTAGTTTGGCCATGTCTACAATGGGTTAATCCTACCTCCCTCAAAATGGATAAATGAACCTCACTCATTTACACACATAGGTCCATGACAGATTTTGAACCAGTTCGATTAGTTATGAGTTGCCACATAAACTTGCACAATTTTGGGTCCGAGATTTGATTACCAAAACTACATTGGTCAAAGCCATTACATATCCCCTATACCATCCTACATCTCTGAGATCATGGAATGGATCACATCCACATAGGTACATGCAATAATACAAGTGCTTCCTTTGCGCATTTCAGCCCTCCCATACATGCATCCATGCATCTATGTTACATAGATTCATCAAACATTAGATCAATGCATTTATCCTACATACACTTTCTCACATTGCATCATCACATTTCTATTACATGCATTCACTACAAATTGCATTTCACATTACATCACATCACATTGCATTCGAAATACAATCATGCATACTATTCTATAGTATATTCATACTACAATACGATCATAGATCTACACCATAACACACATGTATATCCATTCATTATACATACCTACAAATTATATTATGCTATCTACGCAAACATAAAAATAACACATTTCAAACCATAACAACAACACATGTATATATAACAACCAAAACCAAAATATATATATATATCATCCATCAAAAATACCCATAGGCTACAAACTGGGACCATGCCCATCATCTATCATCCAAAATACCCATAGGCTACAATCATAAGCAACCCTAACTACCACTCGAAGTCTCCCCACTCCCCTCATAACTCGCCCAAACCTCTACAGCTCTGCTAGACTCCACCTTGGCCCCTGAAGCCTGAACCTTAGTAGGTGGACCTCATACCTCAGTCTCGGTACCCATCTGCTCTACCAAAGTAGCACTACATTGGCTATGCTATGAAGGTGCCCATACTCATGATCATGATCCAAACTAGGACACCACCTAGTCATAATCAGGGAGTGTGATCCCATGCACCATCAGAGCAACCTCACATAATGACTTCTTCATAGACTCTACAGCCAATAGACCAATCACCCTCTCAATGGCCTATGAAGCCTCCTCTCATGCCTACTGGCTAGCCATATCTGCCCTCATATACTCCATATTTGCTCTCATCTACTCCATCTCTATTACCACCTTGGCATATCTAGCCTCATAGCCTTTAGATAGGCCTCACCCACACTCTCCATAGATATCAATCGCTCCTCTAGATCTATCACCTCTATCTTGTGACTCTCCTCCTTCTCATGAAGCTCAATCTCTAACTGATGAACCCTATCACGTAGCAGTCAAGCCTCCTCATCTACATCCTACCTCTCCTAAACCTCAAATAAAATCTCCTCCATATCCAAACAAACCAATATCAATGGTGTCATCCACACCACCCATTATAGCAGACCCACCTACCTCCTCTACTACCCCAACTACCCCTCCCATGGCCATGTCACCCTCCATAGGATCTATCTCAATGATCATAGGAACCTCCCCTACTCTCTCCCTATGAACTCGAAGCACCATCTAATCATCATCAAGACCATCATAGAGGAACCTCCATCTTACTACCAAATCTCTCCTCTAGCCTAGCTTGAGTCCCTCTACCTGCTCTCCCCTATGTCAGAGGCACACCACCACCAAGTGGTACCCATTGATCAATCAGCCCCTATCGGCCTCCCAACTCTACATCACCCACCAGGCCTCTAAACTCTAGTGTCATCCCTACATTTTCCACATCTCATGGATAACCATAGGTGGGATCACTCTCACCAACCCATGGTAGGACCATATGTCCACTCTCTCTTATCACCTATATACAAGAAGCCTCCAGAATATCTCTATCGCAATCCCGAACTATCACTCTCATCTCCAAACTAAAAGTACTCAACCTATCGAGTATATCACCCCACTAGCCACCTCCCTTGATGAATGGCCCACAACTGCTCATCATCCTTCTCCCAGGTCACCCCACCCAACCAAGGCCTCCACTTAATATCATCAGGTGTCATCTCTCCAAACTTGACCCTCCACAACAAAGGATCACCCTCATGTGGCCTCTTAATGCCCTTCTCTACATCTATCCTCCATATCAAAGCATAGGGTAAATACTCCTTACCCTCAACATGGGTAGGGTGAGGCAATAATGATGACCTCTCAATGGATATGTGCTCCCATGCCCATACCTATAGCAAGGGAGTCCAACTCAAACCCTTCCATCCAACATGCACAACATCATGCAACTCTCTATATACCTGGGCTAATAGTGTAGGAACCCATGCAAACACAACCCTCCACTCTACCATATCACTCACCACATCCAACATATTCTAGGTAAACAGTACCCTGAAAGTGTCAGGTAAAGCATAGGTAGATATCATCATCATCATTGCACACTAGTGATTAGATATCTTCTTATTAAGCCATAACCACTCATAATCCATATTCCCAACATCTATATCCCTCCACCCCTCACCAAAGAAGTGCTCCAGTACAACCTCCTTAGAATCATCTGGTGCTGCTCTAACTGGAACACCCTCAATAGGTAACTTATAAATCCTATATACATCCTCTAGTGTAATCATCATTTCCCTTATAGGAAAATGAAAAGTATTACGATCTGCATCCCATCGCTCACATAATGTAGATATGTATGCTCTATTGGCATGAATACTCTTACATTCCCACACACCTCTGAACCATATGGCATCCAACCACTCCAGATCATCAACATTATCCATCAACTCATCAAAATCACTCTTCATCTTACGTACACGATGATGAGGCTCAAGCATATTCACCTATTCATCCACAAACAAGCACAACAAAATATACATTAGCCATCAACACAATGATGCAATCCAATAAAACTCAATCATCACATGAATCCAACATACAAATTAAACTATTTAATTTGACATGCACTTTGAGACATAAAATAGTGCACAATTCACATATCAAAACATATCAACAAAATAATCACATATTTGGATACCCATTTTGCCATTTCATGGTAAAAATTTAAACAGATGCGAAAAATAGTACATATTTGGCTCCCAACAGTCAAATATAAAATTACCCACATACCCACTATGGCACGAAATTCAAAACTAAGTCAATCCATCAGACATACAAAAACAAAGTACATTTTTGAATACCCATTTGCCCACTTCATGGTGAAAATGTCGACAAAATTCAAAAATAGTATACACAAATCAACACGAAGTTCAAGGTCAATATTACCACAAATACATCCAAATGGTACATACACCAAAACACACAATATCAAAAACACAGTCGCATTTTTGAACACCCATTTGCCCACTTCATGGTGAAAGTTCAAACAGATATTGAAAATAGTGCAAATCGGGCTCCCAACAACCAATTTCAAATTTAACACTACCCACATCTTGGCACGTAAATCAAACACATGCCAAATGAAATCATATACCAAAACAAATAACATTTTTAGACACCCATTTCACCCTTCTACGGTGAAAGTGTTAACCATTTCTAAAAATACTATATCTACGATGGAAAACTTAATAGTCAAAGTTTTCTAATTTACACCCTAAAACCACACATTCAGAAAACATGCCAAACGAAGGCAAAAAAATAATAGTCACAAAAATGGATACCCATTTCCTACTTTTACAGATAAAATTCAACCACATTGCAAAAATAGTACACCATCGCTCCAAAAATAGATGGTCAAACTGTAAGACTACTCTACCCATCACCCGATCAAACTGATGCAAAAACAAGTCAAACCTAAAAAAAATTACATTTTTGGGTACCCATTTGGCTAGTTTTACACTATGTGTTCCAATTTTAATTAAAATTTGCAAAAATTTTAAAAATAAGATGAAAACCTCCCCCTAATTCACATTTCTCTAGAAAATAAAAAAAGAAAAATGAGGCAAATAAAAACACTTACCAATGGATCCCCATACATGCTGCCAACTCCACATCATCCTCTCATCATCCTCTCACTCGAAATCACCAACCACAATATCCACGCATCATCGAATGCTCCTCCCACTCACTCTCCAAAGTTCCCACCATCAAAATGAGCCATTTCAAATCAAAAATTAGCTTAAATATACCTAAAACCCTAATTCACCCCATGATTTAGGTCCAATTCCCCCACCATAAATTCACTTCCCCCGAATTGAGCTTATGACCCTCAAAATCAATCAAATTGCTTCCAAAACCCTAGGAAATCATGCAACTTTCTTCCAAAACCCTAGGAAACCTCCCAAACTATCCTCTAATTTGCCTTTCTTATCATTTTCATCATGCATTGGTATTCTATCAATCGTTGCATCACCAAATCACCACATTCCATTCACCTCATTGTTGATTCCTCGTTTGAGGGGGTATTCATATCCAAAGTCAGCTTTGCATGCAACCAACCAACCGAACATCCAAAAGCATGAATATCGCATCTATCTACAAATTTTTTTCTAAATATTATCTTATGAAATAATCTCAATCCCAACCAGATATTTGTTATATCACGAGAGCTATGCGTTTCGATGGAGAAGTCAATCTAGCATTCATGTATGTCGAATACAGAATGAATGATACATTTGACGTAATCCTAGCGCAACATTTGGAAAAGGATTTCTGGCATTCATGATGCATAATGAATGACACATTTGAATAATCCAAATGTCCCTTTAGCTCAAATGGTTTGACACTTGTCGCCATGTGCTCATCAATCAATCGACAACAAATATTTGAATAGGCATTTGTTCTATTCATACTTTTGGACCATGTTGAACTGGTCGCAAAAGCAAAGCAATCAAAAGTTGCCTCCCCAAGCAACTAGTATGACATCAAAAATGTCATACAGGCTCAGCAAAACCACTGCATTGCATCCGCAATCATCCATCTCCATTTACCGACATTGTTTCTATTTCATTTTATTTCTTTCTTCTTCTCTTCTTCTCCTTTCTCCTTCTCCTTGGCTATCGATCAATGTTGTATGGTCACGCTTCAAGTGACTACATACCTTTGATTAGATCCCATTATTTTCCTTCTCCCTTGGATTCCCAATCAATGTTGTATGGTCACGCTTCGAGCGGCTACATACCTTTGGTTGGATTCCATTCTCCTTCTATCCCTTTTCCTCTACACAAACCCTTCACATTTTTGTATTAAACTGTATTTCACACAGTATAGTACAAAAAGGGGTAAAATGTAGACACCTAAAAGTCGCACATTGCTATACCTACGTACTTGTAGATCCTTTTGGACACTTGTAGGTTTACATAGGTGATCCTAGATACCCCTAGGCTATCGTAGACCAACGTAGACTATTTTAGATCCTCCTAGACATGCGTAGACTATTATAGATATGCGTAGACATGCGTAGACTACCGTAGACATGCGTAGACTAGCGTAGATCACCATAGATTATCGTAGCATTGCGTAGACTTCCACACACCACTTCACTAGTTTTTAGGTCCAAAACCCTAATAAACTACCTAAATCACATCATAAACACCTTCCATGCATCAAAAAACCATCCACCAACCTCCTAAGGTGATACAAGACTCCTTTATACTTAATTGAGGCCCCCACGGGGCTATTAATTGGCAAAAGTATTAATTGAGTCAATTGTTAAATCTAATTTTAAAGTGACTTCACTTAAGTTCACTTTTAGGGCTAAAAAGGTTAATTAGGTCCTTAATCCCTAATTACCCCTAATTACTCCCTCCCACATGTGTGTGCACTAGGTTAGTTAGGATATTTCTTAGGAAACCCTAACCTAACCCCAGACCTAACCTAGAGTTGACTAATCCTAGTTAACCCTAATCTCTCCTCACACATGTGTGAGGATGAGATATTTCCTCAAGGGAATGTGAGGATGCCACCTCACAAACCCTAACTTAACCTTCATGGGATCTCACCCTAGGGCTTAGTTCTCCTAACTACCCCCCTACACCTTGGGTTTTCTTATAAATAGTGGGCCCAAACCTTCATTTATCTCTCTCTCCACTTATGTCCAAAGCATAGAAACTCTACCAAAATACGTACAGAAGCACAAAAACACTAATATGAACCTGCACATCAGTAGTACAATAGCAAAGGAACCTCTCCACCGAAGGATTTCTGAAGAACAACAGTTACAGTCGAATTCACCCCCCGCCCCATGAATCCGGCACCAGTTCACCCCCTCGGGTGGCGAATTGGGTCTATAGGTCCCAAATCAACCCAAATATTGGAGGTAAGCTTCATTTGGTGTTTTTATGAGGTTCTGCATCATTTATTTCAGTTTTTATCATGTTTTATGAGTCGATTTGTCTTTCTTACTATGGGGCCTGACTGAGGCAAGCCCCCCAACCCACTAACCCCTTTTTGTAGGTTTATCATAGAACCAAGGAGGGAAACAACAACAACTACAACCCCATGGTGGTACGCAAGCCCATATACACTGAGGAACATGAAAAGAAGGCATCAGGCCTATTGTAACATTTGTGAAAAGAAAGGAAAAAGGGGAATTCCCCCATTTGTAACCTATGCAAATCTTATCATGAATAAAATACATTTTCCTGTATAGCATGTGTCTTTAATGTGTTATTAGATCAAAATGTATCTTTTGGCTATTTCAAAAGGATTGACCATGTTATAAAGATTCAATTAGAATTAAAGGTTCTAAGGTGACTAAGTGTGTCCACCTATATATGGCTACTATTATTTATCTATGTTTCATTTATGCATATGGTAAAGTACCTAATACTGATAGGATACCATGACATTTTTTCTCCATGCTTCATTGTGAGTTTTATTATAATATCAATTTTGACTATACATACAAACTACATTATGGAGGGCAAGGTTTATACCATTTATGTGATTAACCAAAGTTCAAGAGGATATCCCTCGATGTTGATAAGCACCCTAAGGATTTATAAGGGGAGAATCCATTAGCCTTTGATTTTTTTGGAATATGTGGTGTTAATATTCACTTGAGGCTGCAATTGAAATTTGCATTATATTTGTTGTATAGCCTCTTGGACCTTGTATACCTTGTAAAGGTGGGTTTATTATAATATTTTAGTAATAAAACTTAAGGTTGGATAAGGTCGTATATATTTGGGTATTTATATCCCTCTAGACCAATCATTTAATTAGAATTTTAAGTGTTTATTTTTTCCTTTATGAAAATTATTTTGGTGTTTACAACACCTTTCATATTGCATTACATTTTTTTATGAATTATTATTTTATTTTGGGTAATGTGTTGATTTTCTTAATTTTTAAAAGTATTGTTAAATATAACATGGTATCAGATCAAGTGTGAGTCCCCATTATCCACGTGTGTGTGGCCTACCAATAAGGATGCCACTTCCATTATTAGTTATGAGACCTAGATTCAACCCCCATGGAAGATGTGTATAATAAGTATTGATAAAAAAGTGTGAGTCCCCATTACTCAGCTATAAAATTTTAAAAACTTGCTTTATGATAGATCTAAAAATAGTATGATTTTTTATAAATGGACTAATAAATCATTGTGCATTTCTAACAATGCTTTAGGATTTTGTGTCAAAAACCTATGGGGACTTGGATTGTGAGGATTTATCTATTATGCAACAAATCTAACGCTCTAGGTTAATGCTAATATTATAGAGAAGTATTGTGCTACCACTGAGGCCAACAATTATCCTACAACTCCTCTTGAATATAGGATGATCAAGGATGGCATGATCAATATGGACACATAGAAAGAGGATTGAAATAGGTCCTACCTATATTTCATCATGGCCACATGGCAGTATTACAACAAGTTTGACAATTATGGATGTATTGCTTGGGAAGATTCAAATCTTGGTCTCCTCCTTAAAAGTTGAGGAATATAACTAGATAAGTTAATGATATTTGATATTAAATTATTATTATTTTATTGTATATTTTTTGGAGATATTGCAATCAGGAGGACTTTAGCATCCATTGAAATTGCAGTCTCACATGCATCGAATATTGGTTCCAATAAATGGTATATAATGCATGCCATATTTTATCCACTCATTCTCCTCTTAATTTCATGTTTTAATGGAGGAACAACAAGGTGGTTTTGATACCATCATTGACCATGTTTTTCAATCCTATATGACACCATATACATAGTTTACCTAGGTGAACCTAAAATTTGGAGAAATGGTATGGGTACAAATCATAATACCATTGAGTTATTCATGTTGTAATTTTAAATTTTATTATTTAATTTTACTTAATATAAAAATACAATAAATATAGGTGGATTATGAAACTAAAGGTTAGGTATATAACATAGACTACTACATTCAATATACTCACATTATCAGCTTTAGAAATATTTAAATTATATTTACATGTAGAACTCATTTTATTTTATTTTAACAATATATTTATTAGTTGAGCTAATTATTTTTGTGTATGCACATATAGGTATATGATTCCATGGAGATTGAAACATCATCATAGGATAAAATTTGAGGGATAAAACTAGATAAGTTAATGTCATTTGATAATAGATTATTATTATTTGCATGTATAGTTTTTGATGATATTGCAATCATAAGGAATTCAACAACCATTAACATTGCATCCTCATATGCATTGGACATCAATTCCAATGCATGGAATGTAATGCATGTCATATTTTATCCACTCATTCTCCTCTTTATTTCATGTTTTAATGGAGGAACAATGAGGTTATTTTGATACCATCATTGACCATGTTTTTCAACCCTATATGAGACCACATACAAAGCTTGCCTAGGTGAACCCAAACTTTGGAGACATACAAATCATAAAACCATTGAGTTATTCATGTTGTAATTTAGTTTTTTAAGTTTTTAAATTTTACTTAATTTAAAATACAAAAAATATAGGTGGATTATGCAACTAAAGGTTAGGGATATAACACAAAATTCATTCAATATACTCATATTATCAACTTAAGCAATATTTAAATTATATTTACATATAAATTCATTTTCATATTTTTTGATAATTTATTGTTTAGTTGAGATAATTATTTTTTTGTATGTACATAAAGGTATATGAGGCCATGGATATTGAAACATAATTATAGTTTGAAACCGTTTAATTGTACTTATCAACACCATTAAGACATTTGAGCTTCATTTTTTATTTGAACTTGTTAAATTTTCTTTGTAATATTTTTTTTATTTTGTAATATTTCATAATAATTTTTTGTTGAGATAATTATCTTTTGCATATGCACGTATAGGTAGATAAGGCCACACAGATCAACACATCATCACAAGCTCCAACCATGGAATTTTCCTTATTAACACAAGATATTTGAACTTCATTTTTTATTTGAATTTGTTGAATTTTATTTGTAATAATTTTTATTTTGTAATATTTTTGTTTGTGAACTATGTAGGTTACTTTAGAACAATCTCCACATACCTATTTGAACTAGATTTATAGATATGATGTGTCTATATTTATATTTTATATAAATGACATTGTAGACTTGTAAGGACTAAACATGACCATGATGCATACATTATATTTTATATTTTCATATATTGATTTAGTTGATGCACCTACAATTTAGAGATGAATTATTATAAAAACGATACATTTATACATTCATGTAAATTTTGTACTTTCATTTTCATGAAATCTCTAGTTGAACATATTAAAGTGTTAATATGACATATCATTTATAATTTTATGAATTAGTTCTATACCTTACTTGGATGTATGTAATTATTTGTAACCTACAATATCCTTCATGAAGCTAAAATTAAAGTTTGGATATCATATTTAAAGTATGAATGCTTAAATTATGTTTTAATTTTGTATTTAGACTTGATATGACTATTTATTTTCATAATATATATACCTTATAAAAATCTTGGAGGTTCCATGCATAAGAACCCAAACTTAGGCACTTGTATTTATATACAAATAAAATTGAGGTATAGAAAATAATTCAAATATAATGTAATAGGTATTTAATTTTGGTGATTATAGGTAGTTTGCATTGCAATATACTGATGTATGTTTTCAAATACATATTCAAGTCCTTCAAAATTCTACATTTGAGGATGTTTATTTTGTTACAATTCCTTCAATGATTTCCATTATTCAAATATATATATATATACAAATATGTGTGTGTGGTTGCCTAGAATAGAACAACCACAAACTCCCTATGATCTCCTAAATATGGAAATTTCAATAACCATATCTATGTGGGTAATCCAACTAACATTGACCTTTATCTTGATGTAATAACTCTTCTAACACCTTTCCTTATTATATCATGATCCAAACATGGGAGGAACACTAACTAAATATTAAACCATGGATAGGAACATACTCAGCTATCCATGACTTTTCAATACACAACTAGATAGAGATATGCATGTTATCCAAACTATCAAGGTTATGAATAGGGACACACATGACCATTCACAATGCTTGTGATTGGAAACATACACAACCAATCAATAACAACAAGATAGGGACATACACACTATCCATACATCAAAGTTGTGAATAGGGACACACATGACCATTCACAACATCTATGATTGGGGACATACACAACCAATCACGAACACTTGGATAAGGACATATAAGCTATCCTTGCATCAAATTCATGAACAAGGACATACATGACCATTCACAGCATCTATGATTGGGGATACATACAACCAATCACAAACATATAGATAGGGATATACATGCTATCATTATATCAAATTTATGAATAGGGACATGCACTACCATTCATAACATCTATGATTGGGGACATACACAACCAATAAATAATAATTGGATATTATTTAGAAGAGATACCCCTCTCTGTCCTTTAGGAAAGTATCCTCGTCACATGTTGTAAATTTATATTTTTTTATCATTTTCTTCATTGGTAACCATTACCTTGTTTGATTTTAGATTTCCATTGATTAGGTCCTTATCTCATTGGATATAGTTCCAATTATATGCCCTCTTTATTTGTAGTAGAAACACATAAATTGGTTCATAGATGAAGAACCCTTACTATATTATTTATTATTTACAAACAATACAATGTCTTCTTTCATCAAGTAAATTTTATTAACTCAATTTGCTTTGTCAATAAAGGTCAAGGTTACATCATCCAAGGTGGGATTAATCTTGTTCATTATGAACTTAATATTGACATAAGTTGAAGGTATGCTATTTAACAATATAACTTTCACATTATCACTTTATATCATGATATTGATTCATCAAGGATTGAAACTTACTGATGTGTTGGATGATATCATCACCTTAATTCATCTTTATCCAAATAATTTTTTCTTAAGTGTGATCTTTGCACTTGATGATTGGTATCCAAACAAAAAATTTAGAGTATTGCAAACTTTTTTGTAGTCTTTGAGAGATCTATTTAATGTAGGTAAGCATCTAAGAGCCCAAGACTAATCATTACTATTGCTAATTGATTTTTATTCTATTTTGTTACTTATTTGGGGGTTTGTAGCATTGGTGTAATTTTTTTCATGACATCCCAAATATCCCTCTTAATTAGAAGCAATTGGATATTCATTTGCCATATGTGAAATACTCGTCCATTAAATTTCTCAATCAACATGGTCTTATCCATGAGGAAAAAACAAGGTTTTCCCTCCTTAATCAAAAATCTCTTTATAAATGTACCATATACCATCGATAATGCACCCTTATAAATTAATTTAATAACAATTTTAAAAAATAACTTTCTCCCTCTATAGATTTATAAATATTTTATAACAATATGTCACTTAATTCCATTAACCTTATATGTTGATCTTAACTTACCTAAATCTAAGGTATTATAATTTAAATTTAATTTCATTAATCTTAAATCAACCTTCAATAAGTCTCTAATATTTAGAATGGATTATTGTATGTCCTAAATAATGGTTTTGCACCATTCCAAATAATGCAAGTTTGAAATATTTAGCCAACATGTCATTATATTGTCTACTGAAGATGACTCAAAAATTTACGATCATATGTTACCATTGATTTTTGAGTTATGAAGTGGTGGTGGAAAAATAGGGTACCATTTTGGGTCATGAAATAGTGGAGAAAAATTAGAGTGAGTTTTGGATTGAGAGAGTGGATCTGGAACTCAAGTGGAATTAGGATTATCATATAGTGATAAGTATGGTGATGAGGATGCTCTACTTTTGCTATGATAGGGACAAGAAGGAATACATTTATTTAGGGATTCTATGTGCAATGGAAAATAATGTACCATTGTCTTCCATGACCTATGTTGCAAATTTTACTCACTCTTAGTTGGATGTGGAATCTTTCTTTTTTTTTTGGTAGATAAGATACTATAGCATTAATACCGGGTTTTACAGGTTGACCCAAAACCTTTTACAAAAATCAGCCTAGGGTTGTTGATGAACATGTCCTTACTAAGGATCCTATATATGTAAAATCTACATACCGCAAAAGCCATTACATCTAATAAGGCATATATCCTGTTATCAAAAAGAAACTTCCCATACAACATTTTGGGTATACCCCGAGAAAACACACCTGCATCATAATTACAAAAAAAGAAATAGACACAGATCCCTTCCTTGAAATAGTGGAGAAACAAAAATCTACAGACACACATAGCAGAGTACTGAAAAAAACTCCCACAAGATCTGTATTGACAGTTACTCTTAATAATTCTTTGGTAATTGCTTTCTTTCGTATATGACATGCTTTGGAATAGTAGACCATCCTTCGACATACGCCTATTAAAAACTTACAAGGTAATGAATTTTGAGAAGCACTTTATCTACTCTCTTTCATCCAAGGACATATCAATAAACTACTAATCTAATGTCATCTCAATCTTGAGGGTTGTGAAACCCACTCTAATACCAATTGTTACAATTACTTCAATGATTTCCATTATAAAAATGCATATATATATACATAATTTATTGCCTAGAATATAACAACCATGGACTCATTATAATTTTCTAAATATGGAAATCACAAGATTCATATCTAGGACCTCTATCCTATTGTAATAACTCTTCTAACAGATTTTGTTCTTGCATACAATTATATTTTTAAATAATATCATACTCATGCTTACACTTAAATGGATTCTATGTATATTGGGATCCTTAAACATACTACTTTATTGAGTGTATTCAAGATTAAGAAATATTATTTTTCTTATTCAATACATTTATTATTATTAAAAAGAAAAAAAATATCTAAATGAAACAAGTTGGGACCATTTATCCAAAATTAGAGAGATGAAAAACAATATGCTATTAAGTTCCTAATACATGCCATTAATTACTAAATGCATAGCAAAAATCCCTATTACTAAATTGCTTAACAAAATTTGTTCAAATCAATATTTTATCTCCCATTTTATGACATTAATGTCCCATATTTGTATACATGGCCATAAAGGAAGTTTTATGAGGGGATAAAAATATTCTTTTCTTGACATCTAAACATATAACGTGAGGACTATTAAAACCTCCATACACTTTTCTAAAAAATGAAGTGAAAAGTAGATAGATTTCTCAAAACATATTCATGCCTTGAAATTCATTAGTATTAAACTCTACAACCACCTAGTTGAATACTCATACTAAGAACCTAGGAATTGACGCCATTCATGACATATAAAAGACTAGTGATGGGAGTATTTGCTATGCCAAAGAAGAGAGAAGATTATGTATTCAATAAAAATACAAATTTTTGAGATACATGTTAAATTTTTAGAGACTCTTTAATCCATAATGTTCGTTGTACTCCTAAATGTTTCAACACATAAGTTTATATTTCCATGTAGCATATTCTAATGGAATGTTCTTCAATTTGATCAAATAATCTACATTATAGATTTATTTTAGTAATCATTTGACATAATTGTCCATGACCTCCTTTAGCTACAAAATAATGTCTTCCTTGTCAAGTTTTGATAATTTTATTTGGATTAGAATATTTCAATGATCTATCACTTTATTCAAATATATCACATGGTAGATTTATTGAATTATAGAAAAAAGGTTTAACATTAAAATAATAAACCATGCTTCCTCTCCTAAAAAATAACTTTTAGGCCTTATAACATAGGATAAGTTTATTGTTTTAGTATAACATATTTATAAGGATAGATACATAAAAATACCCTTGATTTTTCATTTTAAATTGACTTTTACTCTTATATTACTCTGTCTAATACTTCATATTATTCTATCTTAATATAATTCTCTCAAGGACTATAAAACCACCTATTAATGATCCAAATGATCCACAATTACTTGGAATTAAAAATGACTATGTAAATATGATAGGGTAGAGGGTGATGGATAATAATAGAGATCAAAATGACATTGTTGACAATCCTAATTTAAAACTTATTAACAAAATCCCTTCATGATTTCATGAAAATATTGATATAAATCAATTTCTCCACTTCAAGGTTATCATAGAGTGTGAAAATGGAGGATTCTAATGCCATGCTATAAAGCATGATTTTTTAGGTGTTTTTAAATGTATTCTTATCTAATAATCATTATTGATTGACATATCTATGCATGCATATGCAATAAAATTAAATTTTTGATATACTATCCAAATATGGCATTAAAAGCAAAGAATGGTTTGCTTATATTAAGAGAAACATATATTTTAATTTTAATATTTATTGTTAGAAAGGTGGGGGGTTAAGGGGTAATTATCATATTATCATAAATTTTAATTTTGTTATATATTAAAAAATATTTATTAATTTTAATTTTAATATTTTTGACAAAGGTTAGTGGATATGATAGGTGAAGTGTGAGGAAATAGAGGAAGTTCATGGTTGATAGGAATTGAGGTTTTTGTACAATCATAGATTTATGTGAAACTAGTTTCATAGAAAAGTATGTTTATACAAAGGAAAGCCCATAAAATTTTGAAACTAACACACACATACTCTTTGTCCTAAAATCCCATACTAGGTGGAAATATTTGTAGGGGTTTTAGTGACTTGCAACATTTTTAGAGAAATATTGATAAGTTTTAAGGACTAGAAAAGAGATCAAATGAATGAATTTTTAGCAACAATTATAGATCTAGATAGATTTTTAATGTATATTATGAAAATATAATGATTGGAAGGATTTGAAATGATCTAATATTTTTTAAATGCTATTAAACATTGGTTTGTTCTAAAATTAAATACCCTAAATTGAAATGGTTTTGAAATTTTGAAAATGACCTTAAAATTTTTCAAAAATTATGACATACATATTTATGCCTATACACTTTCATTAAGTATTTTCACTTATATTTTTGCCACCAAAATGTATGCTCAATAGAGACTATCACAAAAAATAAATATCTTAAATATAAAATTGCTATATATAGTAATAAAAAAAATTATGAAAATCATACTTTTGAATAGATCTATTTGTGTAGAAATAATTGATCAAAATATCATCATATGTAAATTTTCGTATTCCTAGCAATAGGTATGTCCTTGCAAAATTTTTAAAAAACAAGGAACTCAACAAAAACATATAATTTACCAAGTTTTCCAACAGTTCATTAGTTTACACCTTCTTCATATTCTCAATGGAACTATGATTTATTCCTTGTTGAAATTGAGTACACTATATTTTTTGAAAATAAGGTGTCGTTAAATGGAGGATAAGTAAGTCACAACACCATGTAGTCTCCACATTGAAATTTAATATTTATGGTGCTTCCAAAGGAAATATAGGGAAATATTATGGAGGTGGTGTTTTCCATAATAATGAAGGTAAAATTTCCCTAGTTTAATTAGAATCATACGAAACTTCAACTAACAACCACATAAAGGCTAGGGCACTTATTACAAGGATCAATATAATAATTGAAAATTGATAAAAACAATATTTCAATTTAGGGAGGTTCATATAGTATTATTAATATTATCAATAAAAATGGATGTGGGGATTAAATAAAAATAGAACTACTTTTTATGTTGGAGGTAATATCTTGGAAATGTTAGCATATCTATAGAGAATGATATAGGGCAACAAATAATTTAGCCAATCATTATGTTGATCTTCATCTTGGTGAAATTGATATTTTAGAAGGAAATTAGCCAATAAAAACCATATCTCTTAACGAATATGATTTCAAAGGGTTGAGTGTAAAAGCATAGTTTTTGAGGAAGGGGGAAAATATATTTAATAAGAGACAATATGGTTATGGTCTAATCACCTAACATCAAATAAAATATTTTTTTATATTGATGAGAGTGGTCCAAATATAATCCACATATACCTTATTAAAATATATACATAACTTACGTATTAAGGAAGAAGTTAACATCTTCTTAAGAAAGTAGCAGATATTTTGGAGTAGGCGACATATTTTCTAGAGGAAGCGATGAATTTTTTGGAGCAAGCGATGGAGATCAAATCCTAGTGTAAGGAAAGAGAAAATAAAAAAAATCATAGCAATCCTTTGAAGTAGGAAATGGATTTTCTAAATCATGTGACATAGATTAAAGTCTAGTGAGAAAAAATATAGCAATTCTCTAAAGCAGGTAGTGGATTTCAACTCCTATTACATGGAAGAAAAAATAACAAAATTTTGAAGTAGGTAATACATTTTCTAAAGAAGGCAGGGGAGATCAAACCCTAGTGTGAGGAAGTGGAAAAAAAAAAATGTATATTTTTTGAAGCGAGGAAATAGGTGCACCACCAAGGGTAGAAGTAGGATTTATTGCTTTTCATTTTGGAGGATATGTTAACTTCATAGATATGGTCATTCGAATAAGCAACATATTATGCAAGTTAGGGTTTTATGATGGAGGAACCTTGTAGATCCTTGGAAGGTTTTGTTGGGTTGCAATGCACATGGATATCAAGCATTGAAATTTGATCATCTATTGGATAACCTTCAGAATAGCCAGGTATTGTAGAGATACTATGAAGTTCTTGGTTTGTAGATGACTATGGATGTCTTGATATGTAATTTTCTCTAGTGTTTACTTTTCTAGATGAAAGTAAAATTTGTTTTTGGAGTTGTGTTTGGGGTATTTTTTAAATAAAAAAGTTTGGATAGTCATTTAAGAAGAACAAGTTTTCAAATTGTTAAAAATTTACAGTAATTTTTTTTTTGGTAGGTGGTAGTCTATGCAAATTAGGATTTTATGGAAATACAAATGGAGAACAACACTAGGATTTCATAGGCATTGAAGCACAACCTAGGTCTTTATCATGAATGTATGAAAGAAAATTATATGCTATAATAGGCCTTCAATAGTTTGTAAGAGAATCAAACATTTTAATATATATTAAAATTGCTACAATTTGGCCTAAAAAAATAGTAGAGGATATTACATTAAGGTGCATATGGATGTCAAAGATGTCTAAGATTTTAATTTCAACAATGAAAATGGGTCAAGTGGCTACAAAGCGAAAAAGGAGAAGGATGGGTCACTACTACAACTACCATCACACCTATTAGATCCATCACACAATCCTTGGTTCCAAAATGTATCACCGAAATTATGTAGTAGCTCAATAGAGGGTTTGGAGAAGGTATTTGTAGGGGGTTTGTTGGCAAGTTTAGTGCAAAAGAGAGAAATGAGTGAGGAGGAAAAAGTTGAGAAGAAAAACTAGAGCTATGGCCACTAAGTATGGAGTCATCTTCGCATGGCATATATCTTAAACCTAAGGTTGTAAAGACATGGGATAAGAGGAAAAAAAATCAATTTTTTTTTAAAAACTACCACTATGGTGAGTGAAGTAGAGGACAACAAAGGTAATTGTACTTTCTATGTCGAGGCTAGGTTTTATAATGCAAATTCTAATGTATAGTCCCCTAAACTTGAGGCTATAAGGAGAATGTAGGATTTTGAAAGGGAAGACATCAGGGTTTTTTGGAACAAGGTCATGAAGAAGAAGCACTGGACTATTCAATGGATATTTATGATGTGATCTCCATATTTTATTATGGAAGAAAGCGTGAAATAAGGAAGTATCCTTTATAAGAGTTCAATAATGGGTTTGAGTCGATTACAATTTTAATGAAGGACATGTAGCTCTTGGACAAGAGTGATTATTGGGATATGTCCTCTTTAGAGCAAGTTCAAAATAGGCTACAACTCTCTAATCAGGGCTATAAGGAGCAACAGAATAAATTGGAGGAGAAAAACCAAAGAAGAATCCCTTGGAATCATGCAAAAATAAAACTAAGTGCATTTGAAGGAATAGTAATAGAGCAAAATTATTCCTAGGAGAATATGTGAAAATGAGGGAAGTCATTTAACTCTTTAAGAAAATACTTATTGAAAGGTTTTATGTGTGTGCAATTTCTAAATAATAATTTGTAGACTATATGGCTAGGTAATGGATGGAAGTCCAAGGATATGTGCCTAGTCTTTAACTTCTAGTAAGAGGTTGGTTGTCATTTTAGTTCAAGACTAAGGAAGATGTCGCAAAGATGTTGCTAGAGAAATGGTTTTGGGGGTCAACCTTGTTAATTATAAAAATGTGGGACCCTTGTTTTGATCCTAGGATCACTTGAATACCCAATCACCCTGTATAGGTAAAATTACCAAGGTTTCCATTAGAATTTTGGCCTAGATATGTTTTCTAAGCCATAGGAAATTTCATTGGTTCTTTCTTAGAGGTGGATGAGAGGTATCAATCCTCATACTTGAGGATAGGATTCTTATTGATGTGGACTAGAAAAATTTATTTATGGGGAAAATTATGTTGAAGCATAGCAAAATTATGTATGTACAAACCTAGACTTTATTGGTGTGTCTTTTAGGTGTGCACATTGTCATAATTATGGGCATATTGCAAGGGACTTTTCTCTTATTTTTTTAAGGTTTCGAGTTGTAAGGAAGATAGAGGGATATTTAAAGGTGAGAATGAGATTCAATTTTCCCTCTAAGCACATAACTTACAGACTATTTATATTATTGAATTAATGTATAAGAAACACAAGCTAGAGAAATTAGGGGAAAAAATAGAAAATGCAGAAAATTGGAGATAAAACTTGTGCCAGATAAAGCTATGGATTTAGAATCATTTTAGATTGAATTAAGGCTATGAATCTTAGATAAAAATTTGGATGTAATGCTCTTGGTCCTAGATACAATATTTCAAAGCAAAATTATTGCCAAGTATCATTTCTTATATGGGATTATAGGAAATTCTCTTTTGAGTCCCTCAACTAACCCATGGCTAATTTCAGTAGTTTTTAAAACAATGTCTCCATTATAATAAGGTAAGGGTGGAGTTGAGGGGTAAGGAGGACCCTCAAATTTCTCTTCCTTGAAGGAAGTAGATCCATACCTTGGTTTAGAGGTGGATGAGAGGTATCAATCCTCATGCTTAAGGATAGTGGTAAGGATACTTGTTGATGTGGACTAGAAAAATAGATTTGTGGGGGAAATTATGTTGAAGTACAATAAAATTATGCATGTGCAACCCTAGACTATATTGGTGTACCTTTTAGTTGTACACATTGTCATAATTATGGGCATATTGCAAGGGATTTTTATCTTATTTTTAAGGAAGGATTGGTGTTGTAAGGAAGATAGAGGGGTCTTTAAGGGTGAGAATGAGATTAAATTTTCTCTTTAGAAATATAACTTACAAACTATTTATATTATTGAATTAATGCATAAGGAACACAAGCTAGAGAAATTAGTGAAAAAAATAAAAAATGTAAAAAAGTGGAGACAAAACGTGTTGTGACAGATCAAGTGATGGATTTAGAATCATTTTAGATTGAAGTTTAGGATTCTTAGAGAAAAATTTGGATGCCATACTCTTGGGTCCAAATACAAGATTTCAAAGCAAAACTATTGCCAAATCTCATTTCTCATATGGGATTATAGGTAATTCTCTTTTGAGTCCCTCAACTAACCAATGGCTAGTTTTAGTAGTATGTAAAACAAAGTCTCCATTATAAGAAGGTAAGGGTGGAGTTGAGGGCCAAGGAGGACCCTCAAATTCCTCTTCCTTGAAGGAAGTAGATCCACACCTTATTTTAGATGTGGATGAGAGGTATCAATCCTCATTCTTGAGGATAGTGGCTAGGATTCTTGTTGATGTGGACTAGAAAATTGGATTGTTGGGGAAAATTATGTTGAAGTACATGATGCAAGTACAACCCTAGACTATATTGGTGTGCCTTTTAGGTGTGCACATTGTCATAATTATAGGCATATTGGAAGGGATTGTTCTCTTATTTTTTTAAGGAATCATTGATGTTATAAGGAATATAGAAGGGCCTTTAAGGGTGAGAATTAGATGTAATTTTACATTTAGGCACATAACTTACATACTATTTACATTATTTAATTAATGCATAAGTAATACAAGCTAGAGAAATTAGGAAAAAAATAGAATATGCAAAAAATTGGAGACAAAACCTGTTGTGCTAGATCAAGCTATGTATTTAGAATCATTTTAGATTGAAGTAAGGCTAGAATTATTAGAGAAAAAGTTGGATATCATGCCCTTAGACCCATATACAATATTTCAAAGCAAAATTTTTGCCAAATCTCATTTATCATATGGGATTATAGGTAATTCTCTTTTGAGTCCCTCAACTAACCAATGGCTAGTTTTAGTAGTCTATAAAACAAAGTCTCCATTAGAATAAGGTAAGGTGGAGTTGAGGGGTAAGGTGGAGACTCAAATTTCTCTTCCTTGAAGGAAGTAGATCCATACCTTGTTTTAGAGGTGGATGAGAGGTATAAATCCTCATGCTCAAGGATAGTAGCTAGGATTCTTGTTGATGTGGACTACAAAAATGGATTGGTGGGAAAAATTATGTTGAAGTACAACAAAATGATGCATGTACAACCGTAGACTATATTGGTATACCTTTTAGATGTGCACACTCATAATTATGGACATATTACAAGAGTTTATTATCTTATTTTTAAGGAAGGTTTGATGTTATAAGGAAGACAAAGGGTTCTTTAATGATGAGAATGGGATGCAATTGTTCCTTTAGACACAACTTATAGATTATTTATATTATTGAATTAATGCATAAGGAACACAAGATAGAGAAATTAGGGAAAAAATAGAAGATGAAAAAAGTGGAGATAAAACTTTTAGTGCCAGATCAAGTGATGGATTTAGAATCATTTAGATTGAAGTAAGGCTAGGATTATTAGAGCAAAAGTTGGAATTCATGCTCTTGGTCCTAGATACAATATTTCAAAGCAACACTATTTCCAAATATCATTTCTCATATGGGATTATAGGTAGTTATATTTTAAGTCCATTAACTAACCAATGGATAGTTTTAGTAGCCTATAAAACAAAGTCTCCATTAGAATAAGGTAAGGATGGAATTGAGGGGTAAGGAGAACCATAAAATTCCTCTTCCTTAAAGGAAGTATATCCATGCCTTGGTTTAGAGGTGGATGAGAGGTATCAATCCTCATGCTTGAGGATAGTGTCCAAGAATCTTGATGATGTAGACTAGAAAAATATATTGGTGGGAGAAATTATGTTTAAGTACAACAAAATTATGCATGTACAACCCTAGACTATATTGGTGTGCCTTTTAGGTGTGCACATTGTCATAATTATGGGCTTATTTTAAGGGACTATTCTATTTTTTTAAGGTTTTATTTTGTAAGGAAGATAGAGGGGTATTTAAGTGTGAGAATGAGATGCAATTTTCCCTTTAGGCACATAACTTATAGAAAATTTATATTATTGAATTAATGCATAAGGAACACAAGCTCAAGAAATTAAGGGAAAAAAATGGAAGATGCAGGATAGTGGAGACAAAACTTGTTGTGTCAGATCAAACAATGGATTTAGAATCATTTTAGATTGAATTAAGGCTAGGATTCTTAAGAAAAACATTTGATGTCATGCTATTGGACCTATATACAATATTTCAAAGTGAAACTATTGCCGTCTCATTTCTTATATGGGATTATAGGTAATTTTTTATTGAGTTCCTTAACTAACCAATGGTTAGTTTTAGTAGTATGTAAAATAAATTCTCCATTAGAAGAAGGTAATTTTGGAGTTGAGAGGCAAGGAGGACCCTCAAATTCCTTTTCATTGAAGGAAGTAGATCCACACCTTGGGTTAGAGGTGGATGAGAGGTATCAATCCTCATGCTTGAGGATAGTGGTAATATTCTTGTTAATTTGGACTATAAAAATGGATTGGTGAGGTAAATTATGTTGAAGTACAGCAAAATGATGAATGTATAATCCTAGACTATATTGGTATACCTTTTAGGTGTACATGCTATCATAATTATGGGCATATTGCAATGGACTATTATCTTATTTTTAAAGGAAGGTTTGTTTTTGTAAGGAAGACATAGGGGTCTTTAAGGGTGAGAATGAGATGTAATTTTCCCTTTAAAAACATAACTTATAGACTATTTATATTATTCAATTAATGCATAAGGAAAACAAGCTAGAGAAATTAGTGAAATAAATAGATATAGAAAAATAGAGGTAAAACTTGTTGTGCCAGATCAAGCAATGGATTTAGAATCATTTTAGATTGAAGTAAGGCTAAAATTCTTAGAGCAAAAGTTGGATGTCATGCTCTTGGGCCTAGTAACAATATTTCAAAGCAAAACTATTGCCAAATTTCATTTCTCATATGGGATTATAGGTAATTCTCTTTTGAGTCCCTCAACTAACCAATGGCTAGTTTTAGTAGTCTATAAAACAATGTATCTATTAGAAGGTAAGGGTGGAGTTGAGGGGCAAGGAGGACCCTCAAATTCCTCTTCCTTTAAGGAATTTGATCCATACCTTGGTTTAGAGGTGGATGAGAGGTATAAATCCTCATGCTTGAGGATAGTGACTAGGATTCTTATTGACGTGGACTAGAAAAATGAATTGGTGGGAAAATTATGTTTAAGTACAAAAAATGATGCATATACAACCCTATACTATATTGGTGTGCATTTTAGGTGTGCACACTATCATAATTATGGGTATATTGCAAGGGAATCTTCTATTATTATTTTAAGGAAGGTTTGGTGTTGTAAGGAAGATAGGGGGTCGTTAAGGGTGATAATGAGATGCAATTTTTCCTTTAGATACATAACTTACATACTATTTATATTATTGAATTAATACATAAGGAACACAAGCTAGAGAAATTATTAAAAAAAATCGAAGATGCAAAAAAGTGGAGACAAAACTTGTTGTGCCAGATAAAGCGATGGATTTATAATCATTTTAGATTGAAGTAAGGCTAGGATTCTTAGAGCATAAGTTGGATGTCATGCTTTTGGGCTCAGATACAAGATTTCAAAGAAAAACTATTGCCAAATCTTATTTCTCATATGGAATTATAGGTAATTATCATTTGAGTACTTCAACTAACCAATGGTTGGTTTTAGTAGTATGTAAAATAAAGTCTCCATTAGAAGAAGTTAATGGTGGAGTTGAGGGGCAAGGAGGACCCTCAAATCCCTCTTCCTTGAAGTAAATAGATCTATACATTGGTTTAAATGTGGATGAGAGGTATCAATACTCATGCTTGAGGATAGTGGTCAGGATTCTTACTGATGTGGACTAGAAAAATGGATTGTTGGGGGACATTATGTTAAAGTACTATAAAATGATGCATGTACAACCCTATACTATATTGGTGTACCTTTTAGATGTGCATTCTATCATAATTATGGGCATATTGCAAGGGGCTATTCTCTTATTTGTAAGGAAATTTTGGTATTGTAAGGAAGATAGAGGGGTCATTAAGGGTGAGAATGAGATACATTTTTCCCTTTAGGCACATAACTTAAAAACTATTTATATTATTGAATTAATGCATAAGGAACACAAGCTAGAGAAATTAGTGTAAAAAATAGAAGAAGCAATAAAGTGGAGATAAAACTTGTTGTACCAGACCAAGTGATGGATTTAGAATCACTTTAGGTTGAATTAAGGCTAGGATTATTAGAGCAAAATTTGGATGTCATGCTCTTGGTCCTAGATACAATATTTCAAGGAAAAAATATTGTCAAATCTCATTTCTCATATAGGATTATAAGTAATTCTCTTTTGAGTCCCTCAACTAACCAATGGCTAGTTTTAGTAGTTTGTAAAACAAAGTCTCCATTAGAATAAGGTAAGGGTGGAGTTGAGGATAAAGGAGGACCCTCAAATTCCTCTTCCTTGAAGGAAGTAGATCCATACCTTGGTTTAGACTCTAATAAGGTTTTCAATAATGCTTCACAAGTAAATCATTTTTAATTTTCTTCCCCAATTTATTTTACCTATGGTCAGGAAGTTTCTATGTCCCCAAAACCCTATAGGTGTCCCCTATTATCCCTGAAGAGAAGAATAGGACTAAGGAAAGAAGAATTTGGGGGAGGTCTCAAAAAATATGTGGGGGATAGAAGTCTTGTTTGTAGGAGGGGTAAAATATATTTTACTTCATTGACTAAGAATAAAAGCCTCTATGAAATTCAACAAGGCAAGCAATTAAGGCAAATATGATCTTAATGACAAATAATCAATGAAAGTACTCTCCTTTAATATATGAGGTATGGGAATCTCTACAAAAAATGTTGCTCTATGTAGGCTAGTAGAAATTCATAATTTTTAAATATTTTTCTAATTCAATAGACAAAAGTGTTAGCTACGGAAGTGATGGAAGATCTTAGTAAATTGCTTAAAGGATGAGATATTTTTTCCCTTGATGTTGTAGAGGCCTTGAGAGGAGTGGTTGTAGGGTGGAAGGAAAATCAATTTAAACTAACCAAATTTGCATTGCTTGACTTGAGAGTAGGGATTGAATTATTTTTAGTAGAGCTTTGGGAAATTGTGACAATGGTGAATATGTATGGCCCCTATAAAGACAAGATGTGGTATTGGGATAAGATTATGGATAAAAAGTTTTTAGAAGCTAATAATTTAAGTTTAGGATATGATTTAAACTTAACTCTTTATAGGAGAGAAGTGTGGTGTATTGTTTCTAGAACTAATCCACTGGCTAATGACTTCATTCAAAAAATTGAATCCAAGGGATTGGTAGACCTAGTGCCTATAAAATACTAGGGGCTAATTACTTAACTTATAGACTATTTATATTATTGAATTAAGGCATAAGGAACATAAGCTAGAGAAATTATGGGAAAAAATAGACGATGCTAAAAACTGGAGATAAACATTATTGTTCCAGATCAAGTGATGGATTTAGAATCATTTTAGATTAAGGTAAGGCTAGGATTCTTAGAGCAAAAGTTGGATGTCATGCTCTTGGGCCCATATACAATATTTCAAAATAAAACTATTGCAAAATATCATTTCTCATATGGAATTATATGTAATTATCTTTTAAGTCCCTCAACTAACCAATGGCTAGTTTTAGTAGTTTGTAAAACAAAGTCTCCATTAGAATAAGGTAAGGGTGGAGTTGAGGGGCAAGGAGGACCCTCAAAATCCTCTTCCTTGAAATAAGTAGATCCATACCTTGGTTTAGAGGTGGATGAGAGGAATCAATCTTGATGCTTGAGGATAGTGACCAGGATTTTTGTTGATGTGGACTAGAAAAATGGATTGATGGGGAAAATTATGTTGAAGTACAACAAAATGATGCATGTAAAACCCTAGAATATATTGGTGTACCTCTTAGGTGTGCACATTGTCATTATTATGGGCATATTGTAAGGGACTACTTTATTATTTTTTTAAGGAATGTTTGGTGTTGTAAGGAAGATAGAGGGGTATTTCTGGGTTATAATAAGATGTAATTTTCTCTTTAGGCACATAACTTATAGACTATTTATGTTATTGAATTAATTCATAAGGAACACAAGCTAGAGAAATTAGGAAAAAAATAGAAGATGCAAAAAATTGGAGATAAAACTTGTTCTACCAGATCAAGCAATGGAGTTAGAATAATTTTAGATTGAAGTAAGGTTAGGATTTTTAGAGAAAAATTTGGATGTCATGCTCTTGGGACCATATACAAGATTTCAAAGCAAAACTATTACCAAATCATATTTCTCATATAGGATTGTAGGTAATTCTCTTTTGATTCCCTCAACTAACCAATGGCTAGTTTTAGTAGTCAATAAAAAAAGGTCTCCATTAAAAGGTAAGGGTGGAGTTGAGGGGCAAGGAGAACCCTCAAATTACTCTTCCTTGAAGAAAGTAGATTCATACCTTGGTTTAGAAGTGGATGAGAGGTATCAATCCTCATGCTTGAGGATAGTGGCCTAGATTATTTTTGATGTGGACTAGAAAAATGGATTGGTGGTAAAACTTATGTTGAAGTACAAAAAAATAATGTATGTACAACCCTAGACAATATTGGTGTGCCTTTTAGGTGTGGACGATGTCATAATTATGGACATATTGAAAGGGACTATTCTTTCATTTTTAAGGAATGTTTGGTGTTTTAAGGAAGACAGAGGGGTATTTAAGGGTGAGAATAAGATGCAATTTTCCCTTTAGGAACATAAATTATAGATAAATTATATTATTGAATTAATGCATAAGGAACACAAGCTACAAAAATTAGGAGAAAAAATAGACGATGCAGGAAAGTGGAGATAAAACTTGTTGTGCTAGATCAAGCAATGGATTTAGAATCATTTTATATTGAAGTAAGACTAGGATTCTTAGATCAAAATTTGGACGTCATAATCTTGGGTCCAATACAATATTTTAAATAAAAACTATTGCCAAATCTCGTTTCTCATATGGTATTATAGGTAATTATCTTTTGAGTCCTTCAACTAACCAATGGCTAGTTTTAGTCTATAAAACAAAGTTTCCATTAGAAGAAGGTAAGGGTGGAGTTGAGGGGTAAGGAGGACCCTCAAATTTCTCTTCCTTGAAGGAAGTAGATCCATACATTGGTTTAGAGGTGGATGAGAGGTATCAATCCTCATGATTGAGGATAATGGCTAGGATTATTATTGATGTGGACTAGAAAAATGGATTGGTGGGGGAAATTATGTTGAAATACAACAAAATAATGCATGTACAATCCTAGACTATATTGGTGTGCCTTTTATATGTGCACGCTATCATGATTATGGGTATATTGCAAGGGAATGCTCTCTCATGTTTTAAGGAAATTTTGGTGTTGTAAGGAATATAGAGGGGTCTTTAAGGGTGATAATGAGATGCAATTTTCAATTTAGGCACATAACTTATAGACTATTTATCTTATTTAATTAATACATAAGGAACACAAGCTAGAGAAATTAGAAGAAAAATAGTAGATGCAAAAAAGTGAAGATAAAACTTGTTGTGCCAGATCAAGTGATGGATTTAGAATCATTTTAGATTGAAGTAAGGCTAGGATTCTTAGAGCAAAATTTGGAAGTCATGCTCTTGGGCCCAGTTACAAGATTTCAAAGTAAAACTATTACCAAATCTCATTTCTCATTTGGGATTATAGGTAATTCTCTTTTGAGTCCCTCAACGTAATAATGACTAGTTTTAGTAGTTTGTAAAACAAAGTCTCCATTAGAAGAAGGTAAGGGTGGATTTGAGGGGCAAGAAACCTCAAATTTATCTTCCTTGAAGGAAGTAGATCCATACCTTGGTTTAGACTCTAATAAGTTTTTCAATAATTCTTCACAAGTAAATCACTTTTAATTTTCTTCCCTAATTTATTTTACCCTTGGTCAAGAAGTTTTTGTGTCCCAAAAAATCCATAGGTGTCATCTATGATCCCTAAAGGAAATAATAGGACTAAGGGAAGAAGTATTTGGGGAAGGCATGAAAAATATGTGGGGCATAGAAGTCTTGTTGGTAGGAAGGGTAAAATACTTTTTATCTCATTAACTAAGAATAAAAGCCTCTATGAAGTTCAACAAGGTATGCAATAATCCTTAAACGATATCATTAGGTTAAAGATGATATTAGAGGTAAATAATCAATTAAAGTAGTCTCCTTTAATATCTAAGGAATGGGAAACTCTACAAAATAGTTTCTTTGTGTAGGCTAGTATAAATTCATAATTCATGTATAATTTTAATTCAACAAACAAAAGGGTTAGCTATGAAAGTGATAGAAGGTCTTAGTAAATTGCTTAAAGGATGATATTTTCTATCCCTTGATATTGTAGGGGCATCGAGAGGAGTGATTGTAGGGTGGAAGGTAAATCGGTTTAGGCTAACAAATTTTGCATTGCTTGAATCGAGTGTAGGTATTGAATTATTTTTAGTGGAGCTTGGGGAAATAGTGACAATGGTGAACATTTATGGCCCCTATAAAGACAAGATGCAGTATTGGGATAAGCTTATGGATCAAAAGTTTTTAGAAGGTAATAATTTAATTTTAGGATATGATTTAAACTTAACTCTTTCTAGGAGTTAAGTGTGGTGTATTATTGCTAGAACTAATCCACTGGCTAATTAATTCATTCAAAATTTTGAATCCAAGGGGCTAGTAGACATAGTGCCTATAAAATCCATCCAAAATTGGAGAAACATGAGGATAGTAGTTGACATAATTTCTAAGAGACTAGACTAATTTTTAGTAGTAGAGAATTTCTAGGAGATATTGAAGTCTTAGGTTAAAGTTAGAGGAGACTCTGATCACCCCCCAATTATGCTTCTTATAAAAAAAGAGGAGAAAAAATCATATTATCCTTTTAAATTTAATTCCAAGTGGTTGAAATATGATAGCTTTGTAACTCTAGTCAAATTAGAATGGGTGAAGTTTGATCCTAGTCTAAGAGAATTTGTTAGTATTCAATTTGCAATAAATATAAAAAGGGTTGAGGCAATAATGGTTTAGTGGGCCAATAAAAATAAACTAATGGATCAGTAAAATTTGAGGGAAATTGAGGAGGAGCTTGCAGTGTTTCTTGTAGATGACTTTGAAAAAGAAGTGTGTGAGGAAGTAAGGCTTAAGTACAAAATTTTGGAATAAGAGAAGAGAAGGTTGTTGATAGAGATAGAAGTGTTATGGAGGCTTAAAATTAGAGCACTATGCATTGCAAGTGGGTATGAGAACACTAAATTTTTCATAGCTTATAAAATCATAAAAAACAAAAAAAAATTAATTTGGGAGCTACAAGGACAAGATGGAAGTAAAGTCTCCTCCTTTAAAGGAATAACAAATGTGGGAGTAAGTCATTTTGATCAACTATACAAGGATCCTAGTCAAGTTAATTTAGTTAAAATAATTAGAATAACTTCTGTATTTCCCATATTTATAGATGAGGAATCCAATGGTGAGTTTATTAAGGAAGTCTCAAAGGAGGAGCTCAAAATTGTTGTAACCTCCTTCCAAAAAGATAAGAGTCTAGGACCTAACGATTAGAATGTGGAATTATTTCTAGGGCTCTATGACTTGTTGGAGTCCAACCTAATCAAAGTTGTGGAGGATTCTAGGAAAATAGGAAGGGTAAATGCAATATTCAACTCTACCTTTATTGCTATTATTCCAAAAAAGGATAATCCTTCTTCCTTTGATGATTTTAGATCCATTTCTTTGTGTAACTATGTATACAAAATCGTATTAAAATTAATTGCATCAATAATAAAAAGGTTCCTTTATTCTTCTATATCTATTGAGAAATTTGGTTTCCTACATAGTAGATAGATTCATGAAGCAATTTGTGCTTCTTAGGAAAGTCTTCATACGATTAAATCAAAGATACTACAAGCAATTGATATGAAGCTGGATCTCTTCAAGGCTTTTTACTAATACTCATATTGGTTTTTGTGTGTAGATTGTAAACTAGATTATGGGATGTATTTGTTTTGTTTCTTTTGTAGTTTTGGTTATTGGGTTAGCCTCTTAGTTCTCAAAAGCTTCTTTGGGGATAAGACAAGGTTGCCCTTTTTAGTAGATGAGGTATCAAGTTGTAGACACACAAAATATGTCATTTTGTAAAGACCTAAAATCATTTTAATTAATTTTAATTAACTCTCCAATTTCCCTCCAAAACCTTCAAATCTCCAATTCCTCCTCTAATTTCCCTAAATTTTCCCTAAAATTTTTAAAATTCCCAATTTCCTATTTAATTCCCCCAAAATCCCTAAAATTCATAACTTCTTTAATTTCCCTAAAAATCCTAAGTCTTGATCAAAATACCCTAAAATATCTTCTAAAGTCCTTAAATCCTAATTAACTCCTAATCTTCTAGTTAAACTCATAATTATTTCTACAATTCTCATCAAAATCCCAAAAATATATATTTTTAAATTCTCTCTCATCCCCTTTAATTCATTTTTATTCCTTTCTAATTTCCTCTAAAATTTCTCTAATTTATTCTAATTCTTCTTGATCTCCCCTAATATTCCCTAATTTTTTCTTAATCCTTGCTTAATTTCTTTATTCTCCTATAACCCCTCCAATTTCCTCCTTACACTCCTTTTAATTTTCTCTACCCCTATCCTAATATTCCAAAACCTTTTTAATTCTCATTAATTCCTTCTAAAATGTTCTAAATATCTCCTTAATTCTTCTAATCCTCTTAGTTCTTATAATCCACCTCCCTTCTCATTAAATTTCTCTTTCCTCTCCCTAATACCTCTCAAAATTTTCATAACCTCACTTATGTCCTTATTTTCTTTATTCAACCCTTATTAAGCCTATTAACCACTTCCTAATTCCCTTCCAAAATCATAGAAAAAGTACATAATAAATCCACATCATATCCCTAGGAATCCTAAAATAATTTTAAAATCCTTAAAATTTCCCATAATTCCCATTTAGCATAATTACACCCCCCCATTAAGTACCTAATCCCATTCTTAATCCCTCTTGGAAAATCCACAAGCAAAAGCATTTAATAAAAAAAATCCCAAGATAAATCCTAAATAAATTCAAATCTACCCCCAATCCCCATGAAATCCCCTAGAAAATCCCACTATTTAATACCCTCATCTTCCTACCCCCTTCCCTCTAATTTTGAAGAATTAAAAAATGCATTTAAAACCCAAGTCAACCCTTCTATAATTAAAATTATTTAATCCTACATGTATTGTAGACACCTAAAACACATCCTGTTGAGGAGACTACCTATATGGACACCGTTTGAGGCCATATGACCCACCTTGGGCAGCCCTAGGGCTCAATAATTTTTTACCTCTCAAACAGGAAGGAATTTCCCTTTACAACTAGGACCATCCCACCAAAATACGGCCTCCAGAGGCCATCCCACCCTGATACAATTATCAGTCATGATTTTCTCACCCTGAGATAGTTGATCCAAAAGCAATAACACCCCAAATACCATGCCATAATTCAAAAAGTGACTCATGCCAACTAAGAGCAATGGTACAATGAAGTCAAGTTACGCGATGGTTATCAATAAGTAGTTAGGTTTCTTGATCCCAATCACTTATTTGCTTCTCTTACAAGCTTTAGACTCCCATTTGGAAGTCTATTTAAAGACACTTAGCCTTCATTAAAGATATCAAAATTTCATGCATTGAAATGCTATCAAACTGAAGAATCAAAGAGCTCTCATTCTCAAAGCAACAAAGTGTTGTCGAAATTCACCCATGAATCTTCCAAACATGTCAATGGATCATCTCAAAGGTTGAAGATCGAAGCTATGCTTCTTGTGCCATCTAAATTCCTTGCTTCAGTGTCAAATTCCACCTCTAAGTCATTCCTCACGAGTGCACCAAGAACATAAATTAATCCACAGATCAAACCTAGCATCACCTCGCATCAACCACAAGGAAATTACTCGCTACTTAGTTATCGTCTATCTCAAATATGACCCACATGCATGACCATATCACCCCAATACAACTCGTAGGTACGACCATCCTACACAGGGATAGCCTCCTGGGCTAAGATATTTTTCTTGTTTTCTTCCTTTTATTAGATCTAGTAGAATTTTAATTACTATTTAACATAGTTAGATTTCATTTTCATGCATTTATTTGTTGTATTTCAGCTTATTTATCTTTTTTTTTTTATCATGGATATGGGCCTTATCTTGAAAGGCTCTTCATATGTCTTTGATGCTCTTTAGATATTCTTGTGTGTAGACTATAGGTCTTTACAAGGGAACTACAACACAAAGATTCATCCTTCACCAGCATACATTGTGATAGTACCAAGAACATATCAATAATCAATTTGTGAGATGCAAGAAAGATTCTACAAGATACACTTGGATTACCTTTCTTTATTGTAAATATTTGTATCAAATTGGTAGCAAATCCCTCAACGGGATCTCATTGTAACCCTTTCAAAAGGTAGAATTGACATTAATAAAAAGGGGTGCCATTATTCCATATCTTGTTTTATCATTATGGTTACATAGTTTGCTATCTAGTTTGTTCTTCATTTCATTGCATAGGTGTACAATATTTTTAGCATTTTTCAGTGATGATCATGACAAAACCTAGTCCATATTTCGTAATTTCATTGCTAACTATTATATTTCTTGGTGTTTTTGAATTAAAAGTATCATATTCTTTGATAGATATGGTCAATAGATGAAATCATCCCCTACAAATATGGTCAGTAGGCACCATCATCTCTCCCATAGATGGCCTCAGACTAGAGAGAAAAAATGCTAGAAAATAACATCTTCATCAGATGTAGGCTATCACGGTAAGACATCCTAATTTTATTTCTATGTTTCAATAAATAAAAGTAGATTTATCATACTTATTTGAAAGAATTTTAGAAAGTTTTCAGCTTTAAAACTATTGTTTATGACCGTCCCTGGGTCAAACAACCTTTGTTTGTGGTTGTTCCTATCCTAAACAGCCCCTGTTTCTAACTGTGTCTATGTTAGATGCATCTTTATGTAGATAATCCCTCATATATATGGCCTCTATTTGATTGCTATTATGGTTTGATTACTTGTTGTTTATTCAAAGGCTGCTCATATAGGGTTTTTCATCTGATAGGTTTCTAAAAGTTAAACATTCATTATTTAGAAATTTGAATTCTAAACTTATTTTTATGAATTAGTGATATATCATGGAATGCTTCTTGCTTTTACTTGCTTTTTCATAAAATACAAGAAACCCCACATACCATGTTTCACTATAACATCAGTGAGTTGGACTTAATCACCAACCGTTGATTAAGACCAGTGATGGTGGGCTTCATCTCCATCCATTGGCTTACACCCTAGAAAATTAGTGGTCAAAATTGAGTACCTTTCTGGAATTCATCACCAAAAGGTTTCCTACTCTTGGGTGCACCCAGAGTGGGAAGGTTAACATAGCTCTTTTACCATAGGGCTCTTTAAAATACTCTATGGACACAATTGTCATTACTGTCCATGCCTTAAATGTGAGGGTTAAGGGAAATCAAGGCTTTTCTGGTACCAGGACATTAGATAGCAAGGCCCCTTTAAAGGGGTAATTTGTTCCCTTAAGGTTACCTTGAGCCAATATCCAATAGGAATCCACTTTTTTCTATTTTATTCACATACCTCGATAGGGGGGTTTTCTTGAACTACCTTTTAGTAGTATTTTATTCTATTTACATTAGTTTTATAGAAATAGGGCTTTTTCAACATCAAAATGCACAAAACCATATAGGGATTCACAAAGAGAAATTAAAATAAATAATCATATACTTTAATTGTTTCTTTACTATTTACGTAATCAACACCATGGCAACAACACGTAGTTGAGCTCACTCACAATTTAATGTTGCTAAAATTTTACAAAGGAAAAATACATCTATTTTTGGCTTTGGGGGCCCCCTTGGACCCCATGGTGACACAAGTAGGGGGGGCATTACCCCCTACATCCTCCTTCATGGAGTGGGTCCAAGTGTGGCTAAAAAAAGACCTTCAAATTAGAGAGAGAATCAGGCTCCACAACCAATGAACATCTCCAAATTGATCCACACAACCCATCCATAGATCTCGAGTATAGTTAGGATGATGATATCCTTGATCAAGCCACCTCAATTGCCTTCTACAAGAACACATATTCACATACTAAATCACATAGAAGTTTTTTATCTCAAATTCACATTCCATATCACCCCTCATCACCACTAAGTCAATAATAGGTGTACACACTATACCAAAATAGGGGTAACCAAGCTACCAAAATCGAACCCCTCGAGTTGAATCATGAATATGAGAATGTAGACACATACATTGGATAAGATCATAATAAACAATATACATCCACTCGGGAATTGAGGTATTTTAATAAAAATAATCCCTTTACATCCTCTTATAAAGGACTCACTCAAGAATGTTGCTCTTCAACACCATATACCTACAGGGTGCCTATCAATTATCCTCAACATCAAGATAATGGGGCTATACATAATTCTTGAAAATGTGTTGCTAATCACTCTAAGATAGAGGTACAACACTCTAAAAGGCATCAACTACAACATCATAATTTGACACCTCAACATCTTCAATATCCAAGAGGAGTAACTAACATAATTTTTCTAGAAGCTTACCAATTGCCAACTGCTCACATCGACTCCCTTGGAAGACAAGTATTATGGCAAATAAATCATCAACCTATTCACTAATCATCACACCCACATCTATACCATTTTGAGAGGTCCAACTTTGAAAATTTTTATAGAGAATATGGAATGCAATGGAACCACCAACACACTCCTCTAATTTTACAACAAATCTTGAATCGACTCACAAACATTGAACTATTATTGATTCATCATCAACCTCATCAAACCCATCTACCTCATCCATCTCATTCACAATGCTAGCCCTGTACTTGGACTCCTCTATCTAAGCCCATGTTGGAAATATTCCACAAGTTGCAAGGGGTAAAAGCAATCATTTTATTAGACATACACCCTCTTTACCCCAATAGACCTAAATCAAATAAGTATAGAAATGATTCATACTATTTCTACCACAAAAAGAAGGGTCATGAAATTAATTACTGCTTTACATTCAAAAATTTGGTCCAATATCTTATCGATAGGGAGGCCTTTCCCATATATGGACTGTTCACCTCACCTCAATAAGCCATAATTCAGACCACACCACCTCCTATGCAACCTCAAGATCAATTACAACCCGGTAATCCCAATAAGCTAAATCATAATTACACCAAATTCCCAATGACTTCTTCATCCCTATTTCAAAATTTAAGAGGCACAAACAATCCTATTGCCAAAAATAAAATCGAGCAAATATAAACCTGGGCCTCACAATGAAAACCTCTACTATCTCTATCATCATCAAAATGGGCATGACATCCAAACCTGCTACTCGTTCAAGAATCTTGTGCAAGATATGATAGAATGAAATGAGCTCTAGATAGACAGTTCACTCATCTCATCTAATCAAAATAGTGGCACTAACATAAATTCCTTACTATAATAGGAGAGGTCACTTTTTATAACTCCTCCCACTCAATCCAATCACGTCACATCAAACACAATGCATATTGGGGGTGCTCAAGGTGTCACACCTTCCCCACCATCCACATCACAACTAGTAAAGCAAGTTGGGGATTCTAAAGGTATCACACCTTCCCCAAATTCATTGATCACTATAAAATTTGGGGGTGCTTAAGGTATCACACCTTCCACCTTCTAAAAAAAATAAAAATCATCAAAAATTAAAAAAAAACAAAAAAATAAAAATAAAAATACAAAACAATACAAAACATAAAAAATAAATAAAAAACATTTGTATTACATCATCATGCATTTCATTGTATTCATTGATTATTTGCATTAGGCATATTCATCCATTGCACTTGCATTAGGACCAGTTGTGTTTGTATTCTTATGAATGACACCATGTTTGTATGTCAGTCATGAGGCTTAAATCAACCTTATCCATCATCATCATTTGCAGTTTTCCTTATGAGCTTTTGCTTATTAAGGGGTCCTCGTAATATAGGTTAGATACTAAATGAATATCAACAATGATATTTAGATGGCCATTGACTATTTTATGCACACCTTTTAGTTTGCAAAATATCATAGGAAAAACCCTCACATAACACATATCATTACCATCCACATTCTCCTTGTGAGTAACTATGTTTTTCAACACAACCAATAAGTTGCTATAGGATGTTCACTAGGGTTCTGATCATTTAGCCATTCCTATTTTGTTGGACATTTTGAGTAGATGAGTTGTCATTGATGTCAAGAGTGAGTGGTCATTGATGTCAAGCTTTCAACACCAGTCAGTGGCAGTTTCAGTGGGCAGCATCAGTTTCAGGTTCTCCAATAAGTGCAAAAGGATAGTCCACCTTCAGTTGATCAAGACCCGGTTCCAGGAAATCAGATGAGGTCTAAAGGGCAAAGAAGAGGCCCAAGAAAATAATATTATAATAGTTTATTATAATATTAAAAATAAAATTTAAATTAATTATAAATTAATTAATATAATTTTATTATAAATTAATTTATTAATTAATTTAATTAACTTTCATGTTACTTAAGTTAATTATAAGTTAATTTAAATTAATTTTTATTTATAAAATAATTTAAATAAACCCTAAAAGGGTTATAAAGCAAAGTTTATAAATCAAATTTTTAAATTCGATTTGAGTGCCGACGTGTATAACATCAAGGCACTACATATATATAAAGGCAAAACCTTTGCCTTAAGACTCCCCACTAATATCTTATTCGAATGCCAATGTTCTAATTTATGCACAGAAAGAGAGCAACGATTTTCGTGTTTGAAAAGTCTTCGATGGAAGAGAAGGGACAAATAGGAGCTAGGCTCCTCTCACCTTGCACAAGCGCCACGTAGCACAGCTGGTGATGGCGGAAGGTGTTAAGACATTTGTGGCAAGGAGGACGTAGGTTCGAATCCCATGGGGTTCACATTTTGCAAGGAAGGAAGGTCATCATTTTATTTTGGAAGCGGCGCCAACGAGGAGATAAAGGGGGGCAAGCACCTTCCCCTCCTCATGGGAGCACCTAGCCCACATGGTGGGCTAGCACCTTGGTAAGGCGCTCGATAGAGAGGTTTTAGGGTCAAAACCCATCGAGGCCTTTTAGTGGTTGAGACAAAGGTATGCACTGATGATTGTTGGGTTTGTCGCTTAATTTGGAATGTGCTAAGGTTGAAGGAAAATAGAAAATATTTTTATGTGCCTAAGGTTGAAAAATAATTTTTGAGGGTTTGTAAGATTTAATTTTTGCCTAAATTAAATTTGGTTATTAAGTGTTTTGAGGGAGATAAAAGGGTAGGCAATTATTATTTATGAAGGGTTATTTTTGAAAGTTTGATTTATTAAATTGGAGATTATAAGGAGCATTTTGAGTGATTATTTTTATGTGTAATTTGATGATTGCTAATTTCAAGAAGGAGTAATAAGGTGTATTTGGGATTGATTATTTTTGTGTTTGAGAAATATTTTGAAAGAGAGTTAATGTGATATTTTTCATCTAACTATTGAAATTGGCAAAGGAGAAAATTGTGATTGAGACAGGTTTTTCTAAGGGCACTTCTACATCAAACAAAAGGTATGGGCACATCTTCCTAGTGAGTGATTGTTGAAAGTTGTGAATGCAAAGTTGGAGTGAAAAGGATTGTTTGGTTAGCATTGTTGAGTGTGTTTTGAATTAATGCTTCAAGGTTTTCTGGAATAAAGAGTTGTTGATAAAACCTTGTTTTATAAGCATTGTTGTTGAAGTGATTAATTGAGTGAAGAACTTGAACTAGGGTTTGCAAAGATCATGAGTATCATTGTTATGTGAGATTGATTGATAAGCATTGTTGGAAATATTTGAGTGAGTGTTCATATGCTTGGACTAGGGTTTGTGAGCAAGGATTATTTCATTGAGTGATTGGTTGAGTAGAGTTGGTTGAGCCTAGTCAAGTGGATGTGTTGAAGTGATAGTTCAAGTTCTATGAAACAAATTGTTCTATATTCTGAATTGATTTGAGAAAGAGGTTGAGTGTTGATGAGTGTGAAACATATTGAGTCTCTAAAAATTATCTATATGTTTCTATGATAAAAGAGAGATTGAAAGTGATTGAGAGTTTGTGAGTGTGAAGCATATTGAGTCTCTAACAATTCTCTATATGTTTCTAAAAGAGTGATTGAAAGTAATTGAGCATTGTGATAAGTGTGAAGCATATTGAGTCTCTAACAATTCTCTTTATGTTTCTATGAGTTTGGATAAGTTCTAGTGAGGACTTATTGAGCAGATTTGGACAAGTTCTAGTGAGGACTTGTTGAGAGATTTGGCAAGTTCTAGAGAGGACTTGTGGACAGATTAGTGTGAGATTTTGTGGAAGATTACAAGGTATATTTGAGATAAGTATTTGAGAAGACTTGAGAGCTGAGTTGATTGATTGATTTGTTCAAACCTTGAGTTAAGGTTTGGGGTAGATCTAGCAGAGTTGATTTGAGATTAAGTCAAGCTTTGTGTTAAGGCTTGAGGATAGATTTGTGCTAGACCAAAGGACTATGTTTAGTGCAGATCAAAGGATAGATATTGAGGATAGATTTGTGCTAGACTGAAGGACTATGTTTAGTACAGATTTGAGGATAGATTTTGGTGCAGATTTGAGGATAGGTTTGTGCCAGACTAGAGATAGAGATTGAGAAGATTTGTGCTAGATCGAAGGACTATGTTTAGTATAGATTTGAGATAGATATTTGAAGGTGATAGAGTATAGAGGATGATAGTCTCTAGTGGATAGAGATCCATTAGCTAGGGCAGTGAGGATAGGTGTCTTCAGTGGATAGAGATCCATTAGCCAGAGTAGTGGGGGTAGCAATTCTTCTAGAAGATCACCAATCAGAGCTAAGGAGAAAGGAGTTCTCCTATGGATAGAGATCCATGAACTTGATTAGGGGATTGGTGTCTCCTTTGGACAGAGGTCCATAAACATTGTAATAGGGAAAGGATTCCCAAGATATTGATTGAGAAAATTTTAGTGAAATATTTTCTTCATGGAGTAGCCCACATTGGGTGAACCATATAAAATTGGTGTCTCTATTGTGTGTGGGGATTTATGCATTGCTTTGATTACTATTATTGATATTGCTATCTATACATTGCATAATATTGATTGGGAAAGAAAAGTAAAAAGTGGTCTTATACTATTCACCCCCTCTCAATATAAGCTTGTGTTCTTCAATTGGTATCAGAGTGGGTTCCTTCGGAAGAGTTTAACAACTTGAAGGAAAATCTTTCAAGAACACAATGGATTCTAAGAATGTGTCCTCAGATAATTCAACACCAATATTTGATGGAAGTGATTATATATTTTGGAGTATGAGAATGAAGATTCACCTGATGGCACTTGGCAATGAAATTTGGGAAGCAGTTGAAAATGGATACATACCACCAGATGATCCACCTACAGATAAGGAAGGTAAGCTTCTACAACATTACAATTCAAAAGCAATGAATGCAATTTTGAGAGGTTTGCATAGAACAAAATCAATAAAAGTTATGCATTGTAGAGATGCAAAAGGAATTTGGGATAAGTTGCAAAGCATATATGAAGGAGATAAAAGTGTCAAAAAGGCAAAGATACGAAATCTCAAAGGGCAATTTGAAGAGTTAAGAATGAAGGATGAGGAAAACATTAGTACTTATCTACTTTGGGTAGATGAGGTTGTTAATGCCATGCAAGGACTTGGACTTAATGTTGAAGAATCAGATGTTTGTGATAAGGTCTTAAGATCTCTTCCAAAAATATTTAGTGAAAATATTTCTGCTATAGAAGAATCAAAATATGGTGATTCTTTGACAAGAGATATGTTACTTGGTATTCTTACAACTTTTGAGTTAAGAACAAAAGAGGAACCTAATTCTTGGAAGGAAGCAACATTCAAAGCTACTAAGAAGACAAAGGGTAAAAAGTTAGATTCAAGCAATGAGTCATCCAGTGATGAAGAAGCTAATTATGGCAGAAGGAATAAGGATTCAAGAAGATTTAAAGATGCAAAATCTGTTAGATGTTTCAATTATGGAAAGTATGGTCACTATGCAACTGATTGTCAAGAAGCTAAAAATAACAATGATGAAGAAAAATAGGATCACAGGAACAAGGAATCAGAAAGATACAGGTACCAAAAGAAAGGCAAGGATGGACAAGGCAAACAAGGAAAGAAGTTCTTTCAAAGACAAAAGAGGAGCTACTATGCAGACAAGGCAAGTAAGTACTCAAGTGATAGTGATAATAGTTTTTCAGACAATGATAAATATGAAGTCTTATTTTTGATTGAAGAAAAAGAAGAAGTTAAGAAAAGGTCACCAATAATTCTCAAGTGTTTTAGATGTGGTAATTTTGGACATCTTGAAGATAGTTGTACAAGGAATGGTTTTAGTTTTAGTGATGATGAATATGAAGATACACTTGAAGGACCAGAAGAGAATATTCTAATGGCACTAGAAGAAGAAGAAGGTGATCCTATAGAAGACAAGTCAAAAAAAAATGAAGATGTTCTCAAAGGCAAACAAATAGAGGAAGAATCAGAAAAAGGAGGAGTTGATCTTGAGGGAGAGCTTATTTATGCTCTTAAAACTTTAAAGAAGGTAAGAAAGCAAAACTCCCAACTTGAGATTCAGTTTCAAGAATGTGATGAAGAGAGAGGAAAGCTTATAGAGGATCTAAACAAGTCAATGGCTAAGACAAAGAAGTTCAAGGATAAGCTAGAAGCAAAGGTCTTAGAATGTGAAAAGTTAGAACAAGAAGTAGCTCTACTAAGGGAAGATTTAGAAAAGTCCAAGGATAAGCTACACAAGTTTGGAAAGAGTTCAAATATTGTAGATAAGATGATCAAGGTACAAAGAAGGTCAACAAACAAAATAGGTCTTGGTTTTGAATAGGCTCAAAGGAAACAAGAAACAGAGTCAACCTCAAGTTCTGAAGAAGAAGAAACTTCAGAAGAAGACAGTGTAAGAGAAAGTGAGACTTCTGAGGATGAGTTGGACAACAGAAAGTTCAACAAGGAAAGGAACAATGCACAAAGAAGAAACAGATGGAACAGGAACCAACATAGAGAAAAAGAGACTAAGAGACCAATGAGGTCAAGGCAAGGAAATTTCAATGGATGATGTTTCTCATGTCACAGATTTGGGCACATGGCTTCACAGTGTAGGACACATGAAATACAAGAATATGGGAACTTCAGGAACAGGTAACTTTTCCATGGGTATTGCTACTCATGTAATCAGTTTGGTCACAAGGCAATGAATTATAGGGTACATGACAAGAACAGAGATGGCTTCACTAGGAGAAATCCCAAGATATTTGCACCTCCAAGGAATAATAACATTAAGTGTTATAAGTGCAATAATGATGGACATACAACAAAGTGGTGTAGAGCAGACATTCCAGAATCAAGCATGAATAGGAACAAGAACATGAACAAGAACAAGAATATGGACATGAACAGGAACATGGACATGAATAGGAACAATCAAAGGAATCAGAAGGATCAGATGAGAAGGAAAGAGGACAAAGGTAAAGAACAATGCTTGTTGGGAGTAGAAATACTCCCACCCTAGAATTAACCACCTCAAGAGGAGGTGGGGGAGGGGCTAAGCTAAGAGACTCATTCTTAGCCCCGAGCCCCAAAGGTGACCCTTTGCCATTGATGTCAAAGGGGAGAGATTTGAGTAAGGGGGAGAGATTTGGTTTAAGGAGAGAGCATTGAGTCGGGGGAGCAATTTCCTAGGGGGAGCAGAACAAGAAAAAGGTCAAGTTTTGGTAAAAATAATTTGGGTTGCCATCAATGACAAAGGGGGAGATTGTTGGACATTTTGAGTAGATGAGTTGTCATTGATGTCAAGAGTGAGTGGTCATTGATGTCAAGCTTTCAGCACCAGTCAATGGTAGTTTTAGTGGGCAGCATCAATTTTAGGTTCTCCAATAAGTGCAAAAGGATAGTCCACCTTCAGTTGATCAAGACCCGATTCCAGGAAATCAGATGAGGTCTAAAGGGCAAAGAAGAGGCCCAGGAAAATAATATTATAATAGTTTATTATAATATTAAAAAGGAAATTTAAATTAATTATAAATTAATTAATATAATTTTATTATAAATTAATTTATTAATTAATTTAATTAACTTTCATGTTACTTAATTATAAGTTAATTTTAATTTAATTATAAATTAATTTTTATTAATTTAAATAAACCCTAAAAAGGGTTATAAAGCAAAGTTTATAAATCAAATTTTTAAATTTGATTTGAGCACCGACGTGTTATAACATCAAGGCACTACATATATATAAAGGTAAAACCTTTGCCTTAAGACTCCCCACTAATATATTATTCGAATGCCAATGTTCTGATTTATGCGCAGAAAGAGAGCAACGATTTTTATGTTTAAAAAGTGTTCGATGGAAGAGAAGGGACAAATAGGAGCTAGGCTCCTCTCACCTTGCACAAGCATCATGTAGCGTAGCTAGCAATGATGGAAGGTGTTAAGACATTTGTGGCAAGGAGGATACAGGTTCGAATCCCATGAGGTTCACATTTTGCAAGGAAGGAAGGTCATCATTTTCTTTGAAGTGGTGCCAACGAGGAGATAAAGAGGGGCAAGCACCTTCCCCTCCTCATGGGAGTGCCTAGCCCACGTGGTGGGCTAGCACCTTGGTAAGGCACTCGATGGAGAGGTTTCAGGGTCAAAACCCACCGAGGCCTTTTAGTGGTTGAGACAAAGGTATGCACTGATGATTGTTGGGTTTGTCACTTAATTTGGAATGTGCTAAGGTTGAAGGAAAATAGAAAATATTTTTATGTGCCTAAGGTTGAAAAATAATTTTTGAGGGTTTGTAAGATTTAATTTTTGCCTAAATTAAATTTGGTTATTAAGTGTTTTGAGGGAGATAAAAGGGTAGGCAATTATTATTTCTGAAGGGTTATTTTTGAAAGTTTGATTTATTAAATTGGAGATTATAAGGAGCATTTTGAGTGATTATTTTTATGTGTAATTTGATGATTGCTAATTTCAAGGAGTAATAAGGTGTATTTGGGATTGATTATTTTTGTGTTTGAGAAATATTTTGAAAGAGAGTTAATGTGATATTTGTCATCTAACTATTGAAATTGGCAAAGGAGAAAATTGTGATTGAGACAGGTTTTTCTAAGGGCACTTCTACATCAAACAAAAGGTATGGGCACATCTTCCTAGTGAGTGATTGTTGAAAGTTGTGAATGCAAAGTTGGAGTGAAAAGGATTGTTTGGTTAGCATTGTTGAGTGTGTTTTGAATTAATGCTTCAAGGTTTTCTGGAATAAAGAGTTGTTGATAAAACCTTGTTTTATAAGCATTGTTGTTGAAGTGATTAATTGAGTGAAGAACTTGAACTAGGGTTTGCAAAGATCATGAGTATCATTGTTATGTGAGATTGATTGATAAGCATTGTTGGAAATATTTGAGTGAGTGTTCATATGCTTGGACTAGGGTTTGTGAGCAAGGATTATTTCATTGAGTGATTGGTTGAGTAGAGTTGGTTGAGCCTAGTCAAGTGGATGTGTTGAAGTGATAGTTCAAGTTCTATGAAACAAATTATTCTATATTATAAATTGATTTGAGAAAGAGGTTGAGTGTTGATGAGTGTGAAACATATTGAGTCTCTAAAAATTCTCTATATGTTTATGTGATAAAAGAGAGATTGAAAGTGATTGAGAGTTTGTGAGTGTGAAGCATATTGAGTCTCTAACAATTCTCTATATGTTTCTAAAAGAGTGATTGAAAGTAATTGAGCATTGTGATAAGTGTGAAGCATATTGAGTCTCTAACAATTCTCTTTATGTTTCTATGAGTTTGGATAAGTTCTAGTGAGGACTTATTGAGTAGATTTGGACAAGTTCTAGTGAGGACTTGTTGAGAAGATTTGGACAAGTTCTAGAGAGGACTTGTAGATCAGATTTGAGATAAGTCTTTGAGAAGACTTGAGAGCAGAGTTGATTGATTGATTTTTTCAAACCTTGAGTTAAGGTTTGGGGTAGATCTAGCAGAGTTGATTTGAGATTAATTCAAGCTTTGTGTTAAGGCTTGAGGATAGATTTGTGCTAGACCGAAGGACTGTGTTTAGTGTAGATCAGAGGATAGATATTGAGGATAGATTTGTGCTAGACCGAAGGACTATGTTTAGTATAGATTTGAGGATAGATTTTGGTGTAGATTTGAGGACAGGTTTGTGCCAGACTAGAGATAGAGATTGAGCAGATTTGTGCTAGACCGAAGGACTGTGTTTAGTACAAATTTGAGATAGAGCTTTGAAGGTGATAGAGTATAGAGGATGATAGTCTCCAGTGGATAGAGATCCATTAGCCAGGGTAGTGAGGATAGGTGTCTTTAGTGGATAGAGATCCATTAGCCAGAGTAGTGGGGGTAGTAGTTCTTCTAGAAGATCACCAGTCAGAGCTAAGGAGAAAGGAGTTCTCCTATGGATAGAGATCCATGAACTTGATTAGGGGATTGGTGTCTCCTTTGGACTGAGGTCCATAAACATTGTAATAGGGAAAGGATTCCCAAGAGATTGATTGAGAAAATTTTAGTGAAATATTTTCTCCGTGGAGTAGCCCACATTGGGTGAACCACGTAAAATTGGTGTCTCTATTGTGTGTGTGGATTTGTGCATTGCTTTGATTACTATTGTTGATATTGCTATCTATACATTGCATAATATTGATTGGGAAAGAAAAGTAAAAAGTGGTCTTATACTGTTCACCCCCCTCTCAGTATAAGCTTGTGTTCTTCATAGTTTTCCTTTCAAATTTTGTATAAACCTATCTTGGCTCTTAGAAGGTAAGGTCTTGCTTTGATAGTACCTTATATATCTCAAAATACTAACACAATTTTACACATTTAAAATCTAAGTTTGGACAAGGAAAGATGAAACTACAACGTAGTCCTTGCTCTCTTAAGTGAAAGGTTTCCCTTGCTCATCCTATTAGGTGCATGGTCTAGGATGTTGATAATTGATAAAAGGACAAGCTCCCCCCTACCCAATAAATCCCATTGCTCTTCCACAAAATGAGAAAGTTCCCAAAAAATAATGGTTTTCACCACTAATAAATACCTTTCTCCTAAAAAGAGTGGTTTCACCACTAATCAAACAAAAAAATGAGCAAGTATCTCAAGCAATCAAAAGAATAAGGGGTAATGATCTTGAATACCTGGAATCCTCAGTTATTCAAAAGTCATGGGGTAATCTCTATTATAGCAATGGGTTGAATGAAACCCACCTAGAAATGGAGTAGCCTTACACATGGTGATATTTCTATCACATTAGCAACCTTCTTTTATACAGACCAATATTAGCTTACGGATGAGCTAGATTTTGGTGGTTTGTATTGCCTACTAGTCTAGTCCAACTACATCCAAATTCAGGATATGATGACCATAGGGTGATCCTCATTATAAAAATAAGTTACATGAAACTCACTTGGCAATGGGGTAATCTTATGAATCATCTAATACATTCAATTTATACACACAGGGATATTGAATATTTGGGTCTTCAAAATATACTTGTATCTTTCAGAGTCTTGTGTAGCCAATATACAAACATTTGACTAGTCAACTAGGGTGTTTGAATCTCATGGAAAATCTTAAAATTTATTCATAGAACCTAACAATATCATCATCATTCATAGTTTTCCTTATGATATTTTTCTTATTAAGGGGTCCTCATAAGATAGGATAGATATCGGATGAATATTAGCAATGATGTTTAGATGGCCACTGACTATTTTATGGACACCTTTTAATTTAAAAAATATCATAGAGAAAATTCCCACATTATACATATTTCATCTCACACATTTACCTTCAAATGTATGATATTATGAAAAGGTTGACATTTGGATTGATCAATTTTATACATTCTATGGTGCCTACGATTAGTTTGTTAGGTATGTTTAGATTCATTCATTCTGTTTCACATATAAAAAGTAAAAACAAAAAAAAAATCATTATCATATCATTATTACATCACATACATGCATGCATCTATAAAGTCTAGGCATACATTCAGGTTTATGCATAGCGGCTATTTATCACCAAATTGGCTAAAATTAGAATTTTTGAAATTTTGAATTGGCTAATATTCGGGACCCTTGACCAGGGCCTATTAGCCAAAAATTAATGGGTGCATTTTTTTTTTGGGTCGATTCACCCCAATTTTATAATAATTTGACCATTTGAAGTTTAAATTTCCAACATTACCCCTAATAATAGTTAACCTTCTACATGTGTTTGGACACTATTCACTTGGATTTTGAAACTGATTCACCATTTTTTTATAAATACATTTTGGGGCCAGCCCCTTACGCATAACCCTACATACATTCATCCACAATTCATCATTGCATTCACATATCAACACAAAATGCTCCAAAGACACTTAAGCCCTTTGGTCACATCATTTCAAAATGCTCTAAAGGCACTTAACCCCTTTGGCCACATCAACCCAAAAAGCTCCAAAGGCACCTAACACCTTTGGTCAAATCAATCCAAAAAATCTCTAAATATGCCTAATCCCTTTAGTCATAAATCAAATTTAAAATATCCAAAGGTACCCCAATTCCTTGGGTCAATTCATTTCAAAAGGATCCAAAGGTAACTTAATACCTTTGGTCAATTCATCTCAAAAGGATCCAAAGGTAACTTAACACCTTTGGTCAACTCAAAAAATTTCCCAAAGGTAACTTAACACCTTTGGTCAACTTAAAAAATTCCCTAAAGGCATTCCACCCCTTTCATCAAACTAGTTTAAGAATGTGGGTGAACCTTTGTATCTAGTGATATAGCCTAGTTCCTTGGTGGTTGTAGTGACTGGTTATCCATACAACCCGATAGGAAGAGTAGATCACCATAAGGACACCCATCATCACAACATCTCAAAAATCTCTAAAGGTACCTATACCTTTGGTCCAATCCAATCCAAAAAGGTTCTAAAGATACCTAATCCCTTTCATCAATTTCAAAAAGCTCCAAAGGTACCCCAATCCCTTTGGTCAAATTCATTTCAAAAGGCTTCATATATGCCTAATCCCTTTGGTCAATCTCAAAAATCTCAAAGGTACCCCAATCCCTTTGGTCAAATTCATTTCAAAAGGCTCCAAATATGCCTAATACCTTTAGTCAATTTCAAAAATCTCTAGAGGAACCTATACCTTTGGTCCAATTCAATCCAAAAGGATTCAAATATTCCTAATCCCTTTGGTCAATTTTAAAAAGCTCCAAAGTAACGTACACCTTTGGTCAATTCAATCCAAAAGGTTCTAAAGATGCCCAATCCCTTTGGTCAATTTCAAAAATCTCCATATGCACCTACACATTTGGTCAATTCAATCCAAAAGGCTCCAAATATGCCTAATCCCTTTGGTCAATGTCAAAGAGCTCCAAAGGTACCCCAATTCCTTTGGTCAAATTCATTTCAAAAGGCTCCAAAGGCACATAACCCTTTTGATCATATCAAGTCAAAAACCTGGGTGAACCTTGTGATTTACCCTAGTCCCTTGGTGGTTGTAGTGACCGGTTATCCATACAATTTGGTAGGAGGACTAGATCACCATAAGGACACTCATCATAAAAATAATTGAAAAAGCTACAAGGGTTCCTAACCCCTTTTGTCAAAGAAAATTAAAAGGCTCCAAAGCTACCCAAATTCCTTTGGTCAATCTATCTCAAAAGTCTCCAAAGACAACTAAAATCTTTGGTCACAAATCAATGCAAAAAGCTCCAAAGGTACCCAAAATCCTTTGCTCAATTTTAAAATTAAAAAACTCCAAAGGTACCCAAACTCCTTTGGTCAATTTCAAAAATCTCCAAAGGTACCCCAATTCCTTTGGTAAAATTCATCTCAAAATGCTCCAAAGACAACTAAACCCTTTCGTCATAAATCAAAGCAAAAAGCTTCAAAGGTACCCCAATTCCTTTGGTAAAATTCAATTTCAAAAGGCTTCCAAAAGAATCAAAGTGTCATTCCAACTCCCTAAGAAGACCATATTGCTAGACTACTCCAATGGATAGAGGTGTACATTTCCTTCTTCCACTTAGCCTCACTCACTTGCTTCAGTGACTAATGCCATAATTCATTGAGCAAGGCACCTAAATCCAATGGTCATTTCTAATCAAAATGCCCCAAAGGTACCCAAATTCCTTTGGTAAAAAAATTATAAAAAAAAACAAATAATTCCAAAAATACTTAAACCTTTTGGTCAAAATTCTCAAGTAATCCTTGTACCTAGTGATTTACATTATACACATGATTATTGAAATGACTAATTATCCATGCAATCTAGTCAGATGGTTAGGTTACCATAAGGCTACTTGAACAAAAATAGTCTTTTGAAATAATCGAAGTGCCATCATATCAACTCTCTAAGAAAGCCATGCGGTTGGACTGTTCCATGGGATAGAGACAAATTTATTTCTTCCACTCAACCTCAAGTGATCTTCATATACAGTGATTTACCTCTTGAGCGAATAGAATTATTATCATCTCAACTCACTAAGAAAGCCATATTGCTAGACTGCTCCAAGGGATAGAGGTGTACAATTACCAATAATGGTCGAAATCACAATTGTAATGGGATTTTCCCCTTCTACATTCGTAAAAGTCCTACAAAATCCAAAACAAGTCATCTTGGTCAAGTGACTCATCACTTTCATAACTTTCCATCTCCTCTACTGACTCATCACTTGAGGGGCTGGTCATACATCATAAAATTCATAATCAAATTCAATAATAAAACACTCAATAATGCAAATTGAATTCATTCAAGAAGCATTGCCAAAAACTATCATACAATTCCCTCTTTGCTGGGGTAAAAATAAAAATTTCAATAAATACTTGGTATGGTTGAAAACCCCAACCTTGTAGAATTGCCTACCTGAAACATTTTTAGAGTGCCAAGATCATGTATGCCTCAAATCCCAAACTAAGTCTCTATCTTTGATTGAAATATTTACCAAAATTAAATTCCACTGAAGTGTTGGAAGCAATATTCAAAATGTATGCTCTTTCTATGATTGGGGCATCTAATATTGATTAGATCAATGAACTCCATCAACCCTCAATCTAACTAACATGTCATCTATTTTTGCTCTGCATTGTTCTTTCACACAATGCATCCCAAAAAGGGGTATTTGTAGATACCTAAAACATGTCATGTTGAGGAGACTGCCTATATGGACACCTTTTCAGGCCATATGATCCACCTTGGGAAACCCTAGGGCTCTTTTGGAGCCAAATTTGACTCAACTTTGAAACCCCCAAATTTAAATTTTTGGTTTCAATCAAACTGCTTATACTGTTGGTCATTGCTTATAGTTGTTGTGGGTAATTCAATTTTTCATTAGTTGGTTTGATTAAGTCTAACCTTAACCTTTTTTAATGTGGGCTTCATTGTATTAATCAAAGTACCTCAAATGGTTAGGGAAGAAATTTTCAAATTAAAAACCTAAAGCCAAAGTCCGACCTTCATAAATATTTCCTTGGGCCTAAAAGCCGATTAATAAAGTCCTTAAATCATAAGACGGTTAAAGCATTTACCATGGTCTCAAAGTCCGAAAGCCTAAGGTTAAAGAAAATGATAAATTAATTAAAACCTAAGGGCATGCACCCCACCAAAGAAAGTTAGCCGATCGGCTCTCGAACTACACTAGTCGACTGATCGGCTCCCAGGCTACACTGATCGATCGATCGACTCCCGACCAACTATCACTGATCGGCTATCGATTACAACTAATCGGCCAATCCATCGATGATGAAAAGACAAGCAATGATTTAGGTCCACCGATCGATCGACTCCCAAGAAAGAAACGTCGATCGATCGACTCGTTCGACTAACTAGCCAACCGATCGGCTCTCAAATTTAAAGGATAAGCCAAACGAAGGAGGAAGCCTCCTCGGCTGGAAAAAACAAGATAGAGACCGATCAGCCCTCACTTCTCAAACAAAAGTTGATCAACTTTCAAGAAGCCATACCCAATCGATCGGCTCCCAATGGATGAAGGAAAGCCGAGTCGATGAATGCCTTGTCCGATCGGAGATGAAGAAATACTGATCGATCGGTCCACAAATACAAGAGAGTAGTCGATCGACTCCTGAGTAACAAGGATGGGCTAAAATTTTGAAAGCTCATAGGAAAGACCATCGACTGACGCATTACAAAGAAAAGTCGATCGACTCCTTCGATACATCTCTCGGTCGAGCTTCCCAGACTGGCGATCGATCAGCTCGAGAAAGAAAGTAGTCGATCGATCGAAGAATTTCGACAATCGATGCCTCAATAAGTGGATCCATCATGCAAAAAATTATCTTGGCATGTGAACCAAGCATGAGGTATGCCTAACCATCCCACCAAATTAATTTAATCTTACTAATTAATGATTTCTTGTATAGGCAACTTTATGAGGCCGATCGATCGAGGATTTGCTGCCATCGGCTAACACGAATCAGAGAGAAGCCAAAATAATTGGTCGAGAGTGATAAATGACTATACATGCCAAAATTTGGGCGCCAGCTGGCCTCCACGCCAAAAAGGTCGTAGCCACACCATTAGCCAAGGTGGTCTCAAAATAAGTAAGAATAACAAGGCATCCACAAAACTCGATGGCAGAACTCTCATCCAATCACGATGAGCTAAGACACATGAGGATCATCCTCAGATCATGAATGGTAAGATATCGAATGAGGACAAGGAGATCCGATGATGGTGTTCATCTATCCCGAGATCCAATGGTTTGCATGAATAGAGATGGTCAAAGTTTAGTCAACACATGATTATTAATTAATCAAAGAATCTCGAGATATCAACGGTCACGCTTTCACCTCGATCTTAATCCAACAATAGCACCCGATTCAAAGGTAAAACCAAAGGTAAGTTTAAAAAATATGCCTGATTAATCAAATATTTGAGCATTCTTAACAAAGGCCTTAACACATTAGTAATCAAACATCTTCCTCTTGATTAAACAAAATTCAAAACATACGTCTTTCGGCTATCTAACCTACAGGTTTTTTCCCATAAAGCGATACAATGAGGGCTGGTCGAGCAACTGAATGTGGTCAAAACTCTAAACCAATAGATACGAAGATACAAATAAAAATAAAATCACCATTGACCAACGTGTTCAGAGTTTTAGAAACTAACACTCTTGCAGGATTAAGAATATCAAAAGCAACCATGTTAGAACTCGAGAAGGATGCAAAATCGGTAAAGTCCACGTACTCATCTGTAAAAAGATTCAATAATCTGAGAAGGACGATCGCTGCACAAAATCACCTATGAGAAGGATTAAATGGACCAAGCAACAAAAAAAGGGTGATCACTTCATAGAAACGCCATCAACATATGTCAAGGTAGGAATCAAAGAAGTGACTCATTCACAACAAGGTACACTGAAAGACATTATGAAAATCAATAGCCAAGATAGAGTCAAAATAGTACGCACAGAAGCTATGAATCCAGAAGAATACTCATGGGAGGAAATATTCGAAGAAATCGGAGAAAATCCCATGTATAGTACCTTGTTAAGAACAAAGTAAACCAAATAAAAGACAAATCTTGATGCTCAAGCATGCCACCAGATCATGTATATCTCACAGGAATAATGGTGTACCACAAGATAAGACTACAAAGCATAGTCACTGACTTATAAATAAGAGACAATAGGGAAGAGCTAAGAGCATCAATAAAGAGAAACAATGGAATACAAGGAATACAAATGTATTAAATTTTTGTTCTACAAATACTTAAGGTGAAGGATGCACGTGAAGAAAAAGCATGGTTTCAATTTTAGAAAACCATTCAATCCGTGCTTCGACGGAATATAGTTACCAGGGGAGCACTTCGACGGAGTATAGTTATGGAAGAAAATTATAGATGTTTCCAGATCTTGTTGTCCATTCCCATATTCTTCCTACTTACCACTACCCTCCTCCTCCTGGGTATTCCTCCTTGACCATCCTAACATTTTTCCTAGTATGTCACCCTCGCCCACTACCGCTTCTTATCATTTACCCCCATAATTCCATCCATCAGACCCTCACCATCCTTACTTCTTCACTCTATCTCGTGATCAGTGCAACTCCATTTGTTTGCCACTAGCACGCCACCCCTTGTCTTCACCATTACATCGAGCTCCCCTCCATCCTTCATCTAATATTCATGATGACAGCCTAGCCGATCCCTAACAGCCAAGCATAATGGCCAGGACAAGTAGAACAAAAAGGAAAAATATAATGTTGAATCCTTAGTTTCTAGGGCCAACCAAAGAGAGAAAAAAGGCCAAATTAAAATAACAAAGAGCTCCCTTCAATCTAGAGAAGAACCTTAATAGTCAGTTTAGAGCTACGCCAGTTGGACAACATGCAGAATGGATTCAATCAGATGTTGCCAAGTGTACAGCTAGAATTCAACCAAAAATAACAGAATCAAGAACCAACAGCTATAAAAGGAAGCAGACAGGTCTAGATTCTGCATCAAGCAATTAGAGAATAGCATTTTTGCTAAGAGGTATACTTGAGTGCCCTGTTAGTTGTGTTGTATTTTCTTTGTGTCTATTTTATTTTATTCATTCTTTCTTCCTCCCCTTGTTGTGTAGGATTGTATGATAGGAAAGCGTTCAAGAAGCTGAGAATATTTCCAGTCTTATTGAGCCTAGGATTCAGAGATTCTTCTATTACCATATTGGAATAAGGAGAGTTGGAGAGACCTATTACATTATTTGAACAGAGTCCTCTTCATTGTATTGATGTATTTCTTTAAGAAAAATAGAGTTAAAAGGCATCCCGCCCACTCTGCATGTAATATTTTATGAAATCAATACAATTCTAGGTTTTATTCTTGTCATTTCTTTGTCTCAGTATTGTGTGTATCTGTATAATGGGTTACATTATTTGAATGCATTATACACGTTTCTTTCATTAGTTAACTCTTGATTTTGTTACGATATTCGAATGAAAGCAAGAATGCTAATTTCCTTCTCCCCTTCTTTCTGTTCATGATTAAAATAGTTGTTAAATTGCTATAACAACCCAATGAATCTAGGCACCGGTCTACATAAGGCATAACAGTTGGTTGTTTTCATGCTTGGTCATTTTAATAAGAATACTATAGTTTAATATAAATATGGAGCGTGCAAATTAGAAGTTTAATCGTAGAATTGTCGTTAGGGTTTCCTTACCCGTTCTGCCATCTTTTATAGCAATATTCGGGTTTAACAGAACATGAGGCAGGTCGACCAGAGCCTGTAATAGCTCGTTGGTTTCAAACGGGTTCTTGTAGCATGACAATTGATTTCCTACGGATGCAAGAATCGGTTCCAATAATTTTTTGGCACCATTTCGGGGAGGACTTCTTAGAAAGATTCAATTATCTTCTTAAAATTTTTCTTCAATGATTATTTTTAATCAACGGACGACCAGTTAAAGTAAAGAACCAACGTTTTAATTTTCACTTAGTTAGAAGTTCTTTATTTTTCCTATGTCCGTAGTTTATGTTTTGAAATAAGTTCTTTACGTTCTTGATTTTATTGAAAATTTTCTCTTTCTTGATTTTCTTGAATTTTTGGTTTCTTGATTTTCCCCAAGAACCCACTCCTGTGAGGATGAGAGATAATATCAAGCATTCTTGATAAGAGTATACGTTGTTATTTTTACACCCTAGTGTTGGTGACTCTGCTGGACAAACCCAGAAGAAAAATAAAATAAAAAAGAAGAGAACAGAACGTGCTGGCGAACACCAGGAGAAGTGGTAAGGAGCTATTTCCAGAACTCGAGAATCCAGAGGTATTTATACATACCCAGAAAACTCCACTTTTTAAGAATACCATTTATAATAGTAGATTAAATTCTAGTGGTAAAAGGTACGTGAAGAAAATCCAGAATACTATTACTACTGATATTATTGTAGATGAACGTTTAAAATCAGTAGTAGAAGATATATGTGATTATTCTCATTCAAAAGTAGATAATTCATCAATCTACGTTCAAACTGCCCAGACCCATACCACCGTAGGTACTACATCTATGAAATTAAATACAACAGTAGCTATGGCTCAGGGTAATGTTCATTTGTGGAGAACTAACAGATATAGGCCTTTTGTATTACCAATAAATTTAAATGCCTTACCCAGTAAAGCTCACAAATACCTCCCTAAGTTTTTAGGAAACAATGCAGTAACTAGAGAGGATCATATCAAAAGTTTCTTATATGCAATGGACAATCTGGAAGTTGAACATGAAGATGTAGTATTAAGACTATTTCTACAGACTTTAGAAAAATATGCTAGAGAATGGTTTAATTCCCTTCCTAACAATGATATCCCAGACTTCACCAAAATGGAAGAGGTGTTCCTAAAGAAGTATGGTGAAAGGAAAAATGAACAATCATTGTTAACTGAGCTAGCCACTATGAAGAAGAAAGAAAATGAGGTTGTTAGTGATTTTAACAGGAGATTTTCAAAAACAAGAAACAAAATCCCTGCCAACCTCAGGCCTAGTGATATTCAGTCTATTTGTTTTTATAAGAATGCTTTTCAAGGAGAGTTTAACTATGAATTAAGGCAAGAACAAGCCACTACCATTGATGGTTGTATGGAAAAAGCAATGGATATAGAAAGAAATATGCTTGACAGTGGTAAGATGAAGCCTTATTCTTTAGAGGTTAACATGCCTGAGAGAAAACCTAAGAGAGTGGCTTTTGATATACAAAGAAGAACTGAAATTGATCCTATGGAGAAGTTGACCAATCAAATGATAGAAATGTTCAACAACATGAGTAACAGGTTAGCAAGAATTGAAAGAAATGGAAATAGTGGTGAATCTTCATAGACAGAGTGACCACATGTTGATAATCGTCCCCCATTTAAGAAAAATTACAACAAGAATTGGGGAAACAACAATGGTTTTGAAGAAGGGAATAGGAATAGGGGTAATGGGAATAACAACTAGAAAAATAGAGATTCTGACAGGGATCAGAACAATGTCCCTAACCCAATACCATCTGCCAATGTAGCTGAAGGTTTTCCTTATTTTTGCTCTACTTGTGATGCACCCCATAACCTTGATGCATGTGGAATACACCCGAGTGATCAACGTAATGTAGATATGCATGCAGAATCAGAAGAGGATATAAGAATCAATGCATGTTGGTCCATTGAAGATGAATCCAGAGAAAGGTTGTTTGAAGAAGACATGGATAAATATGCTTCAAATCATCATCCCTAGATCTTAGTGACTGAAGGAACTAAAATCTTACAGAAATCACATGAGTCAAGATATGATAAGATGAAGCAAGGGAAATTGATTCCCACTGCTCAAGAGGTTGAAGAATTAGAGGCAACCCATGTTTTAAATTTAAGGAATAGAACAATCCCTGAAAGAATAGAGAAATTATCTACAAATGAAACAAGAAGATAAACTTTCACCAATAAAAATATCAGTAAAGAGAAAACTGATAGGAACCCTAACAAAATTACTCCTGAGGTAATAGAATCAACAGAAGAAGTTCCCAAAGAAGAAAGTAATAAACCATTGGATATAAAGAAGATAGAATTTGATGTTGGGTCAGAACTCAGTAAGCAAAAAGTTAATATCACATTTGGTGAACTTATGAAAGTTCAAACATACAGAGAACAAGTATGCAGAGCTTTTGGATTAGTAGAGCAGAAAGAAGACCCTACTTGTCATGCTGCTAGACAAAATCAACATGATACAAGATCACCATCTTCTGTCAGACCCTTCTACGTGTCATTAAGATATAAGTCAGATGAAGGGGAAAGATATGTGATTCATAATTGCATGCTTGACAGTGGAGCTTCACATAATATCATGCCTAAGTTAATAGCTGACCAAATGGGATTAATCTGTACTAGAGATTCTACCCCTATTTTTGTAATGGACAATAGACAAATTCCCTATGTAGGGGTGATAACTGGATTATTAGTTTTCCTAGACCAACACCCCAAAAAGGGCATTGTCATGGATGTAGCAATAGTTGATGTTGACCCATTCTTCTCACTATTACTCAGTAGGCATTGGGCAGAACAACTAGGGGGATCAATACAACTAGACTGGTCTTATGCTACCATCCCCATATCAGATAAGGAGAATATAATTTTAAGAAGGGAACCATTCAATAAACACTCCGTAGAGTTAATTCAAATAGATGAAACCATGATTAACTTAGTTAACTCTATGGAAGAAAAAGGGATGGGAGTCTATTCAATATGGCACAACCCATTCCTGATGGAAGTACCAGATGCAAAGAACATGGATCCAGAAGATATGAGAATAACTGATGCTGAATCAAATCGAGTATTAACCCAAGAAATGTGGACCATGTCATTTGATGGGGCTAAATCCCAATCTGGAGCAGGTGCAGGTGTAAATTTGACTGATATTAAAGGAAATTACCTTGGTATACCTTACAGATTGCAATTTCCTTGCACAAACAATGTAGCTGAGTACGAAGCTTTACTATTAGGGCTAAGGAAAGCAAAAGAGTTAGGTATTAACTACTTAACTATAACAGGGGATGCAGAACTTATTATACTACAAATAAAAGGTAAATATCAGACCAAGCATCCTAGACTTAAGCAATATAGAAATGCAATACTGGAAGAAATTGATAAATTTTTGGCTTTCAATATTTCATATATTCCTAGAGAACAAAATCATGTTGCAGATCTCTTAGCTGTGAATGCCTCAGGTCTAGATCACCCAGAAATAACTACAGAGTACATGGACAGATTTCCAACTATCTCAGTCTATAAACCTTCTGTGCCAGATAACATAGTCTATCTTCAGGTTTTTCAAGATGATATAGATATTAAGGATTTTATGACTTTGCAAAATCAATATGCAGATGTCATCTATGATGAAAAAGATGAAGAAAAGTTAAAATATCAAATAGGAGAACCAGTAGAAGTAATCCAGTTGAAAACTAATAGAATACCCAAAGGATTGGTGTCTCTTGAAAGCCTATTTGATGATTTTGACAAAGCCTATAAACCTATACGTAGAGAAGTGATATCTGAGGATATTAATATTGGCTCTATGAAAGAACCCAGAATAGTGAAAGTAGACATGGCATTACCTGCTAAAGAAAAGGTTGGATATATCAGTTTCCTAAAAAAGAACAAAGAACATTTTGCTTGGACCTATGAAGATCTCAAAACTTTCAAAATGGATGTGATGACACATATAATACCCTTGAAAGAAGAGGCCAAGCCTTTTAGACAAAAATAGAGAAAGTACAATCCAACTCTGCACCCAGTAATGCAAAAAGAAGTTCAAAAATTGTTGGACTCCAAGATAATAAGAAAAGTCAGATTTTCCTCCTGGATATCCAACTTAGTACCAGTTAGGAAAAAGAATGGGGACATTAGACTATGCATGGATTTTAGAAATTTAAACAAGAGCTCTCTAAAAGACAATTACCCATTGCCTAACATGGAACAACTACTGCAAGCAGTAGTAGGTTCAACTAGATTGTCCCTGTTAGATGGATTTTTAGGGTACAATCAAATTTTGATAAATCTAGAAGATAGACACAAGGCAACATTCACCACACCCTAGGGCACATTTGAATATTTAAGAATACCTTTTGGATTGATGAATGCAGGTGCTACTTTCCAAAGAGCGATGGACTTTGCTTTCAAAGGACTAATGTTCAAAATTGTAGTAGTGTACTTAGATGATATTACAATTTTTTCTAAAAATCTAGAAGATCATCTAGAACATTTGACTACAGTTTTTGCCCGGTGCAAGGAATTTGGAATTTCTCTAAATCCAAAAAAATGCATATTTGGAACTACACAAGGAAAATTGCTAGGTCATATAGTTTCAGAAAAAGGAATAAGCATTGATCCAGAAAGGATAGAAGCCATTTCTAAAATTCCCCCACCCAAGAATCTAAAAGGAGTAAGGTCATTCTTTGGCAAAATAAATTTTATCAGAATATTTGTCCCAAATTTTGTAGAAATGACCAAACCCATAAATGATATGGTAAAGAAAACTGGAGAAATTAAATGGACATTAGAAAATATGGAAACATTTAACAAGATCAAAGAAGCCATATCAACCACTCCAGCTTTAAGTTGCCCTGATTATGCAAAGGATTTTAATATCTATTCATATGCATCTGAACATTCTATTGTTGCAGTCCTTTCACAAAAAGATAATGAAAATAATGAAAGGCCAATAGCCTTTATGAGCTCAGGACTAAAAGGAGCGAATCTTAAATACACCCTGCTGGAAAAACATGCCTATGCAGTCATCCAATATTTGGAACACTTTAAAGGTATATTTGGCTCAAACAAAGTTTATTGTTGTATTCCCTTTATAGCAATAAAATATATCTTTTCTCAATCAGAGCCATTGGGAAGACCAACAAGATGGATGGTAAAACTTTTGCAATATGATGTTGAATTCAAAATAGTTAAAATAGTCAAAGGGCAGGGTTTAGCTAAACTGTTGGCTAACAAAGAAGAAGCAAGATCTGAAAATATTCTTACCATAGATCAGACATATGATGACAGAAGAATAAAAAATGAAGAATGTAAATGGTATGAAGAAATTTTGTCCTATCTACAAACTCTGTCATTTCCCATAGACATGTCAATAAATAGAATGAGGTCAATCAAGCTGCAAGCTCAAAAATACTATATACAGGATGGTGTGCTATATTGGAAACACCCTGATGGAATTTTATTAGTCTATTTATATGAAAAAGAAGTCCCAAAAATAATTAATGAATTTCATAATGGTTTCTATGGGGGACATTTTGCTCCAAGAGCTACAACCAATAAAATCATGAGAGCAGGATATTATTGGCCATCCCTTTTTAAGGATGTATATAAATATGTAAGGAATTGTCATAACTGCCAAGTTTTTATAGGGAAAAAGCATCTACCAACCATGCCCCTCAGGCCAGTAATCATTGAAACACCTTTTGCTCAATGGGGTATTGACCTGATTGGAGAGATCAAGCCTAATTCATCTGGCCAACATAAGTGGATCATAACTGCAATAGATTACTTCACCAAGTGGGTGGAAGTTGCACCTTTGAGAACATCTACATCGGCTGCAGTCATCAGATTCATAGAAGAAAATATCTTGACCAGGTATGGAGTTCCTAAAAATCTTGTAACTGATAATGCTCAATATTTTGTGTCATATGAAATGGTAGAATTTTATGTTGAATATGGAATTGAATTATCTCATTCTGCTAATTATTATCCCCAAGGAAATGGTCTAGTTGAGTCATCAAATAAAAATGTAATAACAAGAATAAAAAGGTCATTAGGAAAAAACAAAAGGGGATGGGATAATGAACTTAAATTTTCTTTATGGGCTGATAGGCTATCTATTAAAATAAATACATGAAGAACCCCCTATGAGATGGTTTATGGAGAAAAAGCCCTACTACCCCCAAAAATGGAAAAAATGGCACTTTCCCTTTTATTGCAAGATCATGAAAACCCTGATCCCATTCAGAGAAGGCTTGACCAAATTGTCTTGTTAGAAGAACAAAGAAGAGAGACCCTCAATAGAATGATGGAACAAACCCAGAAAACTATAAAATTGTTTAATAAGAAAGCCAAGGGTACTCCTTTTTCTCAAGGAGATATAGTCATCTATTGGGATCCTAAAAATGATAAGCATGGTGAAAAGGGTAAGTTTGAACCTAAATGGATTGGCCCATACCAAATTGCCCATGTTATCAATCAGAATACTTACAAGCTACAGAATTTGCAAGGAGAAATAATGGCTATCCCTATTAATGGCCAACACCTCAAAATGTACAATCCCTATTGAAGGTGTACTTTACAAAAAAAATAGAAAAACAAAAATCCAAAAATAGAGTGGTCTATTTTGTTTATTAGTTAAACTTCTCTTTTGTTCTTGAATAATTTGAGTTTACTGTATACATGATATCTTAGTTTGATGAGTATATCTAACTATTGATTCCACCAAAAACAATAAAAGGAAAAAGGGAATTTATTTTAGATATTGATGAGCTTTACAATTCTATCAAAAATGAGTGTTTATGCAATAGTTGTTTGATATGAGATAAAACAGACAGAAAACAAAGTTGATTGAAACATCATGTCAAGCCTCACATTACAAATGATACTTAAAGTGACTTCAAAGGTCCAAAGAACTGAGTTATCTTTGAGAGGGTAGTTGAGCCAAAAATTATTACACTCATATTTTATAGCCAGAAACTAATCCTCAACTCAGGCATACTTATTGCACAATTTGCTTATATATCCAAACACTTCTCTCACGAGAAAGAAAAATAAAAAATAAAGTAAAATTGAGTCACTACCTGAGATATCTTGGAAAACCTCTACCGGGGCTATAGACGCTTGACTGGAAGTAGGGTAAAACTAATATGGGATTAGAAGCAACTCCACCGAGGCTATAGATGCCTGAATAGCAATGGAGCCCTATAGAATGGTGAAAATTTTTAAAGAGTGAAATCACATATTAGGCTTGGCTATTTTGCTCAGATATGATAAAGTTCTGAAATATTTAGAAATCCAAAAAAGAATGCACAAACACACACATGGGAAAAAATATGATGAGACAAATGGTTGTGACAAAATCTGTGTAATCATATCTTATGACTTAGCTAAAACAAGCATTACTATATTTCAAAATAAAACTCATCGATTTCTAAAATTTCTAAACCTTTGTTTCCAAATTGAATGAAAAGGGATCTACAGTTTTCCATACTCTACTTGCTTTGATATCATGTTTTCAGTATATATATATATAAAAAAAAAATGAAAAAATGATGAAGAAAAGAAAGAAAAAGAGGAAGGAAGTTTTTGTTATGCATTTCAAGTTTTGTTTAGCAATCAAAATTTTGTTGTTTTTTGTTAAATTTTTGCAAAATAAAACCAGGAGATTCTGTGGTTCTCAAGTGCTTCATGTTTTCAACACATTGTCCCAGTCAGAGCCTATGTTGGAGCCAAATTTGACTCAACTTTGAAACCCCCAAATTTAAATTTTTGGTTTCAATCAAACTGCTTATACTGTTGGTCATTGCTTATAGTTGTTGTGGGTAATTCAATTTTTCATTAGTTGGTTTGATTAAGTCTAACCTTAACCTTTTTTAATGTGGGCTTCATTGTATTAATCAAAGTACCTCAAATGGTTAGGGAAGAAATTTTCAAATTAAAAACCTAAAGCCAAAGTCCGACCTTCATAAATCTTTCCTTGGGCCTAAAAGCCGATTAATAAAGTCCTTAAATCATAAGACGGTTAAGCATTTACCATGGTCTCAAAGTCCGAAAGCCTAAGGTTAAAGAAAATGATAAATTAATTAAAACCTAAGGGCATGCACCCCACCAAAGAAAGTTAGCCGATCGGCTCTCAGACTACACTAGTCGACCGATCGGCTCCCAAGCTACACTGATCGACCGATCGGCTCTCGACCAGCATCGACCAGCTGATCGACTATCGATTACAACTAATCGACCGATCCACCAATGATGAAAATACAAGCAATGGTTTGGGTCCATCGATCGATCGACTCTCAAGAAAGAAACGTCGATCGATCGGCTCGTTCGACTAACTAGCCAACCGATCAACTCTCGGCTTTAAAGGATAAGCCGAACGAAGGAGGAAGCCTCCTCAACTAGAAAAACAAGATAGAGACCGATCGACCCTCGCTTCTCAAACAAAATTTGATCAAATTTCAAGAAGCCATACCCAATCGATCAGCTCCCAACAGATGAAGGAAAGTCGAGCCGACGAATGCCTTGTCCGATCGAAGATGAAGAAAGACTGATCGATCGGTCCACAAATACAAGAGAGTAGTCGATCGGCTCTCGAGTAACAAGGATGGGCCAAAATTTTAAAAGCTCATAGGAAATACCATCGGCTAATGCATTACAAAGAAAATTTGATCAACTCCTTCGATACATCTCTCGATCGAGCTTCCTAGACTGGCGATCGATCAGCTCGAGAAAGAAAGCAGTCGATCGATCAGAGAATTTTGACAACCGATGCCTCGATAAGCGGATCCATCATGTAAAAAATTAGCTTGGCACATGAACCAAGCATGAGGTATGCCTAACCATCCCACCAAATTAAATTGGTCTTACTAATTAATGATTTCTTGTACAGGCAACTTTATGAGGCCGATCGATCGAGGATTTGCTGCCATCGGCTAACACGAATCAGAGAGAAGCCAAAATAATTGGTCGAGAGTGATAAACGACTATACATGCCAAAATTTGGGTACCAGCTGGCCTCCATGCCAAAAAGGTCGTAGCCACACCATTAGCCAAGGTGGTCTCAAAATGAGTAAAAATAACAAAGCATCCACAAAACTCGATGGTAGAACTCTCATCCAATTACAATGAGCAAAGGCACATAAGGATCATCCTCGGATCATGAATGGTAAGATATCGAATGAGGACAAGGAGATCCGATGATGACGTTCATCTATCTTGAGATCCAATGGTTTGCATGAATAGAGATGGTCGAAGTTTAGTCAACACATGATTATTAATTAATCAAAGAATCTCGGGATATCAATGGTCATGCTTTCACCTCGATCTTAATCCAACAGTAGCACCCGATTCAAAGGTAAAACCAAAGGTAAGTTTAAAAAATATGCCTGATTAATCAAATATTTGAGCATTCTTAACAAAGGCCTTAACGCATTAGTAATCAAACATCTTCCTCTTGATCAAACAAAATTCAAAACATACATCTTTCGGCTATCTAACCTACAGGTTTTTTCCCATAAAGTGATACAATGAGGGTTGGTCGAGCAACTGAATGTGGTCAAAATAAAATCACCATTGACCAATGTGTTTAGAGTTTTAGAAACTAACACTCTTGCAGGATTAAGAATATCAAAAGTAGCCATGTTAGAACTCGAGAAGGATGCAAAACCGATAAAGTCTGCGTACTCATCTGTAAAAATATTCAATAATCTGAGAAGGACGATCGTTGCACAAAATCACCTATGAGAAGGATTAAATGGACCAAGCAACAAAAAAAGGGTGATCACTTCATAGAAATGCCATCAACATATGTCAAGGTAGGAATCAAAGAAGTGACTCATTCACAACAAGGTACACTGAAAGACATTATGAAAATCAATAGCCAAGATGGAGTCAAAATAGTATGCATAGAAGCTATGAATCCAGAAGAATACTCATGGGAGGAAATATTCGAAGAAATCGAAGAAAATCTCGTGTATAGTACCTTGTTAAGAACAAAGTAAACCAAATAAAAGACAAATCTTGATGCTCAAGCATGCCACTAGATCATGTATATCTCATAGGAATAATGGTGTACCACAAGATAAGACTACAAAGCATAGTCACTGACTTATAAATAAGAGACAGTAGGGAAGAGCTAAGAGCATCAGTAAAGAGAAACAATGGAATACAAGGAATACAAATGTATTAAATTTTTGTTCTACAAATACTTAAGGTGAAGGATGCACGTGAAGAAAAAGCATGGTTTCAATTTTCAAAAAAACCATTCAATCCATGCTTCGACGAAATATAGTTACCAGGGGAGCACTTCGACGGAGTATAGTTATGGAAGAAAATTATAGATGTTTCCAGATCTTGTTGTCCATTCCCATCTTCTTCCTACTTACCACTACCCTCCTCCTCCTGGGTATTCCTCCTTGACCATCCTGACATTTTTCCTAGTATGTCACCCTCGCCCACTACCGCTTCTTATCATTTACCCCCCATCATTCCATCCATCAGACCCTCACCATCCTTACTTCTTCACTCTATCTCATGATCAGTGCAACTCCATTTGTTTGCCACTGGCATGCCACCCCTTGTCTTCACCATTACGTCGAGCTCCCCTCCATCCTTCATCTAATATTCATGATGACAGCCTGGTCGGTCCCTAACAACCAAGCATAGTGGCTAGGACAAGTAGAACAAAAAGGAAAAATATAATGTTGAATCCTTAGTTTCTAGGGCCAACCAAAGAGAGCAAAAAGGCCAAATTAAAATAACAAAGAGCTCCCTTCAGTCCAGAGAAGAACCTTAATAGTCAGTTCAGAGCTACGCCAACTGGACAACACACAGAATGGATTCAATCAGATGTTGCCAAGTGTACAACCGAAATTCAACCAAAAATAACAGAATCAAGAACCAGCAGCTATAAAAGGAAGCAGGCAGGTCTAGATTCTGCATCAAGCAATTAGAGAATAGCATTTTTGCTAAGAGGTATACTTGAGTGCCCTGTTAGTTGTTGTTGTATTTTCTTTGTGTCTATTTTCTTTTATTCATTCTTTCTTCCTCCCCTTGTTGTGCAGGATTGTATGATAGGAAAGCATTCAAGAAGCTGAGAATATTTCCAGTCTTATTGAGCCTAGGATTCAGAGATTCTTCTGTTACCATATTGGAACAAGGAGAGTTGGAGAGACCTGTTACATTATTTGAACAGAGTCCTCTTCATTGTATTGATGTATTTCTTTAAGAAAAATAGAGTTAAAAGGCATCCCGCCCACTCTGCATGTAATATTTTATGAAATCAATACAATTATGGGTTTTATTCTTATCATTTCTTTGTCTCAGTATTGTGTGTATCTGTATAATGGGTTACATTATTTGAATGCATTATACACGTTTCTTTCGTTAGTTAACTCTTGATTTTGTTACGATATTCGAATGAAAGCAAGAACGCTAATTTCCTTCTCCCCTTCTTTCTGTTCATGATTAAAGTAGTTGTTAAATTGCTATAACAACCCAATGAATCTAGGCACCGGTCTACATAAGGCATAACAGTTGGTTGTTTTCATGCTTGGTCATTTTAATAAGAATACTATAGTTTAATATAAATCTGGAGCGTGCAAATTAGAAGTTTAATCGTAGAATTGTCGTTGGGGTTTCCTTACCCATTCTGCCATCTTTTATAGCAATATTCGGGTTTAACAGAACATGAGGTAGGTCGACCAGAGCCTGTAATAGCTCGTTGGTTTCAAACGGGTTCTTGTAGCATGACAATTGATTTCCTATGGATGCAAGAATCGGTTCCAACAAGGCTCAAGAGTGGTTTTGACCACTAAAACAAGGAGGAATTTTCCTTTGCATCTAGGACCATCCCACCATCCCACCACAAGATGGTCAGCATTCATATTTATCACACCTAAGACGATCATACTAGAAGCAACGGGACCCAAAATCTTGTGCCATGGTTCAAACATTTACACATACCAGCTAAGAGTAACATTACAATGGAGTTAAGTTGCACAATAGTTATCAAGAAGAAGTTACATTTCTTGATCTCAATCACTTCTTGGCTTCTCTTACAAGATTTGGACTCCCATTTGGAACTCTATTTAAAGGTTCTTAGCCTTCATTGAAGATATCACAATTTCATGTATCGAAATGCTATTGAACTAAAGAATCAAAGAGCTCTCGTTATCAAAGTAATGAAGTGTTGTAGAAATTCAACCATGAAGCTTCCAAGTATGTCAATGGATCATCTCAAAGGTTGAATTTTGAATTTGTGCTTCTTGTGCCATCCAAAGTCCTTGCTTAAATGTTAGATTCTACCCCTAAGTCATTCCTCATGAGCATACCAAGAATGTCAATTAATCTACGAATCAAATCTATCATCACCTCGCATTAGCCACAAGGAAATTACTTGTTGTTTAGTAGCCATCTCTCTCAGAGATGGCCCACAGGCATGACCGTATCACACCAAGATGGCCCATAGCCATGACTGTATTGCACAGGGATGACTTCCCAGGCTAAGATAATTTTCTTTTTTTCTTCCATTTATTAGATTTAGCAACATTTTAATTACTACTTAGCATAGTTAAATTTCATTTTCATTCATTTATTTTTATATTTTAGCTTCTTTATCGCTTTCTTTATCATGGATATGGGCCTTATATTGAAAGGATATTCATATGTCTTTTATGCTCTTTATATCTTCTTGTTTGCAGATTACAGGTCTTTACAAAGGAACTACAACACAAATATTCATCCTTCATCATCATACATTGCGATAGTCTCAAGAACCTATCAATAATAAGTTTGTGAGATGCAAGAAATATTTTGCAAGATACACTTGGGTTACCTTTATTTGTTGTAAATATTTGTATCAAATTGGTAGCAAATCCCTCAATGGGATCTCATTGTAACCCTTTTAAAAGGAAAAATTTATATTACAAGGGGCGCCATTATTCCATATCTTATTTTGTCATTATGGTTACATAGTTTGCTATCTAGTTTTCTCTTCATTTTATTGCATAGGTATACGATCTTGTTAGAATTTTTCATGTACATCCCCCTTCCACCTCACATTTTTGAGAATTTTAAAATTCCCTTACTATTCATCCAGTGTGCATATAAAAGGAATTTTAAATTCTTTTTGCTTCCTCCATGGACTCTCCACCCAAAATCATTTATGGAGGACTAGGATGCACAATCCTCCCCATGATATTTTCCAAATATTTCCACTTACATACCTCTACCACCTTAGGTCAAGTTATTGCCTTTTCATCCTACCCCTCCTCATTGTGCAAAACTCTATAAATACCTCTCCTTTCCCTCTCATTCCAACAACACTTCATGTGACAAGCCAAGCTGAATCTCTCTAGAATATTAATATGCATTTTTAATTATTTTTTAGTTTTTATTTAATGTATTAATTTACCTTTTCGTTGTTGTATTTTTGTTAGTAAAGCAGGTGCTACTAACCATTTTCTTGTGGCTTGTTTATAGGCACTGGGAGCTTATACAACTAACGACGATTACTAAAAACCCACCCAAAATTTTATTTTGGCATAGGAAATAATATTGAACCATAGTTTCTTTGTAAAAGGGGTTACTCCTTTCTTTGGAAACATCATTTGTAAAAACCCTGAAAGTATTTATTGTAATCAAAATTTTTTGCTTGTAATATCATATTTTCATTTCCTTTCATGCAAGGTTTTTTTTTGTCTACAAAATGGCACGCCTAGTGGGATACATTCCTTTGACCACTCCATTTCCATTACTGTTATCTTTGGCTTGGTACATGTTTTGTGTGGGTTTTACTCTTTGAATTTGTTGTGCCTTTTTGGGCTAATTATGGTTCTTTATGTCTATGTTGTAGGTATAAGATATTCTTAAAATTTTAGGAGAAGACAAGTTGGATTGAAGTTATCTAGACAAAAGTTGAGCTTTCTACCTCAAAAGCCTCACTGTTTCACCCTGAGACAACCCCTAGATATAACTGTCTCACACCGAGATGGCTGCTCACATAGCCTATTGCAACTCAATGCCATAATATCTTTTTATATTTTTTATTAATTTCTTCTTGTCTTTGACATATTTTATGTTTTGATTTTTGTTTGTATTGATCCTTTTTGTGATATCTAGTAGGGGATACCAATCAATAGTAACCTCAACACCACTGTCTCACCCCATGAAAATCATGAGAGGATTTCTCACTCTAATATGACCATAGTCTTAGACATAACGAGCTTTAGATACAGACCTACAACCTTCTTGACCCTACATAAATAGTGTTGGACTATGGGTGAGTATCTCTTTTTCCTCTGTTCATTAGTTTGAAATAGCAATACCTTTGTATTATCCTAAGTATCTTTTTAGTTTTACTCATAGTGTAGTTGTTTAGTTCCTTTCTTTAATTAGTTTTAATATTTTAGTTCTTGAATATAGTTGATCTCTATTTTCCTTCAGTTTGTTTCCTTGGTTTCCTAAGCACACCTACATCCACACCATGTTTTAACCAGCATGGAAATTAATAAAGTGAAATCTATGACAAGTAATCTATGATATTAGAAAATAAATATAGATTGGTAGTGTACATGGAGTAATGGTTGAGGACCCTTTATTGATATATCCCTAGAATATCTTGTAGGTTCTAGTAGCTACAACATGCTCCATACCTTAGTCTGACAATCTGGGAAGATATTTTTTGGATGTAGTTCAACTTACCTTTCAATTAGCATTTTTCTTACCTTTGGTTTTCCAATAGTCATAAATACATCTTGAAAAAGTCCTATGTCACCATATTCTCCTTGATCTAAGTGTTCACTAGGATTTGTTACATATAGAGTATATGTGCTACATTGTGGAACAAGAAATTTTTTTGCCAAATGTTTGTGAGAGTCTTGTCCTATACATCAAGTGCCCTGGTATAGACTTTATCTGCAAGATGTTGCTACTATCATGGCATTCTGAACAATAGTTTTTAAGCTTTCCCAGAGCATTCCAATTAATATCAATGGTGCTATGATATCATTTTGGTACATGTGATAGGTAAAGACTCCTTCATAATAATTCATTTGTCTATGCTTTCAAACAACTTACAAACACAATCTATAGAACAAAGGATCATGGGATTCTAATTGAGTAATTTAAACACACGTACCAACACTATTTCATTGGGATGTATTTTGGAGCAAACATAGACCCAGTAATTATGGATGACAAATTTATGGCCATCTACATGCTCATCGCCCCTTTGCATATCTTGACCTTGGCTTTGCATGAAAGCCCCCACTAAACATAGTAGAACTTTGATTCCTCAACATATCAGGTCATGGAAGGAAAAAAACTACAACCACTTCTTTAGAAAATATTACCCCAATCGAGTCTTAACTAGCACTCCCAAGGATGAAATTTTAGAAACAATAATGATGTTTTTAGCATAAAATTTTTGATGATGTTTTAACATTCTTAATTGTGTGGCCTTTTTTCTACAATATCTTCTTTAAATGTATTTTTGTTGTCAAGATTGAGTAAACTCAAAATAGAATATTTGTTGCACCATTCTTCTTGCCTGGTCTATAGCCTAATTTTGCTTAATATGTCAAATATTTGGTGCCATCTATACTATTTACTTAAAATATTTTCTTCTCGAGGAAATTGTAGTGATGATTTTAGATCTATGTATGGTTTTTAATATAATATCTCTGTCTCTTTTGGGTAGCAGTCCTGATGGATATAGTTTTATTATTTGACCATATTTTAATAAAACTTGAGAAAATAGTTAGGTTTGCTCTACACTAATCTTAGTCTTAAATAACACCATTTGGTACTTTCTTGTAAGTAAAATTGCATAAGTATTTTTGTAAATTTTGAAGCCTTACCAAGTCATTGTAGGAAAAGGACTTAAAGGCATTATAGACTAGTGGATAAATTACAATACAAAAACTCATAAAGCTCTAGACCTTTTTTGAAGTGTTTTTCAAGATCTTTTAGAAAGTGGAGGAAAATGTAGTTAATCTTGAGGCCATGGCCTCACTTTCACTTGTATATTTTATTGATCTAATATGACAAAGTAGGTGGCTCTACAGACATTGTATTTCATCCATACATAGTATTTCTAGATGTCTAAAGACCTTTAGCACCTCACATAACCTACTTTCGGTAGCCTCATCTCTACCACATCCACCCTACAAAACCTTCATTATCGCTTGATGCAGTGCCTCCCGAGTTGGTTTCCCATACTATTGTAAAAATATCCCACAAAAGGATTCTATTAGCAATCCCTTAATACTCCCATATAGTCTTATAGTCATGCATATCCATATAGTATGATAGCCTTCCACCCCAATAATCCCACCATGTTCAAGGTTTTTCTTTCTTCTCTATTGTTCATTGTCAAAATTTATAATTTTCTAGAAATTATCATCTACTATTTTAGTGTCCAAATCCACCCATAAATGATGCTTATTACTCCTATTTTTTTTCATCTTGCTCAACTGATTGAGCTCTATAGCCACATCTCTATGTATGATTTCCTTTTGTGAATCACTTGACCCTCTTTTTGACCCTAATCTACCCTTGTGAGTGCCAACACATGGCTAGCACTCTGGTGTGGGTACAAATGCCCTAGCCTACTTCATGCCCAATCATGACCATCTAAAAATGATTTCCCTCCATCGATATATTCCTCAAACTGGAGTATTTAGCTCATGCAATTTTATGGTATGGATCTCCAAAATTGACCATAAGTCAAATTTAGGGACCTGCAATTACCACGTGACACCCAACTACCAAAATTTCCTAGATTACTAGTGTGCACATCTTTAAATATTTAAATGTGTTCATTTTTAAATATCTTTCATGTATGTTAAAAAATGAAAAAATGAATATATATATATATATATATATATATATATATATATATATATATATAATGATATATATATATATATATATATATATATATATATATATATATAATGATATATATATATATATATATATATATATATATATATATATAATAAAAATAAAAATCAAACCAATTCCACCTTATCAATAAAAAAAACATCCTTAGGGTTAATCATTGCATTTATCACATTTAGGACAAGCAAATTTTACATTTTGTATTTTTAGGATTGCTCTTAATTTTGCATTAGACATTTGCACAACATAAAAACACAAAACAACAAAAACAAAACATTGCACACTCATTTTGCACATTCATATTTTGCAATTCATTTTTGCAAGGAAAACCTCTCGATGAGTTGGACTTCATCCCCAACCATCTGTCAAACCCTTTGATGTCATAGCTAGTATGCATAGTTTCTTGGAGTTCATAACCAAGAAATTGGTTACCCTTGGGATTAGCTTGGGGTAATATTGAGGTTATATATCCTTCATGGGGCTTAAAAATTAGTGATCATATAGTTGTAATTCTTGTACAAGACCAATTGAGGATTAAGCAAAAACCTAGTTGGACTAGTAGCAGGACTTAGACAACACGACCTCTCTTGAGAGGTTCTTTCTGTACCCTTAGGATACTTGAATCCAACCCACCATCCTAGGAAGTCACATGATCCATTTGTGTTTCATTCTTTGAAAGGGCAGTATGCATAAACCCACCCTTGTAGATCTCATTACACCCACCCCTTTGTAGTTCCTAGGTTTAGGATACATCAAATACACAAAAATAAAAAACAAAAAAATCCCCAAAACACCTTTCATTATGGCTAAATTTTTGAAAACTTACCAAAAATGTTAAAAAAATAAAATAAAATAAAAAATGAAAAATTATAAAAACATCAAAACAAAACAAAAACACCAAAATAATCATTGTTTGTTTAATTGATTGCTTGATTTTGTTTTTGTGTAGATAGTATCTCTCTTTCACATAAATCTTTTAAATCACCATCCTCATCTACTTATGGTTCAAACTTGAAGCCAAGCCTACACTCAAGAACAACCTTCCATGTAACATTCCAACCATACCCCTCCTCCTTCATACACTCCTCCAAATCATTTGAGGGAGATGCCTTTCATCCCACCTAGTATATTTTCCACCATTTGTCCTCTTCCATCTCCAATTATTGTAGCCCATCCTTGACCTTTATATTTTGATCTAGACCTAATATATTATGCCATCTGCACTCCTCTACTTGAAATTCCTCTTGAGCATACCACTTCATCCTCCTTTCCCCAATCCACATAAACCCTCCCTCCTCATATTTTGCTTCTATTTCTACCACCCCTCCTTCCAACACCATCTCTTCCCTCTATTCTCCCACCCCCTCTACTCTTCCCCATGCTCCTCACATTGCTCAAAACCCATGGTTTTACTAGTCACCCTATCCTCCTCCACTTTTACCATCTCCATATTCTCATCCCCATCAATGTAATCATGATCTAATTATCCAACCATTTTAATCTATTCAACCCATTGTGATTCAACTCACTAATCTTAAGTTGTAATCAAGTCATCAAAGGCCCTCCACATAACCCTTTCAATATTCCTCAATCTAATCCTCCTCCACCCCCCTATCTTCATCTCCATCCTTCAATTAATAATCTCATCCACATCATGATCCATTGTCTCCATTCTTCTTCACTCTCTTTTTCTTCATCGATTGGCCTCTTTCCACTATTTCCACTTTACACATAACCATCAATTCAATTTATCCACCCTAATGGAACCCCATAACAAATCATCTTCTCCTTGGAGTTGAAAAACATTACCAAATCAATGTTGTCACGAATATTGACAAATATCAAAACATCCATTTTTGGAATCTATGTCTATTTAAGAACCTTTCTTGAGACTATCATAAACCCTACTCTACTAGGTCTAAATGTATACTTTCTCTTCTCAACACAAAGTCTAATCAAATCTGATTTGCTATGTGTCATGGCTATATCTGTACAATTTCTACATGTATATGCTACATTGAGGTGGCAACATGTAATCCCACTTACAATTGATGGAAACATCATGAGGACACCTACCATACATAATTACTTTGGTCCTTATCATATTCCTCATAAACCACCATCATCATCCCATTGCTCCTCCATTTCACCTGACTCACTCTTTCCTCTTTTCTATCTAATTTCCTTCCCCTATATTTCTTATTTAGGTCCTACCTCATTTTTGTACAATCACGCTTTGAGTGCTACGTACCCATGGCTAGTTATTTGTTCTCCTTTCTCCCTTTTATATCCTCTTCTTTCTCCTTTCTATTTTACTTCATCAACCTCCCTCATTTTTGTCAGTTCTCTCCTCCCTCTCCAACTCATCACTCGTCTAGGGGAGTTCATCCTTTTCTAAGCTATCTGCTAGTCTAGGTAAGTTGTCCACCCCTAAAATCTAATTATATGGCTAGTGGACTCCATAATTTCACTCACACTCCCCTTACCCCTCTCATTTGTCATCCTTATTTTCAAAGTTGTATCAAAACATGCTCCATTGGTGGTCATTCAATTTTTTTGGTCTGCTTTGTTAAGCATAGTTTATTACATTAATCAAGGGCTTCGATACAATCAATCACCCCCTATGACTTCCCATGTTACCCTACATATATAACCTCTTTTGAACATCATGTTTTTTGTTTCTTTCTTCCATTACCACCATAATCTTAGTCTCTCCTCGTTGTGTCTACCCACATAACAACTTGTTTCTTCCTTGTTGTAGGATAGGATACTCTATAGGTTCTTTTAATTATTCAGCATGAAGATAGCTAAAAAGACCATACATCCATACAAATAAATGCAAGATTAAAATGTAGTAAATCAAATGTAACCATACAAATGAAGAACAAAATAAATAAATGATCAAGGTGCCCTTTTATTGATAATATCATGTTCTTTTACAATGAGGTTACAAAGAAGATCCCCTCCGAAGGATCACTACCAATATTTGATATAATTAATTACATATAAAGCCATTTGGATGTACTACACAAGATATTTTTAGCATCTCATAAACTGATTATGATAGGTTTATTGAGACTATTGTTATATATGATGATGAGGATGAATATTTATGTTGTTCTTATTTGTAAAAGACCTGTAAATCTACACACAAGAAAACCTAAAAGAATTAATAGCATATGAAGAGCATTTCATGATAAGGCCCATATGAATGATAAAGAAATCAATAAATAAAGCTTAAATACGGTAAATAGATGCATAAATTTGAAATCTAACTATGCTAGCTAATAATTGAAATGCTGCTAAATCTATTGAATGAAAGAAAAAAAAGAAAATAGATCTTACCAGGAGGTCATCCTTATGTCGAGCAGTCTGGTCTATTGGCCATACTTGAGCAAGATGGTGGCACCTGTGGGTCATCTCATGGTGAGACAACCTCTAAAATGTGAGCTAATTCCATGTAACCGATGCAATATGATGTTGGGTTTTGATCTATGAAATTGATGTTCAAGGGTGCGCTCATGATGAACAACTTAAGGGTAGAATTGACATGAAAACAAAGCTATTGGATGGTACAAAGGATGTGAATGTGATCTTCAAACTCCAAAGGAATCCATTAACATGCTTTCCATGAAGAAAGTATGCAAAGGAGACTCTAAAGCTTATGGTGAAAATCCAGTAGCACTTCATTGGTTTGAAGGTTGTGAGATCTTCAATCTTCGATTCGATAGCACTTCGTTATATGTAATTGCTATATATCATTTAAATATGGATAGGTACCATTATATATACTTCCCAATGGGAGTCCAAGGATTGTAGGAGAAACCAATAAAATGGTTAGGATCAAGAAAGATAATTGCCCATTTTAGAAGCTTCTTACAACTAAATACAAATATCATTAGGCTCAGTTGGTTGATAAAACTGTTTTCCCCATGGTGCTAGATTTGAACTTGTTTCAAGTGCAACCATCTCGAGGTGAGACCACCATGATTGCTAACCATTTTGGGGTAAGACAACCTATAGAGGCTATCTCTTGGTGGGATGATCTATATTGTAAAAGGGAAAATACTCCCTGTTAGAAGTGATAAAGATCACTATTAAGCTCTAAGGCTGATCAAGGTGGGTTATATGGCCTTAAAAAGTATCCATATAGGTAGTCTCCTTAATATAACATATTTTAGTTATCTAAAAATACCCCTTTTTGGGATGTGTTGTGTGAAAGCACAATGCAGAGCAAAAATATATGACATAAAATCAAGTTGAGGGGTTGATGGTGTTCATTTATCTGATCAATATTAGATGCCCCAATCATGGAAAGAGCATGCATCTTTGAATAATTGCTTCCAATAAGTTAAAGAACTCAAATCAATTAAACCTTTTAGTCTAGACACATAAGTGATCTACGAGGCTTGAGGTATACTTAATCTTGGTACATTGTTTAGTCATGAAGAGGCAGGGACCTATGAAACCTTCATGCTTTAAGAATGCTAAGCATTTTTCTGGTTAAAAAAATTTGCTTGTTGTATGCCCCAAGAAATAAGGGCATGATTGTATTTGGAAATTATTCTTGTATGAACGTAATTTGCATGATTGAGTGTTTGATTATTGATTTTTATTATAAATTTTGTGATTATGACTACCCCCTCAAGCGACGAGTCGATGAGGAGATGAAAAATATTGAAAGCGATGAGTTGCTTGACCAAGATGTTTGGATTGATTTGAACAAAGATGTAGGTTTCTTTGGATATTTTTAAATTTATCAAGGGGATTAGACATCTTTGGAGCCTTTTGACTGTGAATTGACAAAAGGGTTTAGGAATATTTAAAGCCTTTGGGAATTGATTTGGAGATAGCAAGGTAAAGGGTGCAACCTTTGGAATATGGTAATTGATTGATTTATTGATTAAATACAAGGCAAAGGGCATAACCTTTTGAACCTAGTAGTTGATTGGTCGATTGATTAAATACAAGGTAAAGAATACAACATTTTAAACTAAGTAGTTGATTGATTGATTGATTAAATGTGAGGTAAAGGGCACAACCTTTTGAACCTAGAAATTGATTTTTTGATTGATTAAATGTGAGATAAAGGGTGCAACATTTTGAACCTGGTAGCTAATTTTTTTATTGATGATTTATTTGAATTAGATTTTTTTTTTTATTGGGAAGGTGTGATACCTTGAACTACCCCATGATGTTAAATTTGTTGATTTATCATTGGGGAAGGTGTGATACCTTGGAATTATCCCATGATTTTTAAAGCTATTTTTGGTATTTTTTCCATGCAATTTTGCAGCCATCCTGAGGTAGAATTATTACACTTTGCAAATTGCAGGGTCATTACAAGGTAGGATGGTTGCATCAAATGTGATCGTTCCTCTGAGGGATGGTCACAAAAAATATAAAAATAAATTTCCAAATTTTTGATTTCATTGGCATTGCTAGTAGTTTTAAAAAAGGAGAGGTGAGGAGGATGAGAGAATTTTCTAACACAGAGCACTACCAAATGTTCTACCTATTTTTACCATGGATCAGTCTGAGGCTTCGACTAGTGGAGGAGCCAGAGCGAGGAAGGTAGGAACTTGACTCCTTATTTTTTTATTTTGCAATGTAAAAATGAACCTCATTAATTAATGTGGTAAATGAAATTCATCTAAAAAAATAAGGTAATGAACCCATCGTAGAGTAGGAATTATAGTGTAGGTTGTACTTTCATTTTTTTTTTAGAATTTTAATGCACATGCCCCAATTTTGGGGCCATCTTAGGTAGAGGTAGTTCCCCTTTGAGGTTTTGGGGGTCATCCTAGGGTGGGACAACTGTGTTTGAAAAAAAATGATCCAATTCAGGGTGAGGCAGTAACACCTATAGACCATCCATGCCCTAGATGACAACATGATTTTGTGACTTTTTTTTGGTTAATTTTTGTATTTTTTGGGCTTCAGTTGTTGAAGGCTCACCATAGGGTGCCTACCCTTTTTGAGTATTTATGAGACAAGCTCACTTATGAGAAGTGGGCATGGCTTAAGGTGATCAACCTTAAGCAAGTCACTCACCTACCGATAGTGATGTTAGATCATGCCTATCTGATGGTCTTGGTTGACTATTGGGATAGTTGAACGAACACATTACATCTCACAACTAGTGAGATGATGGTGACATTAGAGGATGTGTACCAGATATTTCATGTTTTTATTAAGGGATACTTGATTGTCTTGAATCCCCTTCTATAGTAGGACAAAGTACTACAAATATTATTTGGTGTAGAGGTTGATGTTGTGAGATGACGCATAGATAGCGACAGAGTCCTGATAAGAGCATGGTATGGTGTAGGGGCATTCAACAAGAGGTATGTAGTACTAATGTGCATTATTTCTAACATCCTACTACCTGACTCTTTGGGAGTGAGGTTAATATAGAACCTCCTTGACTTGGTACATGACCTGATAGAGTGTGATCCAATAGCCACCGATCATGGCATGGGAGATTACCCTACTTGCTCATATTATGATGAGATATATAAGATCTATAATTGGGATTAGTGTGGATTGGGTTACAAGCTCCTTATTTAGGTTTGAGGATGGGAGAATATCTAAGTGGATCGACCAAATGGATTTCCATGGTCACCACAAGCAAATATGGAGGATGCTAATATAGGATATGTGGCTATATGGATGTGACCTCAAGAGAGAGGTTGGAGTAATCCTCATGAATGTAGGTTGGCACATTATGTAGGGTCTTTGGATGGACTAAGGCTATATCAGGTCATTTGGAGGTCTTATATGGATTATCCTCCTTGGATAGGGGTAGCGATATAGTTGGTACATGTTAGATGCAAATAGTGGCTGATTAGACAACATGGTACAAAGCAAGAGTACTTCCAATATTTTCACATCACTCATCAGTTTAGGATCTACCAAGGTGTTCCTAAGGAGCCCATGATATATCATCACTGAGGGGATGAGGTGTAGCTAGAGTGGCCATGAGTGGAGCCACAAGCAGATGATGAGGATCCAATGATAGCTGAGCTAGGTTTGGAGGATTTAGGTACCACAGTAGAGTATGATACTTGGTGGGTGACTCGATTGTGGTAGGGATGTGGACCTATGGGTAGGCCTATTGGGGCTATAGTAGAGGAGGGTGCTGATGAGGATGGGTGAAAATTGCATTTATAGATAGAGGGGGAGTGGGGTTAGCCCATGGAGGGAGCATAGGAGCCACAATAGGAGGGTGAATATGAGAAGGATCCTTAGGATGAGATGGTGTAGCTGAGAGCATGGGTGTAGACCCTATAAGGATAGTTGGTAGATCAAGACACTACCCTCATAATATTACAAAGTTAGCTCAGTAGGGGGAAGCAGTGATGGAGGAAATTATTCAAGGAGAGGGATTTCCTCAAGGTCTAAGTGGATAGTGCCCATGTAGAGATAGATATGATGATAGCAAAGAAGGATACTCTACAGACACAGATGGTTGTAAGGATAGCAGAGAGAGATGTTAGGACAATAGAGCATAATGATCTATAGGTTTAGTTAGAAACTGTAACTACAGGATAGGGGTAGGCTATAGTAGCTACTCAGGCTACTTAGGCTACAATAGATGTGGTAGGGTTACAAATAGAGGTGGATAGACTACATGCCCTATTTGTCTAGTATGATGCTCGATGTCAATCTGATAGAGCTTATATCTTGTAGTTGGATGGTCAGGTAGTGCTACTTGGTGGTGATATTCCTGAGTTGTCTTTGGCAGGGGGATCCTAGTGGAGGCAACACACTGAGTCAAGATAATCATCAGCTAGATAGAGTCCAAGGTCATATGTGAGGCCAATTCATAGGTCATTAGCTAGGCTAGAGATATTAGTGGCTATTAGGTTAGGGTATCATCATAGAGATGCTAAAGAGAATGGGGGTGACTTTAGGGGTGCAGGGCATGCATGACTTAGATCTATGCATTGATATATTTTTGGGTGTAAGGTTTGAGGACCTACATGATTGTAGCCTATAGGAAATTTTATACCCTAATGTAAGAGATATTTTACCATATATATGATATATCTCTTATTTATGGCTCATCATGTGTTATTTTGTTATGATTTATTTTATGTATAGATGCATTGATGTATGCAATTTTAGATGATAGATGCATACCTAGATCTTGTAGTATGAACGTATATATGTATGCCTATATATATATGCATGGATGCAATATCTAATGTTAGATGCATGTTGTAGATTTTTTTATTTTATTATGAATATGAATTCGTGTTGTTATGACAAATCTAGTGTATATGAGATGTATTAATTTTTATATGGATGTTCTAATGCAAAGTGAATGTATGTTTTAATTTTATAAAACATAATAAATGAATCTAATTGTGTTTAACAAACTAATGGTAGACACCATAGAATGTATAAAATTCATGAATAAAAAATGTAAAGCCTATCACAAAAGTCATTCACTTAGATGTAAAATGTGAGATGAAATATGTAGGATGTGGGGGTTTTTCCTATGGGATTTTGCAAACTAAAAGGTGTGCATAAAATATTTAGTGGTAATTTAAATATCATTGTTGATATTCATCTAGTACCTATCCTATATTATGAGGACCCCTTAATAAGCAAAATATCATAAGGAAAATTGTAGATGGTGATGAGATAGTGAAGTGCTTATGAGGGAATTTTAGGGTTTTATATGATACTCAAACACCATAGTTGACTATTAAAAAGTTTGTGTATTGGCTAAACAAGACTTTGAAGATATAAGTCTATTATGAAGACCCACATATTCAATATCCCTGTGTGTGCTAAGTGAATGTATTAGATGATGCATACGACTACCTCATTGCCAGGCAGGTTTTATGCAACCCATTGTTGTAATGAGGATCACCCTATGGTCATCTTATCCTAAGCTTGGATGTAGTTGGAGTAAACTAATATGCCCTACAAGCTACTAAAATCTAGCTCCAACCATAATATGATATTGATCTATACAAAATAATGTTGCTAATGCGATAGACATATCACCACGCATTAGGCTCTTCCATTGTCAGGCAGGTTTCATTCAATACATTGACGTAATGGAGATTGTCCCATGGCTTATGAACAAATATGGATTCCAGGGATTCAATCTCATTACCCCCTTATTTTAATTTTATTTATTAGGATAGTCACTCATTTTTAATGGTGAAAACCATTTTTTTTTGTAGTGGTGAAAACCACTATTTCTTTTGTTTCTTTTGGGAATTTTCTTGTTTTGTAGAAGAGCAAGGGGATTTCTTGGGTAGGGGGGAGCTTGGCATTTTGTCAATTCCCAGCATCCTAAACCATGTGCATAATAGGATGAGCAAGGAAAACCTTTCACTTAATGTGGCAAGGATTACGTTGTAGCATCATCCTTCCTTGTTCAAAACTTGGATTTTAAATGTGTAAAATTATGTCAATATTTTGACATATGCAAGGTAATATCAAAGTAAGACCTTACCTTAAAAACCAAGATAGCCTTCTTCAACATATGAAAAGAGAACTATGAATGGCTAAATGGCTAAAAACCCTAGTGAACACTCTATAAGAACTCATTGGTTGTTGTTAGAGTTAATGTAATGTGCACTATGCCAGTTTGACACTTGTCAGTTTCATTGACAAGTGTCATGTTCATCATATAGGCTTGTGCCTATATATTGTAACCTTTTTATCAATAATAAATCCCATAAGTTTTCCCTCCTAAAATTTGGTATCAGAGCCATGGAAGTGGCTGACCCTGAGGCACCCATGATGACCCTGAGGCACTTAGATGGCTGACCCAGTGGCAAAATTACCATCTGGTTTTGTTCAAGTTTTTTAGTTCTAGAATGGTGGTGATAGTTTTTTTGATGCTATGACTGAGAGGGAGTGTTGGATAAAGTTTTGTTTTATGATGCACCTACCATTGTTGATATGATGAAGTAGTGAATGCCTTAGAAATATGGGTGACTCCATCATTTAATACAGTCTCAGGGATGCTTGGTTTCACAACCGTCAAATCAGGGCAGAAAGCGTACATCTCAACAGAAGAAATTTTTTTTTGAGGAGATTTTTGGGGCCATAGTTGGCCAAGGTAAAGGAAAGCATGGGCATCGTAGGGCTGGAAATCATGCCCAACTCTAGAGAGGTCCTTATCTCCCTCTACAACAATATGCTCAAGGAAGTGCAGATAATTCCGCCCAATGCATCCTATAGAAAGCATGTGGAGGCCTTCACCCATCACCAATTGAAGGTCTGCTAGGAAGAAGAAGACTGGGAACTCATCGAGAAGTGCATCACTTGTGGTTAGGTTGAGGAGCTCATCGAAGACACACAGAGCAAAATATCCCTTATCCTCAAAATGGCCGAATGGAAGCCTTGGGAAGTTCTTGCCCGAAGATCTATCACCTGCAATATTTTTTGCATTTGAAAAATTGCTTAATGACTTCGCAAAATATTAGCTAGGGTTTTACCCCCCGCAGAAGAAGTGGAAGCACTCTTACAATCCTACACAAAAAGGCAAATGAAAGTATAGTAATATTACTTGATAATCATGGGATCTCCCCCTCCGGATCGAGGTTTAGCCGAACGGTTGCCTGGGGGCTAATTAGACAACGGTTGTGGACGGGAGCAACAAAAATTTTTCCGTCTCCCTTGCAGAGCTCGGCCCATGCGTTAAAAAAGTGCCAGAAGGAGGTTCCGTCGGCGACGGCGTGATTGACGGTACACCCCACAAAAATTCCATTTTGGAGCTTCGTGACCTGTACAATGAGCAACGGACAAATGGCTCACGACAGGTGTCGATGCACTATCTCACAGTGCAAACCGAGGGGGACGTGGAGGCACCTCTCACCAGGGCCTGCATGGCGGAGATAGGGCTTCTATGGAAAACTACCTTGCTACTCCGATGACAGAGGCAACGGGCGAAGTCAGTCCTAGGAGGAGTTGGTGCACCACCTGTCAGAGAAGAACGAGGGTGTCTGGCTCATGGCGGGCGACTGCATCATCGACAGTGAAGCTTCGATGATGTGTATGGAGATGAGTTTTCTGATCTGCAGTTCAACCGCTCCTTGCAGAGAAGCGCTGATGCAGGCCTATAGAATGGTCCTTAGCTTTGGGGTGGTCCTCCTCCTTTGGGGCCTGCCCATGTGACCACCGGTTGAAGAAGCAGCAAATATTTCCCTTGGCCAGCTCATGCAATAGTGTACACCACCAGCTACCTCTGTCATACCGCGATGCCAAATTAACATTCTATGGGACATATCCTATCATAGATAACAAATCTACCCCCTTTGTAGAGTCTTCTACAACATAATATTCGAGGCTCATAAAGCCTCTAGCAGATGCGTTTGTTTTGGAGCAGCCGAGCACACCTTGACAAGTGGCAAAATCGAGCGGTTATGGCGCTGCATGAAGCTGTCGTTCTTAAGGCTTTGCTTTCAGGCAAAATTATAAGGGCCCAAATAATTTTATTTTAATATCATGGGAAGGGGCCCTTTTAATAATATTTAATTAAAAAGCAAGGGGGCTATTTTTTTAAATAAAGTGGAAGGGACCACTTTTAATATTGTTTGGGGATGCTACTTTAATATTGTTATCCACATGGCCTTTGTAATTTCCTTTCGGGGGAAAATTTTTCACGCATCGTGGATGTTTTATGGCAGACAATATGGTCCTCTTTGACCATTGTTAATGTTTTTCCACATAGAGAGTGGAAGTATGATGTTTTTTATTCCGCCAGAGAGTGATGCCGCCATAGTGCGAGGTTTTAGTTGCTGTCTTGGAGAGGCATGTTGTTTTTCATTATGATGAAGGCCCCTTTGATGATGGAATATAGGGGTATTTATAGTCATTGGAAATGTTTTTCCGTGATGGACACAATGGAGGTGTCATATTGTAATTTTGAGGCTGTTTCAATTGATTTTTTTAGCCTCAAAATTTTTTCTACCTTGGAGTGCACTTTCGGTTGTACCCGACACTCCCAAGGTACTTTCATATGTGATCCTTGTAACTAGTGATCTTGTCTATACACTTGGCGAATGCAGCGGCTGGTTACCCATGCATTTTGGTGGGATGACATGGTCACCATAAGGACACTTATACTAGGGACTATAGACAAAGACACCCTAGACTCTATCCAAGGTTTTTTCCGGATCTACTTCTGAAGACTACAGACGAAGACACTTCAGAATATTCTCTTATTTTCTTCTTCTCTCCTCCTATTTGGATCTATGGCTCATTTTATTGTATTGAGTGCATTTTCGATAGAGACCGACACTCTTATATGGCTCGTTTTTCCTTTCATTAGGTGCATTTTCGGCAGATATCGACACCTTCTAGATTGAGTTCACCATGAGGAGGGATTTCATACTCATGGTGAATCTAGTTAGTGACCTACGAGTGGCAACATCCTCTGAGGATGACCTACAGAGGCAATAGACCTAGATGTGGTTGACCCTGAGGCACCCATGATGACCCTGAGGCACTTAGACGGCTGAACTAGTGGCAAAAGACCTGGTTTTAGGAGGGAAATTGAAGTGAGCAAAATGAAGGCATAGTGCACTTTAACTCTAACATTCCCCCTTAAAGTGCACTATCCTAACTAAAGAAAAAACAAAGCAAGTCAAGTCAGTTTCATTGACAAGTGTCATGTTCATCATATAGGCTTGTGCCTATATATTGTAACCTTTTTATCAATAATAAATCCCATAAGTTTTCCCTCCTAACAGTTGTGTTAAAAACCATAGTTACTCATAAGGGGGGATGTGGATGATATGATATATGAAATTGTGAGGGGTTTTACCTATACTATTTTGTAAAATAAAAGATATGCATAAAATAGTCAATGGTCGCATAAATATAATTGTTGATATTCATCTGGTATCTAACCTATCTTATGAGAACCTCTTAATAATCAAAATATCATAAATAAAACTGTAAATGACGATGGGTAAGGTTGATTTGAGGATTATGACTGGCATACAAACATGGTGTCATTCATAATAATGCACACATAACTTATCCTAGTGCAATTGTGATGGATGCATATGCCTAATGCTTCTAATCAATGGATGCAATGCAATGCATAATGACGTAATGAAAAATAATTTTGTGTATTTTTGATGTTTTGTATTATTTTTGTGTTTTTGTGCTTTCTGATTTGTTTTGAAAATTTTGAATTTTTTTTTGTTTTGTAGTTTTTATTTTTTTCTACTTTTAAGGGGAGTATGTGATACCTTAATCACCCTCAGAGTGTGTGGTTATTGGCGAATGTGGGGAAAGTGTGATAACTTCAAAATCCCCAATTTGTTTTATCTATTGTGATGTGGATGGTGGGGAAGGTGTGACACCTTGAGCACCCTAGTGTACATTGTGTTTGATGCGATGTGATTTGACAAATTGGGAGGAGTGATAAAAATTTGTTTTCCCTATTGCAACAAGGAATTTAGGTTTACACCATTGTTTTGATGAGATGAGAGAAGTGAACCATCTATGGGAAATACCTCCCTCTTGATAAGATCTTGAACCAAATTTCTAAATGCATAGCAATTGTTGATATCATGGTCCTCTATCTGATGATAAAGGAAAAAGTTATCTTCCCTATAACCCTTATGTTTAGGCATATTTGGATCTAAAGGATGTATGTTAGATAAAACAATCATTTTTACCTCCTATAAATATTGAAACATGGTCGACATGGGCTTGGATAATGGGGTCTAGGTACAAGGTTGGTGTTTTGAATGAGGTTGATAAGGTGGATCAATTTTATGAGGTAGTAGGGTTGTGTGTAACTTTTTTACATACCCAAGTTGCTCTACTTGATTGGTAGGTGTGTTTGCTTTGTGTGTAAGCAAGGTATCTTGGAAGACTCCTATTGATTGGTTGTGTGGGGAAAGAGGATTGCCAAACCAAAGATCTTACCTCTAGATCATATCCTGTACTAAATATCTAAAGGGGTAACATTTCTAGATGTCATGATCCCCTTGTCGATGGTAAGCATAGTATAGATTTTTCCTGTGTTCCTTTGATCTACACTTATTAGATTTTAATGTGTGGATCTCAGGAAGGTTGATTGCTTGTGCCTCATATAAGCTATTGAATATCAATGGTAATATCTCTAGAAAACAAGTATATTATCATTGTGGCCAATGTTGTTGGCCTTGTCCTTGATTTTTTTATGTATGATTTTGGGCCAGTGGAGGCTGAGTCTAATTAGGTTGAACTGGTGAGGTGATGTAGCCTGATTTGAGGATCCGAGGATACTTAAAACAACTTGATTTATTGAGGCCATATTTTGTTGTATGTTGCTACCTTCAAGATTCTCATTAGTACATTCCTTATTATGGAGTTAAACATCAGTTACCTATCTAGGTTGCTCTGCTTGATTTTTTGGCGTAGGTAGTGGATCATTAACAATGCATATTTATTGATTTTTGGTGGTGAGAGGATTATCAGTTTGAAGTTGGTTTTTCTTGAGCATATCTTGTATTAATTTCTTGAAAGTATAGCATGCCTAAATATCATGACCATTATATTGATGATATAAATAGTGTAAATCCTCTCTATACTCCTTATACTTTGGGCCATTTGGGTCTAGTGGGCATATTTCAAGTAAGGTGATAACCTTTGCCTCCCACGGTCGGTTAAAGATCGATGCCAAGGATTTAGGCAATATTGTATAAGTGTGAGGAGGGTGGCATGTTTTATTTTATGCCTAATCTTGTTGGGGTTTATTTTGTGGTTGTAAAGGAGGAGGTTTGGCCTTGGATGTAATTTAATTTTATAGTTCAATGTTTATGAGTTGATGCATGATTTGCTACAAAGCATAATTTTGGTATCCCATTTGTGTCTCAACTTTGGCTAGCCAATCTAGGATGTGTTGTAAGACTAATGGGGATGATTATTGGATGATTTTTTATGAATTTGGATGGTAATTGCTAGGTGGTGGAGGTGGATTGGATGTAGGTGGTAAAAGAAAATTAAGTAGATGTGGGTCAAAAATCTTCAACATCTGAAGAGATGTGGATGTTTCATGATGATCTTGCCTAATGATTAATGTTCACATGCTCTTCTATTTTATTTAGCTCACACTCATGTTTCAACTTGGAGTGCTCAACTATGATGGTTTTATTACCCCCAGTTTGGTGTAACGTGTACACCTATTTTTGCTTTTGCAAAGCTATTGGGTGAGGTGGGGTAGGTGTGACTAGCAGTTATGGTGTAGAGGGAATTTTTTATGGAACCACAAGTTATGTAGGTTTATTTGTAGATCCTTGGTTCTCTATAATAACATTGATCATTCCCACAAACACATGGAAAGGTGGATTGACATTTGGACAAGTTATGTATATCTGATTAAATTGCCTAGGGTGCTCTACTTGTACCCCCTATTTAGGTAACAAATCAAGGATGACATCGATGGGTGGTGACTTTGTAGGAGGGTAACCTAAATATTTGACTAACTCGATGATATGTGTGGATGTAACTTTTTGCACTATATACTCATTGATCCTGGGATTGGTCAATTGAACCATGACTTGTGGTATGGTGGATGAATATGGTATGGTGTGATTTGACTCATCCATAACAACAATATATTCTCTCTGCTTGATAGATGTGGGAATATCCTTTGCTATAATATCAAATATGGATGTGGTGATCTCCTCAAAAGGTTCCTTCAAATTTTCTTGCCAGGAGGATCTGATGATGTAGAAAGAATATCAGGAGAAGCTGATGGTAATAATGAATATGGAAGAGATGGTTATGGTTTAATTAATGGTTCTAATAATGGATTTTTCCTTTTTATGGTGACATTAGGTTGGATGTCCAAGTGAGTGGTGAAGAACAAGATTATACTGAGGGGGGTGAACAGTATAAGACCACTTTTTACTTTTCTTTCTCAAACAATATTATGCAATATATCAATGGCAATATCAATAACAGTAATTAAAGCAATGCACAATTCACCACACACAATAGAGACACCAATTTAATGTTGTTCATCCAATGTGGGCTACTCCACGGAGAAAATATTTCACTAATATTTTCCCAACAAATATCTTGGGAATCCTTTCCCTATTACAATGTTTATGGATCTTTGGCCAAAGGAGATACCATTAACATAATCAATTTCATGGATGCCTATCCACAGGAGACACCAATTCCCTCAGCTGGTTGTTGGATCTCTATCCATAAGAGAACTCCTTCTCCTCTACTCTAGCTGGTGATCCTTTATAAGACTACTATATCCACTACACTAGCTTGTGGATATCTATCCAAAAAATACTCTATCTTCACTTAGAATATATTTATCCTCACTACCCTAGCTAATGGATATCTATCGACTAGAGACTATTGTCCTTTGATCTATCACCTCCAAATCTTGCTCTTAGCTCTATCTCAAATTTGCACTAAACACAATCCTTTGGTCTAGCACAAATCTGCTCAATATTTATCTCAAATATGCACTAAACATAGTCCTTTGATATAGCACAAATCTGCTCAATATCTATCTCTAATTTATACTAAACATAGTCCTTCAATCTAGCACAAATTTTCTCAATCTCTATCTTTGCTATGGCACAAATATATCCTCAAATCTACACCATACTTTGTCCTCAAATATGTCCTTAAGACTTAACACAAAGCTTGACTCAATCACAAATCAACTCTGCTAGATCTACCTCAAACCTTAACTCAATATTTGAACAAATAAATCAATCAACTCTTCTCTTCAAGCCTTATGAAAGACTAATTTTAAATCTATCCACAAGCCTTCACCAAGACTTACCTCAAATCTACTCTATAAGTCTTCACCAAGACTTATCTCAACTTTGTCCAGTTTGATTGTAAGATTTCATAAAATCTCACACAAATCTGTCCTTAAGATTTCACAAAATATTCTTCAATTTTGTTCTTAAGTCCTCTCTAGGACTTACTCAAATCTGCTCACAAGCTCTCACAAAAGCTTGCTCAAATAAATTACAAAACTTGCACATAAAACTTAACTCAATATTTCACAGAAAACTTCTTCAATAACACAAATAAGCTTCACAAATAATCTTGTTTAATATCATAGAAACATATAGAGAATGGTTAGAGACTCAATATGCTTCACACTCACAATAATGCTCAATCACTTTCAAACTCTTTTTTTAACCATAGAAACATATAGAGAATGGTTAGAGACTCAATATGTTTCACACTCAATCACTTTCAATATCTTTCTCAAATTAGTAATGAACAATTTGTTTCACAAAACTTGAACTATCACTCCAACACTTCCAATCAACTAAGATCAATCAACTCCACTCAACCAATCACTCAATGAAAGCTTAGTCAACAATTCTTATCAAAAAAACCTCACATAACAATGATACTCATGATCTTTCACAAACCCTAGTTCAATATAGTTCTCAAATTCACATAATAATTATACTCATGATATTTCACATACACACTAATCAAGCATATGAAATCTTACTCAATATTTCCAACAATGCTTATCAAACAAGGTTTCTAGTATCAACTTTAATTCCAAAAAACCCACATCAATCAACATTGGATTTCTCAAAACCAAACTCAACAATGCTTATCAAAAAATCCTTTTCACTCCAACTTAGCAATCACAACATCCAAAAATATTTCACTCACAAGGAATATGTGCCCATACCTTTTTCTTCATGGAGAAATGACCTCAAAACCTGTCTCAATCACAATCACTCTCTTTGCCAATTGCAAAGGCTAGATATCACAAATCTATCCTTAATATTTTCTTTCAAAAATATTTCACCATGCCAAAATATCAAAAATCAACTATGCATTATTTCTCCTTTCAAATCAATTTTTATAATATGACTTTATTTCAAGAAATAACATCTAACACCCTTGGCACACCTTATTACTCCTTTTAAAAACTTTAACCATTCAAAAAATCAAACACTAAAATTAAAACTTTGCATACCCTTTTATCTCCCTTGTATAACTCATAAATCCTTTAAATATGCAATTTTAAATTAATAAAACTTTACAAAATTAAAAAATTAATTTCCACCTTTGAAATTTTTAGATGCAACATTAAACCTTAGTAATGTGAGTGCATACCTTAGTCAATCCACCAAAAAGGCCTCAACGGGTTTCGAACACGCAAACCCCTCCTTCCAAGTGCCTTTACACATTGCGCTCCCACCAAGTGGGCTACATGCCTCCACACAAAGGGAAAGGCATGTGCCTTCCCTTTGTTCCTCTCTGATGGTGTAGATCAAAACCTTCTCCTCTTGTAAAATGAATATTGTGTGGATTGAACCCTTAACCTTGCACCTACAAACATCTTGGTGTAGCCCTTGGCTGCCAACCATGCTATCCAATGCCTTGCAATGTAAAGTGGGCTCCCCACTTACTTGTTCCTAGGTCTACCTCCTTAATGTTTTTAAAACACACATGATTCTGCCTCTTTACCTTGGTGCACAATTTTCTTTAGCATTCGATGGATCGCATGGATAATATTTTGAAATAAAACTTACCCCTTTTATATGCAATGTGTCATGTGCTCATAATGTCGATGATCTTGAAATTTGAATTTTAATTCAAATTAAATTAAACTTTGTGCCCTTATAACCCTAACCTTAGGGTTATTTAAATTAAATTATTATAATTAATTTATAATTAATTTAATAACTCTTAGAGTTAATCAAATTAAGTTATAAATTAATTTATAATGAAATTATTATAATTAATTTAAATCTTTAGGTCTTGACCTTAGACCTTTAATATTATAATAAAATATTATAATATTATTTTTCTTGGGCATTCCTATTGCTCTTTAGACCTCATATGACCACCTTGAATATTATAATAAGATATATTATAATATTATTTTCCTTAGGCCTAGAAGCAAACTTTCTCTTGCACTGCTTACTGAAACTGATTCTTGACATCCTTCCTTTTGCCTTGCTCACTAAAACTAACTCTTGACATCAATGACAATAAAACTTGCTCATATTTCCAATAATATCCCCCTTTTTCATTGATGGTAACCCATTTACCTTTTATCATTTCCTTTACCTCTTTCTATTCTGCTCCCCCTGAGAATGACTCCCCTGACTGAATGCTCTCCCCCTAACTCAAATATCTCCCCCTTTGTCATCAATGGTAAAGGGTCATCTTTGGGGCTTAGGGCTAAGAATGAAAATCTTAGCTTATACCCTCCCCCGAATCCTCTTGAGGTGGTTAATTTTGGGGTGGGAGTATTTCTACTCCCAACATGCACTGATCTTTACCTTTGTCCACTTTCTTCCTCAGCTGATATTTTTAATTCCTCTGAATATTCCTTTTATTGCTTGTCTCTAGAATTTTTGCTTTACACCACTTTGTTGTATGTCCATCATTATTGCACTTATAACACTTAATTTTTTTATTCCTTAAAGGTGCAAATATCTTGGGGTTTCTCCTGGTGAAGCCTTAGTCATTCTTATCATGAACCCTATAATTTACTGCCTTGTGCCCAAATTGATTACAAGAGTAGAAATACCCTTGAAAAAGTTGCATGTTTATGAAATTTTAATATTCTTGTCTTTCATGTGTCTTGCACTGTGTAGCTTTTTTCCCAAACCTATTACATGTGAAGCATAATCCATTGAAACTACCTTGCCTTGACCCCATTGGTATCTTAGTATCTTTTACCATGTGTTGCTTCATGTTCCATATGTTCCTCATTTATGTATTGTTCTTTTCCTTGTTGAACTTTCTATTGTCCAACGCATTATTAGAAGTCTCACTCTCTCTATTACACTCTCTTCTTCTGAAGCTTCTTCTTCTTTGGAGCTTGAGATTGAATTCTCTCATTATTTTCTTTGTACCTGTTCAAAACCAAGTCCTATTTAGTTTGACAAAGATCTGTGTACCTTAATAATATTATCCAAGTTCTTTGAGCTTCTCCCAAACCTCTATAACTTATCCTTAGACTCTTTTACTTCCTTACTTAGTGAAACTACCTAATGCTATAACATTTCACATTCTAAAACCTTTTCTTATAACTTCTCTTTGAATTTCCTTATCTTAGCTATTGATTTTGTTAGATCCTCTATAAGTTTTTCTTTCTCTTCATCACATTCTTGAAATTTAAGCTTGAGTTTTGAGTTCTACTTTCTTACCTCTCTTAATGCATCAAGGGAAAAAATAAGCTCACCCTCAAGATCAACTTCTCCTTCCTTTGATTCTTCCTCTATTTTTTTACCTTTAGGATCATCTTCATTCCTTTATGATTTATTTCCACTAGAAGTACTTCCTTCTTATTCTATTGCCATAAGAAGAATTTCTTCTGGTCCTTCAAGAGCATCATCATATTCATCATCACTAAAACTAAATCTATTCCTTGTAAAACTATCTTCAAGATGACCAAAATTACCACATATAAAACACTTGAGAATCATTGGCAACCTGTTTCTAACCACTTATTTTTCTTCTTCCAGAAATAGAACTTCATCTTCATCATTATTTTAGGAACTTTCATCACTATCACTTGAAATATTACTTGCCTTGTATGCATAAAAACTTTTCCTCTACCTTTGGAAAAAATTATTCCTTGCTTGTTGTTTCCATCCATGTTTTTCTTTTGGTGCCTTTGTTTTCTTGCTTTCCTATTCTTATGATCCTTTTTTTCTTCATCATTGCTATTTCTAGTTTCTGGACAATCAGTTGCATAGTGACCATATTTACCATAATTAAAAAATCTAACTAATTTTGTACCTTTATACTTTCTTGAGTCCTTGTTCCTTCTACCATAATTTGTTTCTTCATCATTGGATAGCACATTGCTTGAATATGACTTCTTACCCTTTGCATTCTTAGTAACTTTGAAGGTTGCTTCTTTATGGGGAATAGGTTCCTCTTTTATTCTCATCTCAAAAGCTATCATAATTCCATGTAATTCATCCCTTATTTAAATTTCAATATCTTTTGACTCTTCTATAGCTGAAATATTTTCACTATACCTTTTTGGGAGTGACCTTAAAATCTTATCACAAATATCTATTTATTCAACCTTAAGTCCAAGTCCTTGCATGGAGTTAACAACCTTGTCCACACGAAGTAGATATGCAGTAATGTTTTCCTCATCCTTCATATTTAGGTCTTCAAATGTTCTCTTATAATTTTATGACTTTGCCCTTTTGACATTTTTATCTCCTTTATATATGCCTTGCAACTTATCCTAAATTTCCTTTGCTGATGTGCAATGCATAACCTTTATAAACTTTTTTTCACGTAAACCTCTTAAAATTACATTCATTACCTTTTAATTACTCAGTTGTAGAATATTACCACCTTTATCTGTAGGTGGAGTTGTTGGTGGTTTGTTTCCATTCTCTATTGCTTCTCTTATTTTATTTCCATGTTCCATTAGATGAAATTTCATCCTTATACTCCAAAGTGCATAATTATTCCCATCAAAAAATGGTGTTGAATTCCTTGAAGATCCATTATGAGAATCCATCTATGTTCTTATGAGCATTTCCTTCAAGCTATTAAACTCTTTCAAAGGAACCGAATATGATACCAATTGAAGAACACCATCTTATACTGAGAGGGGGGTGATAGTATAAGATCACTTTTTACTTTTATTTTCCAAAAATATTATGCAATATATCAATGGAAATATCAATAGTAGTAATAAAAGCAATGCATAATTCACCAGACACAATAGAGACACCAATTTAATGTGGTTCACCCAATCTAGACTACTCCATGGAGAAAATACTTTACTAATATTTTCCCAACAAATATCTTGGGAATCCTTTCCCTATTAAAATTTTTAGGGACCTCTATCCAAAGGAGACACCAATCCCCTAATCAATTTCATGTATGCCTATCCATAGGGGACACTAATCCCCTTAGCTAGTTTATGGATCTCTATCCATAGGAGAACTCCTACTCTACTCTGGCTAGTGATCCTCTATAAGACTACTGCCTCCACTACACTGGCTTGTGGATATCTATCCATAGAAGACTTTGTGCTCACTCAGAAGATATATGTCCTCACTGCCCTTGCTAATGTATCTCTATCCACTGGAGACTACTATCCTCTACTCTATCACCTCTAAAACTTGTTCTCAGCTCTTTCTCAAATTTACACTAAATATAGTCCTTCGATATAGCACAAATCTTCTCAATATCTATCTCAAATCTGCACTAAACATAGTCCTTTGGTCTAGCATAAATCTACTCAATATCTGTCTCAAATATGCACTAAACACAGTCCTTCGATCTAGCACAAATTTACTCAATATTTTTCTCAAATCTGCACTAAACATAGTCCTTCGGTCTAGCACAAATTTGCTTAATCTTTGTCTCTGCTATGGCATAAATTTATCCTCAATTTTGTACCATACTTTATCCTCAAATCTATCCTCAAGCCTTAACACAAAGATTGAATCAATCACAAATCAACTCTACTAGATCTCCCCCAAACCTTAACTCAAGGTTTGAACAAATCAATCAATCAATTTTTCTATTCAAGTCTTCTCAAAGACTTACCTCAAATCTGTCCACAATTCTTCACCAAGACTTACCTCAAATCTACTCTACAAGTCTTCACCAAGACTTACCTCAAATTTTTCCAATATGATTGTAAGCTTCCATAAAAGCTCACACAAATATGTCCTTAAGATTTCACAAAAGCTTCCACATGATGGAGCGAAGCAGTAATTTTACGACAGTGCCACATGGAGAGAAAGGAAAAAGCCCACATTCAATTCTAACAAACCCGTGCTCGAACCAAAGAGTATCCAAAGAGACATCACATGGTGGCAGCAAAATTTAAATTTTTGGTTAATAAGAGATCATAATGCCATCTTCGAACCACTGAAAGGAATGAGTGGGAGTTGGAAAGTGTGCTAGTGGGAATATTGCATAGTCGCTGCATTAATGGCAAAAAATATGCATGCACTAGGAAATAAAATAATAAAAAAGCATGAGCAACATTCATTCAGTGACAAATCACATTCACAGAGGAGAAGAGAGTGAGACATCACTTAGAGATATTCACTATGAATTTTAGAGAGTACACGAGATTGTTCCTGGAAAAATGGCTCCTAAGAAAGCACTCATGAAAGCAAATAAGATAGGAGCAGAGTTGCAGGCTCATGTGCAACAAACCAGGAAAATTATAGACACAATAATAACAAGAGTAAGGAGGACCCTCCTAAGGACAAGTTTCAAATTTAGATATTTTGGGGGAAATCCAATGCGATGACAAGGTACTATAGCTATAAAATCTTTCTTGTTCTCCTATATATGTGATTCTGCACATCATTGTCCCGAGTTAGTCTCTGTTATGATCCGGTTCTATGATTCCAAAAATAGAACAATAAAAACCTCTGAAGGTATTCCCATATTTACAATTACCAAATAATTTTACCATGAATTATTCACTGTAGGAGTAGGCCCACCCTCAGAACCCAAAACATTTGACATAAAAAAGCAAGCAAGGGCTTATACCGCATTGATAACATCAAAAAATAAGGTAACTGTAGAAAAATGGCTTTGTCTCAATTTCAAAATAATAAGAGAGGAAGATGAAATGCCTGAAGTTCCTATTCACATTGATGAATTTGCAAACCCTGAACTTTTCTCTATGTTGGCATGTATGGAGGGTTTAGACTCTGATAGAATAGTGTATGGATGGAAAATTACCGCAACTTATTGTATTTCAAATGAAAGAATGTATGAAGAAGGCATGGAGAAAAAAGGGACTAGGGTTATCTATTTTTACTGGCCAACATTTCTTGCTCAAAGTATACATGAACAGATGGTAAGAATGAAAATATGCTCTAATACTCCTAGTTTTAGGTATTTCTCAAGTCTGGTATGGATGTTTTATGTTGTTGTTAAGGACAATATGCCTTAGATTCTGGTTAAGAATAAAACTAGTGATGGGGAGCCCTTACCGTTTTATTATTAGACAAGTCATTTGAGAAGTAGTGAGTCTATTTATAGATTTAAATTAGAATTCCTTTGACCTACTTTAAAAATAATGTATGGAGAGTGCCCTAGATTGCCACCCTTGGCTAAGAAAATTCTGAGAGCAGAGGGTGCCGAAGAAGGAGATTGGTATATTTTGACCGAGGACACAGTAATTAGACTATATGGTTTAATGGTTCAACCTTTTCTCCTACCCCATTTTGTCATAGAGAGGGTATTTGCCTTGGAATATTTGAGGCAGGTAGAGTACATTGATTTGAATTATGGTTCTGGAAGAAAGAGAAAATCTCTAATAACCTACCGCATTGTGGATGATATTACTATCACGAAGAAGGGGTAGAGTGAGCAAATTGACCAATACCTTGGTAGGTTAGGTCTATTTTATATTCCCCAAATATGGAGTTATGACCCTAATGACATTTTCACCAAAAGGAATGTAGTCCTAAATGGAGAAAAAAATTACAAATTTAAAAATAGGCCTAGGGCTCATTTCAAACAAGGAAAAAACAATGATGAGACCACTCTATTGGAGTGGAACATTTCAAAAATGGGTCAACTGCCTCCATGGTTAGATTTCTATGAGTAAATTATGGATTTTTATCCAGACAAGAAGAAAAGTCATCGGTTGATAGAAGCCACCATTTGTGACATTGAAGAGAAAACCATAAAAAAAAGGACCCTCAACCTTATGAGGACACTACTGAAGAGGTAGAAAAGGGAGAACAATGGAATGTAGTGAAGATATCAGATTGGTGGAGAATGAGAATTTAAATTGGAAAACTTAAGTCCAAGTTTGGCATAAATATTGATAATGAGTTCTCTAAGAATTATGATGAAAATATCAAAGCTTGGAAGAAGAAAGACATCGAAAACATAGTGTTAATAGTTAAAAAGTCCCAGAATGGATTTGAATCTCTCTCTCCACCCATAGATCAATAAGATCTAGCAGAATGGCATGAAACTCCTTTAATAGAAGCTAAGGTCCCAAATACATTCCAACCTACCACTGAATAGGTAGAGAATTTTTATAAGGAAGCACAACTTCTGAGTAAAATACAATATTCCAGTGAAAAAGCTATCCGTACTCCTATCATTGAAGTAGTGATTAGGCCTAAATGTTTATATCTAGGGGGAAACCTCCAAACATAGATATTGACTAGAAAAAAGGATGAGATTTTTAGGTTCAAACCCCTTACTTTCACCATCGCAACATCAGTAGAGTTGCATCCTATTTCTAAACAAGCATTGCTTATAGCAGCAGTACAAGGATAGGTATCTGAGGAATATTTAGAGAGTGAATTAGCTTCTTTTCAATTAATTCATAGGATAGCTAAAAGAGCTCTAGAAGAAATGGAAAGAGAGGTTTCAAAGAAAAAAGGTTGGATATAGAGGAGACTGCTAAAGAGGTAGCTATTCCAACTGTATAAGAATTGACTCATCAAGAGCAACAGGATACAGAGGTATAATAAGAACACCCTACATCGGTAGGAAAAGGTATGGTTTCTAATACATTTTCTCCTCTTCATCCTCTTGAATATCCAATGAAGTCTCCCTTCCTTTTTTGTAAAGAAAATGTGGTAAAGGTACCCTCTCCCTCTCATAGTCCACCCCATGTTACATTGGTTATCATTGAAGTACAAGTCACCCCTTCTCCCACAAAGTCACCCCAAATCCCACTTTCATCATTTGATATTCCCACTTCATCATCTCCCATCATTTTATCTTCACCATTGACATCGCCACCCCCATCAAAGTGATAAATTGTTCCAAGCACCCCATTCATCCAATTGTTAGTCTTGCTTTAATTCCTATGAGTTTACCAATAGAAACCATAGTAGTAGTTACAAATTCTAGTGTTATTATAGAAACTACTTTAATTACTTCCACACCACCATCATCAGTGGTCAAATCTGCCTTTACATTTCTAGTATATTCATCTCCCCTAGCTACCAATTTTTCAAGTCATACCTTTGCCAAAGGAGCAGGTAGCCACACAAAAAATAAATGATTTATGGGTAGAGAAGCTATCTAAGCCTTCTGGCAGGATGGTTGTAAGAAGAAGAAACATGTATGTTGATATGGTCTCAAGGCAAAGGATATCCGGGTCCATGGTCCCCCTTGTAAAAAATCTTGAGACCGAGATGACTTTCCAATATTATCGAGTTAAATAAATAATAGAAGACATTGAGAAGATTCTTGAAGAAGATGATCTGGTAATGGCCAGAGCCCACTTAGAGACCTTCTATGTGAAGAATGATATATCAAAAGTGAAGGTGGGTAAACTGGAGAAACAAATTGAAAAGCTTCCAAAAATTGTGAGTAATCAAAAGGAAGTGGAAAAGGCTTTGAGAAAAGAGGCCAAGAGCTGACAAAAAAAGTTCCAAGAAGCCAATAAGCTCAAGGATCAACTAGGAGAGCAAAATAATCTAAATGAAGAACAAGTAAAAAAATTTAGATTTTGAAACAGTAGCTTCAAATAGATAAAGCTAAGTCTTCTGGATTTTCTAAAGCTGGATTAAAGAATATTAGAAAAGAATTGCTCTTCGAGGTCCAAGAAAAATGTTTAGGGCTTCAACTTATGATTGACTACATAGATGATTCCAGTCGCTTACTCCCCAATGTTCAAAAATATTTAGATCAAATCACTGGAGACTTGTAGCCTATGATGATTCTGGAAAAATAGATGTATAAGTTGGTTGATAGTAGACTCAGTGATTCTGCTAAACAAATTCCCAATAAAGAATGGAATCTCGCCAGAGTTGCTGCTATAATTATGGTCAAGAAGCATAGGGCACTTCAAAGAGCTTGGCTATCATTTGATAAGATTGAAGGAGTAATTAAGGATGTTGTTGATGTAAACAAATAATTTTTTCAAGTTGGTTTTAAAGGTCTATGGATGGAGGATCATACCTTGATATCTGTGGAAGAGATCTAGAAGAGCATTGATGAAAATATGCTGGATAAATCTAGAATTAATTCTCTTGAAGAGCCACTACACCAATAGCAATATGCCCAAATGATATTTAATTTTTCCATATTAAGATATCTCATAGAATATTTGGTTAAAAGAGGGAATGCTACTAATTATGATGATATTGGAGAATTATAGTATATTTAAAAGTAGCTGAAAGAAACATCAAACCCCTCTAAAGCAGCCTTGAAATAGGATTTACAAACTTTCAAATTGATGATTCAATTGTTTGGTGATAATTATGGAGGAAGAAATAAAAAACAATCTTCTCTAGGAGAAGAAAATGAAGAAGAGAATGAAGAGGAGGCCGAGGAAGAGACCCACCAAGAAGAGGAGCAGGATGGAACTATCACAGGCCCGGAAGGGGCACACACTTAGTTTATTTTTGTTTTTTGTACATATGCACAAGTTTTTGTATTTTTGTTTTTTGCTCTAAAAATTGTCAGAAATAAACAATAAAGTCCTGAATCCTAAAGAAGTGTAGATAGCAACAAATTTTATGTGAAGGTATTTTTGTGAGTAGGCCTTATAAGAAGAGTATAACTGAATTTTGTAAAGACAGCGAAACAATTTTGCTATGAGGGCACAAAGATATATTTTGGAAATAGTGGAGGAACATGTGTCTATTGCATAGTCTATATATCAATAGTTATCCTCTATGTTGCTTGAAGCATGGTCTCGATGTGAACTTCTACTCTCTAAGAGAACTATTTTCAGAGGGTAGTGTTCATATGGAAATTATTATTTTAAAGCACATTTTTGAAGATGAACATTTTTTGGCTCCTGTAGCCCAATGGATAAGACTTTGAGTTCTATGGATTTGCAACAAAATATACCCAGGAGGCACCAAAATGTAGGCCCAAAATGGCCACATACTTAGGAAAATTTTGAAAATTTTTGCCTAAGGCATGAAGATCTCATTCTGCACACTTTGCAGTGTATTTTGGAGCGGATCCGCAACAAAGGCCACAAATCCGCCCAACACTTGGTAAATTTTTGCACTTGGAGCAATTTCGCATAATTTTTTATGTTCTTGGCTCTAGACTAGTGACGTGCCCCAAATCCACAAAATTTTTTGAAGAAGGATGATATCAACATAAAATAAGTGTGGATTGGTGATCACTTTATATTTTTTTGATATCTTCTAAGCGGCTAAGTGTTGGAGAGCCCGATTTTGGGAGACACATAGAACATTTTTGCCTGGAACGGTGATAGAAGGTGGAAAGCAAAGTATAAGAGATGCAGATTCGTGACAAAGGGTATTTTGATTAACTTTCACCTAGAATGGTGACAAGCAACATTTTACTCTGAAGCCAGTGCGGAATGGAGGAAGAGTCACTTTACACTACGATGGGTCCGAAATGGTGTTCGCAAGCCAATGCACTTGCTTAGGTCTAGAATGGCGTTCCATAGTTTTTGAAGCATGAAAGGTGATATCATCAATTTTAAAAGTGGAATGACACTGTGTTCTCTCCTCACCATTATATCAAGCTTATGTCAGATTTAATCATAGCCATACGATGGGAGAGATCGACGGTTGAGATTTTGCCAAGAATTTTGAAGCATATAAAAGCAATTTCTCATTAGACTTAAAATAGTCAATTGGAGGAGGAAGCCAAAGTATCAAGGGTTTCAAGAAGACAAGAACTAGAAATGGTTGCAGATCGATGGTGCCAAAAAGTTTCCAAGATAGATCAACGATGCACATGCAGTCTCCAACGGCTAGAACTCTAGTTAGCATCGAACAACCAGCAAGTTGTAGAGATTTCAAGCTGCCATGGTGGTCCACTTGCAATGGATTTCCTGAAGGTTGAACCAGTAAGAGAATGCCAACAAGAACTCTCTACTGAGCTATTAAAATTTGATCTTTGTAATGTTCCTTATTATTTTAATTTTGCAAAACTATAAATAGAGGTCAAACCCTCATTTTTAAGGGTCGGATCTAGTGTGTTTTTCTGTGCTACTGTAAATATTCCCAAGGGCTAATGAAAGGAGCATTACATTGATTTTTACCTCAAATTTTGCATCTTCATAATTCGATATCAGAGGTTCGAATTCTTAAGTTGTATTTTTGTGAATACTTGAATGGTTAGTTTGTGCCAGATTAATGGATTACTAACTACTAGGGTAATTGAAATCTGCTTCTGAATTAGATATTTGTTGTTAGGGAGTGCATTTATTTAAAATCTAGATATTGATTAATTTTGCTATTTGGATTATCATTGTTTAGATATTGAAATTGCTTTCTGCAATATCTCTCTGTTGTTCTTTAATGAATGAAAGTGCATTTAATTTGAGATAATGTTGATCTGAGTAATGTGCATTCAAATTGGTTTATGGGAGATTTTTGTTGTAGTAACAATGTTGTTAGCCTATCCATCCATTGTTGTTCACATTTTCTAACCCTAATATTTTCTTACCCTAATATCTAAAACCCTAAGTGAGCATAATTGTGTCAACACCCTATTTAAGTTGACAAGGAACCAACCTACTCTGGAGGTTGGATCTGAAACCCCTATTTTGGTCCATCCAATGTTGAGTGTTGAGTTGTAGCTATCGGGTGCAAGCCTAGACAGAAAGTAGGAAGATAGACAGCCACAATATTGAGTAAAGCTTGATGCAATTTAGTGCCCAATAGTTTTTGGCATGCCCGGTGGGACCAATTCACAAGGAACATAAAAATCCATCATATGAGTTATTGTTTTATCTCTAACCATAGGAATCAATATTTGGTGAATTATCTTGACCTTGTAAGTGGAGAATAGCAAATTCACCTGGTGACTCCCTGGTCCTTAAACCCAGAAAAATAATTACCCCTATAGACCAGTGTCCTTTCATGTATACTAGGTATTTCAAAAGGAATAACCCTAACTCCTATTTCTATTGTGAATTACCTTATAGAGGGTCTACTATTGTCAGAAGTTTGAATCAAGATTTCCTCTCAGAAGAGGAGCTTCCTGAGGAAAATCTTGTAGTTAATCCAACAGCCCTTCCAACAAGACCTACACCTAGAAATATGGCATAAAATGTGGCCCCTAATCAGCCATTACAGAAGTTCCCCAACTGGAACACAACTGGTCCCCTGAGATTAGCCCAAATGAATGCCATCCCCTAGGCTATATCCAAAGCTATCCCCACTTATGATGGATTAGGGAAGACAACTTATGAGCACTATCAGGATATTTTAAATATGGCAGTAATTCACAACATAAAAGAGGAGGATATTATTGTAATAATTCTAGCCCTATCCTTCAGAGAAAATATTTTGCATTGGTTTAGAACTTTGGAAGATAATACCATCACTTCATGGCAAGCATTGGCTGAGCCATTTGTAGAAGAATTTAATGAGTCTACTGACCCTTTCTCCCTACTCAACTAGTTCACATCCATGCAAAAATCTCAGTAGGAGACTATCTCAGATTTCAATTTGAGATTTAGCAGAACCTGGAAGAGAATTCCCCCTACAGCTAGACCAGCTGCATGTTTGGCCTATATGTATTACATCCAAGCTCTTGGATCAGAGTTAGGCTTGTAGACACAACAATCTAGAGTAGAAACCTTCCCCCAAGTTTATAATGCAGTAGTTCATGCTGAGAATATCCTAATTAATATGGGGAGACTACCCCCCAAAACTATGCAACCTTATAACTCAGAAACCACTAATGGCCAAATCCAAACTACAAACCCATCTTACATGGACCCTCTTTCTCTATCATCTCCATCTCCACAAATGAATGCAATCCCTCAACCAAAGCCATCATCCTCTATAGTTCCTTTCCCTCCCCTTCCTTCTCAAACATCCCAAGAGTTTTTTGCTATTCTTGATATACAAAATACTCTAAAAAATATAAGTAATAGAATGAATTTGATGGAAAAGAGAGACCAAGAAAGGTCACAACAAAGGAGATTTCCATATGTGAACAAATATCAGAGACCTGGTCCTAGTAACAGTATTAGGGTTAGGGTGAATGCAGCATATGAAGATCCTGAGTGTTCTTCAGATACTACTCTTGCAAATATCTGGTGTCTGGTGTGTAATGATCCTCATGACTCATAGTCTTGTGTTATGTACCAACACCATGTCCAACAAGCTATGGATCAAGCTGAAAGAAATCAAAAGGGGAGAGTAAACATGTTATGGTAGCCTGATCAAATCATGGTTGGGAAAGAGCTGGATGAGGACAACCCAATTGCTATTATGACAAGGTCTGGAAAGAAAACCTTGCAAGTAGATCCCCAAAATATGGGGCAATTCCAAGTCCCTTCTCAAAAAATAAATGACCCCCTTCCTCAAAGTAGTGATACCTTCCCCATTCCTCAAGCTAAAGGGAAAGAGAAGACATACAGTCTTCCTAAGAGGTTGGAGAAAGAAACTGAAGGAGACCAGATGAGATCTAAATATGAGGCTCAAGAAAGGCTTAGATTCCCCTCTATTACCAAAAGGTAAAGAATAGAAGCCACTCAACAGTATAAAAGAAAATACGATGAGCCAGAAAGAAGGCCTGAAAGACCTCCCCTGGCTAAGTCTGAGTATAATATTATCAAAGAGATGAAAAATATTCCATCAAAAGCTAGTCTGTATGACACTCTGTTCATTCCTAGTCAGATAGATCTACTTAAGGCTTCCCTCAACAAGTATCCACAAGATAAGCAGGCCACCACAATCCTTAGTATACCACAAGAAAAGAAAGAGATGTCCCCTACTATTTTAAAGAATAAGCCCCCTCCTTTATATATCTCTCTAAGGATGGAAGGTTGGATAGTCCAAAATTGTATGATAGATTCAGGAGCATCAACCATAGTTATGCCCAAAGCAATCTGTGAAGAAATGGGTATGGAGTATACCCGATCTTGTCCTGGAGTATTACAATTGGATGGGACACTTGTCAAGATAGTTGGGGTCATAAAAGATGTTTTAATGAGGCTGCATAGAGCCCCTGAGGTGACAATAGTACAAGAAATAGTGGTGGTTGACCTAGAACCCTACTTTAGATTATGCCTTTCAAGGGAGTTTACTACAAAACTGGGTGGATGTATGTACATGGATTATTCTAGTATGGTAATTCCTTTCAAAGGAAAGAGAATAAGGATAACACCTGAAAATCCAGTAGCTTATCATATTGAAAATATTGAGGAAGACATGTGCAATCTTACTCCCCTGGAAGAATTTGAGTTGGTTGAAAATTTTGAGGAGTTGGATATTGAGGATGAGTTGCCTTTCAGAGAGGATTACAGTCAATTTGGAACTGGTATGGGGACATATAGCATCTCAGATGAATCAGAGAAGAAAATTCTTGCTATATCCAACCAATATCTGAGAGAAAAGGAAACATGGATCATGCACTTTGACGGTGCTAAATGCAGAAATGGTGCAGGAGCTGGTGTGGTTTTACAGTCCCAATCAGAGGGGACAAAGAATTTTACCTATAGACTAACATGGTCATGTACAAATAATGTTGTAGAATATGAGGCCCTTATGTCTCGGACTGATGCAAGTAGAAAGCATGGGCATTAAAATTTTGAATATATATGGTGACTCTGAGTTAATCGTCCATCAGGTAAGAAACAGGTGCAGTAGTAAGCACCATTACCTAAAAGCTTACAGAAATAGGGTATGGGATCTGATGGAATCCTTTGATGCCCTAAATCTAAGTTTTATTCCCAGAGAGAAGAATACTCTAGAATATTCCTTAGAAACAAAGGGAGCTAACTTCAACCCTTCTATAGACTTTGGAATCAAGAAAGCCAAGGGAATCAAAATGATTTTCAGACCTACAATACTAGACAAGAAAATTTTTTGGCAAGTTTTTGAAAGTGATGAGCAGATAATTGACTTTATGGTAAGAGAAGCATGTCTCTCCACTATCCAAGAAGAGAATCCAAAAGATATTGATCAACAATATATTATTCAACTGAGAAACAATCACATTCCTAGAGGGTTGGTCACCCTAGAGAGCTTGTTTGATAATGAGGACAAAAAAGACCAGAGCTATGAAAGTCAATGAAAATTTATAAAGAAGTTGAAGTTAATACTAAAAAGAAGCTCAATGTTGGAGTTTGATGTTCACCAGAGGAAGCAGAAGATATCAAAGCCTTATGCCTAAAATACCAAGATATTGTGGCTTGGTCATATGAAGACCTCAAGGTATATGACAAGAAAGTTATCCAACATACTATTGAGCTAGAGCCTGATGCAAAGCCTTTTAGGTAGAAGCAAAGGCCTGTAAATCCGAGGATCAAAGCCATTATGAGAGAAGAGCTCTTAAATTTATTAAAGGCTAAGATCATATACCCAATAAAACATTCAACCTGGGTAGCCAACTTGGTACCCGTGAGAAAAAAGAATGGTGATATACACTTGTGTGTAGATTTCAAAAATCTTAACCAAGCATCCCTTAAATATCACTACCCCCTCCCTCAGATTGATCAAATATTATAGGTAGTGGTAGGGGTAGAGAGGTTCTCATTACTAGATGGCTACTCTGGTTACAATCAGATTTGGGTGAAATATGAAGATCAATATAAAATAACATTCACCACCAAATGGGGCACATTTGCCTACCAGAGAATGCCTTTTGGGTTGTCCAATGCAGGAGCCACATTTTAGAGAGCCATGGATTATGCCTTTGGGGCACTGATCAATAAAGTCATTCTGATCTATTTGGATGATATGACTATGTTTTCCCATGATAAGCAAGATCACCTATCACACTTGGAGCAAGTTTTTCAAAAGTGCAGAGAATTTGGTATTTCACTCAATCCTAAGAAATCATTCTTTGTAGTTCATGAAGGAAAGCTACTAGGTCATGTGGTCTCAAAATAAGGTATGGCTATAGATCTAGATAGAATTAAGTCCATTCTTGCTCTCCCATTGCCTACAAACAAGAAGGTCTTACAGTCCTTTTTGGGTCAAATAAACTTTGTCAAGAAATTCATTTCTGACTTTGCACAGAAAGTAAGGCCTATATCTGAGTTACTCAAGAAGAATGCTAAGTTTAAGTGGACTGAGGTCAGGAAATAAGCTTTTGAGATTATCAAGTAGTCCATTGCAATAGCCCTAGTACTAGTAAATCCATATTTTAGTAAAGATTTTATCCTTTATGCTTATGGAGCTGAAGAGAGTTATGCCTCAGTGCTCACTCAAAAGGATGATCAAGGTGAAGAACATCCTATATTATTTTGGAGCCAGACACTCCATGACTACCAGGTCAAATATAACTTCATAGAAAGACAAGTATTTGTTGTGATGAAGTCACTTAAGAAGTTCAAGCAGTACTTGGTACAGAGTAAGACCCTGGTATATGTTGTTCATCCGGATGTAAGAAGTTTTATCCTTCAAGGTGAACTAGGAGATAAAAGAGCTAGTTGGATTACCAAAATCCAAGAGTATGATGTAGAGATACATCCCACCAAGTTGGTGAGAGGTAGAGCCTTATGCCAAGGTCTAACAGAGGCTGCAACATTAGCAGAAGTGACAACTTTCTAGGTAGTAGAAGAGGATCAAGTTGAAGGAGTACAAATTGTAGACTCTGATTGGGTTGATCAGATGATCAAATACTTCCAAACTGGAGGATGCCCTCCTAATATAAATACTTCCCAAAGAAGAAGATACAAGCTGTAGGCTTTGAAATATGTATTACTTCCAGAAGGTCTGTACAAAAGAAACTTGGATGGAGTCCTTCTAAAATGCTTAAAAGATGATCAACAACAAAGGGTTATGGAAGAGTTCCATGGAGGACCAGTTGGAGGACATAGCTCAGGTAGAGTTATAGCTTTGAAAATCATAAGAGTAGGCTATTATTGGCCTACTATATTTACTGATACTTTCAGGGTTACTAGGGCCTATGACAAATGTCAAAGATATGTTGGAAGGACAAGAAATGCTTCATTCCCCCTTAGGCCGATACAAGTTGAAGAACCTTTTCAATAATGGGGGTTAGACTTCATAGGGGTCATCAACCCTAATTCCTCAGTAGAACATAAGTTTATTCTAACTACCACAGATTACCTTACCAGGTGGGTAGAGGCCATTCCTACAAAGAAATTAGATCAGGAAGTTGTGATCAATTTTATGGAGAACTTGATTTCAAGGTTTGGAGTTCTAGAAGCCTTGGTGAGTGACAATGGCCCAAATTTTATAGGAGCCAAGTATATTGAGTTTTCTAGAAAATATGGCATCACTCTCAAAAATACTTCAAATTATTACCCATAGGGTAATGGACTTGTTGAATCTACCAACAAAAACTTGTTAAGGATTTTGAGGAAATATCTTGAAGGGAATAAAAGAAGTTGGCATCTATTGTTGGACCAAGCTCTATGGGCTGACAGGATTACTATAAATAAGTCCATTAAAACTTCTCCTTATGCTCTAGTGTATGGTAAAGAAGCAATATTACCTATCCATTTGGAAATTCCAGCACTTAAGCTTGTCAATACAGAGGAAGAGTTAGAGGAAAATCTAGTAAAAAATAGGTTGAACCACTTACTATGGCTTGAAGAGAATAGAGCTTAGGCTTATGACCATTTTCAAAAGTATTCCTCAGATATCAAGGTATGGTTTGATAAGAAGGCTAGATTCAGAAAATTCCAAATTGGAGATACAGTTCTCAGGTGGAATGTTGATAGAGCAAAATCGAGCAAGCATGAAAATTTTGATTCTTTTTGGGATGGCCCTTTCAAAATAGTAGAGGCCAAGGAGTCCAATGTGTTCCAGCTTGAAGATCCAGAAGGGAACATACAACCAATTCCAGTGAATGGTTTCCACCTCAAACTCTACTATGATTGAAATCATAAGCTCATTGTAACATATGTATATACATTATATTATATTTCCCTTCTTTCTGCACTTTGTATAATTTTTAATTGAAAAGAGAAAAATATTTACAAAAATGGCTAAGTGTTGACAAAGAATTCAGCAAGGTTCCATTTCACACGTGAATACACGTAAAGAGTAGTGAAACGATGAGCATCTCCAATCTACATCAAAATACACGAAGGTCTCAGTGGAACAAAACCAATATGATTATCCATGCATGAAATGAGTTAAGTGTCAGCAGAATCAAAGGCATCTTCAATCCATCGATTTCAAGACTAAGGTGGAGCGAAGCGATGATTTTATGACAATGCCACATGGAGAGAAAGGAAAAAACCTACATTCAATGCTAACAAACCCATACTCGAACCAAAGAGTAGCCAAAGAGACGTCGCAAGGTGGCAACCAAATTTAAATTTTTAGCCAATGAGAGATCAGAATGCCACCTTCAAGCCACCGAAAGGAATGAGTGGGAGTTGGAAAGTGCCAGCAGGAAGATTGCATAGTAGCTACATTAATGGTAGAAGATATATACACACTAGGAAATAAAAGCATAAAAAAGCATGAGCAACATTCATTCAATGGTAAATCACATTCACAAAGGAGAAGAGAGTGAGACATTACTTAGAAATATTCACTATAAATTTTAGAGAGAACACATGAGATTGTTGCTAGAAAAATGGCTTTTGAAGAAACCCAAGAAGTAAAAATTTAGAGAGAGTTCATACATTGATAAAAATTGTTAGACAAATAATAAGAAAGGAGTGTAAGGAAAGTTCAAAAGATACTTTAAAAATGGAAGGTATATATATTTCTTTTCTCCTATTTTATTTGTGATTATACACATCCTTGTCCAGAATTATATCTACAATAATTAAATTTTATGATCCCAATGCCAAAGAATAAAAACCTCTAAAGGAAAAAAATCCCTATTTAGTATCACCTACTTTTACCATATATTTTCACCTAGGTACACCTAAGACCAAAATAATTAAGAGACAAGGTTATTACCTCTAGAGAAATAAGCTAATGATGGTGAGTCATTTAAAAAATGGGTTCACAAATTCAAGCAAAGAAAAAATCCTAAAGTCCAAATCCACATTGATGAATTTCCAAACCTCGTATTGTTCTCTATGTTGGCTTGTATGGAGGGTTTAGACTCTGACAAAATGGTGTATGGCTGGCAAATTGCCACAACCTATTATATTTCAAATGAAATAATGTATGAAGAAGGCACAAAGGAAAAAGGGACTAGGGTTATCTATTTTGACTAGCCAACCTTTCTTGCTCAAAGGATACATGAATAATTGGTAAGAATGAAAAGGGGCTCTGATGCTCCTAGTTTCAGGCATTGCTCAAGTCTGGTATGGATGTTTTATGCTACCATTAAGGAAAAGATGCCTTGGATTCCAATTAAGGACAAAACCAATGATGGGGAACCCTTATCGATTTATTATTGGACAAGTCATTTGAGAAGTAGTGAGTCTATTTACAGATTCAATTTGGAATTCCTTGGACCTGCTTTAAAAATAATGTATGGAGAGTGCCCTAGATTGCCACCCTTGGCTAAGAAAATTCTAAGAGTAGAGGGTTCCAAAGAAGGAGATTGGTATATTTTGATCAAGGGCACAATAATCAGACTATATGGTTTCATGGGTAAACCTTTTCTCCTACCCCATTTTATCATAGAAAGGCTCTTTGCCTTGGAATATTTGAGGTAGGCAAAGTACATTGATTTGAATTATGGTTCTAGAAGAAAGAGAAAATATCTGCTAACCTACCACACTATGGAGGATATTACTATCATAAAGAAGGGGTAGAGTGAGAAAATTGACCAATACCTTGATAGGTTAGGTCTATTTTATATTCCCCAAATATGGAGTTATGACCCTGATGACATTTTCACCAAAAGGAATGTAGCCCTAAATGGAGACAAAGCTTATAAATTTGAAAAGAGGCCTAGGGCTCATTTTGAACAAGGCAGAAACAATGATGAGACCGCTCTTTTGGAGTGGAATGTGTCAAAAATGGGTCAACTACCTCCATGGTTAGATTTCTATGAGAAGATTATGGATTTTGATCCAGACAAGAAGAAAAGTCATCGGTTGACAGAAGCCACCATTCATGACATTGAAGAGAAAACCACAAAGAAAAAGGACCCTCAACCTGATGAGGACACTGCTGAAGAGGTAGAAAAGGGAGAACAATGGAATGTAGTGAAGATATCAGATTGGTGGAGAATGAGAATTGAAATTGGAAAACCTAAGTCCAGGTTTGGCATGAAGATTGATAATGAGTTTTCTAAGAAATATGATGAAAATATCAAAGCCTGGAAGCAGAAGGACATCAAAAACATAGTGTTAATAGTTAAAAAGTCCTAGAATAGTTTTGAATCTCTCTCTCCACCCACAGATCAAGAAGCTCTAGTAGAAGGGCATGAAACTCCTTTAACAACAGCTGAGGTCCCAAAGACATTCCAGCCTACCACTGAACAGGTAGAGAAGTTTCCTAAGGGAGCACAACTTCTGAGCAAAATGTAATATTCCAGTGAAAAAGCTATCAGTACTCCTATCATTGAAGTAGTGACTAGGCCTAAATGCTTAGCTCTAGGGGGATAGCCTCCAGACATAGATATTGACTGGAGAAATAAGGATGAGAGTTTTAGGTTCAAACCCCTTACTTTCACCACCACAACATCAGTAGAGTTGCACCCTATTTATGAACAAGCATTGCTTACAAGAGCAGTACAAGGAGAGGTATCTAAGGAAGATTCAGAGAGTGAATCGACTTATTTTCAATTGATTCATAGAAGAGCTAAAAGAGCTCCAAAAATAAGGGAAAGAGAGGTTTCAAAGAAACAAAGGTTGGATATAGAGGAGACTGCTAAAGAGGTAGCTATTCCAGCTATAGAAGAATTGACTCATCAAGAGCAGTAGGATACAGAGGCAGAACAAGAACACCCTACATCTGTAGGTAAAGGTATGGTCTCTAATCCCTCTTATCCTCTTCATCCTCCTGAATCCCCAAGGAAGTCTCCCTCCCTTTTGGGTCAAGAAAATGTGACAAAGGTACCTTCTCCCTCTCATAGTCCACCCCATGTTTCATTGGTCATCACTGAAGTACAAGTCACCCCTTCTCCCCCAAAGTCACCCCAAATCCCACTTTCATCATCTGAGGTTCCCACTTCATCATCTCCCATAATTTCACCTTCATCATTGCAATCACCACCATCAAAGGGACAAATTGTTCCAAGCACCCCCATTCATCCAGTTGTTAGTCTTGCTTCAATTCCTATGAGTTTACCAATAGCAACCACAATAGTAGTTACAGAGTCCACTATTGTTATAGAGACTATTGTAATTACTTCCACACCACCATCATCAATGGTTGAGTCTACCCTTACATTTCTAGTATCTTCATCTCCCTTGGCTGCCAATTTTTCAAGTCATATATCTTTGCCAAAGGAGCAAGCAACCACACAAAAAATAAATGATTTCTGGGTAGAGAAGCTATCTAAGCCTTCCAGCAGGATGGTTGTAAGAAGAAGAAGCATGTATGTTGATCCAGTCTCAAGGCAAAGGATATCTAGATCCATGACCCCACTTGTAAAAAAGCCTAAGACCAAGATGATTGTCCAGGATTATTGAGTTGAAGAAATAACAAGAAGATATTGAGAAGCTTCCTGAAGAAGATGAGCTAGTAATAGCCAGAGCCCACTTAGACACCTTCTATGTGAAGAATGATATATTTAGAGAGAAGGTGGGTAAACTGGAGAAACAGATTGAAAAGCTTCAGAAGACTCTGAGAAATCAAAAGGAAGTGGAAAAGGCTTTGAAAAAAGAGGCCAAGAGCTGGCAAGAAAAGTTCCAAGAAGCCAATAAGCTCAAAGATCAACTAGGAGAGCAAAAGAAGCTGAATGAAGAACAAGAAAAAGAAATTCAGAGTTTGAAATAACAGCTTCAAATGGAGAAAGCTAAGTCTTCTGGATTTTCTAAAGCTAGATTAAAGAATATTAGAAAATAATTGCTCTTCGAGGTCCAAGAGAAATGTTCAGGGCTTCAGCTTATGATTGACTACCTAGATGATGCCAGCCACTTACTCCCCAATGTTTAGAAATATTTAGATCAAATCACTGGAGAGTTGCAGCCTATGGTGATTTTGGTAGAACAAATGTACAAGTTGGTTGATAGCAGACTCAGTGATTCTGCTAAACCAATTCCCAATAAAGAATGGAATCTCACCAGAGTTGCTGCCAGAATTGTGGTCAAGAAGCACAGGGTACTTCAAAGAGCCTGGCTGTTATTTGATAAGATTGAAGGAGTAATTAAGGATGTTGTGGATGTAAACAAAGAAATGATTCAAGTTGGTTTCAAAGGTCTATGGATGGAGGATCACAACTTGCTATCTATGGAAGAGATCCAGAAGAGCATTGATGAAAATATGTTGGATGAATCTAGAATTGATTCTCTTGAAGAGCCACTACACCAAGAGCAAGTTGCCCAACTGATTGTTGATTTTTCTAGATTAAGAGATCTCATGGAAGATCTGGTGAATAGAGGGAATGCTGCTAATTATGAGGATATTGGAGAATTACAGTATATTTACAAGCAGCTCAAAGAAACATCAAACCCCTCTGAAGCAGCCTAGAAACAGGCTTTACAAACTTTGAAATTGATGATTCAATTGTTTGGTGATAATTCTGGAGGAAGAAATAAAAAACAATCTTCTCCAGAAGAAGAAAATGAATAATAAGAAGAAGAGAATGAAGAGGAGGCCGAGGAAGAGGCCCACCAAGAAGAGGAGCAGGATGGAACTATCACAGGCCCGAAAGGGGCACACACTTAGTTCATTTTTGTTTTTTGTACATATGCACAAGTTTTTGTATTTTTGTTTTTTGCTCTGACAATTGTTAGAAATAAACAATAAAGGCATGAAGCCTAAAGAGGTGCAGAGAGCAGCAGATTTTGTGTGAAGGTATTTTTGTGAGTAGGCCTTATAAGAAGAGTAGAACTGTATTTTGCAAAGATAGTGAAGCAATTTTGCTATGAGGGCACAAAGACAGATTTTGGAAACAGCGGAGGAACATGTGTCTATTGCATAGTCTACATATCAGTAGTTATCCTCTGTGTTTCTTGAAGCATGGTCTCGATGTGAACTTCTACTCTCTAAGAGAACTATTTTCAGAGGGTAGTGTTCATATGGAAATTATTCTTTTAAGCACATTTTTGAAGATGAGCATTTTTTGACTCTTGTAGCCCAATGGATAAGACTTTGAGTTCTATGGCTTTGCAAGAAAATCCACCCAGGAGGTGCCAGAATGTAGGCCCAAAATGGCCACATACTTAGGAAAATTTTGAAAATTTTTCCTAAGGCATGAAGATCTCATTCCGCACACTTTGCAGTGTATTTTGGAGCGGATCCGCAACAAAGGTCACAAATATGTCCAATACTTGATGAATATTCACACTTGGAGCAATTTCGCATAATTTCTTGTCTTTGGCTCCGGACTGGCGACGTTCCCTGAATCCACAAAAGTTTTTGAAGAAGGATGATGTCAGCATAAAATAAGTGTGGATTGGTGACCGCTTTATATTTTTTGATATCTTCTGAGCGGCTAAGTGTTGGAGAGCCCGATTTCGGGAGACACATAGAACATTTTTGCCCAGAATGGTGATAGAAGGTGGAAAGCAAAGTATAAGAGATGCGGATTCATGACAAAGGGTATTTTTGACTAAATTTCACCTAGAATGGCGACAAGCAATGTTTTACTTTGAAGCCAGTGCAGAATGGAGGAAGAGTCACTTTACACTACGATGGGTCCGAAATGGTGTTCGTAGGCCAATGCACTTGCTTAGGTCCGGAATGGCATTCCATAGTTTCTGAAGCATGAAAGGTGATATCATCAATTTTAAAAGTGGAATGGCACTATGTTCTCTCCCCACCATTATATCAAGCTTATGTCAGATTTAATCATAGCCATACGATGGGAGAGATCGACGGTTGAGATTTTGCCAAGAATTCTGAAGCATATAAAAGCAATTTCTCGCCAGACTTAAAATAGTTAGTTGGAGGAGGAAGCCGAAGCATCGAGGGTTTCAAGAAGACAAGAACCAGAAATGGTTGCAGATCGACGATGGTAGAAAGTTTCCAAGATAGATCAACGATGCACATGCAGTCTCCAATGGCCAAAACTCTAGTTAGCACCAAACAACCAACAAGTTGCAGATATTCCAAGCTGCCATGGTGGTCCACTTGCAGCAGATTTCCTAGAGGTTGAACCAGTAAGAGAATGCCAACAAGAACTCTCTACTGAGCTGTTAAAATTTAATCTTTGTAATGTTCCTTATTATTTTAATTTTGCAAAACTATAAATAGAGGTCGAACCCTCATTTTTAAGGGTCGGCTCTAGTGTGTTTGCTTGTGCTACTATAAATATTCCCAAGGGCTAATGAAAGGAGCATTACATTGATTTTCACCTCAAATTTTGCATCTTCATAATTCGATATCAGAGGTTCAAATTCTTAAGTTGTATTTCTGTGAATACTTGAATGGTTAGTTTGTGCCAGATTAATGGATTACTAACTGCTAGGGTAATTGAAATCTACTTCTGAATTAGATCTTTGTTGTTAGGGAGTGCATTTCTTTAAAATCTAGATATTGATTAATTTTGCTATTTGGATTATCATTGTTTAGATATTGAAATTGCTTTCTGCAATATTTCTCTGTTGTTCTTTAATGAATGAAAGTGTGTTTAATTTGAGATAATGTTGATCTGAGTAATGTGCATTCAAATTGGTTTATGGGAGCTTTTTGTTGTAGTAACAATGTTGTTAGCCTATCCATCCACTATTGTTCACATTTTCTAACCCTAATATTTTCTTACCCTAATCTCTAAAACCCTAAGTGAGCATAATTGTGTCAACACCCTATTTAAGTTGACAAGGAACCAACCTACTCTGGAGGTTGGATTTGAAACCCCTATTTTGGTCCATCCAATGTTGAGTGTTGAGTTGTAGCTATCGGGTGCAAGCCTGGATAGAAAGTAGGAAGATAGACAATTGCAATATTGAGTAAATCTTGATGCAATTCAGTGCCCAACAGGACTTACTCAAATCTACTCACAAGATCTCACAAAAGCTTGCTCAAATCAGTTACAAAACTTGCACACAAAACTTAACTCAATCTTTCACAAAAAAATTCTTCAATCACACAAACAAGCTTCACACAAAATATTGTTTAATCTCACAAAAACATATAGAGAATTGTTAGAGACTAAATATGCTTCACACTCACAACAATGCTCAATCACTTTCAAACTCTTTTGTTTAACCACAGAAACATATAGAGAATGGTTAGAGACTCGATATTTTTCACACTCAATCACTTTCAATCTCTTTCTCAAATTAGTAATGAACAATTTATTTCACATAAATTGAACTATCACTCTGAAAAAATCCAATCAACTAAGCTCAATCAACTCCACTCAACCAATCACTCAATGAAATCTTAGTTAACAATGCTTATCAAACAAACCTGACATAAAATTATACTCATGATCTTTAACAAACCCTAGTTCAAGATAGTTCTCAACTTCACATAACAATGATACTCATGATATTTCACACACACCCTAATCAAGCATATGAAAGTTTACTCAGTATTTCCAACAATGCTTATAAGACAAGGTTTTCAGTATCAACTTTCATTCTAGAAAACCCACATTAATCAACATTGGATTTCTCAAAACCAAACTCAACAATGCTTATCAAACAATCTTTTCTACTCCAACTTAGCATTCACGAAATCCAACAATATTTCACTCACAAGGAATATGTGCCCATACCTTTTTATTTATGGATAAATGACCTCAAAACTTTTCTCAATCACAAGCACTCTCTTTGCCAATATTAAAGGTTAGATATCACAAATCTGTCCTTAATATTTTCTTTCAAAAAAATTTCACCATGCCAAAATATCAAAAATCAACTATGCCTTATTTCTCCTTTCAAATAAATTTTTATAATATGACTTTATTTGAACAAATAACATCTAACACCCTTGGCACACCTTATTACTCCTTTTATAAACTTTAAACATTCAAAAAATCAAACACAAAAATTAAAACTTTGCATACCCTTTTATCTCCCTTGTATAACTCATAAATCCTTTTAAATATGCAATTTTCAATTAATAAAACTTTAGGAAATTAAAAAAATAATTTCCACCCGTGCAATTTTTGGATGCAATTTTAAACCTTAGTAATTTGAGTGCATACCTTAGTCAATCCACCAAAAAGACATCGACGGTTTTTGAACACGCAAATCCCTCCTTCCAAGTGCCTTTGCATAGAGCGCACCCACCAAGTGGACTATGTGCCTCCATGAAAATGAAAAGGCATGCACCTTCCCTTTGTTCCTCTTTGATAGTGCAAACCAAAACCTTCTCCTCTTGCAAAACGAATATGCATGGATCGAACCCTTAACCTTGCACTTATGAACATCTTGGCATAGCCCCTGGCTGCCAACCGTGCTACCCAATGCCTTGCAATGTAAAATGGGCTCCCCACTTACTTGTTCCTACATCTGCATCCTTAATATTTTTAAAATACACATGATTCTACCTCTTTACATTATCGCACAATTTTCTTTAGCATTCGAGGATCGCATGGATAATATTTTGAAATAAAACTTGCCCCTTTTATATGCAATGTGCCATGTGCTCATAACGTCGGGGATCTTGAAATTTAAATTTTAATTCGAATTAAATTAAACTTTGTTCCCTTATAACCCTAACCTTAGGGTTATTTAAATTAAATAATTTTAATAAATTTATAATTAATTTAATCACTCTTAGAGTTAATCAAATGAAGTTATAAATTAATTTATAATGAAATTATTGTAATTAATTTAAATCTTTAGGTCTTGACCTTAGACCTTTAATATTATAATCAAATATTATAATATTATTTTCCTTGGGCCTTCCTATTGCTCTTTAAACCTCATCAGACCACCTTCAATATTATAATAAGAGATATTATAATATTATTTTCCTTAGGCCTAGAAGTAATCTTTCTCTTGCACTACTTACTGAAATTGATTCTTGACATCCTTCCTTTTGCCCTGCTCACTGAAATTGACTTTTGACATCAATGACAACAAAAATTGCTCATATTACCAACAAGTGGATGGCAAGGTAGGCTCTTATGGATGGTTGGTTATGTTGTAATATTTAAAAGGTTCTGGGTTAGTATGAACCACATGAACTTGTCCTTCGTGTATGAACTTGAGGTTTTGATGCACTATGGATGAGATGAACTTCATGCCTCTCATCAAAGTCCTTCCAAAAAATATATTGTATTGTCTTATACCCTCCAATACATGGCACAATGTAGGCATAGTTTTTAGCCCAACCTGAATAGGAAGGACTATCATGCCAACAATGGGATATAAGCATCATTAAATGCTTGTAGGATGAATGTGTATGATACCACACGTGAAGGTAGAAGGTTGAGATGCTTCAGTGTGATTGTAGTGATGATATTTATTGAGGAGCCTGTATTGATCAATACCTACTTATAAGGAATCTTTTTAATGCACGCAATGATGTGTAATGAAGTATCAGGTATATTGGCAAGCACATGTTTGATCTCATAATCCTCAATGGTTATAACAGGATCCTTGCATGTTTGGATGTGTCCCATAAAATTGGTGAAAGCATTAGGATCATGGGGTTTTAATTCAATTGATCTCAAAAACTCCATGAGATCATCCCAATGTTTGAGGGATTGTTGTATTAATTGGTAGATGGGAATTTTGGTTGATGTCATTTATGGACTTTTGGTAGTCCTACTTTTTATTATCACCACCAGTTGAGGTGTTGGACTTTGAACAGGAGATTGAGGTGAAAAATTTTGTGACATAGGAGTGTGGACTCCTCTACTATTCCCCTCGATGGGTGGGTTATACCTAATGATAGGGTGATATTGTCTTTTACTAAGAAGTTCATCTTCTTGATCATACTGAGGACCCATGAGTGGCTCTCGAATAGAGGTGCCTGGATGGTCAGATCCTCTGGGTATGTCATTAGTGTTATGGTGAGAGCCAAGATGCCATTATGGAATAACCATGTCCTCAAGAATAAATTGAATATGTCCAGTGCCCCTTTGTACATTTTTTGCATCATTGGCTCATGATTGAGCTTGACTACGTGTAGTTACCATGGTTTTGATTACCAAAAAAACCAACAAAGAAACACATAATAAATATAAAAAAATGCAAAACCCTAAAATAAAATCAACTTGGAGTCAGGAAACAAGAATTTAAGAAAAACAAAAAATAGACAGAGGCCATCTCTATGAAGGATGATCTATAGTAGAGGTAGTTTGAACAAAGGACAATAAAATATAGGGGCCATCTGGGATAGGGTAGCCATAGACAAAGGTTTTTTGACCCATGGATGGTCTTGAATAGGCTATTTAAAATTGAAATATTTATGTATTTTCTCTACTTAAGCATGAAATTGCTATATTTCTTTATTAAAAGTAGGAAAATAGTGATAGAAAAACTCCTTATGGGTGTAGCCTTATTTTTTTTGTAGATGTTGTAGCTGCTATTTTTGAATTATGTTTCAATACCATATTTGTGCAGAGTAGTGGAGCCCATTGTCCATCTCAAGGTAGGATTACAATGATTGTTGATAATTTTTATCAAGAACAACGATACCTGTAATTCACAAACACCAAGAAAATAGAAATTAGCAACTAATTTTGCAAAATATGGATAAAGTTTGATCATTATCACCACTGAAGATAGCTAAAAATACCATACATCCATACAAATAAATGCAATATTGAAATGTAGTAAATCAAATGTAACCATACAAATGAAGAACAAAATAAAGAAATGATCAAGGTGCCCTTTTATTGATAATATTGTGTTCTTTTACAATGAGGTTACAAAGAAGATCCTCTTTTAAGGATCACTACCAATATTTGATACAATTAATTACATATAAAGCCATTTGGACGTACTACACATGATATTTTTGGCATCCCACAAACTGATTATGATATGTTTCTTGAGACTATCATTATATATGATGATAAGGATGCATCTTTATGTTGTTCTTCCTTGTAAAAGACCTATAAATCTGCACACAAGAAAACCTACAAAGCATTAATAACATATGAAAAGCCTTTTATGATAAGGTACATATGAATGATAAAGAAATCTTAAATGTGGTAAACATATGCATAAAACTAAAATATAACTATGCTAGCTAATAATTGAAATACTGATAAATCTATTGAACGTTAGAAAATAAAAAAAAATCTTTCTAGGAGGTCATTCTATGCTGAGTAGTCTGGCCTACTGGTCATACCTAAGTAGGATGATGGCATTTGTAGGCTGTATTGGGGTGATATAGCCACTAAATTATGAGCTACTTCCTTGTAACTGATGCGAGACAATGTTGGGTTTTGATCTACAAAATTGATGTTCAAGGGTGTTCTCATGATGAATGACTTAAGGGTAGAATTGACATGAAAACAAAGTTGTTGGGTGGCAAAAAGAATGTGAATGTGATCTTCAATATCCAAAGGAATTAATTGATATGCTTTCCATGAAGAAAGGATACAAAGGAGACTCTAAAGCTTTTGGTGAAAATCCAGTAGCACTTTGTTGCTTTGAAGTTTATGAGCTCTTTGATCTCTAATTCGATAGCACTTTATTATGTGTAATTTCTATATATAATTTTATGATGGCTAGGTGTCATTATATAGATTTCTTAATGGGATTCTAAGGCTTGTAGGATAAGCCAAGAAAATAGTTAGGATCAAGAAATGCAACTACCCATTCTAGAAGCTTCCTACAACTAACTGCAAATGTCGTTAGGCCTAGTTAGTTGATGAAACTATATTACCTGTGGTACTAGATTTGAACTTGTTTCAGGTATGACCATATTGAGGTGAGATGAGTGTAACTACTGACCATTTTGGGGTAAGACAACCTCTAGATGTCATCTCTTGGTGAGATGATCTAGATTGTAAAAGGTAAATCCTCCCTATTAGAGTGATAAATATTACTATTAAGCCTTAAGGCTGCTCAAGGTGGGTTATATGGCCTTAAAAGGTATGCATATAGACAATATCCTTAATATGATGTATTTTAGGTGTCTACACAATCATACTTAATGGCTCAATTAAATTTCTCCAACTATCATTTGGTATTTAAGTGGTTTAGGTCTTCTTGGTTATCTACTTTAGGCCTTCCTTGATCATGCACATATCTCACACATTAATCACATTTCAAGTTTAGGGAAGATGAATCCATGCATAGCTCTAGCTATAAAGAAAATGGTTTCCCCTGCTCATCCCATCATGAGCATAATCCAAACCCAAGGATCCATATGACACAAAAAAATTAATAATACTATTTTATCATGGATCCTTCAACATTTTAGATGTCTCCATCGGGGCTTTAGAATCCAAGATACTAGTGAAGCAACATCAAAGGATTATGGGACTATCTCTAGTAGGGTTATAGACGCTTTCCTGGTAATAGAGTATACCCTCTACATGATGATATGTCTATCACATTATCAACCTTCTTTTGTATATACCTCTGATCAATCACAGATGAGCTAGTTTATAATGACTTTTGACTCCCTATGATGGTATTTGTATCTTAGAGTGATTTATTTACTAGTAGATGATATTAATCAATGTCACTAGGATGTTTGAGTTCCATGAAAGCACTTATAGATTCTTATTTCCTAGGGAATGTGAGGTGACTGGTATTATCATTATCTTCCTCCCTCTTGGTTTTGTTCCCATTTTCTATTTGTGCCATTTTTAGCCACCCCTTAGTATCATTCACCACATTCCCCTATCATGTTCAATATATTTCCTTTAGTTCAATGTCATATGATTCTAATTGTGTCAACACCCTTAATTACCCAACTAAACCATACATAGTAATATGCATACAATAATTTCTCGAATGACTATCCAACATGCATCCATACATATCTCTATCATATTATATCTATCACCTTCACTATCCTCTCTATATATCTTGAACTATTTAAATCATCTCATATAGTCCCAATACATCATAGTCCCATATCCATAGTCTACAATTGATTTGGCCTTTAGGCCTATCCTACACATACATCTAAAACTATAGCTCATATATCACATGATCATCCCTATTGTTATCCCCCAATTATATCACCACTTTCCTTCTATCCACCATCTCTATGAGCACTCAAAATTTATTTACTCTCATCCATTATCATCAATTCACCCTCACACCTCGATCCTTAACCACTCACCTTAGGGATCATGTTTATATCATGGTCACTCCCATAAATCCCTATCATTCAAATGTGTATGCATCCTTACCACCTCAATCCATCATAAATAAATCATCCATCATTAATATTTTATTTCCTTCCTAGCATATATTTCTTTTCATGTCATTTCCTATTTTCCTAGACTAGGTTTACTTTCCTATCCTAGCTTAGCCTTAGTTTAGGATTTACTTTTCTATCATAGATTAGCTATAGCCTAGAATTTTTTAATCATTTTTCTAGCATAACTTTAGAACAAAAACATCACATCATCATCTCCCTCTCCACTAAGAAAAAAATTGGAACCATAATCAACTCCTCTCTACTAAGAAAAAAAGTGGAACCATTATCATATCCCTCTCTAATAGGGAAAAAAGGAGAACCATCATCATCAACCCCCTTTTGGCCAAGGCAAAAAGTTGAACAATCCAAGACTTCCCTCCTTTTATCCAGGGAAAAAATCTAAATAATTCAACCATAATCAACAACACAATTTTGCTTGAACAAAAGCAGAGTCCCATTCTGCTCAAGCCAAAGACTAGTAGGTTTAATTTCTTATTCTCTAGATTAGCTTTACCTTTCATATTTCATATATTTTATTTATTTTCCTACCTTAGATTATATTTTCTTTTTTACCTTAGATTAGATTTTTTTTCCTGCATTAGTTAGATTTCCTTTCCCACATTAGATTATATTAGCTTTATTTTTTGTATTAGAAAATATTTCCTTTCCCACCTTAGATTAGATTAGCTTTATTTTCTTGTCATAGATTAGTGTATCGCTCCAAATTTTTCATATCCTTACCCTCAGGCTATAGGATCCGTGCCTAGAAGGGGGATGCAAGAAGGATGGGACAATACCTCAGACTGAGAGGCACTTTGAAGGTCCCTCCTCTCGAGGGAGGAGTATGAAGGTGAATTTTCGACGGATGGTGGGTTCACTAGGAAACTTTTGAGTGGCAGTTTCCACACCTAGGTTGGGAATGGGTTTAATGTGTTTATTTTGTACTTTAATCATTCAATTCCTAGGTTTGGCCAAGATGAATCTAAACTATTCTATATGCCAGTATAGATTTAGATGAATACAGAAAATAGAGATGCATGTTAAACACAGAGAATATGCTAACCAGAATAGTACATACCTGATTCCGGATGTCTGATGAAGATTCTAAGTTTTGTAGCAGTCTAGATCATCTCAACTTGTACGTAATCATCTGATATTTCACATAATCATCGCAGATCATAGTCGGTCATCTAAGATTAGACAGAATCATCTAAAATCTGACGAACTCATCAGACGAATTCGTCAAAAACCTGTAATCACAAAAACAGATACAAAATACCAAATATGCAACTGCAGAAGCAATAGAGAATGATAGCAATAATAGTAAACATACCTAAATAATGGATTCAAATAACAAACAAGAGAAATGCAGTAGATTTAATGTTTGATTTTAACTTTATCATGCGCTTATGCTAAATAAGGTGAAATCCAAGATGCATAAACATAATAACTTAAGATAATGCATAATTACAATGGGAAAATGCATAAATAGTTAAGAAAATGCAAACTCTAGGCTTTGATTGCCCCAAATCTGGACTATAGTTGGGATTGCCTCCAATCATACGATATCGTCTACGCTCCTCGATAGGATCATCCGAAATAATCTGAAATCGCTTGCGACGATCCGATCTTGCTCCGACTGAAAAATAGTAAAGTTCCTGTAAGAAAATATGAAATACAGAATGCAGACAATAGTGTGAGGATGCTCTAGTGTATAAGGAACTAAATCTATAGGGAAATCCGTCAGCTATGGGGTTCAGGGGGATAAACTAGAAAAATCCTAGTTTATATAGGATTAGGGGGAGGCTAGGAGGTTGGAGATCATCCCAATCTGGGAGATCTCCAACTGCACAGATGCGCTTCTGCCCAAGTTGGAGAGGCTATTGAAATAGAAGCTAATTATGAAAATTTAGTTTTAGGATGAAATCGTCTGGACGCTCTGTTCCAGAAAAATTCGTCAGATCAGGGACGATTTCGTCTGATATGCGAAGATATCGCCCAATGGTCAAAACAAATCCTAAAAATGGCACGAAAAAGAAGGGAAGTGGGTAACAAGCGGTTTTGGGGTTAAAATTTAAATTTTTATCTTTTATATTTTACTAAGGGTTTAACTACGCCAATTTTAGGGTGCTACATTTTGCCCCCTCTTTAGCAATTTTTCGAGGAAAATGCGTTAAAGATGAGTGTTTCCCATTTTACGAGAAAGAAAAAATGTACTCAATTTTTTAGACGATGATTCTTGGTCAAATCGTACAACTGCTGACTATGGTGCCCCCTCCGTGTTTTTACCCAAATCGAACGTTTGAGGTAAAAACACGAAAAGCAAAAATAAAAATAAAAAGTTGTTTTTGAATAAAATTAAGAAAAATAGGGAAAACCCTAATTCATTTTTTTTTACTATTCATTTTTACTGTTCCAGAGCTCTACAGAGATAACAAATGGTGGAGACAGCACATAGAGCGACAGAGGTCCGGCGCGGGCTACGGGTAAGGATCTAATCCTAGTAGATTAGGTTTGATTGTACTTTGTGCAAATTTTTGTTTTAAATTTTGACTATTTGGGGCATCGCGGCCATTTTTAGCCGTCGACAACGTCGGGACGAAATCGTCCCGATTTCATCGAAATCGTCCCTAGATCATCGATTTTGTCGGAGGGCAAAATCGATGAACTAGGGGCGATCCCATTCAACAAGGGGTGATCCCCAAGTTGCGAAATCGAAGACGAATTCATCCTACAAAGGATTATTTTGCCCAATTTGGGACGATATAATCCAATGGTGGATGATATCATCACTTTTAAGAAATTAAGCTTGATTAAAATGTTTTTAATTTTATTTTAATGATTGGTTGATTAATGAATTTTATTGGTTTATTATTTGTTTTGTAGAGGGGATTACTAAAGAGCCGAGAATGGAAATACAATGGGTTGAGAGACGACTTGGACGCTCTCGACTAGGCAGAGCGCAGCTGACTAGCATAGGTCGAGCTATGGAATGTGGCAGAGATGCCACAAGTACCGACGGACATAGGGATTCTGACAACCCTAGAAGAGAGATGGTATCTGGGGTCATCCTGCTTTCGGCTACTAACAGGGGAGATGGCTCCCACACTAGAGGATGTATGGAGGATCATGAGGATCCCCATATAGGGACGGCTCATGATGCCTATGGCCAATCAAGGCCAGGAAATGATGAGATTGACTAGAGACCCGAGCTTCACCTTGGAGAAGGGCGGAGTGAACATCGAGTCTCTAAGGCAGATGCCTGGGGCATATAGGTTGACTCATGTTTTGGCAGGAGTAGTAGGTGGCTTATTGTTGTGCCACCAGAGTGGGTGCAGATTACCCTGGCTCCTATTAGATGTGGTATGCGACATGAGAGACCACGACTATAGATTTGCATGGGGTAGCTTTGTACTATGTCGCTTGTATAGGATCCTCCATGGGGTCGTATACAAGGGAGGTCGATGTCTGGTATTGACATCGCTACTATAGGTTTGGTGTTGGGAGCACATCATGGTGCGAAGGTCGATAGGGCTCCCACTGATAGGGGTTGATCGGGAGAGGCCTCAGGTTTACTATTGGTGGCTACAAAGAGGGTCACAGTAGTGGATAGATCTACCGATGTCATGGAGATTGCTGGACGACCTCATCCCAGACCAGATCACCTGGAGGCCATGGCAAGAGCACCCTGAGTGGGCAGAGGATGGGAAGGAGTTGGCTCACATCAGGTGAGTCTACTAGCTAAGGATGGAGCAGGGAGAGGTAGATCTCCACCGCTACGACCAGATTCTATGACAATTTGGTCTACAATAGGGGATCCCTTCTCTCAAGGATTACGAGTACTCCTAGACTATTCAGGATAATACTACGTTGAGCGGGGCTCTAGACATGCAACGGTTCTAGAGTTAGGGCATGGATGATACCCCCATCTATTCAGTGGATGGTGATGACACGAGGGTTGTAGATGGCTATGATGCCTAGTACATAGGCATCCACCCTCCTTGGATGACGAGGGCATAGGGTCCGATGCATGCAGTTGTACGATGGATGGGGAGGTGGCACCAAGCTGCCATTGAGGTAGCGCAAGGTCGCGGTGGGAGAGAGCAGTGGTGGTCCCCACAGGAGAGACACCAACGGATGGGTTAGGCTCCACAAAGGTCATGGGAGACAGGGTGGAGGGAGGAGAGACTCCCTTCATAGCAGGGGGAGAGACCACCATCGCTCGATAAGGGCAAGGGTGTCGAGGTAGGGGAGAGCAGTGAGATGGTGGTTCTCCAAGATAAGGTTGCCCACCTCTGAGCTCAGGTGTAGTCACTGCAGGACGAGGCTACTCAGCTCAGGGCTTAGGTACAGACACTGCAAGATGAGACTACACGGCTCAGGGTGCAGAGCGGAGGTGCGAGCAAGGATGAGCTAGTGTGGTCTATGATGCATACCACTTTCTATCAAGGAGTATACTTTTAGCTGGCTCCAGAGGGTTAGAGGGTACCACTGCCAGCCAACATTATGGAACCAATTCGGATGGGATCGACGAGGACATCCTCACGATCGACAATGAGGACCCAAGACACAGCACGGACTGCTATGGGACCACCTCCTCCACGTCAGGGTGGGGGAGGAGATGAGGCTGAGAGCTTGAGGGCTTCTCGAGACTAGCTGGCTATAGACTGCACAAAGATTGTATATATTTTGGAGAGGATTGAGTATGCCAGGGTATGATTGTGGCATACCAGTCCAGTTTTGATATGATGTACATAATTTGATATATATATATATGGTCTTGTTTTTGATGATATGACTTGTGTATATGTTGTATGATGCTTTAATTTGTGATTGAATATTCATGTAATTATGTCATTTTGAAATATTATATTTTGATATCATGGCATAAAATTGTAAATGAAATAATCTGATGTAAATAAATTGGTTGTGTTGGTGTATTTTGAAAAAAATAAAAAGGACTTCTAACAATAATTTCAAAGGACATTGTCGTTGTTATAGACCATTTCATGGAGTCACCGTTCACTAGGTCGTCAAGCTAATCCCAGGATAGAAATATTGTTAAAAGTAAAAGAGTGCTTAAGAGACTGTCTTAATACTTTGTGTTGTGATGATGAAAATGATGATGGTGATGATTTGTTTTCAGATTTTCATAAAAATATTATGCATGAAATATAAAAGAAATATGATTTTTGCTAGGCATAAATTCCTAAGTGTGATAAAAAAATTTGCATAAGTTCCTAGGAACTATACCATCATTGCAAAATTGAATGTTGACATAATGACCTGAAATAGAATAAGTGTGCGTTCATTTTAAAGCTTAGTTATGTAACATAATGATGTAATCCATATGTGTTTTTATTAAAATGAATGGGAAAATAAAATTAGAACAATGGTTTGCACTAGGCATAGACTTATAGGTATAGACTTATACCATCATCGCGAAATCCAAAGAAGAAATGGATATTTTAGTTTTATTGCAAGATTAATTTTTGACTTTTGATAAATAGAAAAATAATAATATGTTGTTTGAAATCATTTTGTGATTTTGTGAAACAATGTATATAATTGTTTTTATACAAAAATTCTGAAATAAGAAGATAAAACTATTCCGAAAAGAATTACAAAAATATTTTAAATTATCTCAAAGACAAATGTAGGTTTATAAGGGATCCTCATGTGCAAATGTGAGTTCATTACCGATCTTGATTTATCATAATGATACAAAATCTCTCAAATACAAATGTGTGTGCGATTGTATTGTTCATTCACCAATTTTTGAGCAAGATAATTTGATACAAGTAATTTGCCTTAACCAAATGAGTGTTCCTTAACCATGATTTATATGCATGTAACCGTACCAGACTACTATGTAAGTCAGGTTATCAAGAGCTAGATAATCCATAAGCTGACATAGGTCTCGTACAAAAGAAGGTCGCTAATGTGACAGGACATATCACCACGCTAGGAATTACCCAAGGCCAAGCAGGTTGGGCACAAACCACCTGTTATGGGGCTTACCTCATAGTTTTCGAATAATTGAGAATTCCAGGGATTCAAGCTCATTCACCCTTCTTTTCTTTTCAAGGGGTAGGGAAAGGGATTTTATTGCTTTTTGATTTTTCTTTTCACTTTTGCTTTTCTTTCTATTTTTTTTTTTTTGTATTTTTGCTTGGAACTGAGATAATGCTGAAATATTGCTGCGATGGTACAAAATAATATTTTTCTTTTTCTCATTTTCTTTGACTTTTCTTTTTCTTCCTATGCTAGGGATACTTGCTCGGATTTGCTGTAGAGCAAGGTATTTTTATTCTAGGTAGGGTTGAGCTTGTCCTTTTGTCAATTCTCAAATATTCTAGACCATGTGCATGATAGGATCGCAGGGGAAACTTTTCACTCAGGAAACCACTTCTACTATGTAGCATCATATCGAATTTGCAATGAAATCATTTTAATGTGAAAAGATATACTTGGTTCAAGTAAATAACAAGATCAATTCTCTATGCTCAAAACTTTATTTAATGCCAATGTGGACTTTGATATAAGAGAGATTAATAATCATACCAAATAAAATCAAAATATTTATTCATGTGAGTGTGAAAGTGCGGGATTCCAAATAAATGCTCATTTATTCAAAATAATTGAAAATATAACTGCAACACTTCAAGAATTGACAGGTACACAACAAAAGATGTTTTTGAAGATTTTGATGTTTTTGTATTTTGATTTTAATTTATGAATTGAGAAGATACACAATGTGATTGTTTTTGAAATTTTTATATGGATGACTAAAATGAACAACATGCAAAATAAATATATACAATGATGAAATGACCAAATTTTATGCATAGTAGCATTTGAGATGTATAATGTTCATAGGTTCTTTAAGTTCTTTACCATATAAGGTAGATAATTTGTATGTTTTCGATCCAAATTTAGCAGTAATAATATACGGTCCAAGCCAGTTGGGCTCGAATTTACCTTTAAGGTCTTTAGTTGCATTAGTATTTTTTTGATTTTCTTTTAAAAAAAGGTCACCAGTCTCAAAGGATCGATGATGAACTTTCTTGAGATATGCTCTCTTAAGCTTGTTTTGGTAGGCACAAAGATGCTCCAAAGCATTGATGCACTTTTCATCTAAGAGTTCCAGCTGACTAAATATGCCAGCACAATATTCATCCCCTACTTCCATATCTTGAAGTAGTAGAGCCAAAGAAGGAACTTCTAATTCAAAGGGAAAAATAGCTTCAGTGCCATAAACCAAAACGAAAGGTGAATTTCTAGTGGGGGTGCGAACACTAGTTCGATAGGCCCACAAAGCAGGATATAATTGGATGTGCCAATCTCGACCAGATTAATTGACCATTCTTTTGAGAATTTTGATTAATTTTTTATTAGATGCTTCTGCTTGGACATTACCCTAAGGATAATAGGGAGTGGACCAATGGTGTTGAATTTTATATTTTTGACATCTTTATTTTTGAAACAAGTTCCATTATCTGAGATGAGATTTGCAAGAATTCCGAACCTACAAATAATTTGATTAAAGATAAACTTGGAAATTTGGGTTCCAGTACAAGAAGCTAAAGGTATATCTTCAACCCATTTTGTAAAATACTCGGTAGCGGTTATGATGAATTTGTGTCCATCAGACGACACAGGGTTGATTTTTCCAATGATATCTAAGCCCCATTTTGAAAAGGTCCAAGGAGATGAAATAGCTTGCGTACATAATCATGTTTCTATCACTTATTGTAATGGCGTACATAATCATGTGCATCATTCTCCATGGTAGGCCAAAAATATCCTATCCGGAGGAGTTTTTTAGCAATGGCGCTACCACTAAAATGTCCTCCACAAGATCCATCGTGGGCTTCACTCAAAGCTGATCTAGATTCGTCTAGATTCAAACATATCAATAATATGCCTTCAAAATATCTCTTATACAAGGTATTACCAATAATCACGAAGTGACTTGCTCGTCTACGTAATAACCTGCGTTGGTTACTATGACAACCTTCAAGGAAGGTTCCTTTTTGCAAAAAATTAAATATATCAGTGTACCATGGTTCAGGAGTAGTTTCGTTGATTAGAAAAACATCCAAAGGTTCTAAGCATGATTTTATTGAAGCGAGATCCTGGAGTCGACAAATAATGATGGTAGCATATTCATCATCTAACTCCAAGGGCAAAAGAGATGCAGCTGCAGCCATAGCGTCAGCCGCACGATTGCTAGTTCGATGAATAGCTTCCAAAGTAGCTTGATCAAATAAAGATAATAATTGCAAAACATATGTTTTATATGGGCGTAATTTATCATCTCTAGTCTGATAAACATCATTGATTTGATTTATGACAAGTTGAGAATCATCGAAAAATAATAAATTTTTAATTTTTAGGGCCAAAGAAGCTCGTAATCCAAGGATTAGAGCCTCATATTTTGCAGTATTATTAGTGCAAGCAAACATTAATTTAAAGCACAAAGGTATAATATTTTTTTGCGAAGATATTAAAATAATACCCACACCAGCCCCACTCATGCATCAGGCTCCATCAAAGTATAGGGACCATTGTTTAGGATGGTCTGCCTCTAATTTAAGGCATTCATCAGGAAACTCAATGATGAGGGGATGGGTAGACTCTAAGGGTGTAGCAGCTAATTGATCTACTATGATTTGACCCTTAACAGACTTCTGTCCTATAAACATGAGTTCAAACTCGCTTAGAACAAGAACCCACTTGGTTGTGTGACCAGATAAGTACGGTCGATTCATGAGATATCGCAAAGGGTCGAATTTGGCAATAACATACATTTTTTGACTGAGCATATAATGTCGTAGTTTCTGTGTAGAAAATACGACTGCTAGACATAACTTCTCTAATATGGTATAGTGAGTTTCATAACTGATTAAGGTTCTTCTGATGTAATAATTAGCATGTTCATTCTTCTCATCTTCAAGTTGAGCTAACATAGCTCCTAAGGCAAAATCGAAAGCAAAAATGTACAAAATAAATGGACGATCATATCTAGGTGGTGAATGTACTGGTGGTTTAAGGAGATATTTTTTAAGGAGGTCAAATGCTTCCTGGCATTCGTTGTCCCAATGAAAAGAGACATATTTCTTAAGAAGCTTAAGAAAGGGTCCGATTTTGTTTGCCAACTTATCAATAAAGCGGCGAATAGCTTGAAGCTTACCTTGTAAACTTCGTAATTCAGATATATTTGTGGGTGCGGGCATATCAGTGATAGCCGCAATCTTGAGAGGGTCAATTTCAATGCCACATAAAGAAATGATAACCCCCAATAATTTATCGGACTTAACTCTGAATATACATTTGGCTGGATTCAATCGGATAAGATACTCCCTTAACCGATCAAATACTTTTCTCAAGTCATTTAAATGATCATCTTATTTGATGGAACGAGCTATAATATCATCTACATAATCATGTAGAATATCATGCATCATATCATGAAATATATAAGTCATGGCTCGTCGATATGTTGCACCTGCATTCTTTAAACCGAATGACATCACTTTCCAACAAAAGGTTCCCCAAGGGGTAATAAATGTTGTCTTAGACTGATCTTCAAGAGCTATCCTGATATGATTATAACCAGATAATCCATCCATTAAGGATATCATTCTGCTCCCAGTAGTAAAATCAATGATTTGATCCATGTTGGGAAGAGGAAAATCATCTTTAGGGCATGCAGCATTAATATCTCTAAATTCAGTACAAACCCTAACTTTGGTAGCTTCTTTCTTAGTTACTAGAACTACATTTGATATCCATTCAGCATAATCAATGGCTTGTATAAAAATAACCTTCAACAATTTTTCTAGTTCCCATTTAACTAGTAAGGCCACTTTAGGATGCATTTTTCTAAGTTTCTATTTAACAGGTTTAGCATCTGGATGGACTACTAGATGATGCATAACTACAGAAGGGTCCAAATCTGGCATGTATTCATATGTCCAAGCAAAGACATCTTCATAGTCTTTAAGAAATGAAATGTATTTATCTTGTTTTTCTTGACTTAATTCTGATCCAATATTGATTATGTGAGGGTTATCTTCGGTTCCAATGTTAATTTTATAACGTTTTCAACTTCCATATGTAAATCTCTCTCAAAATTAGGTGGGGTGGGTGAAACACCCAATTCTTGTAATTCTTCCAAGTTTATCTTGGATAATTCATCTTGAGGAGTCGAGGCCTCAAGCTGGGCTATACTAGGTATAGAGCCATCAAAATAAAATTTGTTATGTAACAATTCATCAACAGAGACATCATGAAAGATATCCCCTTCCAACTCATCGTCGGATTCAGCCATCATCTCAGGGTAGGCGATGGATAGCATATTATAGGTAAAGGGATTATTCTTTAAACATAAAGAATCTTGTTTATCCAGATAATCTTGGTAACATGTAATATGGTCGTCCTCCTCAAATGGGAAGGGTTGAACTTTACTAGGAAATAGGCCCACACCGCATCGGGCAGGCCATGGTTCAACCCCAAAAGGTTCTTTCATGCCATTTTGGGAATGTCCCAAACCTTTCCCTTTATAGCCCAATTTAAGCATTATAGGTTTAGCTTTAACAGACTCATTAGCAAAATAACAGCAAGCATATCCATCATAATGTGTCTTGATGTTTCTAGGTATTCTTCCCCAGTCATATCCCTTATAAATAAAAGCACAACTCCCAACTTGGTAAATACTTCCCATAGGCTGTGGGAGGCCCAAGGTACGAGGAGAGGGTGGGAGTTTATTTAAAATAAGGGCATCTTGCATGGCAATGTTTGTTTTTTTTGATATAATAATTTTAGATAAATCGGGTAAGAGCTCATCAGTAAGAGTGTAAGAGGTAGAAGGATCATTTCCTATGTTTTTGGATGCAGAAATCATGTCTTTGATAGGCGTAGACGTTGCAGAGATGTCGATGGAAGGATCTAAAGGTATGGAAGTTATAGGAGTAAAACAAGAAGCATTGGTTGTGGGTTTAGGATCCGTTTGAGGTCCTAATGTGGTTTGTTCGGAATATGGTTGAGCTATATGTAGAGGTGTAGTTGATGGGGGAAAAGTAGATGATGTTATGGGTGAGTGTTTCACATGTTTAGACGGTTTATGAGAATTAGGATGTGTGGATGACAAAGCAGGGCAAAATTGAACTCCAACCGGTTCTACCAAAGCACACATATCAAAGGGTCTAGGGTCACCATGAATGGTAACCAATTGAATTTTAAATTCAAATTTAACACACTGATGTAAAGTTGAGGGATCAGCTCGCATTGCGTTGATCCAAGGGTGACCCAAAAGTATATTGTATGATGTAGAGCAATGTACAATAAACACGATCGTGTCTAAGGTTCTAGGACCAACTTACAATGGAATAGTAATAACTCCACACATTTCTTGTGTTTCGTCATTAAAGGCTTTTATGATCATATCAGTTCTTTTCATTTCGTCACTTCTAAAGCCAAATATTTGGTAGAAGTCAAAAGTGCATATGTTTAAATATGAACCATTATCAATAAAGACTCATTTAAATGCTACATCCCCAATTAGGGCAGTAATATATAAGGGGTTATCCTTATGTAAACTATGTTGTGGTATATCTCTATCTCGAAAGTCAATACAATCGACTTCTCGAGTTATGATAGTATTGGACATGGCTTCAGGTTGAATATTTTGTGGTACCATCATTTGCCTTAATGTGAGCATTAATTCATCCCTATGGGTAGGAGAAGATCTTAAAAGGTCCAAAAGGGAGATTCTAGCTATATTATTGGATAATTGTTCATTAATATTATAAGGAGGCTTAGGTTGAACATTAGGCGCATGATTCCCTTTATTGGGATTTTTCAAAATAAATGGAGTTGATCCATCGTTATGAGTTTGATCCTGTTGAGAGTTTTTAGCCTGTTGTCGAGTAACGACTCCGATGGTACCTACAATATTATTTTGATGATGATGAATTGGTCTTGGTCTAGCGTTTATGGCTTGTTCATTAGAAAGTAACTGATGAGAAGATGGTCGAGTAGTAATTCTTCTAGGAAATGGTTCTTCCGAAACCATAGAATTTGTGATGGGTTGAATAGGATCTGATTCATCTTCAAAACTATTCGATTTATTTGAGGTGATTTCCATGTCACTTTCAGTATCATATTCTACATCACTAATATCAGGTGTTCGAATATTATATAGAGGTCTGGTCGTAACCATGGATAAAGTTGTGTCAAATATTTCTAAATCATGAATAGGTAAATGCCCACTAATGGCTCCTACATATCGGGTAGGAGGGGGAACATTATGATGTTCAATTTGATTAGCCACCTCTTTACCATTCTTTGGTAAAGGATTTTGAAATATGTCCAATGATTGATTGGCATTCTGATTCTGACTTTGAGGGATGTTCTTTTGAGCATTATTAGGAGGATTTTGTTTAGGTTGAAAGGCTTGCACCTCCATCTCATTGTTATCAATTAAATCTTGTATTTTATGTTTTAACCTTTTACAAGATTTGGTAGCATGTCCAGGTCCTCTATGGAAATCACAATGTAAATCAGCTTTATATCCGGGTATAGTTGGATCAGGTTCTCGGATAGTTGGTAATTGGATCAATCCTCATGCTAGTAATTGCGGGAGAATGGTTGATAAAGGTTGATTTAACCTAGTAAATTCTTGGGGTGGTTTATCAGGAGGTTTCAATATGAACTTTTCTTTTGTTTTCACAGTATTAACATTGGCAATGTTTCTGCTATCAGTGACTCCATCACCCACAACTTGTTTATTTTTATATTGATTTTTGGATGTTTTCTCATCATATTTCCTTTTGAGGTGACCTCTTCTAATGAGAGCGTCTTCCACTCTTTGGGCTAAGTCTATAGCTTGATCGAAGGTGGTCAAGGTAGCAGTTGATAATTCATAGGATAGTTGTTCTTGTAAATTATTGATAAAGATATCCAAAATTTCTCGATAAGGTAACACAAAGTGTAATTTTCCTATCAACTGCCTCCATTGAGCTAAGAAATCAGCAAAAAACTCATATTTATCTTTTTTTAGGTTGTACAAATCTTTAATGGTTACATACCTTTCAATATAGGCACTAAATTGATGCACAAAAGACTCGACGATCTCTTAGAAATTTCTCAAAGAATGAGTGGGCAATTGATAATACCACTCCAATGCCATCCCTCCTAAACTTTTTGGGAACATCTTTAGTAATAACAAGTCATCATGTGATATATCATGACATGCTATCCTAAACATACGAAGATGCTCTATGGGATCTTCAGTTCCTTTATATATAGGTAGGACAGGCATGGGAAAGTGTTTAGGATATGGTTGTGCTAAAACTATAGGATCTAGAGGTTGACTACACATTTCTCGATAATTGTACGAGGGACGGTAGGGATCTATTTGGTCCATGCGGGAGACTAACTATTTCACCATTACCAATTTGTCCATCATATTGGTTTGGTGGTACATGAGTATGGTATTTGTGAGCGTAGGAAGGCATGACATAAGGATTATATGCTATATTGATGTTATGTAAATGGTTGGTAGGAAGAGTATTATGAAGAATATTTGTTGTAGCATTATGTTGTATCCCAGATTGTTGGAAATTGGTATTTGGTTTTGTTTTAGGATTTTTTTGATTTGCGGTATATTGATCAATAGTTTGGCGAAATAGAGCAGTGAATGAAGGTTTATTTTCTGTGGGAATAACCCTAGGCTTGATAACAGGCACTCTAGGTGGTTGGGTAACCTGTTGTTGTTGCATGTTCTGGATCATAGTTGCCATATCCAAATTGGATGGTCCCGCTTGATCACTTTCTTGATCAACAAAGGATAAAGGATTAGTGCGTGTGTGGTATATTTCTTCTAGGGTTGCTTGAGTGTCACTAATTTGATCTTTGTCCATATGGATTGCTCTATTAAGGGTGCCCATATTATTATGGAGGAACTTCCAAAAATGTTCCATGTTCTCAAAAGTAATAGCTCCTTCTGGAGATATTTTAGGGGATGAGGATCCTTCCTCTCTATCATTTTCTTTTTGTTCATTTCCTACAACAAATTCTTCTTCTTTTTGGTCGAAGGTTCCTTCTTCCTGAATTGGGTCTTCGGGAAGGACATCTGGGTTATTTTCTGGTTTTCTTAACCAATCTTCTTCTACTTCCGTTTGTTTTCCATTCCTGAGTTTAGTCATTATGTCTAAATTTATATTTTAGCAAATATATATTAATATATTTGCAAAAAATTTGGGAGGTATATATTTTAATTATATACCTACTATAATGCTTAAAAGAAAATGTTTTTATTTTTGTTATGATTTTGTTTTGTTTATATATATATATATATATATATATATATATATATATATATATATTGTGTTTACAAAGACAACAGACAACATACTGAATGCAAGAAATAAAAATAATAAATGAATGGCTTAGTTTTATATAAATAGTTTATAGATGTCATTGATAGGATCAAGTTCATCAGGAGTCATAAAATGCTCCTCTTCAAATTGGAAATGATTTTTCAAGAACTTGATAAAATGTGCTATAGTGATATTATTTGTTTCATACCCTGATTGGTAGAAATAAAGTTCATGGCAATACTCTCGATATAACACAGCTCTAGGAACTCTATACCATCTTTTTCTATTTGTAAAAACAACCTCTTGATCCTCTATATGAGATAGAAATTTATGTACTACAACTGTATTCTCAAGATATTCCTCAAAGGTGTACAACTCTGGAGACACATGGGCTCTTTTATCTGCTAACCACCTATGGAAAGCTCTCTGAAGTTCATGATATAAGGTCACTTGATCGGGATCCAAGATTCTATCTAGGACAAACCTCTTAATTTGCCTAAGTTCTATTGCCCTAGATCCAATGATACCCAATCTCCTATCAAGTTCGTCCCACAAAGGTTGAACCCTATTTGTTTGAGGTACTCTAAGCACAGAAGTAACCTCTATATCTGCTAATTGATTCTCAACATTAATGGTGACAACTCGTCTTTTATTATAATCTACCATCTAAATATGATATGCAATATTTGATTCTAAATGCATTTATGTTTTGTTTTTTTGTTTTCGATTGTTTTCAAAAGGTTTTTAGTTTTTCACGTCGGGTTCACCAAAATGTATCACTCCAAATTTTTCGCATCCTTACCCTCAGGATATAGGATCCATGCCCGGAAGGGGGATGCGAGAAGGATGGGACAATACCTCGGACTGAGAGGCCCTTTGAAGGTCCCACCTCTCGGGGGAGGAGTATGAAGGTGAATTTTCAACGGATGGTGGGTTCACCAGGAAAATTTTGAGTGGCAGTTTCCACACCCAGGTTGGGAATGGGTTTAATGTGTTTATTTTGTACTTTAATCATTCAATTCCTAGGTTTGGCCAAGATGAATCTAAACTATTCTATATGCCAGTACAAATTTAGATGAATACAAAAAATAGAGATGCATGTTAAACATAGAGAATATGCTAACCAAAATAGTACATACCTGATTTCGAATGTCTGATGAAGATTCTGAGTTTTATAGTAGTCCAGATCGTCTCAACTCATATGTAATCATCTGATATTTCACATAATCATCGCAGATCACAGTCGGTCATCTGAGATCAGATAGAATCGTCTGAAATCTGATGAACTCGTCAGACGAATTTGTTAGAAACCTACAATCACAAAAATAGATACAAAATACCAAATATGCAACTATAGAAGCAACAGAGAATGATAGCAATAATAGTAAACGTGCCTAAATAATGGATTCATATAAAAAAAAAGAGAAATGCAGTAGATTTAATGTTTGATTTTAACTTTATCATGCGCTTATGCTAAATGAGGTGAACTCCAAGATGCATAAACATAATAACTTAAGATAATGCAGAATTACAATGGGAAAATGCAGAAACAGTTAAGAAAATGCAAACTCTGGGCTCTGATTGCCCCCAATCTGGACTACAGTCGGGATCACCTCCAATCGTATGAGATCATCTGCGCTCCTCGAAAGGATTGTCCGAAATAATCTGAAATCGCTTGCGACGATCCGATCTTGCTTCGACTAAAAAATAGTAAAGTTCCTACAAGAAAATGCGAAATACAAAATGCAGACATTAGTGCGAGGATGCTCTAGTGTATAAGGAACTAAATCTATAGGGAAATCCGTCAGCTAGGGGGTTCATGGGGATAAACTAGAAAAATCCTAGTTTATATAGGATTAGGGGGAGGCTAGGAGGTTGGAGATCATCCCAATCTGGGAGATCTCCAACGGGGGAATCTCCAACTACGCAGATGCGCTTCTACCTAAGTTGGAGAGGCTATTGAAACAAAAGCTAATTATGAAAATTCATTTTTAGGACGAAATCATCTGGATGCTCTGTTCTAGACGAATTCGTCAGATCGGGGACGATTTCGTCTGATATGCGACGATATCGCCCAACGGTAAAAACAAATCCTAAAAATGGCACGAAAAATAAGGGAAGCGGGTAACAAGCGGTTTTGGGGCGGTTTTGGGGTTAAAATTTAAATTTTTATCTTTTATCTTTTACTAAGGGTTTAACTATGCCAATTTTAGGGTGCTACAATTAGACTTACTTTCCTGTTCATAGATTAGTTTTATCTTTCCTATTTCATAGTTTATATTTACTTTACTATTCATAGATTATCTTTACTTTTCCTATTTTGTAAATTAGATTTATTTTCCTACCTTACCTTAGATTTATTTGTTTGCCTAGCCTAAACCCTCTAGTGAACCTTGTATCCAGTGATCTACTCTAGATACCTGGTAGTTGCAACAACTAGTTATTCATGCAATCCAATAGGATAAGTATATTACCATAAGGACACTCATAGTGATCATAGAAGAATAGTATTTCTTTCATGTTTTTTCTCACTTTCCTAGAATATATTTATTGCTTTCCTAGCATATATTAGCTTTTTATTACTTGCATAGATTATTTTTTTTTTATTTTCATAGATTATATTTACTTTCCTAAAATTTTTATTTTTACAGACTAGATTTCCATTCTTGCATATTATCATTTTTGTAGATTATATTTACTTTCATGTTCATATAATAGATTTACTTTCATGCTTATAGAGTACATTTACTTTCACATTCATATAATAGATTTACTTTCATTTTTGTATATTACATTTGCTTTCATGTTCATAGAACAGATTTACTTTCATATTTGTAGATTACATTTACTTTCACATTCATATAATATATTTACTTTCATGTTTGTAGATTATATTTACTTTCTTGTTCATATATTAGCTTTAATTTCATGCCATTTTTTTATCCCAATAGAACATATTTACTAGCCTTCTTAGTGAACCTCATACCCAACGATCTACTCTAGACACCTAATAGTTACAACAATTAGTTATTCATGCAATTCGATAGGATGAGTAGATTACAATAAGGCCACTCATAGTATCCTAAAACAAAAACCACCAACAACAACCATAATCTCCCCTTCCATCTCCCACCATGTTTCATGCCTTAACCATTCCATTCCTCTCTCACCCATTCTCCTTTTATCAAGTGTTTTATCAATGTCATTTATTTCCTCCTCCATTGACTCATTTCTTGAGGGGGTAGACAATATCCATAAAATTTTATTTTAAATCAAATCAATACCTAACACTCAATATTGGAGTCACATGTTTTCGATAATATTTTCCTGAGGCTATTATTAAATCCTTTCTATTGGACAAATAGTAAAACTTCTCTCCTTTAATCAAAACTCCAATCAAATCCTAATTTGGTAGGCCCCATGACTATGTATGTATGGTTTATATATTCCTATGCCACATTAAGGTGGAAACATGTAAGCCCACTTAAAATCGATGGCAACATCATGAGGACATCTACCATATGGCTAGTCATCATACCATATCAAAGAAAGCTCATTAATCTATCGAATGCAAAGATTTAAGGACATAGTCCATTCCAAAGTTGGGGCATTTTACATTATCCTTGATTTGGAGTAATATTACATCCCCCTACCCAAGCCAAAATTCATTTCCATCATTTTCCAACCATCATCATCCATTCATCATTTTTCATCATCAATCCAACAAAGAGTGTCATCTATTTTTGCACCGCCTAGTGTTTACATACAACACGATGCAAAAAGAATCATTTGTAAACACCCAAAATGTGCCCTTTTGTAAAATATTAAGATGATTTTAATTAATTTTAATTAACTCTCCAATTTCCCTCCCAAGCCTTCAAATCTTCAATTCCTCTTCTAATTTCCCTAAATTCTCCTAAAATTCTTAAAATCCCCAATTTACTATTTAATTTCTTCAAAATTCATAACTTCTTTAATTTCCCTAAAAATCCTAAACCTTGATCAAAATCCCCTAAACCATCCTCTAAAGTCCTTAAATCCTAATTAACTCCTAATATTCTAGTTAAACTCCTAATTATTCCTATAATTCTCATCAAAATTCCAAAAATATTTTTTTTAATTCTCTCTCATTCCTTTTAATTCCTCTTTATTCATTTCTAATTTCCTCTAAAATTTCTCTAATTTCCTCTAATTCTTCTTGATCTCCCATAATTTCCTCTAATCCTTCTTGATTTCCCCTAATATCCTCTAAGTTTCCCCTAATCTTCTCTAATTTCTTCCTAATCCTTTCTTAATTTCTTTATTCTTCTCTAACCCCTCCAATTTCCTCCTTACCCTCCTTTTAATTTCCTTTACTCCTATCCTAATTTTCCAAAACCTTTTTAATTCTCATTAATTCCTTCTAAACTCTTCTAAATATCTCCTTAATCCTTCTAATCCTCTTAATTCTTCTAATCCACCTTCCTCATTAAATTCCTCTTTCCTCTTCCTAATCCCCCCTCAAAATTTTCATAGCCTCACTTATGTCCTTATTTTCCTAATTCAGCCATTGATTAAGCCTATTAATCACTTCCTAATTCCCTTTCCAAATCCTAGAAAAAGTACATAATAAATCCACATCCCATCCCTTGGAATCCTAAAACAATTTTAAAATACTTAATATTTCCCATAATTCCCAGTTAGCCTAAATACACCTCCTCATTAAGTACCTAATCCCATTCTTAATCCCTTCTGGATAATCCCCAAGAAAAAGCATTTAATAATAAAAATCCCAAGATAAATCCCAAAGAATTTCAAATCTGCCCCCAATCCCCATGAAATTCCCTAGAAGCTCCCACTATTTAATACCCTCATCGTCCTACCCCCTTCCCTCCATTTTTTAATAATTTAAAATTCATTTAAAACCCAAGTTAACCCTTCCATAATTAAATTTATTTAATCCTACATGTATATCCCCCTTCCACCTTACATTTTTGAGAATTTTAAAATTCCCTTGCTCTTCATCCAAGGTGCATATAAAAAGAATTTTAAATTCTTTTTGCTTCCTCCATGGACTCTCCACCCAAGACCATTTATGGAGAATGCACAATCCTTCATATGATATTTTCCATATTTTTCCACTTGCCTACCTCTACCACCTAGATGCCACTTAAGGCCAAGTCATTGCATTATCATCCTACCCCCCCTTTGCAAAAATCTATAAATACCCCTCCTTTCCCTTTCATTTCAACAACACTTCATGTGACAAGCCAAAATGCTGCCAAAATCTCTCTAGAATATTAGTATGCATTTTGAACTTGTTTTTTTTAGTTTTTATTTAATGCATTAGTTTACCTTTTTATTGTTGTATTTTATTAGTAAAGCAGGTGTTACTAACCATTTTCTTGTGGATTGTGTGTAGGCATTGGGAGCTTATACAACCAATGTTGGTCACTAAGAACTCATCCAATATTTGATTCTAGCATAGGAAACAAGATTGCATTGTAGTTGCTTTGTAAAAGGAGTTACTCCCTTCTTTGGAAATATCATTTGTAAAAACCCGAGAAGGGTTTATTGTACTTAAAAATATTTTACTTGTAATATCATATTTTTATTTCCTTTCATGCATGGTGCTTTTCTATGTCTACACAAGTAGGTGCATTTTAGAATCCAAGTGGAAAGGACCAATAAATGGAATTAGAATAGGTAGAACAATGGAAGTCACTCATCTACCTTTTGTAGATGATGTTCTCCTTTTCAGATGATATAGTAAGAGCTACAAATAAGTTTAAGAAATATTTAGATATTTTCTATCTAGAAAAAACTATGCATATTAATGTATAGAGTTCAAGCATCTATTTTAATTGTGTGGATCAGGATCAAACCATATTAATAGGTCAACTTTTCCATTTAACAAATTCGATCTTCAAGAGGGGTTCAAATATATGGGTTTTTTTTAAAATACAATGACTACACTAAACAATACTATGGTTGGTTAATAAAAAATGTGGAAGGAAGAATTTATTTTATGGTGCAACAAATGACTCTCTTTTGTGAGGATATTGACTTTGGTCAAGTCCATGTTGGAGGAAATACTAGTATACTAGTAATATTTAGCTCATATACCAAATGGAGATTTGGACAAAATTAGAGAGTTAGGCTATAGGATTTTATATATAGGGAAAGGAGAAATGGAAGGCATTCCCTTAGTTAAATGAAAATCCTTATCCAAGCCCAAATAAAAAGGAGGACGGGGACTTAAGAACATCTTCCTATTTAGCAAGGCTCTAGCAACAAAGTGTGTTTGGAAGATCATATCAAAGGAAGGATTATGGAATAATATCATACATGAAAAGTTTTTTGATCCACTCACCTATTGATAAATGGATAAGGTCCCTAATGAAGCAAACCCATAATATTTTAATATATTGTAAAGCAATGATTTAGTCCTTTTATATTGTAGGTGATTGGCCTACATAGAAAATAGGGTATGGTTCAAGGGTAAGACTGGGCTTAGACCCTTGGATTGGTTATGGTGATGTGAATAGAGCACCAAATAATATAATTTAGACCCTAAGAGCTTAGGGAATTGGAACTCTTGACCAAGTAGCTGATCCAAAATATTAAAAACTAGAGTCAGAGATGAAAGAAAGCAACTTTAGGGCTAGGAGGCACACTAGTGGGAAGAATATGTGGGAATATTTAAAGCTAAACATATCAAGTTATGATGGTAAATTGATCAATGGTCTAGAAAAATAATGGAGATATGGGGGAGTACACTCGAAATTTGGGGTGGAATATAGCAATAACAATCTAGCATGGTGGTGGAAGACACTTTAGAAGCAAAAATCCTTGTTGAAGACAAGACTATTCCTATGGTTTTCCATGAAAAATAAGGTTCTGACATGGGAGGTATTACATAAGAAATATTGGAATGGTCTAGGAAGATACCATTTATATAAGTTAGACAATGAAACAATTGATCATTTACTAGTAGCTTGATCCTTTACTAGATAGGTTTGGAGGGAGGTTATAACATGCTTAAAGCTTCATATAGGATGGCAATAAGATTCCTTAGGAGAGAGCTTAAAATATTGATTTGAAAATAGATTATACAAAGGTTTTATAGATCTCCCATTTCTTATATCTTGGGAGTATGGTTATCTGGAATGTAAGAAATTTTTAGGATTAGACGAAGCCTACTTGGCAGGTCTCCTCCCAAATCATCGAAAGTTTCAATAACTATAAGGTTTCAACAACAACAAAGGCAAATAGACAAATCATACCTCCAAAGACCAATAAATCAAGGGCTTGGGGATTTTTTGATGGGTCTAGATTGTGGGTCCCTAGATTTTGTAGAGTAGGAGGATTACTATATATTTCTTACTCTTATTATTTTAAATTCAAGGTTGGACTGGGAGAAGGTTCTAATAATTATGCTAAAATTATGGCACTCAAATTGTTGGTTCAATTGGTAGAATCAAAAGTAATACAAAAAATCCAAATTTATGGACTCATAGGTGGTAATAAACTAGATGCTTGGTGTTTTTATGATGGAAAATATGATTGTACAATCCATATTCTTTCAAATAAAAAAATTTGTGGATCAAAGTGAAGATTTTACTTTTTAGCATATTTATAGAGAACTAATAGGGAAGCAAATGAACTCTCAAAGGAGATGCTTCAAATTAAACCATATATGTGCTTAGTATAGGAATTCAGTGAGGGCAATGCACTATAGCTAGTCCATATCTCTATCTAGGGGGATTAATTCACTCTAGTTAAAGCAACTTTTTCAAAAAACTCAAAAATTAGTGATTTAAAGGATACTGGTTGACAAATTGGGAATGTGTCTAAGGATAGAACTTAGCCTGATATAGATAGCTAGTTATTATGTATAAGCAACCTATTTTTTAGGTCATTATTGTAACTTTGAAGAAATTACAAAGAGGCATATGAAGAATGTAGTTTCATATTTGCTTAATATAAAATTAAGATTTTTTTTGAGGAAATAAAAAACTTACATATTATATAATTTATGATATGATATATAGTATTGTATATTAATATTTGTATGTAATATAGTGTACAAATATATACATACATACTTACATATGTATGTATGTATGTATGTATGTATGTGTATGTATGTATATAGTTGTACACTATTACATACAAATATTAATATACAATACTATATATCATATCATATAATATATAATACTATATATTTGTATGCATGTTTGTGTGAATGACCCAACCTTAACCTTTTCAAATATATGATGTTTATTTTTCTAGTGCTTAAATCAAATAACCTTATGATTCTAAGTGTTTAATACTACACAATCCAATTCATCTTATATCTCTATTATGACTACTAATATTAACAAATTCTTCAAGGAAAGTAAGAATTTAGATATTCCTTATGACCCATATGCTACACCAATATATCTAATTTCTATCTCTTTGTATTCATTGATTTTATGAAGTCCAAATTAATAAGATCAAGCATCCAAGGAAATTTCATTCTCCTTAATTCTTGTATCCAAATATAATGATAAATAAGATCATGTGGGGTTGATTTAGTTATTAATAAGTTAGGAGATTAAGTTAAATGGGTGTACCAGGAAAATGGAAATATATATAGTATGTATTAAATAGATACATAGTATAATATATGCATATACTATTTATCACACTACCTGAATCTATATATATATAATATGACTATATTAAACTTCCTACATAGAAAATTACCTTTATCCCCTAATGCCTAAATAAAATAACCTCTATTTTTAAGGGTTCAACCACAAAATATATTAATAGTCAAATCTATATTAGGTAATTATCAAAATTTTAATAGAGAAGAGAAAAGCAAAGATATTCCTTTTAGATCACTAACTACGAATATTTACTAGCTAACATCCTTTTCTTCCTATGCTCTTATGAAAACCAATCCAATAAGGTCAAGTACCTAAGATATCAACATTGTCTTAATTTGTGGAGCCCTACAATGTCATGAATAGTACTAAGCTAAGGTCAATAAAAAGAATTGTAACAAAAAATATGTAATTTATATCCTTTGAGATTTGAATCTAGTATACCTGTAGCTTTGCACATTATATTTTATAGAACTTTACACTATATTTTTTCTTGTAGACACATAAAAATGTCACACTTATCCTTGTGCAGTGTTATTGATTAATCAATTTTGTAAAGCCCTCAAAATTTGCGTAATTTGCCTAAAATTTGTATTCATCCTATTTAAGCGCCTTTGGCCACTTAAGCCCCTTCCTCCATTTAGCCTCTGGTCACCATGTGACCACCCCTTTAGCCTAGCCTAGGGTCACCTCATCCTAGTCTACCCTTTGACTAGCCTAGCTTCCACCTAAGCCTAGCCTTTCCACCTCATCATGCTTATTCAATGCCATCAATACGGTGAGGATTTATCTCACCCATGTGCATTAAAGGAATTGATGATTCATCATCCACCATGTCATAAATGGGTGAATAATTTCCTCACCCATGCATTTATGAGGTATGGTGCACCCATGCCCATTTAATGCATGTGGGTGGATGAAGAATTTCTTCCACCTAAGAGAATTTATGAGGTATGGTGCACGTCTCCACCCCATAGGACAACTCATCCCTTCTAACCTTGGCCAAATTCTATATATAGAAGTTCATTTCCTCCATTTTCATAGATCACACATTTACATAATAAAACTCTACATAAATCACTCTAGCCTCCATTACCCAAAAATACCCTTTGCTACCAACCTCCATGGATGCTTTCATGTGCCTCTTGTTTTCTCATATTTTTTTGTAAACTACTCATAGGTGTAGATTCAAAAAAATACCAAACTTGGATAGGATCTTCCACAAGGCCATAAGAACCACTTCTTCAAAACAAGTTTTTGTTTAGTCAACACAAATTCGACCACAAGGATAGGTACTGTTATATTGGACCACACCTAGAGGTGCAGTTTCCTCTAGTGACCTATTTTAGATAGATATAGACCAACAGATCATAAATTTAGGTAACAATTACTATTTGTATATTTTTTGCACTTATTTTTAGCATTATAATCATGCAATAGACTATATTTATTTTTGTTTTATCTTTCATCAATAAGGTTCTAATTGTAATGGGTCCATAGGTGCTACTAAATCTATGGTTTGTATTGTGTAGGTTTAGAGGATTTATTTAGCTAGCAATGGTATGCATGCAGTAAACCCACTCCCCTTGAGGTGCTCATAGAAATCCTTGGTATCATTATCTATTCACTAAATAAATAGGGATTCCTCCTTGGATGATCCCACATTGTAGCCCATGCAACAAATTATGTAAAATAACCCATTTTTTAACACCCTTTGTATCATCAATGAAATGTTATGCTTTTTATGAGTACATTTTGGTGATCATAGTACCAAAAACTAGCATAGACCCTTAAAACCCTAATATACAAAATCATGTCTAAGGTAGAAGCCTTTTTATCTATGATCTAGAACCCTACGGAGGGGTATGGTTAGCTTCAAGACCATTCAAATCCATATGGTCACTAGAGAAATCCAAAAACTGGGTCCACTCTAGGTAGGTACCAATTTCTACATAGCACTCATAGCTATCACAACAATAGTAGACATTGTAGGTAGGTATAAGGTTGCACCCTTTGTCTCCCCACCAAAATTAATTTGCCTTATTAGGTTGAACCACCTCACAAAATGGTGTCCCAAGGTGTAATCATTCACCTCTCAATTCTTTACTCCTAACAAATTTAGTTGTTTTCTGTTTTTTCCCCTTCATTTAGTAGCTTAGTTTTATTTCCTTTCAATATAATTTTTTTGAAATAATTTAACTTGTTACCCCTCTGTTATTGTAGAAAATTTCATAAAAACACCTTTCTATAGCAATAGATCACTAGCAATAGAAAGATCCTCCAAAAAATCCCTCTATTGTGGACCATATAGACAGGTATGATCAAACTCAACCACACATATCCATATAGTAATTTTTAGACAAAAAAAACCAATAATCCAAATCCTATCAAGCATTCTATACAACATTTAAGCAACTTAGGACCATAGGTAAATACTTCTATCTCTTCTTTTCAGTCAAATTTTATTTCCTATTGTAAAATAATAATAAAACTTTTACAAATTTCATTTACAAAAGGCCCCAAATTGCTTTGGTCATATTTCAAAAGCTTCAAATTTACTTTCCTATTTTTAAAAGGTGCCAAATTGCTTTGGTCATCTTTCAAAAGCATCAAATTTCCCCTTTGTTTGGCTTCAGCATGCTCTTTCTTCTCATCACAATAGTATAGATTTATTTTCAAGGGTGATCCCCTTTCATGTTCTTTGCTTTTATACTTTACATTTGTCTTTTCAATAGCATAGGATAAGCACTTTGCAAAATGTTTGAAGAAAGTCTTCAATTTATTTACCTTTGTGAGTTTAGATGGATCTCAATTTGTTTCATACATGTAGCTCTAGGTAGACAACTGGTCATAACCTTAAGAGGTATATCTTGACTAGCATAGACAAATTTATGACTAAGTAAATCTTAGCATAGATTTTGCTTCCAATAGTAAATTTCCTCTCATGCCTTAACATAGCTTTATTTCACAATCAATTTCATTTCTTTGCTTAGCATAGACTTTATTTCAAATGCAACTTTATTTCTTTGCTTAGCATAAATTTCAATTTCAAAAGTAAATTTTCTTTCATGCGTTAGCATCAACTTTATTTCACATGCAATTTCATTTTTTTTCTTAGCACAAACTTTTTTTTTTTTTTTTTTTGAATTTACATGGTGGAATCGTAGTCGCCACGAATCCAGGCAGGCTGTCCAGCTTTTATGGCTGCCATAGTATTCTATGCTTTCCACACAAGAATTTTCCACATAGATCTTCGTGTAGTCCGCCCCTATAACCACCATGTCACAATCATTTTAAACCTTTTATGTTGCTGAAAGCACAAGGAAAGGGACAAGCATTCAGTTCGACGAGGCTCGAGATTTGAACCTTGGACATCCACCTCCCTTATGGGGTTTGGATGAACCAATTGGTCTACATATTGGACCTTCTTCGCGCAAACTTTATTTCACAAGAAATTTTAGTTATTTTCTTAGCATAGACTTTATTTGAAATGCAATTTCATTTCTTTGCTTAGCATAGACTTCATTTCACACAATTTCATTTCTTCGCTTAGCATAAATTGCATTTTCAAAATCAAATTTTATTTCATGCTTTAGCATAGACTTCATTTCATGCAATTTCATTTCTTTACTTAGCACAGATTTCATTTTCAAAAGCAATTTCATTTATTTCCTTAGCATAGACTTTATTACAAGAAATTTCATTTCTTTTCTTAGCATAGAATTTATTTTTAAAGCAATTTCATTTATTTGCTTAGCATAGACTTTATTTCAAAATAATCTCATTTTTTTACCTTTAGCATAAATTTTTTTAAAAAAATCAATTCGCTTAATCATCCCTAGCATAACTCTTATTTCAAAAGCAATTTACTTTCACAAAAATAAAAATAAAAATGCATTTGCAATCTTAGGATAGTTTTTTTTGTATACACATCTTAATTAACAAGAAAATCCTCACACACTTGCATGCACTACTAGTAAGGTGATGTTGTATTTCATCACCAACCATCAATTGATATTGGCAATGTTGTCTTTCATCTCCAACCATCGACTCACCCCCTAGCCACCATAGTAGCCATTCAAGTAGTTTTTTGGAATTCATCACCAGAAATATCATTAACCTTGGTATTATCTTGAGGTAGTTTAGGATAGATTCCCCCACTCACTAGGCTATATAATTAGTGAGTGTATAGTTGTCATTATTGACCAAGCCCACCGAAGGATGAAGCAAAAGTTTATTGGGATACTGTAGGTCTTGGACAGCATCACCTCTTGCATAAGAGGTTTCTTTTTTCCTCTTGGTTACCTTGAGCCATCTCCATCTTAATATTCCTTTGCCTTTTTTGCACTATCTCTCTTTACATACCTTTGGGTATATTTGGAAATGTGCATCAACATACCCTAGTATATTATATCCATCTACCACGTTTATTTGTTTTAAAGTTCTTCAAAACCTAAAAATATATCAAAACCATAAAAATATCAAATAAGCTCAAAAATCACAAAAACAAATCACTATCTAATCAATCTCAAACACATCAACACATAAATCATGTCTAAAATTGCATTCACCTTAAAACTATGTGTTCTTTGCAAAATAACTTGTTTGATTAGTTAGGTTCTTCACAAAGCTACCACAAAAAATAGAAAACCAAATCTATAAATAATCCAAAAATACTCATTTTCTATTTTTCCCATCATTCCATCCTCTGTAACCAATTTTTTATAGAATTGTATAGAGAGCTTTGGTCACACTAATAACCATACAAACAAGTATAGTTATAGACAATTACAGTTCTTTATTAGACCAAGTTCCAGCCCTCTTTCACAATCATCTACCTATATTTCACCTTTTCACTATGGTTCTTACCCGAAGCCAAGTTCATGAGCAAGAGTGATTAGCCATGAAGGCTTCTAGGGTAATCCATCCTCCTTCAACTAATTCATCGGGTCATATAGATAAATCACCCTCCACTCCATATCAAAATCCATCTAATATTTCTCATCACCCATACCTAAGTGACATGTCACAACATGGGCCTTTGTCACATGATCAATGTCTAATACATTAGGCCACCCACACTACTCTATCCAATCACCCTAGTGAGGGTGCCACTTCATCCCTCTCACACCAAGATGGACCATCCCTTTCCTCTCTTCTTCCAACACCATATCTTCCACCTCTTCTTTTGACACCTCATTTCTCACCCAACATGGCTTGATCAACTAGCATTACACAAGCTCCCTAACCCTCTTTTCCACATCATCCACCTTATCCCTTCTCTTATTCTTATCCCTACCAATTGTGGCCTTTCCATGTTATCATCCCCTTTAATATTTCTCATGCAACCCCAAATCCTCCTTCTATTGAAATTAAAAACATCCTAGACCAACTCAAAAACCTTGAACTACAATCAAGTCACTATGCTTGTCAACCCCCTAGGCAAGTGTTTTCTCCACCGCCACCTAACCAACCTATCATCAAACACTATATCCCTCCTCATCCATCGTGTCACTGGACTCCCCTATCATATCCATTGATCAACATATTCCAAATGTTGTATGACATAGGAAACCTCACTTTACCTGACATTAGACTAGAAAATCCCAATCAAGTCAAACCAAATTTTTACAATGAGCACCACTTCAATGCCTATCATCACCAATGTGGGGATAATATTAACGATTTCAACCACCTTAGAATCCTTGTTCAAGACCTGATTTATCAAGAGAACATCAAATTTTATAATACTCTCACCTCTTCCAACCAACACCTTGGTCTTTTAAAAATACATTACCCAAACTGAGAATGCCACAACCACAAATTGACGTCATGACTTCTCAATCTGTATCCCAAAAAATTAATCATATAAATAGCATCCCTTCCTACCAAGGTTTTTTTGGTATGATCAATCTTCTTACTAGCAATCAAAAACTTTTAGGGCAATCTTCCCCAATAAGATGATCACCTTTATTCACCCCCGTTATCATCCATTCTCTCCCTAAATTTACTCTCATTATTCATTCTACCTCATCTCTACACACTTGTTCATCTCTTTCTTGGATAGATTCCCTACCAATTTTTTATGGTCATGTACTAGTAGTTACATACCTTTGGTTGGTCCTTTTACTCCTCTCAACCTTCTTCTTTGCATCCTTTCTTTTCTCCCTCTCCCTTATTTTCATCATCATTTTTATCTTCTTTAAACCAATTTCATGTCTAGGGGAGTTTCCCTCTCTCAAACCAATTTTTTTCCTGGGGGAGTTTCCACTCCTAACCAATTCTCTCACTTCTCATATAATCATGTTAATACTACCAAACATCTAAATCAAAAGCATCAATTTCTAGGTTCTAAGGTTACTCCATTTGCGTCGCCATCAACAATCAATTGCCAGGTTGTAAGGTTGCACCCTTTTCTTCACCATAAATAATTGATTTCTAGGTTCTAAGGTTGTGCTCTTTTCCTCTCCATCAACAATTAATTTCTAGGTTCTAAGGTTGCACCCTTTTCCTCACCATCAATGATCAATTTTCAGGTTCTAAGGTTTAGCCCTTTGTCTCATCATCAATAATCAATTGCTAGGTTCCATGGTTATGTCCTTTGCCTTACCATCAACAATCAATTGCTAGTTTCTAAGGTTGTACACTTTGCCTCACCATCAGAATCAATTGTCTTCTTAGATAAACTCATCTTACATAAAAGACATTAAAAGGTGTACTCATTTTGACTCACCTAAAAATTTATGAAACTCAATTTTTTTTGTTTTTTTACTTGTCATAATCTTAGACCTTATTTTAGGTGAATAGGCATTTCATCTCAATTTCATGTTTGGGGGTGCTAATACCCCTTCTCATAAAATCAATTTCATTTATTGGGGTGTTTTTACCTCTTCTAATCAAACCAATTTTGTAAAATTCCTTTTCAAACTTTTATGTTTTTCCTTGTTTAAGGAATCAATTTGTAAATCCTCTCAAATTTTATGTTTTTCCTTGTTTAAGGAATAAAGCTGCAATTCTCTTCAAATTTTATGTTTTTCCTTATTTAAGGAATAAAGCTGCAAATCTCTTCAAATTTTATGTTTCTTCTTGTTTAAGAAATCAAGCTACAAATCCCTTCAAATTTTATGTTTTTTCTTGTTTAAGGAATCAAGATACAAATCCCTTTCAAATTTTATACTTTTCCTTGTTTAAGAAATCAAGTTGCAAATCAATAAATAGACAAACAAATGCAATAACAATTTGCAAAATCATTCTTCTCCCAAATTAATAAATCTTTCTCAAGGTTTTTTAATTCAATTAGCTCCTTTCTCATTTCTTTTTTTCTCTTCTCTCCATCAATATTTTCTCCTCTTTTCTTGAAACCTATTAATATCACCTTGTACATGATCAATATTTAAACAATCAATCTTGGAACCTATGTTTCTCCAAGAACTTTGCCTAAGACTATCACAAACCCTTCTTTGCTGGGGTAAACAAAAGAATAATTTATCTTCTCAATCAAACTCCAAAATTTATCTTCTCAATTAAACTCCAATCCAATCAAATATTGGTATACCCCATGCTTGTGAATGTATGGTTACTCATGAATTCCATTCATCAAGGTGGTAAAGATAAGACCACTTGTGATCGAATCATCATGATGATACTTTCCACTAGTTGGATGGATCACCCAATCAATCAAGCTCAACAATCTATCAAAGAAAAGTTTCAAGGATATTCATCCCTTCCATAATTGGGGTATCTTAAATTGTTCATGACTTAATACAATCTTGCATATCCTCCCTTAATAATCATTTCGGTGCACCAAAATTCATAATAAATCATGGGTCAACCGTAATAATCTAGCATCAATTCATCTTTCTCCCAGTCAACCACCAATAAGGTGTCATTAGTTTTTGCATGACATCATGTTTTCACACATCATAGTACAAAAAGAGGTAAATGTAGACACCTAAAAATATCACATTTATCCTTATACAGTACTACTAGTTAATCAATTTTGCAAAGCCCTCAAAATTTAAATATTTTATTTAAAACACTATTCATCCTATTTAAGACCCTTTGGCCACTTAAGCCCCTTTCTATGCTTAGCCCTTGGGCACCATGCAACCACCCCTTTAGCCTAGGTCCACCTCACCCTAGTCTATCCTTTAGCTAGCCTAACCTCTACCTAAGCCTAGCCTATCCTAACCTAGCATTTCCATCTCATCATACCCATTCAATACCATCAAGAGGGTGAGGACTTCTCTCACCCATATGCATTAAAGGCATTGATGATTCATCATCCACCATGCCATAAATGGGTGAAGACTTTCCTCTCCCATGTATTTATGAGGCATGGTGCACCCATGTCCATTTAATGCATGTGGGTGGATAAAAACTTTTTCCACCCAAAAACATTTATGAGGTATGGTGCCCTCCACCTCATAGGACACCTTAGCCCCCTAACCTTGGCCAAATTCTATAAATAGAAGTCCATTTCCTCCATTTCTATGGATCACACATTTGCATAACAAAACTCTACATAAATCACTCTAGCCTCCATTGCCCACAAACACCATTTTCTACCAACCTCCATGGATACTTTCATGTACCTCTTGTTTCTTCCTCTTATGTTGTAAACTGCTCAAAGGTGAAAATTTAGAAGATCGTCAAACTTGGGTAGGAGCTTCCATAAGACTAGAAGAATCACTCCTTCCAAACAAGTTTTTGTTTGGTTAACACATATTCGACTGTAGAGACAGGTATAGTCAGAATAGAATGTACCCAAGGGTATGATTCCCTCCAAGGATCTATTTTAGAAAGCTAAAAACTAATCAATCATAGATTCAAGTAGTTTTTACTATTTTTTCTATTTTACACTTATATTTAGAATTATAGTCATGCAATAGATTAGATTTCCTTTTGTTCTATCTTCCATCAACAAGATTTTTATTGTGATAGGCTCACATGTGCTAGTAAATATTTAATTTGGTCTATGTAGGTTTAGAGGATCTATTCAGTGAGCAATGGTACACATGTACTAAAATCTACTGAGATCCTCACAATAAGCCTTGGTGTCATTACCTATTCACTGAAGAAAGAGGGCTTCCTCCTTGGAAGATCCCAAATTGTAGCCCATGGGGTAGATTTTGTAAAAGGACTCATTTTGTAACACCCTTTTTATCATCAATGAAATGACACATTTTTATGAGTACATTCCTTAAGGACTAACTTTGATATTCAAATGCGTGCTTTAGTATATGCACATACATATATAAATTTATTCTTACATTCATCTATTTTCTTGTCATTAAATTTAATCTTGAATAGTGGTATTTATCTCAAATGTGCATAGTTTTAAAATTTAGCATTTGTTTTGGATGAAGTTTCAAGTTTTAAACTTACAATTAAAAATAAATGTAGACATAAAAAATTGACCCATTTCCTTAGTTTTCCTCCTAGAAAAGTAAGGTCATATTTGAGCTTAATTTTACCTAAAAAAATATGTTCCAAATTTCCCAAAACCTATACCATTTTATTAGGCTCGAAAATATCTTTCCAACGATATACAATAGGGCATATTTTACCTCAATTTTAATGCTAGAAAAAACTAAATTTATCCATTTTCCACCCTTTCCAACAAATTTGGACCAACCTGATGATTCAAACAATTTCGACATTTTTGGTTGACCCAAAATCATCCAAATCCCACGTGCATCTAATTTAGGTGCTCAGTTGGGATTTTGAACCTAATCTGGGTGAATCTAGATTCTCGACAAATTTGGGTGACCCAAATTTGTCCAAATCGAGCCAAAACCCAAATTGGCTTAACAACCTAGCCTATTCTCGCCTACCTCCCTGATTCCTCGACCTGCATCAAGCATTTAAACCCCCAGACCCCCCTAAATAGACTAATGGTGATAATTTGTAGGAAATCTTGATTGAAGAAGGAGATTTAGGAGCTTTGTTGCAGGTTGCAGGGAATATTCCAGCCTTTTGATCACCATTCTAGGAGCCCACAGACATGGCGACACATACTGTATACTCAGATCTGGTTTATACTTAGCTGCAATTTGATTTTTTGCATTATTTTTACAAATTTGGGTCACCCAAATTTATCATAAGCATACGATTTTAACCACTATTTTGTAGAACTAGCCGTTAGATTATTTTGGGTCACCCAAAATCATACATTAGCATATGAAATCATACATAGCGTACGAAATCATACCAGTTTCATATTGGGGGTAAAATTTTGATAGTTACATTATCAATTTGATTCAGATTTGCATTGTACTTTCTTATCTGCTTTTAGTACTTCACTACATATTACTATTGCTACTATATTTACTACATTTAATCTTTCATGTTTTGCATTAGATTAATTGATCATTTACTTTATTTATGGTTTGCTAAAAGAACCGAGGGGATTTGACTATTACAGATCATGATCTACTGTGACCTATGTAGATCCCCCATCCCTAATTCCAAATTTTAGTGTTGTATTGTGAAATTGTAGGTTTCTAGATATATTCAACTGACCCAAATTCATCAGGATGAATTTGGACGTACGAATTCATCCTATAAACATACAAATTCATCCTATCAACCCAAATTCATCCAAAAGCAAACATCCAGATCAGGTAAGGATCTAAACTTATTTTCTCATACTTTAGATTTATATTTCTCTATCATATAGGCATCTACATTTAATAAAAAAATAGAAAAGACCAAAAACATAGACTTTACTGCATTTTTCCATACTAGTCAAAATACAAAACACAAAACACAAAAAGAAAAACATGTTAGCATAGATCTTCATCTCTTGCTTCTTTACAAAACCATTGCATCTTAGTCAAACTTTACAAAGCTTTCTAGCTAGATCTGTATACTTTATTTTCATTTGAAATTAAAGTGCATATAGCTAGGTAGAAATTGCATTTTGGCCAAACCCTAGGTGTGTGCATTTAAAAGGAATACATCAAAAAATCCACTTTACCTAGGCATGGAAACCACCATAGAAAGTGTTTCCTGGTGAACCCTCACCCCATTCATCGACAAACACCAAGGAGAGTGCAACTCAAGCGCTTCTCATCTGAGATGCAGATCCATCATTTTCCCTCCCCCTTTTAGGTGTGGATCCATTAGCCTAGGAGAAAGGGGTGCAAAAATTTTGGGCCTACATTCTTTGGTGAACCCGACGTGAACTACACCATCATTGTAAACTTTATTTTTTTCCTTTTCAAAAACAAAACAAAAAAAAAAAAAATCTTTCTAAATGGTAGAAAATAGTCTTAAAGAGTCTTTCTTTATAGACCTTAGAAAAATGCTCATAGAGCAAGAAGTTGACCTCTTCTACAAAAATCATCATCCAGAACGTCAAGTGGACTTGTGGAAAAACTTTGGTATCATTGAGAATAGATCTGAAGAAATAAGAAAATTAAAAGAATTGATGTTACTAAAGCCTTAGGGCCAAGTTATTACTCTCCTTATTTTGAAATCAAAAGAAGTTGTGAATGTTGGCTTGCAAACAAATGAGCTAGTGTTCATTCAAACATCTATCCTTGGGATAACTATCTAGAAGAAGCATTAAAAGTCCATCAATTCTTAGCATACTTAGAGGACAATGAGGTAACCCTAGAACAAAGAAGAAGATATCACAAAGCACCTAGGGCAGTCCTCTTTCGAGACTATTGTTATGAATTGCAAGCTCAACCTTCTACCTCAGATACTAAGGAACTTACCCTTGTCCACTTCATCAACCTTCTAGTACATGATTTCTCTTTTGAGGAAGAACACTACATGAGTCTTGAAGATCTAGAGCCCATTAATGACATTCACAAGCTTTTCAAGGAAGATTAAATTATTTAGCATTGTTATCAAAATTCTGTAAATATTTGAGTTAAAGCATAGTAGATTGTTTTCTTTAAAAAAAAAAAACAATCAAAACAAACAAAAAAATAAAAAATAATCAAAACAAATAAAAAAAACTTTTAATTAGCATCGATAGGAAAGATGCCTAAAAATTTAAGGAGTGGTAAACAAGTGGCTACTAGCTTCGAAGATGAGTCAGAAACTACAAACCCTAATGTTGAAATAGAAATAGAAGAAATTCTAGAAGAACAACAATTACAAATAGAACAAGATGAAGAAAATGAAATAATCAACGATATTGACCCAAAGTTGGGACCTCAAGGGGACATTCATTTTCAATCTATGCAACACTTTTGTGATTTTTTAAATCATAATCGAGATTCCCTTACTAATGTGTTGGAAATAGAAGATCAACTTGCAAAGGGTGACTTCTCGATGGAAGCAGCTCTAGAAGCAGCTTTCCAACTTCACCCAAAACCTGAGACATATATAAATGCATCATTACAACATGACACTTATAATGATCATTCCTTAGATAATACCCAAAATATACCTCCTCAAGAAGATGATGCTCAAATGACACTACAACAACAACCTATTTTTGCAACTACCACAACCACTTCCACTCAAAAGCAACCTTCTCCATCTAATAATAATACTATTCTTTCTCAATATTTCCAACATCTATTTACTCAAAATGCTACTTCTCAAAAAAATAAAAATATGCAAATTCCCAATTCTCCTCGACAAAATACTCAACAAAATGTAGCTCCTTATAAACTCAAAAACCCTAATACTTCAAACACTAGGTACAATCGTGTCTCCATTTCCACTCCTTATATGGTAGCACAACAGACATATTATCCTCCACATAGCAACATAGTAGCACAAAATAGACATGATGAGCAACCACATCATCTTGAAACTATAGTAAAACAATTAGCTTCAAGATTGGATCAAATAGACCCTTATCACCCTACATACAACTATAAGGAAATGTGCAACCAACCATTAGATCCTATTGTTGCTGCTAGACCATACCCTAAATGTTTCCCCATGCCAGTTTTGCCAATTTATAAGGGGGTCGAAGATCCAATCGAGCATATTCGTATGTTTAGAACAACTTGTCATGACATTGCATATGATGATATGTTATTATTAAATATGTTCCCAAAAATTTTAGGAGGCATGGCATTGGAATGGTACTATCAATTGCCAACACATTCTTTAATAAATTTTGAAGAAACTGTAGAATTATTTGTACATCAATTTGGTGCTTACATAGAGAGACATGTCACAATCAAATATTTGTACAACCTTAAACAAGGAAAAGAAGAGAGCTTCACAGAATTTTTAGCTCGATGGAGGAAAATTCTAGGAAAACTACATTTCACTTTACCTCCAAGGGAAATGTTAGATATTTTCATTGGGAATTTACAAGAGCAATTATCCTATGAGTTAGCTACTACAACTGTAACATCCTTTGATCAAGCTATAGACTTGGCTAGAAGGGTAGAAGAAGCCCTAATCAGAAGGGGATAATTTAAAAATAAGGATGAAGACAAGTCATCTAAAAATCAATACAAGAACAAACATGTGGTAGGAGATGGGGTTACAGATAATAGACCCACTCCAAATGTTAATACCATAGAAACTACAAAGAAGTTTGTGTTAAAAGCACCTCAAAGACCTCCACTACGAAACTTCACAAGATTAAACCAACCTTTGACAATGGTCTTACCACAATTGGTAGAAAGAGGTTTGATAAAATTGCCAGAAATATGACAACCTGATCCCTCTCAACCTTGGTATAGACCAGACCAACATTGTGATTTTCATCAAGTTGATGGACATCCAACAAACACTTGTAAAATATTAAAATATTTGGTGCAAGACTTAATTGATGATGGAAATTTGGAAGTGGAAAGCCCTCCACCAAATAAAAACCCTCCAGTAGCAAATGCACAAAAACAACAGGCACAAAATGCCAATCAAGATTTAGATATATTTCAAAACCCTTTACCAAACCATGGTAAGGAAGTTGTAAATCAACTAGACTATAAGATTATTCCTCATCCAACATGTTATGTGGGAATGATTAGTGGTCACTTACCATCGCAACCTTTACAAACTCCCTTTGTGCCTACTCAATATGTTGTCACAATTGAGCCAATTCATGGAAGGACAATACAATTCTCATCCTTGAATCATATAGAAAGTGAAACTGAATCTGAGATAGACATTAGTTCATTACATTCTAATAGTTCAGAAGATGAATCAGAACCAATTTTACCCATCACAGATTCATTAACTCTAGAGGAACCATTTCCAAGAATGATAACAACCCGTCCTTCTTCACAACAACTTCTTCCCATAGAACAAACATCAAATGCTAGATCACAACTTGTTCAAGATGATCATCCCATTTCCCATCAATCAAACAACATTGTGGCTACAGTTGGAGCCATTACTAGACAACAAGCTCAAAACCAAAATTCTCAATCGCAATTACCTACAACTCAACCAAATAATGAGGACCAACAACCTTTTGTTCTGAAACCACCTTATAAGGGAAATAATGTAATTCAACCTCAACAAAAGGCTCCCTTTGATATTAATGAACAACTAGCTAATACAACAGCTAGGATTTCCCTCCTAGATCTTCTTAGAACTTCATCAGTTCATAGAGAAGAATTAATGAACACCTTGAGTCAAATGATGGTACCTCAAGACATAGAACCAACTGTTGTAGTGAATGTTGTAGCTTCTAAGGGAGTTGATTACATTGACTTTCATGACAAAGATATACCTCCACATAGTATGCATAGGGATAATCCCTTATACATAACAACATTAATTGGAGATGTAGGTGTTAAGAGAGTATTAATTGACAATGGTTCATCCTTAAATATTTGTACCTATGACTTTTTCAAAAGGTTTGGGTTCAAAAATGAAGATTTACGAAGAACTAAAATGATTATAAAAGCTTTTAATGATGAAACCCAAGAAGCTTGTGGTGTGATATCTATCCCATTACAAGTTGGCCCTAGAATATTGGACACATCTATCTTTGTTGTATCTTGTCCTACATCATACAACATCCTTCTAGGATGCCCTTGGATTAATGCAATGAGGGCAGTTCCCTCTACACTACATCAATGTGTCAAATTCAAATTTAAAAACCAATTGGTCACCATCCATGGAGATCCTAGACCCTTTGACATGTGTGCAATGGTGGAGCCTATTGATGTTCCATTTTTTCCAGCCTTATCATCATCAATACCTATTCCCTCTAAATCTTCTTCCCCAAAAATTGAACCTTTACCTTCTTCTGACACAACTATACCATCTAAAATTGATAATCCTTCTACCTCATATCCCCTCATAGATGAAACTTTAACAGACCTATCTACCATATTAGCACCTACAGAACAGGTAAATTTTGTTGTACAAGACTCCATTATTTTGTCCCAATTACCGCCATCCCCACGTACGATAGGTTTACCTCACAAACGAGGAAACATATATCATGTTGGAAGTTGTACTTTTATTTTTATAGGATGTTCTCCCGATAAAATTAACATCAAGAAAATGAGCTTTACGTTCGATGAGAATAGTTTTGCTCAATGTTACTTTTCCAACAAATATATAAAATCAAAACAAATGATGTGTGATATGGGTTATAGAGGTAAAGGCTTGGGTCCTTTTGAAAATGGTATACGTGAGCCATTTGAGGTTGAGGAATGGCCTACCCGATGTGGTATAGGCTATATCCCTACAAAATCTCAACCTTTCCCTTTTGATGATGATGATCATCTAATCACCTATGATGAATATTTAGAAAATAAAAAACATTTAATAAATAATAAGAAGAGAAGACAAACTCATTTTTCTTGCAATATGATTTCAATAGTCCATCCAAAAATGATTGCCACTCTGAAAGAATGTATAGAAGGAGATGTCTTTTTTGACACCTCCCTTGAAGAAGTCATGAGGAATGGTTTCTTCTTTGATGGGTCTATCCCATGTATAGCCCATGTTCACATAGTAACCCCACAAGAAGAATTAGCCAAATTATCCCTAGAAGAACTTCAAGAAATGGGTGTTTCACCCGCCCTCCTAAATTCGAAAGGGATTTAAATATTTTGGTAGAAGATATCTTGAAAATCAATATTGGAACAGAAATTAATCCTCACATGGTCAAAATTGGAGCTACCTTAAGTAAAGAAGAACAAATAAAATACATAGAACTTCTTATGGAATACCCTGATATCTTTGCATGGACATATGCAGATATGCCTGGCTTAGATCCTTCTGTTGTCATGCACCACTTAGTGGTGCACCCTGATGCTAAACCAGTGAAACAAAAACTTAGGAAAATGCATCCTAAAGTAGCCTTGCTAGTAAAAGATGAGTTGCAAAAGTTATTAGATGTTGATTTCATTCAGGCCATAGATTACTCTGATTGGATATCCAATGTCATCCCAGTAACCAAAAAAGAGGCTACTAAAATCAGAGTATGTACTGATTTTAGGGACATCAATGTTGCATGTCCCAAAGATGATTTTCCCCTTCCTAATATGGATCAAATCATTGATTTCATAGTAGGAAGTGGGATGTTATCCCTTATGGATGGATTTTTTGGATATAACCAAATCCGTATAGCACAAGAAGATCAACCAAAAACTACTTTCATTACACCTTGGGGGACTTTCTATTGGAAAGTAATGCCCTTTGGGTCTAAAGAATGCAGGAGCAACTTATCAATGAGCTATGACCTACGTGTTCCATGATATGATGTATGACATCTTACATGATTATGTAGATGACATCATAGCTCGATCCATTAAGGAAGAGGATCATATTCCTGACTTGCGATGAGTCTTTAATAGACTCCACGAATATAAAGTCCGCTTAAATCTAGACAAATGTGTTTTTGGAGTAAAATCAGGAAAATTATTGGGATTTATTGTATCTATGCGAGGAATAGAGATATATCCCATTAAAATCAAGGTAATCATTGATATGCCACCACCAAAAACTTTAATAGAACTCAGAAGCTTACAAGGTAAGCTCCAATCCATCCATCATTTCATTGACAAATTAGCGGATAAATGTCAACCCTTTCTTAAGTTACTTAAGAAAGATACTTTTTTTAAATGGGATGAAGAATTTCAAGAAGCCTTTGAAGCTCTTAAGACATATTTTCTTACACCACCAGTACTCGTTCCTCCTAGGCCCGAGCATCCTTTTATTCTATACATTTCTACCTCAGAACTTGCGTTAGGAGCAATGCTAGTGCAACATGATGAGGATAAGAAAGAAAGAGCCATTTACTACATAAGTAGAACTTTAATAAGCTATGAAACTCATTACACACCTTTAGAAAATCTTTGTTTAGTTATTGTGTTTTCTACATAAAAACTATACCACTATATGCTTAGCCAAAAAACTTATGTCATCGCAAAATTTGATCCATTATGATACTTGATGAGTAGACCCTATTTATCAAGATGAGCAGCAAAATGGGTTCTCACTTTAAGTGAGTTTGATCTAACCTTTATTGGGAAAAAATCCATTAAAGGGTAAGTCATAGCAGATCAACTCACCATTGTCCCTCTTGAGTCTACTCATCCATTGACAATAGAATTTCTTGATGAATGCCTTAATCTAGAAGGTGATTCTTTAGAATCATGGTCTCTATTTTTTGATGGAGCCCATTGTATGAGTGGTGTAGGTGTAGGTATTATATTGGTATCTCCACAAAAGCAACTTATCCCATTATCTTTTAAACTCTAATTCGCCTGCACAAATAACACAATAGAATATGAAGCTTTAATCCTTGGGTTACGAGTAACTTTAGCCTTAGATATTAAAGTCTTATCAATTTTTGGAGACTCGCAACTCATAGTGAATCAAATTAATGATATTTATCAAACCCGAGATGAGAAACTCATCCTTATAAAGAGTATGTTTTAAAACTTATCTCTTTATTTGAGAAAGTTACTATCGAAGCTATCCCTCATACTAGTAATCATTCTGTAGATGCTATGGCAGTAGTTGCTTCCCTTATCCCTTTGGAGTTGAATGATGATCATGCTACTATCATTATTCACCAACTCTAGGAACCCATAGCCAAAAATCTCCTACGAATGGGATATTTTTGGCCCTCCATGGAAAAATATGCCAATGAATATGTGCATAGATGTGAAAAATGTTAGAAGCACATGAATCTCATCCATGCTCCTACCCAAGAGCTTCAAGCTATCTCTTCCCCTTGGCATTTTTCAAAATGGGGCCTCGACATTATAGGGAAGATCAACCCAATGTCATCAGATGGTCATAAATTCATCATAACAACAACTAAATATTTTACAAAATGGGTAGAAGCTATGCCATTGGCTTCTTGCACAAGAACCCAAGTCTCTAAATTCATCTTTAATCAAATCATCTGTAGATTTGGGATTCCATCTACACTTGTTTCAGATAATGGAACTTGTTTAAAAAACAAAGACATTCAAAAACTTTGTGCAAAATATAAAATCCAACATAGATGGTCTACTCCTTATTATCCGCAAGGAAATGGCCAAGCTGAAGCATCCAATAAAACTCTAATTAAAATACTAAAAATATTGGTTAATAAATCAGGACGAGATTGGCATACTCAATTATATCCTGCTTTATGGGCTTATCGAACTAGTGTTCGAACCCCTACTGGCGCTTCACCTTTTGTCTTGGTATATGGCACTGAAGTCGTATTTCCTTTTGAGCTTGAAGTCCCTTCTTTAGGTCTTTTACTTCAAGATGCCGAAGTAGGAGATGAATATCATGTTGGATGACTAAGCCAATTGGAATTACTAGATGAAAAGTGTATAAATGCCTTAGAGCACCTTCGCTCATATCAAGATAAACTCAAAATATCATACTCTAAGAAATTTCATACTCGATATTTTGAGATTGGAGATCTAGTTCTTAAAGAAAATCAAAAAAATACAAATGCTCGAACTGATTTAAAAGGAAAATTTCAACCAAATTGGCTAGGTCCATTCATCATCACTACAAAATTTGGATCAGGTGCATATCATTTGGCTACCTTAGATGGAAAAGACCTTAAGGAACCAATGAACATCATGCATCTTAAAAGATACTATGCATAAAATCAAGAAATCTCACCATTGTACATAGTTGTAAATACCTTGTATATAAATTTCTTGCATCTAATTCAATCATTTTATTTAAATCATCTTCAACTTAGTTGCATTTATCTATGAATTTATTCAAATTAAATTGTGATTCAATTGCACATATATCATATGGTCACATCCAATTATTATTCTACTTATAAATTTAGACCGATGTTGTCAAAATTCATAGTTAATTTTGGTTTACTTCGAAAGAATTCAAAAATTATCTTGAACCACTCACCAAAATACACATTTTAATAAAATCTTGATTCTTAATATTGATTATAAATCTCTCTTGAACCAAAAGCACTATTGCTTCACTAAATAAATTTTGAAGTTTTGGGAACTGATCTTGCCACTTTTTGAACCAAAACACACTTACACACATTAAAAATGATTTTGCACAAGGGAAGATGATGCTACATAGTAGTCCTAGCTCCTTAAGCAAAAGGTTTCCCTTGCTATCCTATTATGTGCATGGTCTAGAATACTGAGAATTGGAAAAAGGACAAGCTCCTCCCTACCCAAATAAAATCCCTTGCTCTTTGTCTAATCTGAGCAAGTATCCCTTGAAAAAAAAAAAAGAAAAAAAAAGCAAAAGAAAAATACCTTTTACTACAAAGAAATAAAATCCCCTTGTTCAAAAAAAAAAATGAACAAGAATCCCTACTCAAAGAAATCAAAAGAAAATAAGGGGGTAATGAGCTTGAATCCCTGGAATTCCTCAGTTATTTGAACACCATGGGGTGATCCTCATTACAAGAATGGGTTGAATGAATCCTGCCTGGCAATAGGGTAGTCCTTATGCATGGTGACATGTCTATCACATTAGCGACCTTATTTTGTATAGACCAATGTCAGCTTGTGGATTAGCTAGCTTTTGGTAGCTTGTATTACATAGTAGTTAAGTCTAACTGAATGCATACAATCATGGTAAATGAACTCCTCATTTTGCACACACATTGGTTCTTAAAGTTGGTTTGCATCACTACCTTACTCAAAATTGGTAAATGAACTTCATAAGCACACACATTTGATCCTTGAGAGATTTTGTATCATAATTAAGGTCAAGATGGAAAATGAATACACAAATCACACATTGGTTCTTGATAAATTTGAGTTCATCCTAGAAATGACCAAAATTCTCCTTGAAGGTTGATTAGCAAACGTCATTATTTCATCATGGATTTGTATGACTATTAGCATATGCAATTGGTCCTAAAAAATAGTTAATATTGCATTTTCATACCTATCACTTAGCATAAATGCTTCCATTTTACTATATTGCATGATTGCTTATCATTTACAAAAACTTGCATTTGATCATACATAATCACTTTCTCATATAACTACATATTGACTTCGCGATGATGGCATGAGACAACCCTAATAAAATATTTCTATTTACTTCACACTAGGAATCTTATGCCTAGCGCAAGTCCTCTACCCAATTTTTCATGCTTAGTCACCTTCATCTTACTTCCTTTTAAGATTAACTTAGAATTAATCTTAAAAATCATAAAACACTTTTCATCAAACTTATCACTTTTAAAACAACAAAATTTCAAAATTATTTTGTTGACCACAACCCTTTGATGTTAACAATATGGTAAAATCTCATACAGGATCCGCTTAACGACCAACACGAGGGGCAACCTCCATAGATGGTCATATACAAGCATACATCCTCGAGATATATTGTTAACTGATCAAAATCAATAGGGTTCATTTTCAAAATATTCTCTCCTTTACAAAAACTTTCAAAATACACTACTTATCATCAAAATCTACAAATTTATTTTGACCACAACCCTTTGATGTTAAAAATATGGTAAAATATCATACAGGATCTGCTTAACGACCAATGCGAGGGGTAGCCTCCATAGACGGTCATATACAAGCATAACATCCTTGAGATATATTGTTAGCTGATCAAAATCAATAGGGTTCATTTTCAAAATACTTTTCTTCTACAAAACAATCCAATCACAAAACATTACAAAATTTCAATTTCATCAAATCACACCTTACTTTTTCCATATCTTGATTAAGCATGATAAAAAGCACATTAAAAATCAGAACATGATTAAAAGCATGATTATGTAGATCATCAAAAAATAAATCATATTTTGCATTACATATACACATCAAAATAAAAGGTCAAACAAAAACAAAAACAACAGTATGATATATAATCATCATATAATTAGATCATTCAAAATGTGTATCAAAATCAACATGCATTACCATATAGATCATTTACAACATACATCAAGAAGCAAAAAATTGTATAGACAAAGCAATTTACCATTTAGTCGGATCCTTTCAGTTACTCCATCATTATCTCTTTATCAATCATTTCGAGTTTCATTAGGAATGTGATATTCCTCATTAAACTCGAGGGGGCATCCTAGCCAGTAAATTTATAATCACTTTACAAAAACATCAATTTCTCATGAACCATCCATTTTAAACCATCTAATCCTTTTTGTGCATGTCAATCATTATCACTTCTACTCAAGATATCTACACCTTTCTTTGACGCATTTATTATTCATAAATACGCCAAAGAGGGGGTAAAATGTAGACATGAAAAATTGACCCATTTTACTTAGTTTTTCTCCTAGAAAAGTAAGGTCATATTTGATATTAATTTTACCTAGATAAATCCCCTTAAAATTTCTTAAAACCTATACCTTTGGATCAGGCTCAAAAAGAGATTTCCAACAATATATAATATGACATATTTTTCCTCAATTTTTGTGCTGGAAAACACTAAATTTGTCTATTCCCCCCCTCCTTTTTGATAAATTCGGACCAACCTGATGAATTCGGATGGTTCAAATATTTTTGGCTGACTCGAAAACATCAAAATACCATGTGCATATAATTTAGGTGCTTATTTGGGATTTTGAACCTAATCTAGGTGAATCCAGATTCTCAACAAATTTAGGTGACTCAAATTTGTCCAAATCAAGCCAAAACCCAATTTGGCTTAACAATCTGGGTTATTCTCACCCACCTCATTGATTCCTCAACCTACACTAGGCGTTTAAACACTCAGCCCCCCCAAATAAACTAATGGTGATAATTTACAGGAAAGTTTGATTGAAGAAGGAGATTTAGGAGCTTTGTTGTAGGTTATAAGAAATATTCCAGTCATTTGATCACCATTCCAAAAGCACACAAATATGGCAACACCAACAACACACTCAGATCAGGTTTGCATTTAGCTACAATTTGTTTTTTTACATTATTTATACAAATTCAGGTCACCCAAATTTGTCATATGCGTCTGATTTTAACCAACGTCTTTTGCAGGACTAGTCATTGTATTATTTCAGGTCACCCGAAATCATACGTTTATAGTATGAATTCATATATTTAGCGTATGAATTCATATGTAGCGTACAAATTCATACATAGTGTACGAAATCATACCAGTTTCATATTGGGGGTAAAATTCTGATAGATATCTTGTCCATTTTATTTAGATTTGCATTATACTTCTTATCTGCTTTTTGTATTTCACTGCATATCACTGTTGTTACTGTATTTACTGCATTTATTCTCTCATGTTTTGCATTAAAATAGTTATTCATTTATCTTATTTATGGTTGGCTAAAAAAATCGAGGGTATTTGACTATTACAAATCATGATCTATTGTGACCTATGCAAATCTCCCATCCCTAATTCCAAATTTTAGTGTTGCCTTGTGAAATTGTAGGTTTTAGATGAATTCGACTAACCCGAATTTATCAGGATGAATTCATTCATATGAGTACATCTTGTAAGCGTACTAATTCATCTAGTTGATCTGAATTCATCCAAAAGTAGACATCCAGATTAGGTAAGGATTTAAACTTGCTCTCTTATATCTCAAATTTATATTTCTCTGTCATATAGGCATCTGCATTTAATCAGAAAATAGAAAACATCAAAAAACATAGGTTTTATCGCATTTTCCTTATTAGCCAAAAATACAAAACATAAAACACAAAAAGAGAAACATGTTAGCATAGATCTTCATCACTTGTTGCTTTACAAAAACCACTACATTTTAATTAGGCTTTATAATATTTTCTAGCTAGATTTGTATACTTTGTTTTCATTTGAAATAAAAGTGCATATAGTTAAGTTAGTTGCATTTTGGCCAAACCATAGGCGTGTGTAATTAAAAATAATTCATCAAACACCCACTTTACCTAAGGTGTGGAAACCACCATAAATTTTTTCCTGGTGAACCCCACCTCATTCATCAACAAACACCAAGGAGAGTGCAAGTCATAGCGCTTCTCATATGATATGCAGATCCTTCATTTTCCCTCCCTCTTTCAGGCATGGATCCATTAGCCTAGGAGAAAGGGGTGCAAAAATTTTGGGCCTACACTAAACAAAAGCAAAGGACCATATTTTTCCTAAATAAATTATATGAATTTTAAAATTATTATATACACTCTAATACATTATAGAATTATACTCTTATTCCTCATTTTATTTAGAATGGTTTGTAGATACTTTGTTAGCATATAAATAAGGTATTGTTATATTTTTAATATTTTAATATTATGTTTGTTATAGATTAGTAAGATAATTATTATTTTTGGATACATAGGGGAGTTGGTTACATCCATATTATTTTTAGTAACTACCAAGTGCAGGGTTCAAACCACAAGGGTTGCTCCCAACAAGCCTATACCACCTCATTATTGTTGATTTGATGTGAGGAGGAACACCAATCACTCAAGATTTGTACCATCATATTCAGTCTAGCACACACTCAAAGGATTTAGATCATACTACTACCTTTGCAATAAGCATAACCTTGAGGTTTGAACCTAGGTCTCCTCTTGGTAAGTTCCTAGCCAGACATACAATTACCGATCCACCTAGCCCTTGGGGGTCTAAGTAATACAATAATTGTTCATATTTACTTTTCATATATCATATCATTGATCAATTATAATATAAAATTAAATATTTTTAATATTTTATTTTCATATATTTATACTACCAAATTACCTTACATGTTCTATTCAACTTTTAATCTCCACGATATGAGACAAAATCTAAGCTTCCCCCAACTTGATCATTCTTCAATTCATTTTTCCACACAAAATATCTCATATTTTAGGAGCCATATCTTCATAAAGGGTTATTCAATTCAACTGATTCTTGGACCAAAATGTGTAAAATTTGAATAGCTTTAGAATGAGTGATCATATGAGATAATCCAAGCAATATTAAGGAAGATACGACCTTGTGAAGTCAACCATCCAAAATAAGAGCAATGACAATTTTTCAAGTCACGAGAATCAAAATTATAAATATTTTTCAGCTAGGGTTCGGATTATGGGAAGAACAATGAAGGGCTAGGACTCAAGTGAGGCAAGATATTCTATCTAGACAAATAATTTTTTAGCTAAGTTCTTTTTCTCTTTCTTTATCATAGAAATTGTGCAAGCAAATTATTATAATTTTTTTATCAAATATTATATTTTCTATAGGACATTTAGATAAATTTCAATAGATTTTGATTTTTAGTTTTCTTTCCATGGATTGATTTATAGTTAAATTCTTAAAATTATCTCTAGTGGTAGATGTTAGTGAGCATAACTTAGAGAGATCGTCATTGCTCTAAGATAGGGTAGTTTTTTGGTAAATTTAATGGGTATTGGCCAGGGGCTTTAGCCTTGAGAAAATGAATTAATAGGAGTTGGAAGTCTCCAGGAGTGATTCTATCCTTTCTTACCAAAGGTTTCTCTCTAGATATTTTTTTTTCTAGGGAAGAAAGAGAAAAAATCCTAAAAGGGGGTCCTTGGTTTATGGGAAGAGCAAGACTCTTCCTTACCCACTGGTATGAAGGATTTTCACCTAAAAATATAAATATATCCCTAGTACTAGTCTGGGTTAGGATGTTTGGGTTACCAATTTAATATAGGGAATAGATACCTTTAAGGAAATAGGCAACACTCTAGGAGAATTCCTTGATATTTTAGATAAAACAAAAGATGGATTCTTGGCTATTTATGCTTGGATATTGATCATGATTAATATAAGTAAATCTTTACTAGAATAAATATTTTTTAAGTATGGGGATAAGATACGGATCTAAACCATATATTATGAAAAACTATTTTTTAGATGTAGAAGATATCATGAGATGGGGCATATTGAGATATCATACCCTAAGGAGAGCCTAGCAGAATCTTATATAGAAAATCATAAGAGAAACTTACAAATGGTTATGGATGAAGATGGTTTTCAACTTCTAAAAAATAGATCTAGAAAAATGAAATAAAATAAATAGTGGAGATCAGTAAGGAAGGATATTAGAAGAAATACCAACTCTTTTGAGGCTTTAGCCTATGAAGAAAAAGTAGATCAAAGCTTAGAGAGCATAGTACAATAGTTTCAACATATTAACAAGGAATCATCTATTCAGTCTGATCTTTATTTAAGGAATAATATTCTCGATGAACCTAAGGAATGTGTCTCATAATATCTTAAGACTCTCTTGAAGTACCATGCATCATTCAAGAAAAAAAAATGGTAAATAAAATGCAGTTTCAGAATTTAATAGCTCTGCCATTATTAAGGAAATACTAGAAAATGAACAAGACAAGTCAAAATATTCTATAATAGAGCCAAGAGAGGATAAATATGATGAGAAACAAAAATTGAAAGAATATTGAGGAATATAATAATAAGACATACTCCTAATATAGGCAAGAAAAAAGAGGAAAATCCTCAAATTATCAAGCAATATCCAGGGAAGCAAGAGCAAACATAGAGAAAGTAACATAAACTAAGTTGGTTGAACTTATCTTTACCAAAAAATAAAATGATATAGTAATACGTAGGCAGGGCCAAAATTCCGTAATGAGACATGATTATCATCTCATGGAATATAAGGGGTGCAAATGCCCCCTCAAAGTAGAGGTTTATTAGGGACCTATGTTTAAGTAATAAGCCTGATATTCTTTGTATCCAAGAAACTAAAATGACAAAAGAAGAAGTTTCAAAAACTATGAAAGCGGTATGGGAAATATGTGAATGGGATGCTATGAATTCTAAAAGAGTGGCAAGAGAAATTATAACTTGTTGGAATCCTTCTAGAACCTCTTGTGTAACCATTCATAAAACTAGGCATTGGTTAGCCTTTTTAGTCATTTGATACCTTTTAGATATTCATTTTATCCTTATCAATGTATATGGAACTACAACTCATTTAGGTATATTATAAGTCTAGGGTAAGATTGAATCTTTTATGAGAAGTAAAGACCAAGAAATATGATTCATGATCATAGGATATTTTGATGCCATAACCAAGCTGGATGAAAATTTGGGGGAATTAGGAAATTAACCCAAAGTTTGAAATATTTATCAGCTTTTATTCAAAACAATAACCTATGGGAGGTTGAGTTTGAATAATACAACTATACTTGGACCAAAAACAAGAGAGGCCATAATATAATAGCAAAATAATTAGAAATATGCATTATCTCAGATCATTGGCTAGATGAAGGAACTTGTGCTAAAAATAATACCTTAACAAGGATTAGTTCAGATCACTGGCCAAAAAGAGTTAAAATGGTGGTTAGTGAATTCAAAAAAATATCATATTTTAAATATGAGAAGATGTGGGAATGCCATCCTCAATTTTCTAATATGATAGCTCAAACGTAGAATTCTTTAGGTAATGGTGGGTTGTATGCTATTCCAAATCAAATTAAATCTATGACATCTAGATTAAACAATGGAACAAGAACACTTTTGGAAATATTTTTGAGAAGAAAGAAGAACTAAAAGATAAAATCTCAAAATTCTAAAAAGGTGAACATAATAATCCAATCTCAGAGGAAAGGAAGTTGCTTAGTGAATATCATAATATTTTGAGTACATAAGATAAATTTTGGAGTTAAAATCAAGACAAGCCTGGTTAAAAGGAGATAAAAATACAACGTTTTTTCATAGGATGGCAATAGTACATAAATAAACATCTAGAATTAGTATAATTAAATCAATATAAGGGGTTTGTATTGAATACCATAGTGATATTATAAAAGAGGCTAAGTATTTTTATCATAATATTATAGGATCAGAGGAGACTGAAGTTCTTAATGATAAACTTATTCAATATGTTCCTTCAGTTATAACGAATTATGACAATAGGAAATTGATGGAGCCTATTACTCTAGAAGAAGTTGATTTAGCTATTTTCTCTTTTAATAAGGATAAATCCCCAGGTCCAGATGGGATCTCTATAGCTTTTTACCAACATAATTGGGATATAGCAAAATATTCTTTATTAGTGTTAGTGGAATAGTCTAGGGTAAAACAATACATACCTTATAAAATAAATGCAACATATCTTACCTTAATTTCAAAAAAGAAGGATGCTAAATTGTTTGATTCTTTTAGACCCATAATCCTATGTAATATGGCATATAATATTATCTCCAAAGTGATGATAAATCGATTAAGGCCATTGTTAGACAAAATTATTTCAGAAGAGCAAGGAGGATTTGTGAAAGGGAGATAAATTTTGGATAGGATCATAGTAGCTCATGAAGTTATACATTCAATAGCTTCAATAAAAGAGAAAGCAATGATATTAAAACTTGATGAGTAAATCCTATGATAGGGTTAAATGGGATTTTATTTTTGCAATTTTAAAAAAGTTTGGATTCAATAAGAAATGGGTTAGATGGATTAAAGCTTGTGTCTCTATAGTTTCTTATTCAATTTTGGTCAATAGGTTAGTAACAAAATCTTTGAAAGCCAAGAGAGGCCTTAGACAAGGAGATCCTCTATCTCCTTATTTATTCATTATTATGGCAGAGGTTTTGAGTAAGAACTTAAAGAAGGCTTATAAATTTGGGCTTATAAGTGGAATTTAAGGTTAGTAATAACATCGACAACATCACCCATCAATATTTTGTAGATGATACAACTCTTTCTGGAAGGGCAAGGATTAATGAGGCCAGAGCTTTGAATAACTTTTTAAATGAATATGAAAGAGCATTAGGGAAAAAAGTTAATAGGACAAAATCCAAACTTTACTTCCTTAATACTCCTACTAATATCAAAGCAAGAATTTCTAGGTTAATTCAAATGGATGAGGTAAATTTACCTGCAACTTATCTAGGGATGCCTTTATTTGATGGGAGAATAAGGAGAGAATTATGGAATCCAGTTATTAGTAAAGTTTAGAATAAACTTCCAACTTGGAAAGGAATATGGGTATAATTAGTAGGAAGAGTGCAGTTAATTAAGTTAGTCTTTATTCCCAACATATCATATGGTATTGTATTCTATGCCAAAATCAGTTGGAAAAAGTTAAATCTATATTATGTGATCATTTTTATGGTCAGTTTTACATGATAAAAGGAAATTTTATTTTGTGAAATGGAGCAAGGTATGTGATGTTAAAACTAGGGGAGGTCTTGGTTTAAGAGTTCTTACAAATGTAAAATTAGCTCTCAGGGAAAATTTTATCAGGAGATTGTACAAAGAGAGTCAAAGAAAATGGGAAAGAATTCTTCTAAGTATGTTTATCTGAATGACAATGGTTAAAAAAAAATATTGATCTTATGATTAAATGTTTAATATGGGTGGTGGGAAATGGAGAAATTTTTTCTATTTGAATGAATACTTGGTGTGATAAAAAACCACTCAATTGAGATCCAATTTTGAAACCTTGGATGAGATCGCTTCAAGACAAATATGGTGATAGGGTTTCAAACATTTTGTACAAATATCAAGAAGGAAGATACAAATGGAAATAAATTTGTTTTAGGAGTATACAATACATTGATGCTAGGAGAAATTTGAGTAGAAAGATAACAACTATGATTATTTTGAGGGAAGCCAAGGATAAATAAATTTGGGAGTTGAATAGCTCAGGATAATACACAACAAGAAGTGGATATAATGTACAACATCAACAAAATAATAATATCATTAGAATATAGAGAGATATTTGGGATAGCCCAAGCATTCCTAAAGTTAAAATGTTTTTTTGGCTAGTAAATCATAGAAGAATTTTATCCTAGGATAACCTTATGAAAATGGGTTTTCATGGTCCCTCTCAATGTATTTTTTGTAAAAATGAGGAGAGTATAGATCATCTCTTGTGACATTGATCAATAGTCTAGAATCTATGGCAATGGATTCTTAATGTATTTTGTAAATGCATGGTGATGAATAGTAGAATTGAATATTGGTTAAAGCAATGGAAAAGCACTTATAAAAGTGGGGCTTTACAGACAATATAGAATATATTAAAAGATACAATACTTTGAACTATATGGTTAGGAAGGAATAGAAGAACATCTAAATGAAAGGAAAGTAGTTTAGAAGTAATCAAAAGGAAGATATATTTAGCCATAGAGGAATCTGAACCAACCCTATCAACTCACCCAATCCCTAATTTGGAATCAAAGAGCCTTGATAGATGGAATCAAGTCATTAAATGGAATTATGATGTTGAGTACAAGATAAGGAAAAATAAGGAAAAAAATATAAAGTGGAAACCACCAGATTTGTAGTGGGTTAAATTGAATTTTTATGGAGCTTCTAAAGGAAATCTAGGACCAGCAGGAGAAGGAGGAATAATTAGAAATAATAGAGGAGATATTTTATCACATTATGCTTTCAGTTGTGGAATTAAGACAAATAATGAAGTTGAAGCTTGAACGAATTTAGAAGGGTTAAAAATATGCAAACAAATGAAATGGAACAGATTATGGATGGAAGGTGATTCTATCATAGTAATAAATGTAATTTTGAGGAAAGCAAAGGCTCCTTGGAACATACAAGAGATAATTGTGGAAATTCAAGATCTTGCTAAATATTTTGAAGAAATCGGGTTTACACATACATTAAGGGAAGGTAAAAAATGTGTAGATAGGCTAGCCAATAGAGGGGTTTTGATTAAGGATCATAAATTTAAATTCTCCTTTCCATGGTTAGAGGAAGTAGTAATTTTAGTTGAAGCTAACAAGAAAATGTTGATTGCCTAAATCAATAAATGATTAAGTTTTACTTTAATATTTTTCATTGGTAATATCTACTTTATTTTATAATAGTAATATGTTTTCATATAGACTATTTATTAAAAATTTTGTGGTTGCACTTGTATTTTAGGAAGAAAACTGGAAATCCATATTTGGTAAAGTGAACTATAATAATGTGATGTTTTGGAAATATTACTCTACTAAGATGCGAGGCATAAATAGTAGAGGTGAAGTTTTGGTATTGTGAAAAATACTATAGGAAAATTTCAAGAAGGATGTTAAGTTCTAGAATATTTGTATTCATATAGAAATTTGAAAATATCGAGAAAATGAAAATCTAGAATTCATATATTTTATGTAAATTGATGTAGGGTTCTAGATATAGCATCTCAATTGATATGAGAAGTGTATATATTTGTAAAATCGCAATCTCTAAATAAGAGAGTTGTAATTTGTCAAGGGTAGGGTACCCGAGTACAACCCCTTATTATCCAACAAAAATATATATATTTATATATAATGAGGTGTATTAAATATTTGTAAACCTTACAGTTATTAAAATGTATTTTATAGATAGATAATATCATTGTTTTTATGCTACATTATAAACCAATCATTTCCTATACTCTAAAATTAAAAATATATATATTCAATATTTTAAAAATTAAATACTTTTATTCCACTGTTACTAGTATTAAATATTTTCTCTTATTATTTTTAATATTAAGTTTCTTACCTTAATATTATTAAGCTAAAAGTTAATTTCTAAGGTCCATGATAATTGCATATATTAGACCACCTTGTACTCATTTGGATCCACTATGTGTGAGAGGAGGCACTTATGTTATGCTATCCACCTAAAGGGCATACATACCCTACCCCATGTATCCAACCCTTCACTTTTAGGCCCACTTATAATGTATGAATATTATTATTAAATACTAGTATTAAGTTTATAAAGTATAAGGATTCCTCCATAAAAAATATTTAATACATCTTAGTGGCATGGTCTAATCCCTACATTTTTTAGTACATTATAAGTTATCTTTCTAATCCTTTAAAGTGACCTAACTATTTATATTTTTTAAACAATGAGGACTTATTTGTTTTTTTTCTAATATAGAACTTGTTAAAGTTTATCTCCCTGTGTATAGTTCCCATGATCCCACCACTCATTTCCTTTGTATACATGTCCTATAATCTTCTTCTATGTATGCAAATTCCCATTTATCTTCAAACCAATCCCATAATTTCCAATCACTAGCCAACTTTTCTGCCAATTCACTATCATCAAAGATAAGTTTCTTCGTACACAAAATATGTAGATCATGAATATTTAGATGATAATAAATAATAAAATGTATCATTAAATGAAGTAATTTATAATATTTATGAAGACCCAAAACATGGTGATGAATATGAGTACCATATCAAAGTGGAATTCATTTTCATGTTTCTCCACATCCTCTTTATGCAAGAGGACATAACAACAATGAAAAATTATAGATTTTTTCCTTCACTAAATTTGTTTTAAAAAATATATTTTTAGGATTTAGAGCAGTTGGAAATTTGCAAAAAAATTCAATGGGTGGGCTCATAAACAATCTATGGTCATTTTATGGGTGTACCACACCATGATCTTTGTAATGGGTATGCATAATAAGTGTAGTATATGGAGTCAAATAAGAGAAAAAAGGTCAAAAAGTAATAACCTAGACATTATAAGTCATGATACAAAGGTATTTTCCTTGTAGGAGTTTTTTCTTTAGATGAGTAACATATTAAAGTAACAATAAACATACAAACTAAGTATAGGAACTATCTTTTTATGCATTAATATATAGTCTAAAAAAATTAAAAATATTTGACCACTAGAATAATATTGAAAAAAGACTAAATACTATTCATATTATAATATATCCTAATCAAGAAGAACTTTCTAATTTCAACTAACACAAATGGAATATCGACCAACAATCTACATTTAAAAGCATGTTCTAATGCTAACCAAACATGATATTGTCATAGACCTATCACTAGTCACCCCTTTGATTGATTTGACCAAATTGCCCCTTTGTACCCAAATTTGAGGCAAAAGGACCCCATCAACTTTGTCCTTACAAAAACTTGACCAAACAACCTTTATATTTAATTTTGAAAGCTTTCCAATGAGGATAGACATGACCATATTTGACCCCATATTTATGGCCAAAATGGCTTGAAAAAAAATTGGTTGCCTATTCCCAATTTAGGTGGTGAATTTACAAAATGCGAATACACCACCTTAGGTGGCAAATTCAAATCCTCCACCTTAGGTGGTGTATTTGCAATGACTCCTTTTCCTATCCAATTTTGACTTTCCTTGCCAAATTTGACCTCTAATAGTCAAATTTGTTGATAGTGAATTTTTAAGCGATAAATTTACATCTGGCATATAGCCAATATTACAGTCCCCCTAAAATTTCTTGTAATATGTATTTAGCCCTTCATGCCACATCCAATCATCCCAAATGACTATCAATCAGGAAAGTTTAGTCTTTAGTCTTAACTCTCAATCAAGTCTTTTGAATTGGTAGTTAGACTCCAACCACCCTACCTGACTACCAATCAGCCTATGTGACTACAAATTAGGGTAGTTAACAAGTAATCAATATCCCATAACTCATATTGACTTGATACCTCATACCTCTCCCTGGTAGCTTCCAATTTATATAAATTTGACCCTTTAGGGTGGTATTTTTATCATCACTTCTTCATGTAACAAAGTGTTGCTCATATTTTATTTAAATATCTTTTAAGATATCAAAAATCTACTATACATTGTTCTTTTAACTAGGGGTACCAAAATCTACATATCACTTCAATCAATAATTCAAATCCAATCAATAAATATTCAACATTCAATATTTGGTATCATAATAAAAATTTTGCTAGGCAATAAAACACTCCTTAAGCACCTTAGCTTAAGGGTGGTAACTTATCACTATTTTGAAATGGTACATATACTATCATGGGACATCACTTAAACCCTATGTAGGGTGAATCATTATCAAAATTTGGCCCCTCCTACCATCCATAAGACACAATTCCCCCTTTACCTAGGAGCATTGAATTTAAAAATAATTATACAAAATTATAAATTAGTCATGCATGTGCTTTTAAATAAGCCAATCAATTATGTTTCTTTAAATAGGTCAATCAATTACGTGTCTTTAAATAGAACAATCAATCTTGGGATTTTGAATAAGCAAATATTTTATGCACCTTTAAATAGGTCAATCAATCATGTGCCCTTAAATAGGCCAAATAATTATGTGACTTTAAATAGGTCAATCAATTATGTGATTTTAAAAAAGCCAATCTATTGTGTTTTTTTAATAAATAAATTAAATTATGGGCTTTTAAATAAGTTGACTAAGTATGTGATTTTAAAAAATCTAAGAAACTATATGCTTTTAAATAAGCTAACTAAGTTTGTGCTTTTAAATAAGCCAAGCATCTATGTGCTTTCAAATAAACCAACTAACTATTTGCTTTTAAATAATCCAATCAATTATGTGCTTTTAAATAAGCCAACTAAGTGTGTGATTTTAAATAAGCCAAGCAACTATGTGTTTTTAAATAATCCAACCTGTTATGCATCTTTAAATAGGTGAATCAATTATGTGCTTTTAAATAAGCCAATCTATTATGTGCTTTTAAATATTCCAATATATTGTGTGTTTTTCAATAAGCCAAATTCAATTATGTGCCTTTAAATAGGCCTATCAATTTAAACACATAAATTAGTCCCCTTTGGCTATCACGCCTAATATATGATCAAGCAAAGAAATGTCCTTTAAGCACCTCACTTAAATATATTTCACACATGAAAGGTAATATTAACTAAATAAAAACCCTCTTGAATGGGAGTATAAATTTTTCTCCAACACAATCAAAACAAATAGATCATGTGTCCTTAAATGGACTAAAAAAATGTATGTACCAATTGAATTATGTGTCCTTAAATGAATCAATTTGTACATAATCAAAACAAAATCAAAATGTGTCCTTAAATGGACCAATCTATATATAAATGCAATCAAGATATATCTTTAAATAGACTACACAAATGTGTTCCTTTCATATTAAAAAATTGTTTCTCTCCCTTACCAACCCAATCATCAACCAATCAAACTCATCATTCCTAGTCTCCATTAATTCACCATGTCATATTCACCAATGTGTTTCCATCAACCCCTTGTAAATCAAGTTTTCTTGGTTCAATACAGTGCTTACCTCAAAAACTTGAGGAGGTATGTCAAGGCATAGCTATATTTAATACCCATTTAATGCATCCATTTCAGCCTTATAAAATTGGCACCACTTTTGCAAAATTGGGATGTCTATGGTAACTTTTGAAGCATTCATTTCACAATAAATGCTCCACAAGGGGGGAAATGTAGACACCCAATTTTGCATATTAGACATGTTGCTAACCACCCCCTTTGACCAATTTTACCAAATCACCCTTTTGTACCCAAATTTGGGGCCAAAAAATCCCATAAACTTTGTTCTTCCTAGAACTTGGCCAAACGACCTCTAAATTTCACAAACTAGTGCCATTAAAAATATCTCAGAATGAGCTTTCCAACAAGTATTGACCCTAAATTTATGGCCAAAATGGATTGAAAACAAATTCATGGCCTATACCTAGTTTAAGTTGTAAATTTTCTAGATGTGAATGTGTCACCTCAAGTGGAAAATTTGCACTGACTCATTTTTCTACCTAATTTTGAATATCCCTACTAGATTTGACCTTCAATGGTCAAATTTAAAAATTTGTTAGCTCACATATTTATCGGTAGTGAATTCATAGGAAGAAAATTTGCATAAAACATGCAATCAATATTCTAGTCCACCTATAACTACCTATTAGAGATAGTTAGCCCCTCATGCCAAATCCAATCATCCTAGATGATTGTCAATCAGAGAAATTTAGTCTTCATTCTAAACTCTCAATCAAGTCTTCCTAACTGGAAATCGGACTCTAACCACCCTACCTAACTTCCAGTTAGCCCATATGACTACCAATCAGGGTAGTTAACAAGCAATCAACATCCCCTACCTCACCTTGGATTAACACATTATCCCTCCCCTAAGTAGTTGCTAATTTCTTAAATTATCCCCTTAGGATGGCATTTTCATCATCACTTGTTCAAGTAAGTGTTTCTCATATTTTATTTAGAGATATTTGAAGGTATTGAAACTTTGTTGCACATTGATCATCTATTTGCAAAAACTTCTAAGGGAAAATGGGTAACATGGCATAGTGATATTAAAAGTGTCATTTTTGTTTTTCTTGCATTTATCTTCTTATATTATTATTCTCTTCTCATTCCATTTATATTGCATTGCCTTATTATTTTTGCTATTAACAAAGCTTCTTGCCTAGATTTTTGTGTGTAAGTTTGTTTTGTAGGCAATTACAAGACATCTACAAGGTATAATATTGGCTATATCCCCTCCCAATACCTTCAATTAGTATATTTTCTCTCAATTTTAGTTTCCCCTACTTGGGTCCTTTCCCTTGATATGAATTCATCACCTAGAACTTGTTCAAGCGACAAATTTATTATATCCATTGCTATTATGGGATTTCATATTGAGGTTGCTTTTATCAGCTAAAGTAAATCCTTGCAATACCCTGATCTTACCTCCCCTAGGATTTTTAGACCACTTTAGGCCCTTTTCTTCTCTTTTATCCTAGAAAGGTGAATTTTCCACCTAAATCCTTTTCAAGTGTTGGATTCACATCCAATAGCCTTGGTTGTAGGATATTGGGTTAATATCACTTTCTTTTTGGCCATAGGAGTCCTCAACACATATTTTTTTTGGTACCATAAGCTTCTACAACATATTAGGATCTTATATTATCTTTTCTTCACATTCAAGACATATTTACCACCTAGAACTATTTCAAATGGTAAATTTACCTTCTACACCTTTAAACACCAATATTCCATCATACCTGATAGTTAAACTACTCAATTCATTTCTTTGTCTACTTCCCATAACTTCTTTTACTATTCTAAGCTTATCATCTCTCTATTTTGTCTCCTTCGCATTCATTTTAGGTCATAGGAATCAAATTTATTACTTATTGCACTTTCCAGTGGCAATTCATAATAGGTAAAAGGCAGCATCCAATTCTAGGCATTTTGATTTTGTTTATATCAATTCAAGGGATTGACCATGCCTACAAAATAGTTGAACATTTATAGCTATTTTTCAAGCCCCCAAAAACAAATCCCCACTTTAGCTTATTTTATTTTGTAGGTGTCTAGCAAATTCACCATCTAGAATAGTTGTAGGTGGTGGTTTTACAAAGGCAATATATCTGACGGTGATGGTTTTGTCTTAGTCATTGCATTAGATAGGTTTTGTCTTATATTCTATTTTTTTCTTTTTATCATTTGGTTGGCCATCTATTTCTATTATGTTATTTTTCTCACTTCAAACATTAAAAGAAAAACAAATAAAAAGAATATAAATAAGGAATCTTAGCACATGTTTGATCTTTTATTTTAGGCATCAAGTTTAAAATGCATATACTTTGCATTAAGGCTAATCTTACATTCCTGCATCTTTATTTTATTCTTTCTTAGAGAAAAAAATAAAATAAAAACATAAGGCTTACTTTCTTGACTGATTTTAGGATTAGTGTTCATCAAAGCTAAGAGTCATATTTATGGTAGTTTTTGTATTAATGCATTGCCTATTTAATGCATATTATTTTTGCATTAGTCATAACATTATTTTGGTAAGAATATTAAAACCTAAATGAAATTTAAGGACCCCTTTAGTTTATCATTAGCTTCTTGCTTTCATCACTTAGGTATTTGAATTAAAATTTGCAGATATCCTTTGTATTAGGTTAAATTATATTTGTTTGTCCTTTTTGTGCTTTTTTGAAACAAAGGAAAGAAAATATATTATTTTGCAAGGCTATATCTTAGATATTAGAACTAGTGCTAAGAATTTAAATTGCATATAGGACTTTTATTTGTTTCATCATTGTCTTCATTTGTATTGCATTAACATCCTTGCATTTCTAGACCTTAGGATAGCATAAAAAACTCTAGGTGATTGCAAAATTGAATTAATTCAACTAGACTTAGGTAAATTGATAAATTATCCTTGGTGAACTGGTAAATACTCTCTTCACCAAATATAAGAGGTCAAACTAAAATGACATGTCAACAATAGCATCCCCCTGCTTGGGTGTGGGCTAGCCCTTGAGGGAAAATAACCCATGAAGACCAACACCTATGGGGATCCCTTTTTGCACCCCAAATATTTGGTGAAACCAACATGAACACCATGTAGATCCCTATCCTTCCCTTTTGACCAAGCCTTTACCTATAATAAATATAAATTTATAAAATTTTAATTAAGACCACTTGAATTTATTGTTTAGTATAAATCATATTAAATTAATATAATAAGAACATAACCAAATTGTTAGTCCTACTAGAGGAAGGTTAACGGCCCCTTGATTAAACCAATATATGAACCTTGTGGGTTATCTCTCTTGGCTAGTATATTATAGTGGGCTACCAGGAGGCATAAGGTAATTTGTTTTTCCAAGGTGACATAAGGTTATAAAACATCTTCTCTTCTCTTAAACTCTAGGAACTCCCTTCCTTGACCATATTTGAACACCTTACCTTACTCAAAATATTGAATGACAAGTGGCAAAAAATTCAAATACCCTACTTGATCTTCTTGAAAAGCAAAAGGTAATTAAAAACCCTATTTTTGAAGAGGAAGAAGAAGAATAAAATCCTCCCTATCGATCCCTCTCTCATATTCATAATGAACAAGGGGAAGTAGTATTTAGTTCTATGGACCATTTGGTAGTATTCCTAAGAGAAAATAGAGAGGCAATGTAAAAAAAATTAAGGGATGATGAAGAGCCCCTAACCACCTCAACTATGGAGGAGTGCTTCCTAGATATTCCACAACAACCTATACCTAATCCCATAAGCTCTCAAAGGGACCCTTCCCATGGATATTTGTATCTACATGTAAATATATCTCATCTAAATAGAATGTGTTCTAATCCTCCCATCATCGCCACAACCATAGGAGGGAGGCCCCCTAGCATCCCATAATATTCTAGGAATTAGAGGTCTCTACCTCTCAATATGGAATAATTTATATTGAATCATATTATTTCTCAACCTTCTAGTGCTCTACATGTTAAAAATATGGATATTTTTGCTAGTATACCTAACACTTAAAATGTTATATCCACTAATTTTTTCATCAACATGCCTTCTTCACAAGTTTCAATTCCCACCATTCCTTACACTAATACTTTTCTCTCTAATAATTCTATAACCAACAATATGGTTATCCCTTTTGGATCAACCCATCCAAGCTCCCAATATTATCCACTAGTCAATTCACAACCTCGATTCATAACACCACCAATCCCTTATCCTAGGTTATAGGATATGAACTCTAAATTATAGCAACTAGTTAAATAAAAAATTGAATTGAAATAGTTGACTTCTATTCAAGGAGCCATGTAAAAGAAATATTCCTATAGGAACTACTATATTTAACCTCTAGACCTTTTCTCTAATTAACAAACCTTATCCTTTGAAGTTTTTGGTACTAAAGTTTTAGATGTATAAGGGAGAGGGTAACCCAACATATCACCTCTAAATCTTTCAATATGTATGCCATGACATCACCTATGATGAGGCATTGTTATTAAAACTTTTCCCTACAAGCCTTGGTGGAAAATCCCTAGAATGGTACTTCCAACAACTTCATCACTCGAACAAGAGTTTTAGTGATCTAGCGAAGATGTTCATCTAACATTTTATTACCTACATCATATAAAAATACATATTTGATGATTTATATCAACTAAAATAAGGTAAAAATGAATATTTCAATGAATTCTCAACTTTGTGGCATGCATTGGTTAGAAAACTCCCCTCCACCCTACCACCAAGATACCTCTTACATATTTTTATGCAACTTAAATGAGCAACTATCGCACCCCTTAGAAATGACTCACATATCCTCATTTGAATATGTGGTAGACCTAGAAAAACAAGTAGAATATACCCTTCAATAGAGGGGAAAATTAAAGACAACGGAGGACGAAAAGTCCTCTTCCTTTAGTGCAAAATGAAAATACAAGAATGAGCATGTTGTGGGTGATGAGATAATCAATATATGCCCATCTAACAACATAAATACTACAACAACCCTCCAAAATATTATCCTAGAAAATAAAAAAGATACATAGTACAACTTCGCTAAATTGGATCAACCACCTATTTCCATTTTAGGGAAACTTCTTCAATCCAAATTGATAGAGAACTAATAAAACCTATAGATCTTGAGAGGGAGAAATATCCTTCCTTTTACCCTAATGATTATTGCACCTTCCATCATGTTCAAGGCCACTCAACCAATATATGTAAAACCCTTAGAAACTTGATCCAAGACCTCATATAGAGAATACAACTTATCTCTAGTGATTCTGACCCTTAATCCTTAGGATTTATCAAGATCCAATTCCTCAAGAAAATTAACTATTAGTCAATCATGTATAGTTCAAAAATGGCATTTCCTCTAAATAATGGTGGTAGAAAAATTATATTCTCTTGATCAATATTCCCCAAGGATTAACATTGAATTCCTCCTTTCTTAATCTACCTTTTCAACCCTAGTATCAAATGGAATTAGAGGAAAAATAATCATCACATATATTAAAATATATTGTATTTGTGTGTGTATTGACTTCTTGTTTATGTGTCTAATTGCATGGTTGATTGCATGCATGACTACCCATAAAATATTTTTGCTTGCTCTCAAGTTTCTAATTGCATGGTTGCTCAATTTTACCTATTCATATCACAACATCATGAGGGGGGAGCCCACAATGATATGATGATCCTAGCTAGCAAATATAGTCATTTGCATTACATTTGTAGTAGGTCATTGAGCTAGTAGGCATCCTCGATGACTCCTTAAAAAAATTATTTCTTGTCCTCTTGATCTTTTGGAGTTTGGAAGAAAGCTAAACTCTTTATGGCACAATTATTAAAATAAATCACCATTCATAGAACAAATCCATTTCAATACCTCAACTTCTCCTTTAAGATTCCAAAATATTTGGTGTGCCTGATTTGCATAAATGTCTTAGCTTCTCCTTATAGGTTCTAAAATATTTGGAAGGTTGCATATTTGATATGCATTTATTTCTTGATGTATTATTGCACTCATATCTTATTTCATCACACAATCTCATCAATCCCAAATTTTTATCACTCATTATCATTCGCTACATGAAAAATCCTACAATATTTATAAAAAATAATGGTCAAGCCTCCCATAGAGATGTGAAATATCCTCCTAACTAGAGGCACTAAAATCTTCTTATTATTTCAATGAATAAATCAACTCTAATCAATAAATCTTCAAATTTTAATATTTGATATCATAACGAAACTTCTACCATGCAATAAAACATTCCTTAAGCACCTTAGATTAAGGGTGGTCACTTATCACTATTTTTAAAATGATGCCCTTTGCCCCTTACCTTCCCAGTCTCATTCCACCTTTGAAGTCTTTGTCGGGCATGCTTTCAATTTCCCTATCGTGACTAACTCTTGCCCACCTCCTATAGAACTCTTACTTCTTGGATTCCTCCTCCTAAAGGATGTCTTAAACTGAATTTTGGTGGTTCTATGAAGGGAAAACCTGGTCGTTCGACAGCAGGTGGTGTCCTCAGAAACAATCAAGGCATGGTCATACTTGCTTATGCTGAATTTCTTAGGATCCAATCAAATCAAGTTGCTGAAGCTTGGGCTCTTTTGCATGGCTTGCTATTGTCTAAAGGTGTCACCAATAGAATTATGGTTGAAGGTTATTATCTAACCACTATTAATTACCTTAAAAATTCCAAAATCCCCTCGTGGAAATTAAGAAACTGCATAGAAGAATCTAGAATTCTTAGCAGATAATTTCAAGACAATCTTTCAACATACTTTTAGAGAGAACAATAAAGCTACTAATGCCTTAGCAAAGTTTGACATCATTATCAATGATTTTATGACCTGGACCACTGATACCCCTCAGTTATTAGTTCAAGTCATTGACAAAGAATCTTTGACATCAATTCCTAGTTCTGCTGATGTGGAGCAAGTCATCCTTCTTCAAGAAGATTATCATGCTTGAGTGTCCTATTTTCTTGTCTAAGTGTCCTAATTTTTTTTTCTATTGTCCCAATGCTCGCTTGAGTCTTGGGCTTCACGTGTCTTTTAGTCATGTCAACCTTGGATGTTAGTTTTTCTTCGTTCAAGGCAGATTTTTAGCCATTTTTATTTGTTTTAATTTTGGTTGTCGGTTACTTGTCTCGCCTAGCATTACCATTGTTAGTTGCACTCATCTCAATTTTTCCATTTCCTCCATACTTCCACTCTCAACCCTTTTCCACCTTTCCACCATCTCCATCCACGTCATTACCCTTCCACGTGACTTCCTCATTTTTGGTGTACATCTTTGTTTTTTCCTTTTTACGGGATCTCATTTTATATTTCCACATGATTCATTTTTGTGATTGGATTTATCTTGTCCACAAATTTTTCCTTGGAACGTGTTGTTCTTATATGTGGCACGCATATCAAATTCTTCGAAAGGTTATTGCTATTATCACTCTCCTCGCCATTTCATTTTAGAATGCCAAAGTCTTGATTCACTTCTAGTTCCTTTCTACTCAGAAGTCTCTCCGAGTGTTAGACTCTCTCTATATGGGCATCATGAATAATTTTATGAAGCCATCCAAGATTTGCATGGATTCCATTGCTGAGGGAATCCTTACTGGTAGAAATTTCCTTCCCTTTTTCCAAAAATTTGAAGGGGAATACCCTGAGATTTCTTTGTCTTTCATGGAGACGTGGGACGAAGGGACTGTTACTATTCACAATAAGACCTATGTTCTTGACATAAAAATGCTTATTGAGTTGGTTGGGCAGCAACCTAAAGGGAGATCTATCAAGAGGGAGAAGCACAATTGGGACGTTGAACTGAAGGATGTCACTGATAAGGAACTCGGTAGAAGAGATCGTTTAGGAATACGGCGTGATGAGCTACCTTTTTCGTGGGGAGTGTCCTCAAACCTATCATGGAATATGTAACAATGGATGACCAAATAAGTCTTTGTGTAGTTTTCACTTTTCCTTTTTTAATCACTTTTGAGATGTTAGACCTATTAATATTCCTCAATTTTTATTCAATTATGTTAGCCATACTATTGAGAATGCTAGGGAAAAAAATGGGTCTGAGCTTCCTTCACACCGTGGCCTTTTCAATGTCCTTTACAAACACTGGTTAATTCATTGCCCTGAAGGCATTATTTTGAGTCCTCCCCCAAAACCCAAATAGAGCCCTTTGAAACCCAAATCTTCCCAAACCACGCCTCAGTCCTCCAGTGCTTCGAGTTTGTCTACCAAAAAATAGCAGATCATTGAAAATTTCAAGAAACTAAATACAAGAACTGCTTCTCCTGAACCTGTCAGTGAGCCTAAGCCTGAACCTAAACAAAAGTCGCTTTGTTCCTCTATGTGTCTAAAAAATAAGGCTAAACAGAAAGAATCATTGGTATTTGACTCTGATGAGGAGACTAAGGACAACCTTGATCCCTGCTTGTAGGCATATATCATCAAATCCATAACAAACAATATTGCTTAGTTAATTGATTTGTGTAATGCCCTCAATCTATGATTTTTCAAGATATCATTCATTGAAGGTGTGGAAAGTGCACCTGTTGCAAATGCTAAGAAGGTGACATTCAATTCTGAGGACATCCCTACTAAAGATATTGGTTTAGATATGGATACTGTTGTTGGTGGCCTCCATGATCTCACTGCCATCCTTAGCACTAAGACCTAATTATTCTCCTTCCTATGGAATTTTTTCTATTCTGGTCTTTGGAGGTTTTTGTTATGGTTTTTGTGGTTTTGGATCTTTTGACCTTGTCTCCCTCTTCTAAATGTTGGTTGAGGATAGCCTTGATGTTTGTAATTCTATTTTTTTTTATTTTCTATGTTTTTATTTCCTTCTAGCATCTGATGCCATTTTGTATTCAAGTTTTGGGTCCCTGTCAAAACTTGTATATTATATAATTGTTAATATCCTTAACCGATAAAAAAAAATAAATGGTACATATATTATCATGGTATATCACTTAACCCCTTTTTAGAATTAATCATTATCAGAATTTTGCCCCACCTACCATCCACAAGATATAATTCCCCCTTTACCTGGGGGTATTGAATTTAAAAATAATTATACAAACTAATTAAAGTAGTCATGCATGTCATTTTAAATAAGCCAATCAATTATGTGCATTTAAATAGGGCAATAAATGATGTGCCTTTAAACAGGCCAATCAATCATGCCCCTTTAAATAGGTTAATTAATTATGTGCCTTTAAATAGGCCAATCAATTATGTGCACTTAAATAATCCAATCTATTATGTGTTTTTAAATAAGGTAATAAAATTATGGGATTTGTTTTGATAATTTTTATTGTATTTACATTACAGGTTTTGAAAGGAACCCAAAACCTTATTACAATAGATGTCGGATGGCTATACGTAAAACAAAAAATTCCAAGGAGGTGTTGTGGACCTCAGAAACCCAGATAAACGGCCATAAAAAAAAACGTCTTAGACCCGGAAGGAAAAAGAAACTAGAATAGAGGTTAGAATGGGAAATCCCTTTTGTAAAATGTGAAAAGGGTCTTACTTGAACTAGCTTAGAAAAAACTAGTTCAACGCCCTTCAAGTGTGAACTAGAGTCATAATCAGTCGGCAACATAGTTCTAAGTTTTATTCCTTTTCTTCTCCCCAATGTTTTTCCGACCATGTCCCTTATCGCTCCACCTTCCCCAATCTCCTCCTTATTCGTCTTCCGCCTTCTTCATCTCATCTTCCACCTCCTTCTCTCTCATCCACCGTCGTTCTCCTCATTTCTCTCCCTCTTGCCGCCTCCCTTTCCTTTTCCTCCGGCTACGCTTTCTCCCACCGTCCCAAATTCCCAATTCCCTTATACCTCCCACATTCTCATGGCAATTTATTTTAAAAGCCTATTTAAGGCTTAGTAATGTTTTTTTCAAGTCGTTAGTTGATATTAATGAGAATAAAGCATTATACTTTTTTGCGTGTCTAATATTTTTGTTTGGGCCCACATAGATCTCCGAGTCGAACTGGTATCAGAGCGAAGGTTAGAACGTGGTCTTCGAAGCAGCACGAGAGCCGAGAGTGGGTCGAGGTAGAATCTAGAGTGGACACAATTTTTGGGGGCACCGTAATCGAGGTTGCGGATCGAGGAGAGCCGAGCACACGGATCATGGAGAGCTGGGCACGCGGATCGAGAAGGTCCTAAAATCTACTGAAGTCAGACCAGAGCACGATAGAAATCATGTTGGGCATGAATCCCGAGAAGCACCGGGTGGCAGAGATACTGAGGTGGCAGGCGAGGTCAAGCTTATGTGGAGTTGACACATGGATCGAGGTCCTACTGAGCTGGCAGAACAAGTGAGCTGACGAGGAGCACCGACGTGAAGGAGACACGTGGCACGGATGCATGGAAAAGTGGTAGGTGGCAGCAGCCACGTGGCAGGAGATTATTCGTTGGACGGGGCAAAATATCGGTTGAGCGATCGCCCGAAGGCAATCGAAAGGGTAAGTGTTTGTGGGAGTATAAAAACACTTATAATGCCCTCATCCTGCTAAATGTGGGATATATGAATTTGTTTTTTTTTTTTTTAAACGTGGCAGCATATTGTTTAAAAGTTGGGTAGTTCCTTCCCATACTCACCGAGCACCGTGGTGTGGCGGTTAAGGCACCCCACAAGCAGGCAGGAGAACCAGGGTTCGAAACCCGCCGGAGGAAATATATAAAAATTTTTAAATTTTTTTTTGTTGACACGTCAAAGTGCAAGAAATAAGGATAAAGGCGTGCACTTTGGTTCCAAAGGCAGTCGCATAGTGCAGCGGCTAAGTCCCTTGGCTGGAAAGAGCAACGTGCAGGGTTCGAATCACCTGCAAGACATTTTTTTTAAAGGAAAAGGTTTTAATTATTTGTTTTAAAGTTTTTTATATTTAATTTAATAGTTTTTTATATTATATTTATAATTATTTTTTAAATATTTGTTTAAAAAATAATTAGGGATATAACAAAATTATTAATAATTTTTTGAAAGACTTTAAACAATTTTTTTTTGAAAACCTTAAGTTTTTTTTTGTGGAAAAGAATTTTTTTTTCTTTCCTGAGACTATAAAAATTGTTTTATGAAAACCTAAAAATTGATGTGGTTTGATAGATGATCCGGTCAGCTGGATGCTACTATGCACTCTGCTCTCTGTTGAGAAGAGAGACACCTGATTCCTTTGACGAGAAAGTCCAGTGGAACGGACTTCATACAGTATTTTGCCAGTTAGAAAACCAAGTGATTGCTCATCTGAGGAAACCGGACTCTGGATACGAGGCGGATTCTAAAGATAATATCTTCGGGAAAAGGATAGAAGAGTTCGAGATGGTTGAAATAGTACCTGAAGGACAATCAAGTGAAAGTTATACACCTGCAATGCCTGAAGTAGAAACAAGTGAGAGCTATACACCACGCTCTCCTGATCCAGAACCAGTAGAAGAAGAAGAAGAAGAAGAGGAAGAAGAAGAAGAGGAAGAAGAACCTGAAGAAGAAGAAGATCCAGTAGAAGTTGAACCTAAAACTGAAGAACGAGATGTTATAATCATCAGCAATAGTTTCGAGCCAGAAGAAGCACCAGAAGTCATTGTGATTAGTGACGACGAAGCAGACAACTTCGCCTTTCCAGTTCTGGGTGATCCTCAAGAAGAAGAATGCCAAATCAGTGAGCGTATTAAAAAGGCTAGATTTGATTTAAATCAGTGATCTATTTTGTACTCCTTTGTACTACTTGTTTGCAATTGAAATAAAGTCTACTTTCTAAAATGGCATCCAATACTAGTCTACCAATCCCTGAGTTCAATGGTGGTGATTACGAGTATTGGTCAATTAAAATGAAAACTCTTTTGATAGGCAAAGGTCTTTGGGATGTGATTGAAGAAGGATATACTGAACCTACTGTTGCTAATTGGGCAGCTTTGAATGTTGCCGATAAAAGGGCTAAAAAGGAAGCTCAGAAGAATAATTCTTCCGCCCTTTATCACATCCAAGCTGCCCTTGATAGAAGTATTTTCCCTAGAATAGCTTCTTTTATAACAGCTGAATCTGCTTGGAATGCTTTAAAAGAAAGTTATAGAGGTAGTGACCAAGTCAAACAAGTAAAACTACAAACCTTGAAATGAGATTTTGAAACTCTTAAAATGCAGGAAAGTGAAAAGGTTGGTGATTACTGCATGCGTGTAAAATTCGTAGTAGATAAGATGGTCACTTTAGGAGAAGAAGTCAAACCTGAAATTATAGTGAAGAAGGTGTTGAGGACACTTCTTCCTAAGTGGAATTCAGTTGCCATAATCATAGAAGAATCCAAAGACCTAACTTCTCTATCTTTTGAAGCCCTCATTGGTTCACTTCTCTCACATGAAGAGAGGTTACAACAATATCCTTCCACAAGTTACGGAGGAGATGAAAAAGCCTTTGCTTCTCATGAAGGCAGAGGTAGAGGCCATGGTAGAGGACAGTATCGAGGTAGAGGCAAAAATAATCAGAGAGGTGGAACTCCTAACAGAGGAGGAAATCAGAATAGAGGAGGATTCTCAAATAGAGGTGAATATCATAATAGAGGAGGACAACAAAATAGAGGGAAACAATCAGGCAGAGGAAAAGGAGGAGATAAATCAAAACAATCTTGCTACAATTGTGGCAAACCTAGCCATTATGCTCATGACTGTTGGTCAAAGCCTTCACAAGGAAGCAGCAACAACCAGAGCAGTCAGTTTGGCAATTTTGGAGAAGAGGAAGAGGCCACAAATCTCTTTCTCTCATATGGTCAGGCAGATCAGAACATGAATGATACATGGATCTTGGACACTGGGTGTTCAAATCATATGAGTGGCAAAGAAGAACTCTTTGCTACTCTAGACTCCTCATACAAATCCAGCATCCGATTGGGTGATGACAAATCATTGGAGGTTGAAGGCATTGGAGCCATGGCGGTTCCAACTAAAGAAGGCGTCAAGAAAGTAAGTGATATCTATTACACACCCCATCTCCAACACAATATTTTAAGTGTTGGTCAAATGTTAGAAAAGAACTACAAGTTGCTTTTTGATGAGGGTAAATGCACCATTTTTGACAAAAACAATAGTAATAGAATCATTACACAAGTGCCAATGTCAAAGAATAGATTGTTTCCTTTAAATTTTGGCCAGCCAGGGGGAGATAAGTTAGCAAATGTTGCTATTACCAATTCAAGTGTCCTGTGGCACTTGAGATATGGTCATTTGAATTCAGCTAGTCTAAAAATGCTAACTTCACAAGCAATGGTAACCGGACTTCCCAAAGTTCAAGATAGTAAGGAAGTCTGTGAAGGGTGTGCCTTGGGCAAGCATGCCAGATCAAAATTTCCTCATGGACAAGCATGGAGGGCCAGTCATCCACTTTAGCTAGTGCATACAAACATCTATGGTCCGATGCAGACCAAGAGTCTTGGTAACAACTCTTACTTCCTACTTTTCATTGATGATTTTACTAGAATGTGCTGGATATATTTTTTGAAACATAAGGATGAAGCATTTGAATGCTTCATCGATTTCAAAGTAAGAGTTGAAAATGAAAGTGGATATTTTGTAAAGTGTCTTAGATCATATAGGGGAGGAGAATACTCCTCTCATGAATTTTTGAATTTTTGTAAGCAACATGGCATTAAGAGGCAGTTCATAGCTGCCTACACTCCATAGCAGAATGGTGTGGCAGAGAGGAAGAATCACACCATTGTGGAAATGGCAAGGTCTATGCTTCAGATGAAGCATTTGACTAATTCATATTGGGCAGATGCAGCTAGGACCAACGTACATATCTTGAACAGAAGTCCTACTTCAAGTTTGGAAGGACAAACACCTTACCAAGCTTGGTATGGTAAGAAGCCAAATGTTAAGTATTTCAGAGTGTTTGGTTCATTGGCATATTCTCACATTCCTGATGAGCTGAGAAAGAAGCTTGATCCAAAGAGTCAGGCATGCATCTTTGTAGGGTACTGTGAGAACACAAAATCTTACAGACTTTACAATCCTAGGACTCGAAAGAATGTGATTTCAAGGGATGTGATTTTTGATGAAGGGGGAGAATGGGGTAAGCCTCAAATATTTAGTGATGATGAATCTAATGATGTAGTTTCTAAGCAGGTGCAACAACAGTCACCGCAGAAAGGTAAGAAGTCTCCTCCCACAAGCCCAAGTTCATCTTCTAGTTCAACTTCTTCACCAAGTCCTTCTCCGCAGAGATCAGTAAGTTCCTCACCAATGGACATCGATTCTCCATCCAGAGGTAAGAGAACTCTTTAGAACCATCCATAATATCAGATGTTGGATAAAAAAATTTCAAAAAGATATACTAGGAGTCAAGCTAGTGAAATGAATTATGTTCTACAAAGATTAGAAAATATGCACTTGTATGGTGATGATGTCTCCCAACAGGAACCTAGGGGAGATCTAGTTAACTATGCTTTGTTAACTAGTGCACATCTTGAACCTTCTAGTTATGAGAAGGCTTGTACCCAAAATATTTGGCAAGATGCCATGAAAGAGGAGATAACCTCTATAAAAAACAATGACACTTGGGAGCTAGTGAAGCTTCCTAAAGGAAAGAAATGTGTTGGATGTAAGTGGGTCTTCAAGACCAAGTTCAATGCTGATGGAAGCATTGAGAGGCACAAGGCAAGATTAGTTGCAAAGGGATTCACTCAAAAATATGGAATTGATTATGAAGAGACTTTTGCTCCTGTAGCCAGACAGGAGACTATCAAAATAGTTCTTGCCTTAGCTGCACACAAGGGATGGAAATTCCAACACATGGATGTAAAGAGTGCATTTCTCAATGGTTACTTAACAGAAGAAGTGTATGTTGAGCAACCGCAGGGATTTGAAGAGAAAGACAAGGAGCACCTTGTTTATAAACTGAAGAAGGCACTCTATGGCCTCAAGCAGGCACCGAGAGCTTGGTACTCACGCATTGATGGGTACTTTAAAGATTTTGGGTTCATCAGAAGCAAAAATGAACCCACGCTCTACTACCTGAATCAAGGTAATGACATCCTCATAGTTTTTTTGTATGTGGATGATCTCATTTTTATGGGTAGTAATGAAAAAGTTAATATGGAGTTCAAGCACTCCATGATGCAGGAATTTGAGATGAAGGATCTTGGCTTAATGCAATACTTCCTTGGAATGGAAGTCCATCAAACAGATTCAGGGATCTTCATCTGTCAACTTAAGTATGCTCGGGATATGATTAAGAAGTTTGCTATGGAGCAATGCAAACCAGTTGCAACTCCAGTTGGACATGGGATCCAATTAAGCAAGGATGATGGAGCACCGAAAGTTGACGTGACCACTTTCAGAAGCATTGTTGGGAGTTTGATGTTTCTCGCCAACACCAGACCAGATATTCAGTATGTTGTGTCTCTTGTCTCTAGATTTATGTCTAACCCATCTGAGCTGCATTTGCAGGCAGCTAAAATAATTTTGAGATATGTGAAGGGTACATTAGATTTTGGAATCCAGTACTACAAAAGTGATACTATCAAGCTAGAAGGCTTCAGTGATAGTGATTGGGGTAGCAATGTTGATGACAAAAAATCCACATCGGGAAACTGTTTTAGTCTTGGTTCAGGACTAATAACTTGGAGTTCAAAGAAGCAAACAGTAGTTGCACTATCTTCAATAGAAGCTGAGTATATAGCAGTCACTCATGCTAGTACTCAAGCTCTATGGCTACGAAAGGTATTGGAAGAGATTGGAGAGCAGCAAAGTGATTCAACTAGAATATACTGTGATAACATCAATGCCATTCAGTTGGCATACAATCCTGTCCACCATAGTAGATCAAAGCATTTTGATATGAAATACCACTTCATCAAAGATATGGTGGAAACTAAAACTGTTGAGCTTCAATATTACTACACTTTGGAGAATTTCGTGGACATCTTCACCAAAGTGATGGCTCAAGCTCAATTTATAAAGCTGAGAGACTATATTGTTAGTCCTCTCAACTTTAAGGGGGAGAATGTTGTAAAATGTGAAAAGGGTCTTACTTGAACTAGCTTAGAAAAAACTAGTTCAACGCCCTTCAAGTGTGAACTGGAGTCATAATCAGTCGGCAACATAGTTCTAAGTTTTATTCCTTTTCTTCTCCCCAATGTTTTTCCGACCATGTCCCTTATCGCTCCACCTTCCCCAATCTCCTCCTTATTCATCTTCCACCTTCTTCATCTCATCTTCCACCTCCTTCTCTCTCATCCATCGTTGTTCTCCTCATTTCTCTCCCTCTTGCCGCCTCCCTTTCCTTTTCCTCCGGCTACGCTTTCTCCCACCGTCCCAAATTCCCAATTCCCTTATACCTCCCACATTCTCACGACAATTTATTTTAAAAGCCTATTTAAGGCTTAGTAATGTTTTTTTCAAGTTGTTAGTTGATATTAATGAGAATAAAGCATTATACTTTTTTGCGTGTCTAATATTTTTGTTTGGGCCCACATAGATCTCTGAGTCGAACAATCCCTAACTAGATATAACCACCAGACCAAAAAACACCTGCTTCAACTTCAATAGCCCCACCTAAATACAACCCGACAAAAAGAAACATGCTAACCTAGGTAGACTAGAGAAAAACAAAGGTATCCTTGCACTCTAGAGGGCCTAGACGGAGGGTACCATGCTAGTCATTTCTTATTGTCATCCTTCTTCCTTGAAGTGGATCCTATAGCACTCTAAGTGTAGCGAGACAAAATCTTGGAAGCTTCTTCCAAATATTTGATGGTTGCATTTATGGTCGTGATCACAAGCTCCAATAGCATTTGGAAGCAAGGGTCATCTTTGTCGCTCCCAAAATTAGAAATGACATGAGTTGAGGAAGATGAGTGCTCCACCTTTGGCTTCTTGAGCCTAGTAGAGGATTTGAACACTGGAGGAGTGTTCGAAGTAGTTGTGCACTTCCTCAAATTATGGGATTTTAAATAAGCTAAGTATGTGCTTTTAAATAAGCCAACTAACAATTTGATTTTAAATAACCCAAGAAATTATATGCTTTTAAATAAGTCAACTAAGTGTTTGATTTTAAACAAGCCAAAAAACTATGTGCTTTTAAATAAGTCAATCTATTATGTACCTTTAAATAGGTCAATCAATTACGTACTTTTAAATAAGCCAATATATTATGTGCTTTTAAATAAGCTAATTTATTATGTGTTTTTAGATAAGCCAAATTTAATTATGTGCCTTTAAATAGGCCTATCAATTGACAAACCAATCACATCATGTGCCTTTAAATAGGCCTATATATTTAAACATATCAAACAATATCTCCTACTTGACCAAGGACCTAATAGGACCCACTAACACGAGATCCTCATTCTCAAGCTCAATACATCTAGGACCAGGAGAGAGATCACTCATCATTAGATTCCAGTTTGCATCAACAAAAAATCCATTATTCCAAGGGATTCTAGATCTACTCTGAAACCCAAAGACTCCAATATGCTTGTTTTCATGAACATCTCTACACTACACCAAGAAAGGTCTTTAACAATGACTAAAATAAGGCATTTTTTACGGTGGTAAAAAACCATCGTAATAGATCCTAATAGGGTATTTTATAACCACCCTCTTAGGATAACCACCCTCTTAGGGTTACCCTAAGTGGGCAGATATAAACCACCCTCTTAGGACTAATATGGTAATTTTAAACAGTCATCTTAGGGGTCACCCTAAGACGATGATTATAAACCACCATATTGGGGTGACCTAAGAGGGCAGTTTATAACCGCCCTCTTAGGAGAACCCAAATTTTTTAGGTACCCCTATGAGGGCAGTTATAAAACACCCTCTTATCCTTAATAGGGTGGTTTATAACCACTTTCTTAGAGGTAGTTTAGGTTTTTTTACTCATAATAGGTGGGAGCTTAAACCCCTGTGCATTGTTTCTTTGAAGCTTTCATTTTTTTCCTTAGCTACTACACGAATGAATATAACCTCCACACCATGTGTATTTTTTCTTTGAAGCTTTTATTTTTGCCTTAGATATTGCACAAATAGATACAACATCCACACCACATGCTAACATTATTGTTCCTTCGAAGCTTTCATTTTTCTTTCAGTAATCCATTGGCTTAGTTGCCTAGTACTACACAAATAGATACAACCTCCACACTGCATGTTGACATTATTGTTTCTTCAAAGCTTTCATTTTTCTTTCAACATTCCATTGGCTTAGTTTCTCGACACTCTATGAATAGGTACAACCTCCACACCACTCAAACCAAGCCTCATATCATCTATCATACTAGGGCTCTCGGGCTTCGATTTGTGTTCATTTTTTGGCTAGGGTTTACCTTGAAATTTAATTAAAACTTTTTCTACTTTTCCTAAAATGGTGAGATATGAGGACCGACGTAGAAGTCAAAATCACATAATAGGGCACGAAGATGAATTTAATATTGGAAGATACAACGTTAGTTAGGTTCCTAATATAGTTTGTAAAGTTATGTTTATGCATGAGATTTGTAAAATTTAAATCCTAATTTAAACCCTAGATTTGTAAAATTTAAATCCTACATTTGTAAAATTTAAACCCTAGTTTGTAAAGTTGTGTTTACAAATGCAGGATTGGCTTAGACTTCATCACCTGGATTAGCTACTGTAAATCTCCTTCAACTCTCTAGTTATGAATTTGGTGACCTCCAATAAAAGAGTAGTGGAATTAAAATCAATGTCCACCATGCCTAAGGAAATATCTCAATCACTAATTACATTTTCCATATTATACCTAAAATTATCAGCTATCCAAGTTCAATTCGTAGTCACCATCTACATATGTGAATAATAAAAGCAAAATTCAACCCTTGAAGAAAAGTAGCCTAATAAAATTAAAATAACTGGGTTCGTTCACCTCAAAAACAATATATTTAATAATTCAATTCTAGAGGTTGAGAGTAAAGGTCTGGTTTTGAAGACATCAATCATAATACAGGAATGCCTCAATTTTGAAAAGATGAGGCGACCAATAAAACTTACCATATACTTTCTATTTACCTTACCTTGAATGAACACTGATATATAATTTTTTTGAACACTAATATATTATTGTTTTATCTTATATAGATGTATGAATGCTTGTGATATTTCCTTGAAGTTGTTGCTATTGTATTAAGTGGTACATTCAACCCATTAACAAGACCTAGGCTTCATATTTAGTGCTCACTAGGATAAGATAAGATAATTCTCTAAATGCCCATAAAAGGTGGAAGAAGCCCAATGGAATTCATCAAAAAGAGTCTCAAATCTAAAATGTATACACTACGAAATTGTAATGACAATGGCTAGTAGTAATATATCAACTACAAAAAAGAAATCTTATTTATGACAATAAGCTATTATGTTGATTGGCTTGGAAATTTATTACACGCAGGAAGAATGTATCATTATGAGTTATATGGAACTTGAACACTTGAAATATTGGGCATGCCTTTTCAAATGTAGCTCTATGCACTTCTTGTAGGTTGGAAGAGATGTTTTTATGTTAGACAGTGCATGAATTATGGAAAGAGATAAAATATTTATGTAGATTTAGAACAATTACAAGATATTTTACATACCCTTACATCTAGCTATCGTTTTGCAGTTCATGGATCAAGATGCCTTACAGAAGTACTTTCCAACATAACCATTTTCATCTCCTGAGAATTAAATTATTTCCATAGATTTGATTTGTCATTTTTTTTAGAGCATTCTTTACCCTAGATGGGGCTTATGTATATGATGGTGCAAGGTGAATCTTTTAAGGCTACCTTACCCTAGTGTGACAAGAAATAGTACTTTTTCACAATTATTCCTTTGTTATTTATTTGCATGAATATTTCATAAGGTCATTTGATCAAATCCATAAGTATTTGAGGCTTAACACATGGCCTCTTTTTCACAGTCTAGCATAGGTGAAAATACTGGCAAAGGATGAGCAAAGAGAGAATATTATGATAGTACCCGAGGAAGTCACATTGCAAAGTAAATAATAATAATTTTCAAGGTGCTTATCACTTCCTATGTTTGTCTGAGTGAATTCAGTTCATTCCATTTTTATCCTACTAAATCTATAAAATATGGGCTTTGATTAGTACCAAATGTTGTCCATTAGATAAATTATTCTTTTCTTAATTAGAAGTCTTAATTCCAGGATTAGTTTAAGAAATTAATTTCAAATATTTTATATATACATACATACATACATATATATATATATATATATATATATATATATATATATATATATATATATATATATATATATATATATATATATATATATATATATATATCTTTGATTATTTTCATCATCCACTCTTCTTTTTAGATGCAATTTCATTTACAAATATTGTTATTTAATATGTAGTGAGGTTGATTGGTAAATAACAATATTTGTAAATGAAATTGCATCTAAAAAGAAGAGTGGATGACTGAAAATAATCAAAGATATATATATATATATATATATATATATCTTTGATTATTTTCGTCATCCACTCTTCTTTTTAGATGCAATTTCATTTACAAATATTGTTATTTAATATGTAGTGAGGTTGATTGGTGATAAGAAGTGTTCAGGAATTTTTGTAAAACATGGATAAAGTTGAGGTTTATCATATAAACACCTGATATTTGAATATGATCAAGGTTGGGTATACATCATTGTTGGAAATGAATTTTTAATAATAATGTACCAATTTATTTTTTTGAGGCTTATGCATTTTGGTAATCCTGTTTGGATATACAAGGAACCCGGGAAGAGCTGGAGCTGGAGGAATAATCAAGGATCATCAAGGAAATATGGTCAAGGCCTTCACTGAACCATTGGGAATCATAACTAATAACAAAGCAGAAGCTAGAGCTCTTTGGAGAAGGTTACAAGTAGCCCAAGCAACTCAAGGTAACTTGATGATTGAAGGTGATTCAATGAACATCATCAACCTGTTAACCAATGGCAAAAAAACTCCATGGAGAATTGATGGAGTCATACATGAAGTGAGGATCCTTTTAGTGACAATACAGAACAGGAGGGCTCGTCACGTGTACCGTGAGGCCAACAGGTCAGCTGACAAATTAGCCAACATAGGTGTTGATGTTGGTAGTTTGGTGACATGGACACATGGTGTACCACATGAAGTGGAAAACATTATTAGTCATGAAAAGAAACCTACCCGTTAAGGAGAAATATGAATGGGTGTTCTTTCCCCATGGAGCTGGTAATAACTATGGGGTTTCCCTCTAAATCATACCAAATTGGAAATGAAAGTAACGGGGTGTAAGCCTTGGAGGATTTCGACAGAGAATAGGAAATGGGCAAGCAACGGGTTTCACAAGTGCAAAGTTCCAAACTTCAATTTCCTGTCAATGTAAGTAATGTTTACGATTATGTTTAGGTATGGGTGTGCCTTGTTAGTAAGGTGTTGTAGGGGGTTCAACACAAGTTCTGGTAAGAAAGTTTCAAGGATGACTAGGATCTACAATCTCAGCAGAATGCTGGATATTGTAATAGGTTTTGGGTTAACCTGTAAAACCCGGTAATTAATGAAGACTTATTTACCAAAAATATATATATACAATTTATACAAGTAATATATCAACTACAAAAAAAAAAAATTATTTATGACAATAAGCTATAAATAATATTTCTTTAAGTACAAAATGTTATGGAGTCTTGAAAAATAAATTAAAAGACTTTGCATGATTTTGTTCATTCTAATATGTTTTGAGGATGTTTAAAATATTTATTATCAGTTTTTATGAGCTGCCATGAAGGGGCAACAACTTATTAGTTTAATTTCTAGGTATACCAATATAACACTTATATCTCAATTATCTGTAAAATTCATTTTATTAGTTTAAGTTCTAGGTCTATGATTTATGTAGATTTAGAACAATTACAAGATATTTTACATACCCTTACATCTAGCTGTCATTTTGCAAAATTACTTTCCAACAGAACCATTTTCATCTCCTAAGAATTAAATTATTTCCACAGATTTGATTTGTCATTTATTTTTTCAGAGCATTCTTTACCCTAGATGGGGATTATGTATATGATGGTGCATGGTGAATTTTTAAGGCTACCTTACCCCAATGTGATGAGAAATAATACTTTTTCACAATCAATCTGTTATTTGTTTGCATGAATATTTTAGAAGGTCATTTGATCAAATCCATAAGGATTGGAGGCTTAACACATAGGCTCATTTCCACAGTCTAGCATAGGTGAAAATACTGGCAAAGGATGAGCAAAGAGAGAATATTATGATAGTGCCTGAGGAAGTCACATTGCAAAGTAAATAATAATAATTTTCAAGGTGTTTATCACTTCCTATGTTTGTCTGAGTGCATTCAATTCATTCTCATTTTTTCTCCTACTAAATCTGATAAAATAGGGGCTTTGATTACTACCGAATGTTGTCCATTAGATAAATTTGTATGGGATTCTTTTCTTAATTAGAAGCCTTTGTTCCCCAGGATTAGTTTTGCATCTAAAAAGTAGAGTGGATGATGAAAATAATCAAAGATATATATATATATATATATATATATATATATATATATATATATATATATATATATATATATATATATATATATATATATATCTTTGATTATTTTCATCATCCACTCTACTTTTTAGATGCAATTTCATTTACAAATATTGTTATTTAATATGCAGCAAGGTTGGTTGGTGATAAGAAGTGTTGAGGCAGTTTTGTAAAATGTGGATAAAGTTGAGGTTTAACATATAGACACCTGATATTTGAATATGATCAAGGTTGGGTATACACCATTGTTGGAAATGACTTTTTAATAGTAAGGTACCAATTTATTTTTTTGAGGCTTATGCATGTTTGGTAATCCTCTTTGGATATACAAGTAATATATACAATTTATACAAGTAATATATCAACTACAAAAAAAAATCTTATTTATGACAATAAGCTATAAATAATATTTCTTTAAGTATAGCATGTTATGGAGTCTTGAAAAACAAACTATAAGACTTTGCATGATTTTGTACATTGTAATATGTTTTAGGATGTTTAAAAGATTTATTATCAGTTTTGATGAGCTGCGATGAAGGGGCAACAACTTGTTAGTTTAAGTTCTAGGTCTACCAATATAACACTTATATCTCAATTATCTACAAAATTCATTTTGTTAGTTTAAGTTCTAGGTCTACGATTTATGTAGATTTAGAACAATTACGAGATATTTTACATACCCTTACATCTAGCTGTCATCTGGAAGTCCATGGATCAAGATGCCTTGCAGAATTACTTTCCAACAGAACCATTTTCATCTCCTGAGAATTAAATTATTTCCACAGATTTGATTTGTCATTTATTTTTTCAGAGCATTCTTTACCCTAGATGGGGCTTATGTATATGATGGTGCATGGTGAATTTTTTAAGGCTACCTTACCCTAGTGTGACAAGAAATAGTACTTTTTCACAATCAGTCCTCTGCTATTTGTTTGCATGAATATTTCAGAAGGTCATTTGATCAAATCCATAAGGATTGGAGGCTTAACACATAGCCTCATTTCCACAGTCTAGCATAGGTGAAAATACTGGCAAAGGATGAGCAAAGAGAGAATATTATGACAGTGCCCGAGGAAGTCACATTGCAAAGTAAATAATAATAATTTTCAAGGTGTTTATCACTTCCTATGTTTGTCTGAGTGCATTCAGTTCATTCTCATTTTTTCTCCTACTAAATCTGATAAAACAGGGGCTTTGATTAGTACCGAATGTTGTCCATTAGATAAATCTATATGGGATTCTTTTCTTAATTAGAAGCCTTTGTTCCAGGATTAGTTTAAGCAATTAATTTTAAAAATATATATATATATATATATATATATATATATATATATATATATATATTTGATTATTTTCATCATCCACTCTACTTTTTAGATGCAATTTCATTTACAAATATTGTTATTTAATATGCAACAAGGTTGGTTGGTGATAAGAAGTGTTGAGGTAGTTTTGTAAAACATGGATAAAGTTGAGGTTTAACATATAGACACCTGATATTTGAATATGATCAAGGTTGGGTATACACCATTTTTTGAAATGACTTTTTAATAGTAAGGTACCAATTTATTTTTTTGAGGCTTATGCATGTTTGGTAATCCTCTTTGGATATACAAGTAATATATCAACTAAAAAAAGAAATCTTATTTATGACAATAAGCTATAAATAATATTTCTTTAAGTATAACATGTTATGGAGTCTTGAAAAATAAATTATAAGACTTTGCATGATTTTGTACATTGTAATATGTTTTTAGGATGTTTAAAATATTTATTATCAGTTTTGATGAGCTGCGATGAAGGGGCAACAACTTGTTAGTTTAAGTTCTAGGTCTACCAATATAACACTTATATCTCAATTATCTGTAAAATTCATTTTGTTAGTTTAAGTTCTAGGTCTACCAATATAATTATGGGAGCTACTATGTCTCTCACTCAAAAATATCTTAAAATAGGCTTGGCATATTCCACTATGTCTTTGTCCACAAAGGAGTACTTTGTCATTGTTATAATTAAAACATGCTTATATGTGCTTGCAAAATTTATTTGGCTCTTAGATCAACTCTTGCCTCTATCCTTGAGATTCATTGTATACTCAAATAACTTTTGTTATCCAAGTTTTTCTTGGGATTCTTAGTTCTTGACTGTGTACCTCAATAATTTTAACTAGTTCAATATCCTTGAGGGTAACAACAACTAATGCTAATGGAGATAAATTTAACCATGGCTCTTTCTTTTGTTCTTAAACCAGTTATTTTCTTTCAACTGACTCTTCTAGTTTTTGTTTAGCTAAGGGTTCTACTTTTTGTCTTAGAAGAGTCAGTTGAAAGAAAAGAACTGGTTTTAGAACAAACATGTACTGGATTATGCAAATGAGTTTTTTTTGCAAAACTCATTGGAATGACAAATATGCATCGAACACGTGCTCTACCACTGATGAGGGTCCAATTATCAAATATGTTCAAGATGACATCATTGGAATGGTCAATGATGCATATGAATTGTTCAATGATAATTGCTCAAAGAGTGGACAAGAACTATGAGATAATGATGTTGAGTTCCAATTATTTTTGTTCTATTTTTAGAAAATGCTAGTAGATAATTAATGGGCAGCCAAGCTAGGAGTGAGGCGAGTAGGTATCCTGAGCATGAGGTTGGTCAATCAGATACTAGAAGGTAATTTGGTATAAATAAAGAGAGAATACAAGTGTTGCTAGGGCATAGGATTAAGAGTCTAATCATGCATGCATGTTGTAATGTGTTGAAATGAAGGTTTATTGTGTTGAGTGTGTGTTAGTTATGAAATTGATGTTTCATGTTTGACTCTTAGTCCTAGTCCTTAGTAGTAGTACTTGATTTGTATAGATGGATATTTATGTATCTGATGGAAGTCTCAGGATACCCTCTCACCTCATATCTGATGGTTGGGGTGGGTAGGGATGTTTAGACATCTACCCATTATATGGAGGGCTCAGGTTGTCCATTCACCTATATCTATAAATAAGAATTGCACTTGAAATAAAAATTTTCCATTTACATATATAATAAAAATTGCACTTGAAATAAGAATTTTCCATTCATTTAGCATTCTTACAATCGTGATTTCTATTTATTTTTCTTTTACAGACCAAGAAAAGACCAAGAAAGAGGCCACAGATAGCTGAGTTTATCACAATAAATCAGGAGTCAGTGACACATGCCTCGCACGCTAGTAAGTACTTGAAATTTGATAGTGTTGTTCAATAGTGGTTGACCTAGGCATATTAGAATTGATCATGGTTTTATCATCGACTATGGTGTATTGTAGCAACTGGTGGATGATACCAGCTACGTCATTCCATTAACGAGGAAGATAAGGAGGTGACCCATAACATAAATGAATCCGATGTCGAGAATACTCGAAATGAGGCTGACAATGCTTTGGCTAGTGAAGAAGGTACGTAGACCGCACAAGAAATTTTCTCATGATGTTGGGTTACTCATTGTTGTCATACTATATGGCATAATGATGTTTGGATGGTGTCAATATTATAGGTGTTGATGCTAGGTCATCACACACTTCGAACACTGAATATCATAGAAAGAGAGGTCCAACAAGATGTGCAACAGAGTCAAGCAACATAGATAGGGTGGAGATCATTTGCAATCTAAACAGATAGCCCATAGGTTCAAATTCTATTAAGTTTTCATCTTACTTGGGGGTGATTGTGAGGGAGATTGTCCCTATCACCCATACAAACTGGAGAGTAGTCCTAGTGGAAGTTAAAAACTAGTTATGGACACTCATTATGGTAACTTTCTAGCCAATGCAGTTCATAGCTAGTGTCCATTTTTTGAATACTTATATAAATGTTGCATCTAATAAGATACTGGTGTGATGCAACAAAAATATATCATTTCAAACACAATGAAGAAATGGGTCTTCACGACCATGGACAAGCAATGGCGTGAACATAAGCATCGACTTGTGAAAAACCACTATGATAAGTATGATAATGATGAAGATAGAATTGCTAATCCCCCATCTCGTGTATCACAAAAATATTGGGAAGCCTTTGTGAATGGTAGGAGTAGTGCTGAGTTTAAGGTAAGTACCAACCAATCTGCTATGGTAGTTCATATCATTGTTATGTTCATGTGAATTTTTTCGACCTTGCTCTCCCTAATGAATTAATTATATATTGGTTTCTTCATTGCATTGTAGGCGGTGAGGCAAAGGAAAAAAAAAAATAGATCTCACCAATCCATCATGCACACTTGTAGTCGAATAGGATATGCTCGACTGGAGCATGAAATGGTATTCTATCATACTCATCCATTATGTGATAAACATAGCTATATTGTTTTATCATATGACTTATCCCCATGTCTCTCCAACTATATATCTTGTAGAGGAAGAGCCAACCAAATGTGAAAACTCCACTACCAAGGGCAATTGTGTGGATGGCAGCTCATACAAAGAAGGATGGGGCTCTTATTTCACCAGAAGTTGTAGAGACAATCATAAGTGACATTCCCTTGGAAATAGCAATACGTTGAACTTCAAACCATTGTTATATCGATTGTTTTTTAACATGTTACCAGTTAACTATGCATGTGATGTTGCCAAAAAAAATTGGATGATGAAATGTCATCTACGAGCTCCATAAATCAATCTATTAAGGATGATGCCCTCACCAAGGTTTTAGGACCCGAAATACCGAGTTGGGTTCGAGGTGTCGGCAAAGGAGTATCACCAACTGCTCTATTTTTTGGTGAGGGTTACTTATAGAAGTTGCACCAGATGCAAGAGCATACGATAGAGAAAGAGCAAAAGTGGGAAGAGAAGCTTACAGAGAGAAAAAAATATGGAAGAGAAGCTTGCGGAGAGAGAAAAATATTGATGAGATTTTGACATGGCTTGCACAGATAGAGGTGTGTCAGTTTTTTCATGATTTCATATTTGAAATGTTTACATGTTGCACCCCTAAAGTTGTAATGATCCCTTGCATATAATTCCATAGGTAGCATCACTACATGCTACCCCTACAAGTGGACACAACATTGGTGGTGGTGATCAAGGTATAGGTAAATGCTCAATACCTTCTAGGCCAGAGTCATCAATGGTACAACTATTATTTCAAATATAAAATGGTTGACTTAGTTTGTATTGTACGCTATGTAGTGAATTTATCTGGGTTGTTGATTTTCCATGTAGGGACTAAAAATGACACCGATCACTCAAACTGAGAGAAGGAAATGCTACTTGACTCAGATCCATAATGATAACGTAGTGGTCAAAGGCATGGTGATCAGTACTAACCCTGAAGACCTTATACATGGTCAATATTTGGGTGAAGGTTATTGCAAAGTCAATGTGCACGTCGCCCATAAAGAGGAAACAATATTGTATAGAAGGAATGATGAAATGGCCACAATGAAGGATGTTGTGGGCTCCTTCATTGCCTGGCCTATATCAGACATTGTTTACAAATAAATTATGCCATGTTGTAGCAATATTGTATGATGCTTTGAATTAACATCTGACATCAATGATTACAAAAGAGATTGTCTTTTCTCCATTTACTTCTCCCTTAGTGGTCTATCTGCATAACTATTATTTTATTTTCATTTAAGCTTGCATTGAACTGAGTGTTTTTGTAGTTGATTTTGGTTTATGTAGTTGTTTATTAGTGTTTTGTTCTTCCCTTTTCAAAGGGGTTTATATTCTATTTATGGATAAAATCACTTCTACTCTATATTTGATGTTACATTTTTTGTTCTATTTTTAGAAAATGCTAGTAGATAATTAATGGACAACCAAGCTAGGAGTGAGGTGAGTAGGTATCCTGAGCATGAGGTTGGCCAATCAGATACAAGAAGGTAATTTGGTAAAAAAAGAAAGAGAGAGAATACAAGTGTTGCTAGGGCATAGGATTAAGAGTCTAATCATGCATGCATGTTGTAATGTGTTGAAATGAAGGTTTATTGTGTTGAGTGTGTGTTAGTTATGAAATTGATGTTTCATGTTTGACTCTTAGTCCTAGTCCTTAATTAGCAACAATACTTGATTTGTATAGATGGATATTTATGTATCTTATGGAAGTCTCAGGATACCCTCTCACCTCATATCTGATGGTTGGGGTGGGTAGGGGTGTTTAGACATCTGCCCATTATATGGAGGGCTCAGGTTGTCCATTTAAGCTTGCATTGAACTGAGTGCTTTTGTAGTTGATTTTGGTTTATGTAGTTGTTTATTAGTGTTTTGTTCTTCCCTTTTCAAAAGGGTTTATATTCTATTTATGGATAAAATCACTTCTACTCTATATTTGATGTTACCTCTTTTAGTTGTTGACATCTATCTTTATGAGTGACTCGTTCATAGCCCTTGTGTTCTCTTATGTTGCTTGAAGATGATGGAACTTTGTCTAATAGAGGTTGTGACAAGATGGTGCTAGAGTTGAACTCATTCATGCAATTTTGGTTTAAAATGTTGCTGAAAGAAGTTTTAGATTATAAAACAATGGTAGTATTTTCACACAACAATGATGAGAATGTTTTACAAATGTGCCTATTTGTCCTAGGAAGAAATTTTGGATATGAAGTTGAGAATGCTTAGTTCTGTTTGAGGGAAGATATTTTGGGCATAAATTTAACCAAAGAATGGAACACCCAAGGCTATCATTGTTTCAAAATCCATATCTCAAAAAACTATTATTTCTTCATTCATTTCTGACTTGCAACAAATGGCTGACTAAATTAAACATGCCCCCAAAAAATTCTATATTTTGATTTAGCTCTCTGATAGTTTATGTTCTATCTGATAGATGTCAGTCAACTGGTGAAACTTAGAGTATATAGCACTGAGGTAGTTCTCCAATGTAAATATTATTTGTTGTTTACTGACTTTCAATGATAGAGCTTATTACAATATATCCTTTTATGTTTAGAAAGATGAACTATTTGTAATTTTTTATTGACAATAATTGATGAATCTTACTTTTGTATAAGAAAATATTTAAAAGACCCTAATATTTACTTTTGTAATTTATAATTTAGGATCGGTGTTGGCTTCAATGTCAAGTGTGGTGTTATTAGTGGTGATGATAAAATACTGGCATTACTATCTGTAATTCTAGAACTGACACCTAAAAGGGACTTTAACATTGATGAAGAATTTGAGACTAAGTGTCTTGATCACTGTAAGGAAAATATGGTTAGATTGTGAGGAAATCCTACCTAGTCTTGATATATGATACTAATTGTCACGATCATTCGGTTGCATATTCTTGCATTTTGTTTGGAACTTCATATTTATTTCATTCTTAATACATTATGTCCTCACTACAAGGTATTAGTCCTGGAGAGTATTTTATAGGGATGCCTTGTGGCATGGAAATTTATTTACTGCTACATACAAGGTGATGGAATGATGAGAAGCAAGAAGAATTTAATTTTGCAAAGAATTTCAGAATTTTAAGATATTTGTTTTTAGGCTTGAAGAACTTTGACATGTTTTTGCATTTGCATAAGAAGAAATTATCATGTTCTATGTTAGATGGATTGAACAAACCCTGTAAGTGTATCTTTTTTATCTTTTATATTTTTGATAAACTTGCCTGTGGACTTGTTATTATGTTCTCGTTTGTGGTATAATTGTAAATTACATTATTGTTTGGCCTAACTTCTAGTCCCTCCAACATGGATCATCTCCTTTATATTTTTTCCAATTGTAGGTATGTGTTGTTTTATTTATAATGTTGTGCTATCTAATGGTCAATATACTTTGAGGTAACATGAACAACGGTTGCTTACTACTTATTTAGGACTACTTGCAGACCATATGTTAGGATCTGGTACTACTATTGTGGCTCGTGGGAATCAAAGGCTTGAGAAACTAATGTTCGTCAGGCTGCTTCTATCCTGGAACAGGATAGTATGTTGCATGTGTTGTTTTCTAAATTTTTGAAGAACTAATGTCTATGTTCCATTTATAGAGAGACCCTTTTGGGTAAGAGACTACCTACTTATGATGGTCGAAAGAGTTTGTACACTATTGGGGCTCTACCTTTTGCATCGAAGGAGTTTATGATAATGCTAATTGATGTAGAGGAATCAAACAATGGTCCAAGGTACATCATAAAAATATCTTGAGTTATTGAACATTGCCTAGAATTGTCATGATTTTGTTAATTTCTTGTCTTTGGCTATTAGCCAATTATGTGGGAATTATGTCAGCTATTCTATTAATTGAAAAAGAGAATAAACTATTAAATTCTTCTACATTATAAATTTTTTGCACGTAAAATATTGAAGTTTGAAGTTTGAATACAACCAGGTGGAGGTGGCAGGAATAGAACCTATGACTCTTTATTCAACTTTGCAATAGACAATCATTTTGTTTGCTAGCACAAGCCATAAATACAAAATCATCACAACACTGGCATCAATTTCAATTCTTAGCAACTTTTGGACATAGTAATATTCTCCACTCTTTTTCTAAGTCCCATTTTGATGTAGTCAAACTAGACTGCAAAGTCCTTGCATCATGTAAAATTGTGTTTGTTCAATGTAGGTTCTTGTTCCACATGACTAGTTCACATTCCCTTCATAATAGTCTTTATGTTTTTAGGTTTTACAAGTATATGTCCATAAGCAGGTCCTGCAAACTTATGGTTACAATCTTGAAATTTTTGAGGTAGCACTCATTAGATGTGTAATGGAATTTCACCTCACACTCCAGTTTGTACTTCATGTATGAGTTTACAAACATGAAAAGGATAAGTGGTTGAAGAAGGAGCATTCAACAATCTGGTTTTAAAAAACCTCAAAATTCCTCTTCAACTGAGGAAGATCTCAGGTCAACACCTGGAGGATGCTCCACACCATGCCCTATACACCATTCAAGTGAAAGGGTATTACACAAATTCATGGCAACCTCATTAGGTACAAATTGAATATAACAACTAACTGACTACATTCTTGTCATTATTTTTTGGTAGGACGTGAAGGCAATAAAGGGTTTGAATAAGCAAAAGAATACGGAAGAGAAGATATGGCAATTGGTGTCAATAACTTTCATTCATTTCATATGTCCCCATAAATTTTTAACTGATTGTCCTTCATATGAGGTGATGGACATGTTTTTCCTTGTACAAGGAGTGGGAAACTTAATGTAAGTGAAAGGTCCCACTTTTGGTGAACAATCATTGTTTATTATAGTTATGTTTACATTTTTAAGAGATTGTTTTTGGTAATAATAATGTAGAACATTGCCTAGAATTGTCATGATTTTGTTAATTTCTTGTCTTTGGCTATTAGCCAATTATGTGGGAATTATGTCAGCTATTCTATTAATTGAAAAAGAGAATAAACTATTAAATTCTTCTACATTATAAATTTTTTGCACGTAAAATATTGAAGTTTGAAGTTTGAATACAACCAGGTGGAGGTGGTAGGAATAGAACCTATGACTCTTTATTCAACTTTGCAACAAACAATCATTTTATTTGCCAGCACAAGCCATAAATACAAAATCATCACAACACTGGCATCAATTTCAATTCTTAGCAACTTTTGGACACAATAATCTTCTCCACTCTTTTGCTAAGTCCCATTTTGATGTAGTCAAACTAGACTGCAAAGTCCTTGCATCATGTAAAATTGTGTTTGTTCAATGTAGGTTCTTGTTCCACATGACTAGTTCACATTCCCTTCATAATAGTCTTTATGTTTTTAGGTTTTACAAGTATATGTCCATAAGTAGGTCCTGCAAACTTATGGTTACAATCTTGAAATTGTTGAGGTAGCACTCATTAGATGTGTAATGGAATTTCACCTCACACTCTAGTTTGTACTTCATGTATGAGTTTACAAACATGAAAAGGATAAGTGGTTGAAGAAGGAGCATTCAACAATCTGGTTTTAAAAAACCTCAAAATTCCTCTTCAACTGAGGAAGATCTCAGGTCAACACCTGGAGGATGCTCCACACCATGCCCTATAAACTAGTCAAGTGAAAGGGTATTACACAAATTCATGGCAACCTCATTAGGTACAAATTGAATATAACAACTAACTGACTACGTTCTTGTCATTATTATTTGGCAGGATGTGAAGGCAATAAAGGGTTTGAATAAGCAAAATAATATGGAAGAGAAGATATGACAATTGGTGTCAATAACTTTCATTCATTTCATATGTCCCCATAAATATTTAACTGATTGTCCTTCATATGAGGTGATGGACATGTTTTCCTTGTACAAGGAGTGGGAAACTTAATGTAAGTGAAAGGTCCCACTTTTGGTGAACAATCATTGTTTATTATAGTTATGTTTACATTTTTAAGAGATTATTTTTGGTAATAATAATGTAGAATATTGCCTAGAATTATCATGATTTTTTTAATTTCTTGTCTTTGGCTATTAGCCAATTATGTGGGAATTATGTCAACTATTCTATTAATTGAAAAAGAGAATAAAATATTAAATTCTTCTACATTATAAATTTTTTGCACGTAAAATATTGAAGTTTGAAGTTTGAATACAACCAGGTGGAGGTGGTAGGAATAGAACCTATGAATCTTTATTCAAATTTGCAACAAATAATCATTTTGTTTTCCAGCACAAGCCATAAATACAAAATCATCACAACACTAGCATCAATTTCAATTCTTAGCAACTTTTGGACACAATAATCTTCTCCACTCTTTTGCTAAGTCCCATTTTGATGTAGTCAAACTAGATTGCAAAGTTCTTGCATCATGTAAAATTGTGTTTGTTCAATGTAGGTTCTTGTTCCACATGACTAGTTCACATTCCCTTCATAATAGTATTTATGTTTTTAGGTTTTACAAGTATATGTCCATAAGCAGGTCCTACAAACTTATGGTTACAATCTTGAAATTTTTGAGGTAGCACTCATTAGATGTGTAATGGAATTTCACCTCACACTCTAGTTTGTACTTCATGTATGAGTTTACAAACATGAAAAGGATAAGTGGTTGAAGAAGGAGAATTCAACAATCTGGTTTTAAAAACCTCAAAATTCCTCTTCAACTAAGGAAGATCTCAGGTCAACACCTGGAGGATGCTCCACACCATGCGCTACTAAGAATAAACATGCATTGACAGAATTATTTTTGCTGAGAGAGTGTTGAATAAAGAGTCATAGGATCTTTATAATCAATGATATAACCTATCTTTGGAAGAGATAGTAGTGGTGCGGCTATTTTCATTTTCTCTTGTTATAATGGAAAGCAAACTAATAATTTTATGGAGGCCCTTGCTATTCGTGTTGCTTTGAAAAAGGTTATGCTATGGGCTTGTGGAAGATAATATGTGAGTTGAAATCTCAGATTATTATTAATTTTTTGAAGACTCATAATCTTTCTAATGTTCATTGGCAATTGGTGTTAGTGGCTCAACAAATCATTCAAATTTATCGGCACCTAGAGTTTATTTCCTTTGTTCATATTCCTAGGGAATGGAATGGTGTGGCTGATTGCTTGAAAAAATGGGCTTCTAAGTTTCAGGAAGACTAGAATGTTAGGGACTGGGATCATATCCCATTGGATTGTTCTCGTCATATTGCTAATTTGCTTGCTATGGATATGCCTAGTTGAGGTTGTTATTTGTTGGGTGTATTTTGGTTGGGTTCTTGGTGGTTTTAGGGGTATCTTTCTTCTGGACCTTGTAAGGGTTATTGTTTTAGTATTCTATGCTTCTTGTATGCTTTTATTGATTCAATATTTTTTTTATTTTTTGGTAAATAAAAGTCTTCATTAATTACCGGGTTTTGCAGGTTAACCCAAAACCTATTACAATATCCAACCTTCTACTGAGATTGTAGATCCTAGTCATCCTTGAAACTTTCTTACCATAAATTGTGTTGAATCCCCTACAACACCTTACTAACAAAGCACACCCATACCTAAACATAACTGTAAACATTACTTACATTGACAGGAATTGAAGTTTGGAACTTTGCACTTGTGAAACCTGTTGCTTGCCCATTTCCTATTCTCTATCAAAATCTTCCAAGGCTTACACCCTGTTACCTTCATTTCCAATTTGGTATGATTTAGAGGGAAACCCCATAGTTATTACCAACTCCATGGGGAAAGAACACCCATTCATATTTCTCCTTAACGGGTAGGTTTCTTTTCATGACTAATAATGTTTTCCACTTCACGTGGCACACCTTGTGTCCATGTCACCAAACTACCAACATCAACACCTATGTTGGCTAATTTTTCAGCTGACTTGTTGGCCTCACGGTACACGTGACGAGCCCTCCTGTTCTGTCTTGCCGCAAAAAGGATCCTCACTTCATGGATGACTCCCTCGATTCTCCATGGAGGTTTTTTGCCATTGGTTAATAAGTTGATGATGTTCATAGAATCACCTTCAATCATCAAGTTACCTTGAGTTGCTTGGGCTACTTGCAACCCTCTCCAAAGGGCTCTAGCTTCTGCTTCGTTATTAGTTCTGATTCCCAATGGTTCAGCGAAGGCCTTGACCAGATTTCCTTGATGATCCCTGATTATTCCTCCAACTCCAACTCTTCCCGGGTTCTCCTTGGCTGCACCATCAAAATTTAGTTTAAACCAACCCTGGGGGTGGCTCCCAAGAAATCCCATTTTCGGGATTGGGCAAAGGAATGGAAGGTTTGTCCTCAATACCTAAGGCCCGAGCTAATTGTTTTTCTTGGGGAAGAATTGAGTGGTTCTCATCCACTAAGGTGCTAAGGTTTTCTTTCGCAAAGACAATAATCCTATTGAGGATGGTTTTTGGGTTGTGAATGGTATCCTTAAAGGCTCTATGGTTCCTTTCTAGCCAAATCTGCCAGAGAAAATGATGCCAACAGATTTTCCATAGGTACTTAAGTTTTAGGCTAACAAAGGGTTGAGGCCATTGATGGAACACTTCGGATATAAGAGCAGGCTTAACCCACGAGATCCTAAAGGCTTGGAAAAGTTCATCCAGGATGGACTCCGCTATCGGACACTCTAGAAACAAGTGTTGGGTTGTCTCCCATCCTGCCCTGCACATGTAGCAACGGTTAGCAATAACCATACCTTTGGATAACATATTGTCCATAGTGAGGATTTTTCCTTGAATCACCAGCCATGAAAAAAAGGATATTTTAGGAATTAAGCCTTTGATCCAAACCAAACTCGGTTGAAATTGTTGACCTTCCACATTGAGAAGCAAATTATAGGCAGACTTAACTGTGAAGTCACCACTTTCAGTCTCAACCCAAACAATGTGATCTTCATCCTCTCCAGAGGGAATAATTTGCTGAGTTAAAATGTTATAAAGCTCTTTAGACTCCGCTTCAAAACCCTGTACTCTGATGTGTTTCCACCTGTTGATATTTATATCCTGCCACATATAATTTGCAACCTTCTTCCCAATATGTTGCTCCATATGCTCTTGAATCCTAGCCAAACGAGGATTCTGGGATAACTCCTCAGCTCTCACCCATCGATCCTTCCAAAAGTCTATTGTTTGCCCATTTCCTAGAATCCATCTAAGACCTTTCTTGACAAGATCCCTGCTCGTGAGGATTGCCTTCCAAAAAGCAGACCCCTTGCTTGCTAAGTTGTCATTAAGGAAGTTCACACCTTGGAGGTATTTCCTCCTAACTATGGCAGTCCATTCATTATCGACCTTAGTCAATAACCGCCATGCTTGTTTGGCTAACAGAGTTGTATTGAGATGAGCAACTCTCCTCAATCCTAACCCCCCATCAACTTTAGGTTTGCAAACCTTGTTCCAACCTACTAAATGGATCCTTTTCTTATCCTCAGTCCCTGACTAGAGAAATTTTTTTTGAAGCTGCTCAATTTTGTGATACACCTTGCTGGGAGCTCTGAAGACTGATAGGAAGTAAACGGGTATACTTTGAAGTGAAGCCATAGTTAAAACTGCTTTTCCTGCTTGAGATAACAGATGTCCTTTCCAACCTGCTAGCTTTTTTTGGATCCTCTCCAAAACTATGTTCCACATTGATCCTTCAGTTTTCCTCGTAAATAGGGGAAGACCTAAATAGGAGGTGGGAAGGGATGCAATCTGACATTCCATGATCCTTGCTATGTTGTTTTTCCTAGGAATGGGGGTATTGATGAAATAAAGTTTGCTCTTATCAAAATTCACTTTCTGTCCAACCGCTTCTTCATACATTATGAGAATATTTTTAATCCTTCTTGCCTCAACCACAGAAGCCAAAGTCAGTAGCAATGTATCATCAACAAATTGTTGATGTGTCACCGGGGTAGTTAGCGACGTGGCCTTGATACCTGATATGAGTCCAGCTACCGCTGCTGCCTTAATGGTTCTTCCCAAGGCCTCAACTACAATGATGAACAACATAGGACTTATGGGATCTCCTTGTCTTAGACCACATTTGCTTTGAAAAAAACCTGTAGTAGACCCATTAACCAAAACTAAAAAACAAGGCTTAGAAATACACTCTCTTATTAACTTGACCCATTTCATGTTGAAGCCAAATTTTAATAAAACTGCCTCTAGGAATTCCCAATTTATCCTGTCATAAGCTTTGTTCATGTCTAACTTTAAAGCCATGACTGCTTTTTTGGTCTGAGCGGCTGTATGAAGAGCCTCATGAACAATAATAACTCCATCTAAGATTGATCTTCCTTGTACATAACTTCCTTGACTTGGATCAATGATAACCAGTAGAACTTTCTTCAAACGGTTGGCTAAAACTTTGGACAAAATTTTATAGGATATATTACACAGGCTAACCGGCCTAAAGTCAGCCATAGTCTTGGGGTTGGGGCCTTTAGGGATCAAAGCAATGAAAGTTGAATTGAAACCCCTTGGAATATGATTTGAACTTTGGAACTCCTTGATTGCAGCAATAACTTTTGCTCCAACAATATCCCAACAAACTTGGAAAAACCATGGTGAAAACCCATCCGGCCCAGGAGCTTTGTCAGGATCCATGTTAAACAAAGCCTCCTTGATCTCTTCATCTAAAAAAGCTACTGTAAGAGACTCGTTAATCGTTTCATCAATGAGTTGTGGAATGAATTGAAGGAGAGAGTCCTTTGCTTGGGCATTACAGGCCGCCCATTCTTCACCCAATAATGAACTAAAAAAATTAACAACCTTCGTCCCTGATCTCCTGAATGTTTTGAGTTGAGGATCCATCCACCTTAGTTAAATTTCTAATATTATTGTTGCTTCTATTGCTCAATGTGGTAACATGGAAATTTTTTGAATTAGAGTCCCCTTCCTTTAGCCATAATGCCCTTGATTTTTGCCTCCAATACATCTCTTCACAAGCTAAAATATTATAAAACTCACAAAGGGTTTCCTTCTCTTCAGTCCTTGTCGCCTCATCATAGGTTCCATTTTGGATTTTGCTTTCTATTATTCTCAGTTTTTCCCCCACTGCTCTCTTATTCTCAAAAATATTTCCAAAGACTTCTTTATTCCATATTCTAAGGTTGTTTTTCACCATCTTAAGTTTTTGAGATAGTTTGAAGGAAGCACTTCCCTGGATAGGCTGTTGCCACCATTCCTCTATTCGTTTCTTGAAGTCCGGATGTTTAACCCACATTGACAAAAATCTGAATGGCTTTTTAAAGGAGTTAGCCTGAAATGCCTCCCATAGAATAAGATTATGGTCTCAAGCGCATTTAGGAAGGGCTTGTAACGTTGAATCACCAAACATTGTTGTAGCTTCCTTGGATAAAAAACCTCGTCCAACCTTTCTTGAATCAGCTGACTTCCTATCCTCTTGTTACTCCATGTAAATTTGGCTCCTTTTAGTCTTACATCCATCAATTCATTTGTGTTAATGAATTCATTGAAGTCCTCCATGCTCCTTGAGGGTAACCCAGATCCTCCCTTCTTATCAGATGGGTAAATGGGGGTATTGAAATCTCCCCCAATCACCCAAGGAATGTCTTTAAAAGCTTGGCTCAAATGCCCCAAAAACTCCCACAGTTCAGACCGCCCTTGGACAGAGGTGGGGGCATAAACATTTGACATAATCCAATTTTTATTAGTATCAAAATCATGAAATAATATGCTTAAGACTCTTTCATTTGTCTGAATAATACTTCCTTCTATTTTAATAGGATCCCATAAGATCATGAGGCCCCCAGATGCTCCTCTCGCATGTTGAAAGGCCACTTCCCCTTGCTTCCAAATCCTTCTAGCTATAAGTTTTGATTGTGCCGCATCTATTTTGGTGTTTTGGATTCAATAAATTTTTACCAACATTTAAAAAAAAACAATATCACTTAAATACACAATTGTTAAGTCAGTGCCTTTCCATCTCGACTTTCCCATATATTGATTTCAGTGCCTATAACTTTTCTATTGTTTGAGTAAGTACACAAAAATAAACATTGATGCTAATTTCAATAGCCAAGTTATAGGTAAGGACAATTAAAATACCCATTATCACCACAATTTGTTTATGAGCCGAACTATTTGGCCTAACTTCTAATCTCTTCAACATAGATTGTCTCCTTTATATTTTTTTTAGGGTAGGACCATAAGAGGGCAGTTAAGAACTGCCCTCTTAGGTCACCCTAATATGACAAATATAAACTATCATCTTAGGGTGACCTAAGAAAGCGATTATAAAATGCCCTCTTAGGGCTAAGAGGGTGGTTTAAAACTGCCCTCTTAGGCTCTAAGAGGGTGGTTATAAATCACCCTCTTAGGCCTAAGATTCTTAACCCTAATAGGGTGATTAATAATCACCCTCTTAGCCCTAAGAAGATGATTCACAATCACCCTCGTAGTCCTAAGAGGGTGATTTTGAATCGCCCTCGTAGTCTTAAGAGGGTGGTTTTTAACCGCCCTCATAGTATTAAGAGGATGGTTGTTTAAGGTAGTTTTTAACCACCATCGAATGTCAAAGATTTTTTACGATGCCCTCATAGATAATGACTGAATAACTGCATTTAAAGGTATTTAAGGATGGTTTATAAGTGTTGTTAAAGCCCTTTTTTGGTGTAGTTTTAGATCCACAATCATAGGACCCTTGTTCTTATATAAGAAAATTCTAAGGCCAGCAACACAACTTCCAACGACTAAAATCCCTTTCACATCTAACATGCAGCTTAAAATGTTTTCCCACCCAAAACTTGCAAGACCTTCTCTGGATCCACAGCCCCAAGATCCATCAACATAGACAAAACAATTCTAGGGCCATTCCTCCCCTAGCCGGACTCAAAGGATAAGAAATCCAAAAAAAAAAACCTAAACCACATAAATAAGGAGAAGAATCACCCCAATACCTATGGGCTCTAAACCAGTAGGCACACCAAACAAGCACCACTACAAGTGACATCCTCTCCCAATAGATAAGAATATCCTTTTGCTCCTTCTCAACCTTCTGCTCCCTCTTAGCCTTCCAAAAGGGAAAACTAGTTTATCATTGCATCCAAAATATTTTGATATTCACTAAGCAAGTCCCTTTCCTCTAAGCTTGGATTATTATTTGTAATTTTTAATTTTTATATTTTAGTTCTTTCTTCTCAAAAATATTTTCAAAAATGTTCTTTGTTCCATTCTTTTAATCTAGATGTCATTGATCTAATTTGTTTTGAAAGTGTATACAACACATTGTTTCATGTAGAATTCCATGTTTGTGCTATCATATCAACAAATTAAGGATGGTCTTCCCACATCTGTTCATATTTAAAATATGATTTTTTTAATTCACTTACCACCATTTTAACTCTTATTAATCAGCCATTTGAATCAATCCTTGTTAAGGTATTATTTTTAGCACAAGTCTCTTCATCTAGCCAATGTTCTAAGAGTATGCATCTGCCTATTTTTTTGCTATTGGATTTTGACCTTTCCTATTGTTAGTCCATGTATAGTTGTCTTCTTCACACTCAACCTCCTATAGATTATTGTTTTGAATAAAAGTTGAGAAATCTCTCATACTTTAGGTTAATTTTTCTAATCCCTCAAAATTTTCATCCAACTTGATTATGGCATTAAAATCTCTTATGATCACAAAAGAATAAACCAAATTATATTACTTTCTCTTAAAATATATATTTTCTCAAGATAATAATAATATAATTATTTGAAATATATTTTTATATAAATAGTTATTACAATAAAAGTTATTTTATAAATGTTCAAAAAAATAATATTATTTTAAAAGTCCCCGTGGGACACCCATATGATTTGGGCTCTGGGCTTTATTTGGGGAGACTCAGGTTCAAACCATTGTGGAGCATGTGGTTTGGGCTCTAGGATTTGTTGAAATTTTATGAAATTTGAATTTAAGGATTAACCACTCTTCTTTAAGTACTTGCAAGCCATCACATAGTTATCATTAAAATATTTTATTTAAAATAATTTAAATTATTTGAAACAATTTTTTATTTACATTAAAAAATGTTATTTAAAAAATAATAATAATCTTAAGATTTATTTATTTATTTGATTCATAGGGAAATCGATAAATCCGGTTGCCTTTATATACCCTAAGCCGATTGAGTAAAGCACAGTCAACAAGACCCCAATCCTCCAAGGCATCGAACTGGGGTAGCCAACCGATAGTCACTCGGTTGCTACCACCCAACCTATCCCCTTTTGGGTATGCAATGGTTTGAACCTTAGACCTCCCCAAAGAGAGGCCAAAGCCCTAATCGCTACACCATATTTGCAGATAAAAATTGTTTTAAGGTAAACACAAGATTTTTAAAGGGGCATGGATCCCTATCAACAAGGTGGGTGTATAAGAATGGAGCCATGTCGACTTACATTATATTCATATTATATGGAATAATTTTATAATATTTTTTTTCTTTTTCAATAAATTAAAATGGGTTTACTTATATTACATCATGATCATGATTGCATATTGATATTACGACAACTTAACAATTATGCATGTATCTTTTCATAAGGATTGAACCTTAGTTTCCTTCTTGAAAGTTGAGAAACCTGACCGATTAAACTAATACCATTTGATTTATAATAAAGAAATATTTATAGCATCCGCGAGGGCTAGGTGGATTGGTAAGACGTTGGGTATTCTCTATGAGGAGACCTAGGTTCAAACCTCGTGGGCATGCCCACTCTATGGCAAAGGTAGTAGTCTGACTAGAATCCGTTGAGTGTGCGCCAACTTGATGATGGCGGTATCAACCCTGAGCCACCGGGGTTCTCCCTCACTCCAGACCATGTTTACCGAGGCGAGGTAGGGGTTATAGTGGTAGCTTCATGATTTGATGCTATGATTGGAGGCAATGTGATTTGACCCTACGACCAGTTGTTCAAAAAGTGAACGCAGTTGCTAATTCCTCTATGTATCAATATATATATATATATATATATATACACCTTAGTATCCTGAGGGCAAAGGTAGTAGTTTGACTTGAGTTCGCTGAGTGTGTGCCAGCTTGATGATGGCGGTTCAACCCTGAGCCACCGAGGGTTTTCCTCACTCCGGGTCATGTTTACCGAGGTGAGATAGGAGTTATAGTGGTAGCACCATGATTTGACAATCGGAGGTAATGTGACTTGACCATGTGACCAGTTGTTTAAAAAGGAAAGGTAGTTGTTGATTCTTTTATATATCAAAAAAAAAAAAAATTATATTAATATTATTGAATATTATTATTATTTAGTTAAATGATTAATATATATTCTTTTTAAAATGGAAGCATAATTGGTCACTCACACCCATCGTGTGGTTTGAACTTGGATTTTATATGAGAACCCAAAAACATATCAATCTAGTGTTCCAACACGGACAAATGATTAATATAATTATAAATGCATTATTTTTTTTTATTAAAGATTACTTGTATAAAATTGTAATATATATGAATAGAATTTTTTTATATTGCTAATAGTTGTGAGACATGGTGTTTATGGGGTTTAAAGTAATTGGCTTAGAATTAAAAGTTTCATATAATAAATCAAAGTTCAAATTTAATGGATAAAACTTAAATATTTTTATCAAATATTAGTTAAATTCTTTGGTTTTCAAAGATGAAACCAAGGTTCAAATCTTGTTAAATAATACATGTATAATTGTTAAGTTGTAATATATTATATAATTTTTTTTTTCTTGGGAAAAAAATATGTAAAATTACAATGAAATGGGTATTTTATAACTTCGTATAGGCTTTCCTAAACAACCACATTTAGAGTTATTCCATAATCTTCTCTGGGAATTCTATCAAACCGATTACAATAATAATAGCTTGTTGCAAGCTTTCAATCATATTATAGAGAGTTATTTTAATATTTTAATAAGAATTTGTTGCAAGCCTTTAGTCATCTTATAGAATATCATTTTGGTACTTCATCTCATCATCTTACAAATATAACCTCAATTATAAAAAAAAAACATTAAAAAACATAAAAAGTGTCCTAAACCATAACCTCTATAAAAATAAAAATAAATTATGTTAAAAAATTAAATATGCTAATTTTTTTTATTGACTGAAGAAAAAGATTTTTTAAAGGTCCCAGATCTTTACAAAAAGAAAAGGTCTCCCAAAAAAAACCTTACAATATAGTTTTTAAGAGAAAGAAAAACAACCAAAAAAAAAACTTAAAACAAAGAGATCCCAAAAGATGTTAGCTCCTTGTTACTTAATTTATAAATCATTTTTTAATATTAAAAGTTAATTATTTTGAACTTGGATTTCTAAAAAAAACCAAAATCCAGGAATTATTAATTATAATTTTCAAAATAGGTGTGACACTAATAAAATGCATCTCAATGATAAAATTAAGGTTTATATTAAAAGACACATAATAAACATTTTAAACACCCTTCCTTCATATACTATATTGGATTGTAGTATGCATATCCTTATATCTCACTCCACACCTTTCTCTTTCACTTTTACACATCATCTTAGGATCCATATTACCTTTACAAACTTTAAAAGCTTATAAAAAAATTGTACCATGGTGAATATGTGATTTGATTAGACGCATACCTTTAACGATAGCAGCCTTCAATGACCACTCATTTGATAAGCTTTGCCCAAATAACTTTCTGTCATATCGTTTTGGAGGTGATCAGATGGACAATTGTTTAGTCCAAGTCTCAAAAAAGTAGTTCACATGTGCCTTGAGATAATAGTGGACGTTGCCTCTTTAAAGAAACTATAAAGAAAATAACTACTACTCGATCTAATAATTAAAATATGCATGCATAGGTTGTATAGTATAAGGCTACCAGATAACTTTTAAAAATGTGTGGCTTAAAAGCACCATATCATTGAGCAAAGAATGGGAGGACAATATTAAGCAAGTGCACCCATAAATAAGGGATTGATTCTAAAATTTGAATCTTAAACTTCAAATTGTTAAGCAATTTTAGGTGATAAATTGGTTTTAGTTAGGAAAAATTTTATAATTTATTTAAAAAAATAAAGTTAATAGAAATAGCTACCAACCTACTTAATATATATTTGACTTGTAGATCATTGTTAACTTGCATACAAATTCTTTGATAGTACTACTACCAAACATTCGTTGACAGCTAACATTAGAATGTTTGGTGTCTTATTCATGTTGTAGCATATATAGGACCATCTGTAGTCAAACTCTTGCATGGCCCACTCCAAGGATTGATGTGAAAGGGCACTTGGAATGCTTGTTTTAAAGAGGGACATTGTAAAGGTAGTACAAAGTTGAGTTTCACACTGTAATTTTACAAAGTTGAGTTGGACACTGTAATTTTCTTAATCAGCTTTATAGAATTTATATAAGGGCATGTATGTGGACAGCAAGGACAAAGTAACATGAATGAATTAGCCCTTAAAGTTATTTAAACATTGGGTTAAGGTTTGAACAACTAAGTAGCTGGTTTGTTTCTTAATCAGCTTTATAGAATTTATATAAGGGCATGTATGTGGACAACAAGGACAAAGTAACATGAATGAATTAGCCCTTAAAGTTATTTAAACATTGGGTTAAGGTTTGAACAACTAAGCAGCTGGTTGGTTTCGGACATTATGCGGGGCAATTTTAGGATGAAAATAATAAGATATTAACATGTAATTAATCTATACAAATAGGTGCATATGCAAATTACATAATTTTTAAATTGAGAAGAAAAGTTTAGTAAGGTTATGGCGTTGTTAAAACCATCCATAGTGTATTTGTTTGTTTAACTGTAATATTAAAGTTAGGGAAAGAAATTATAATGTAATGTAAAATAAAATTAAATAAATATTTGAGTTGATATGTTTTTGAGTTTTAATTAAAAAATTAAATTAAAATTATGGAGAAGGTGATCTCCCTTATGTTTTAGTTATAATTAGCATCTTTACTCCAATAAAAATAAATAAACATGTTCATCACAATATTCAAAAATTAAAAGTTAATAAAAGTAGAAACAATCATGAACCTTACTCTCATAGTTAGAAGAGAGATATTAATTTGAACAAGATGCCATCGCAGGAATATAAATGGAATGATATGATTACTGATAGTAGTATTTTCATTAATTCGTGGAATAATAATTTTAGCTCAAATTGTTTTTATGATTAGAAATTTAACTTGAAACAAAGAAATAATGAGGTTTGAAGTAATATTGAAAATTTAGAATTTTATAATTATATTATAATTTAAACTTTTATTTTTTTAATTTTAAAAATTTAATATGTTTGAGATGAACCAAAAAATAGTAGTTGTACATTTTATTATATCTTAAGTTTAGATTTTGATCTTATGGATGAAGTTCAATATTTTTAATAGATTTAAGATTTAATGGGAATAAAGAGTTTCACATTGTATTGAAATTGCATGGTTGAACCTTTACATTTGTTTAATAGGTTATGTGTAACTAGTGGGAAGTAATGATTTTCATAATCTAAGTCAATGTTTCAATCTTAATGTTTCAATGCAAGTCTAGTGGCATATTCCATGATTAGAATTGGTTGGCCTGACTCTTCCTAAGTTTCCTAAGGTTGACAGATTGAAGGTTCGCTGGTCCCTTCCTTCCATTGGATGGCTAAAACTCACTTTTGATGGAGCTGTCAAAGGTAATCCTGGGAATGCTAGTTCTGGAAAAATCATAAGAGATGACCGAGGGAATATTATCCTCGTGTTTTCTGAATTCATTGGGGCCCACTCCAACAACATGGTCGAGGTGCAAAGCTTTATTTAAAGGATTATCTCTTACGAATGATATCTATATTAGGAGGACTCGCTAAAGACGATCAACTACATCAAAGGTCACATCCCCCTGCTTGGATTGTAGCCAATTTGATCAATGAATCTAGAATATTGGTTGGCAGGTTTGAGAGATCCATCGTCCAGCATGTGTTTAGAGAAGAAAATGGTGTAGTCGGTATTATGGCTAACCTTGGGTTGACTCAGAATGACCTTCGTGTCTGGATTGGCAAATTTTCCCATGAAGTCATAGATTTTTGTGGAAGAGTGGATTCTCCACCTCAGCACTACCAGTTACTTTTTGACCTTTGTGCGGGTTTCCCTTTGTGGTCCCCCTTTCCGGTTTTGGTTTGCATTGTAAAAGGTTTGGGTCCCTTTCAAAACCCCCTTCCATTAATAAAATATATATATATATTTTTAATTTGGAAAGCACCTAACTATACAAGAGATGATTAATAGCACATATTTTAAATACTTGCATTTGAATTTAAAAAATAATTGGACATTTGAATTGTATTATTGTTTTTTTATAAAACTCTATAGAACTATAATGTGGTAATGTTTGTGGGCTCGTCAGGGCTTTGGCTTCTTTTTAGGAGGTCCAAGTTCAAACCATGGCATATATGTAATTTTGTGTGGTTTGAGATTTGGTTCTCATGTACATCATGGAGAATGGTTTTGGTATGATGGTGTGTCTTGTGTGTTAAAAAAAAATAATAATAAGCATGATGGTTCCTTTCACGCCGGGTCAATAATAACGAGGTGTAATAGGTTTGGTGGAACAATAATGAGATGAAATAGGTTTGGTGGAAGCAAACCTTGTGGTTTGAATCCTGCGTTGATCAATTACTAAAAAAAGTGTGGTTGTGACAAACTCTCCTATGTAACCAAAAACAAATAATAATAAGCATAATGATTTAAGTTGTTAAAGTAATTTGTTATTGTCTTTATATAGAACTAAACAACGTGCTTAGTTACACTTTTAAATACATTCCAAACCATTGACTTGTCAAACACATTGAACTTAGAAAACAATGTAAAATCATTGTAGTTCATAGATCAAACTATTGTATAAGTATTTATATGGTGGATGGGCATTCTTAACGTGAAACTTTTTAATTTCATCATTAAATTAATTCCTCAATCAAGAATTTAATTTGATCAAGTTATAAACTAAAATTTAAATGTTAGATTATTATATATTGACATTTTTTTAAAGATTGTTTTTGAACAAATTTATTATATTTAGAAATATGTTGATTTTTAATAATGAAATTATAATCATAAATATGTTATTTTTACATGTAACCATTAATTTGCTATATTAGATTTTAATAATAAGATTAATTTTAAAAACATTATTATTTTTTATTAATGGTGAAAAAGCATGGATTTGAAAGATCCCAGAATCTTTTACATTAGAGGAGACAGAGAAAGAGAAGGTCAATTAAGCACAGGCCAGTATCCAAGGCCAAAAGAAAAAAAATTAAACCCAACAATCACCCAAGAGCATAGACCAGCCCACTACCCGATAAAGCATAAAGAATAATTTTTTATTTAACTTTCTTTTAGAGACACCAACGATCATGCTCTATTTTGCATAATATTGTAAGGGCAACAAATATATCAAGATGCATATAACAAAACCCCAATCCCAAAGAGCAAGATTTATGGCAATACACCAAGCATATTTCTTGAGAATGGAAACCACCAGGGAGCAAAAGGACCAGCCCCCCAAAAAATACCCCTAGAGAGAGGATCACTATAATACAAAGGAGACCTCATCCAAGCAAAAAGACAATAAAAATATCTTTTGGATAGGTTGACCCAATGCTTCCAAAGCAATCATTGTCATTAATTGTGGAGAGAAATTATCTTCCTAAATTTTGAATTGGCCACTATCCACCCTCAAATTGGCCACAACATCAATAGCTTGGTTACCTTCCCTATAAATATGCTCAATTTTAACTTCTAACATACCTTCCAGGTTCTTCAAGGTGTCCTTAATAATATTCAATATGATACAATTATTAGTTTTTCTATCCTGCAAATCATGAATGATGCTCAAGGAGTCACCTTGTACGAGAAGTGTCCCTTCTCCGTAGAAGTTATCCACCTTCTTCTCATCAAATTCAATTTTACTTGGGTCATGCATAATAACATTTTGAACCTGTGTTTGCAGTAGGTTGCCCCCTTCTGAAATATTTTTCTTAGAATTTGTTAGTCTTCCTGTTTGCCTCATTTTCTTTGGGGTATTTGGAACGAAAGAAACAACAAAGCATTCAAGAATGTTAAAAATAATCCCCTACATGTGGAAGCTAAAATTTTCAATTCCTTAAAATGAAATGTTTCCATAATCTCTATCAAATATTAAAAATGGTCTTATATTGAAGGTAAGCTTACCAGTCAACTGGGTATCTTGAATCTAAAGGTATTTGTAGTCTACCAACCCCACTCCTAGAGATCTTGTCAAATGGCAACCTCCACCTCAGGGTTGGATTAAACTAAACTTTAATGGGATAGCTAAGGGCAACCCAAGTATCGCAAGGGCTGGAGGAATCATTAGGGATGACAAAGGGGTTATTCTTTTGGCCTTTGTTGACTTCTTAGGTGTTCAATCCAATTTTTTTGTTGAAGCTCGAGCACTTTATCAAGGGGTCATGCTCCTGAAAAAGCTAAATGTAAAAAAGGTGGTGATTAAAGGTGACTCTCTTTTCATAATTAATATTGCTAAAGGAAAATATTCTCCCACTGGTCCATTGTAGATTTAATAGAAGATATTTACCATCGCACTTAGAATTTGGAAGGTGTTGAATTCAAGCACACCTTTAGAGAAGAAAATAAGGAAGCTAACCTGTTGGTCAACTAGGGGGTCAATTAGAATGCTCTTCAAATTTGAATGAAGGATTTATTGAGTGATATTTTTGTCCAATTATAAGAACAAGATTCTGTTAGGATATCCTCTCTTGAAAAAAATATTTTTTATTTCCCAAGGTTCTGTTTAATATATTCAATCTGTTTGTGTGCTTATCAAAATATGCAATATCAAAAGTTAGATGGACAACTCAGTAAAACACGTAACTATTAATAAGGGGCTTTTATAATTGATTTGATTTGTAAAAATTCAAGTTTGTGAAAAATTTGTTGTTCATGAAAATTGTTAAAATATGTAGTTCAAATATTCACTTCAGAATAATAACCTTGAAATTCAATAAATTTTTTATATTAACCTTTGAAACTTATTTTAATCAAATTATACAAAATTTATAATGTTTGCATTTAATATTATTATTTGAAAAATAATTGATTAAAATAAAATGATTATTATAAACTATGCAGGGACTTCAAATTTTCATATTGAAATAATCATTTACCTTAATGAAAATTTGAAATTTGTATTTTCATCTTTATGTATTTTTTTAAGTTTTTGATATTTTTATTCAATGAATTTTAAAAAAATGCAAAAGATAGCTTTTAAGAAAAGAATATTAAAATGAAATAAAACAAAATAAATAAAAGAGAAACATAACATGTTCCTGTAACCTATGAAATTTCACCTTGAATTGCAGAGAAGATAATCTAAACATTAACCAAAATTAAACAAACCTATCTTCACACAACCTGCATTAAACTTGGTGCAATATTCTAGGGAAATAAATAATATATTAAAAATTATTGTTTAAATAATGACACCATCCGCATGCGCATACATTATTCAAATAAATTTAATATATTGAAATAAAAAAGATATTCAATTAAATACTTCTTCAAAAAACCTTGAATCTGGCAATTACAATGGATGAAAACCTTCAATCAAGCAACCCGAGAGGAAACACTTTCTTCAAAAATGAACCTTGATCTCTAATTCCTCTTCCAAAATACTTTTGACCTCTTCAAACTAGTTCTCAATGAGTATTTATAATGTCCAATTTTATGTTGTGCGGTTTCATAATTTTTATTTGTTCGGTTTCATAATGATTCTCTCCAACACTTGTATTATTGGCGTGCTCTAAACTCCTATCGCTCATATGCTTGATTAGACCCTATGGAATAATTCCTATTAATTTATTCTTCTACAAATATAGTTTCATAAAATTCTTCATCGAACTCAACAAATGATTATTGTCTGGAATCAACTCTATTAACACTATCAACTAGTATGTTGCTTTTGGGAAACAAATAAAATTTTTTCTCTTTGTATTATATATGGCTTCATCATGCTTATAAGTGCTAACAACCATGTTGCTTCATTTCTATGTATATATTTTTTTAAAGAATATGAATCTGCAAAACGACTTGTACAGGCGTCTACTGACAAATCAAATTTCACCACACACACCCTTCTCATCAAAATATCCACACTTGTGCTTTACTTTTATTTCACAATCTGCTATCAATTGACCAATTTACCTACACATGCAGTAGTTGTCTCAGTATTTGTGTGTTTGAGTCAAAACCAGACAAATTTCTGTGAAGAAAAATATATAATATTATTTCACCAAGAACATTTGCATCTGAGAATATAACATAATTTAAGATGTATATAATATTGCAATATAAATTCTTCCCTTAGAGTGATGAAATTTGAGTCTTATGATTTTTCCTTATGCTTCGAATTCTTCTATGTGTAATTTTAACATCTCCACCGTGGTCTCCCTTTGTAATCTGGCTTGGACAAGCTTTTCAATGAATACATCTAGGATCTCCTTTAGTAGACTTGTCATCCCTAAATTTCCAAAGCGTAGCCACACCATAGTATACCTTGCTATCTGTAAACCTCAACAAGTACAGCTAGAAAAGAGGATTGCCATCATGTACAACCTCATGTGATCATAGTGGCTATTATTGTAGAAGAACGGGCATAGGACTTTTACAAAAAAAATATTTTCCAGATGTGCAGCGTCGACCACCGTGTTAAATATCAAGATCATACTCATTTTGCATCCATAATTTTGCTTGGGTATTGTGAAACTTTTGACAAAAGTTGTATGCCAAAGGAGTGAAAATAAGAAGTACTTGAATCATTTGAAGCACTACAACATTGGGTTTCATAATCTTTGCCTGACGTCAACACATAAAGTCTATATAATTACACTTGTCTGTGTAATTTTTCATTATTTCATTTCCAATTATAACCCCCTCCTCCAATTTATAAAATTCATCTTCCTTTGCAGTTATCCTCTAGTAACATATCAATGTGTTGTCACAGGCCCATACCAACACTGCAAAATTCATCCTTGCAATCTCAAATCTCTATCATTTGCCTTCACACAATCGATAGCTATAATGCCAGCCTACATCTCTCTTATGAATTAATCCAATGTTTCTCATACCATATTCCAACCTTTCTTTTTCTAATTCAACCACCATGTAACCACCTGTCTAGGAGGCAATACTGGGTCACATGTCCTACGAGTATCCATTTATCTGAAAATAAAACAGTGAGTATCTCCTTCAAAAACAATAAGTGCCTCCACTGAATACTGTCTCCAACTTGGATGATCACCTTGCGTATGTGGAGAGAATCGAATTTAACATGGGAAACAATGTTGGATGCAAAATCTAACGATAGAAAATTGAGATGAAACATGTTGCATGTTCGTCTAAACAATCGGTGTCAATCTGTATTCTTCTCAATATCTCTAGCATTATCATCGGTGTCAATATATATTCTTTCCAATATCACTAGTATTATCATCAGTATCCATCTATGCAATATCTACTTGATTTGAAAGCTCTCCATAAAATTCTTTTGCAATATATTTTTAACACGTGACCCCAGCTTGAGGATACTAATATCACCCATACGAAACAATAATATTAAATACGCCCACATACATCATCTGTATTGTCCTCTATCAACCAAAATGGCCTTGCATAAGTGTATGCTTTGGCACCCCCTCAAGCCATATTCAACAACACCACATAAACCCAAAATATTTCTTCTGCATTGCTAACATTATTCAATTATATATTTTTCAAAATAAGTCCTTCATGTGGTGAATGACATGGATATACACATTCTATATGCTATGATTGATGCCACTGGGTCCATGTTTGCTATCCGAGTGTGATATTACAGTAGGGAATCCAATGTTGCTTGTTAACCACATAAATCTAAACTACAAAAATAATATCAGGTTTGGGAAACATTGCTTCCAAATACACTGCCACAATAGCACTTAAAACATCATCCACTTGATATGTCATCCTGCGCCATCCACTCTATACATATGGATGATACACTCGATTAAATCCTGCATACCTATTAATACACAAAGAAACATGATATTATTATGACCAATATAAATGTTCAAATAATAACTTTGAAAGAAGAAATATATATGTAAAGGAACCATATGCAATAAGAATATCATCTTTTCGTATGCAAAGATACGTGAACCACGTCTTGTTTTATGTTCATTGACAAAGCCCACTAAAAATTGAATATTGTATCACATCATCATATAATAATAGTATAACAAAAATCTTGGATATTATCCATGCAAGACAAGACTTGAACTTTGGCTTCTTCCTTAAGTTTTGAAGAATTTAACTAATTAATTTTTTTATGACAGGCTTCTCCTACAAAGATTTAAACTTGTGCTTCCTAAGTTTGACAATAAAATCAAACATGTAAAGATTAATCGATAGGAGAAATTTCTCCTCTACTATTGATTAATAAAAGCCAACAAATTTCATCTTCAAAATATTTACTTGTTTGGTATAGATTAATCCACAAAATTTATATTAACATCAAAATTTCAAGTGGGTCCCCAAATTGGGGTACGTTGTGCAATGGCAACAACAAATGGTGACTCTGTTGAAAAATGCTCCTGAGCATTTTGGATAAAGAACCCAATATGAAATCAAGAAAACTAAAGATTAGAAAAATATAAATCATCTAGTAATATCCAAGAAATATGGGGTTAAATAGTTTCAACTGAAAGTAAATACTCCACTTGCTTCAGCTTAGTGTGTGTTTTGTGAATTCATTCTTTATTCTTGAATCAATCAGAATTCTATCATCTGTTTTGCAATTAGGCTATTAAAATGTCACTCATAAAAATTTACCTCTGCATTGCTCCACTACCAGTCAAGCATCCATAGCTCCGATGGAGATGACCTTGATCTCTTCTAGACCTTGCTCTACTGCCAGTCAGGCATCTATAGCCCCGATAGAGATTATCTGAAACACCCAAGCATTTGATTGATTTGCATTATTTTTTATTTTTTTTTATTTTTTATATATAAGCATTTGATTGCTTTGCAAATATCATATGTGCCTCTTGGGTTAGAGATCATCTAAGGCTTAATATGGAGTGTATAAAATTTTTTCCTAATCAACAAACCAGAATGACTTCATCCTTCAAGATCAAAAATATCATTTTAATATAGTGTTACATGTGAAGCTTCAGAAAAATATCGCATTACTTCAATATCCACCATTTTAATCCACAATCCAAGAATAACTACTAAATAATCTAATTTCTCTAACTTCAGTTTCACCTAATTTCAAACAAGCAATTCATCTTCCATTACTAAGAAATATTTCCTTCAGAGGGACCAAGAGTCCATTGCAACTACACAACTATACCACAATCAGAGGAAACCAAAACAAAAGCACATTTGTGAAAATGAAAAGCAAAATGTGAAAATAAACCAAAACACAAAATTTGGCATGAACTTGTATCATTGCAAAGAAAAAAGCAGAAAAAACAAAATTTCAAAATGAAAAACAACAAAACAAATAAATAAGTGATGACTATATCCAAATGGTATATACAAACACAAAATTATGTACAAGAAAGTGTGCAAAACAAGAAGCTATGTACAAAGCTATTTACAAGGCAAGACTTGGGATTTCTCATATATGAAATTTTCCAGGATCCCAAACACGATTACCATAATTTGAGAGATGCCCATAATGATAGGCATGCTGATTTTTATGGGTATCATCCCATAGTAACATTAGATCTGAAAGCTCAAAGGCCTTTATTTTACCTCTCTCACCCCACCAACTCAATTTAATTCCATCCTCATTGTCATACTTAGATTTTTCTCCATCAGACTTAAAGGTCCATAACTGATCTTCAATTAATTTTTGTTTACTATGTGAGATGTTTATTATTGAACTTTTATCTTCAATCATAGTTTCTACCAGCATGGTGTGAATTCCCATTTTCAATTCAGTGCTCAAAATACTATCCTCATTGTTATGATTAGACATGATCTCTTCCAAGCTTGACCTTATTTTTGAAAATTTGATTGCCAAACCACTATTCATAGTTTCAGACCAATCATAACTACACAACATTTTACAGGCATCTAGGATATCTAACATATGAGGATCATTATAATTTTGTATCCCAGGTTCAATAGTCAATTGTTGATGAACTTGATTCAGTAACTCAAAAACATCTACCTCTATCTTGTTCAACATAGCAACCTTATTACTGGTGTGAGTAGGAGTCAACTCTAATTCTTTGTTAACCACAAATGGCATTTCATTATCAACAACATTTGAATCCAACAGACAATTATGCAAACTTTTACCAAGAATTCTAATGGTTGAAAGGAAATGTTGAGATTCTATATTTTGTGCATTTCCATTCACCAGGACTTGATGAGCCTTTGTAATTTCTTCTTTTTCCTGACTAGTGCAAGTTTTTCCAATTAATACATTGTGTGGATCTTCACTAGTCCCTATATTAACTGTGTCATAAGCATCATTCTATAATGAGATTTTATTACATATTTTACTTTTGTAATCAATGTCAAAAAGTTTTTCAAGAGAAACTATACCTTTGGGAATTGCATTGATTTTTGTGGTTACCTCATGGTCTTCATCATCATCATCTTGTATCCTTTCATCTTCATCAATAACCTAATTTTCAAAAACACCAAAATTAGTCACAAAATTAAAAATATGTCTATCATTTTCAAACAATAAATCCTGTTGGTTAGGGGATGTTTTAAGTAACAAATCTTCCTGGTCAACTACCTGAGTTATCTCAAATAGAGCAACATTTTTCTTTGGGTCTTCAACGATATCATATCCAAACCTTTTATGTTCTGGAGTTTTCTCTATCTGAGGTAAAGGCATATTGATTTCTAGCTGCATAGGTATTGTAGGATCCTTAGGTGGGACAAGGCTTTCAGTTTCTTGCACATCAAGTTGGATAGAAGTTCCTTTGAAAAGTGCAAAAGAAGTGAGTGATTCCCCTTCTTTGTCTTGAATAATATAATCATTATCTTTCTGAAACACTTGGTGAGATTCCATCCCTTCTTTCATGCCATCTTCAGATTCATCTTCCTCCATTTTTGAAGGTTCATATGTTTCCAATACTAAAGTTGTCCTTGCATTCTGATTAGCTTGATTCCTACAACTCTTGTTGGTGGGTACTGATTCCAAAACTTTCACCTCATTTTGGATAATATCTAAAGTAGTTCTAACATCTGGACAATCAGTTTTACCATGTTGATTGCTCACATTAGACATCATTTGATTCAAGGGTGCCAGATTGAAAGGTTGGTACTGGTTGGGATACATAACTCCTGGAAAATAGTTCATCATGGGAGAAGGTTGTGCAAAATCCTGACTCATTTGTGGTATCTGATTGTGAGCTCTAGGTTGTCCAAGTGATGGTAATTGACCCATACCAACACCTTGAGAAATCAATTATTGTTCAAATGTTATTGCCTCATTGTAGGCTTTGGGTAAGGATGTAATTTGAGGAACTCTCCTCAGAAACATGGAAGTTAATGGGTCTAAGGCTCCAATGTACATCTGGATGGTTGCTTCTTCTAAAATGATGTAAGGTGTCACCAGTTCGGTATACAACTTATGGAACCTATCACTGAATAGTCTCAAGGATTCATTAGGTTCTCTATGGACAGAGGTAAACTGATGGTATATCATAACTGGGTCAACAAGTTTAAAATGGCTGAGAAATGTTGCTTCTAGTTGAGCCCAAGAAGTGATAGAGCCTGCAGGTAAGTTGATATACCAATCATAAGCAAACTCATCTAATGTGTATGGAAACATTCTACAGGCAACATCTTCATGCATAATTTGTAAATGAATTAAAGTATTTTTGTATGCCTGAATATGTTCCTCAACCGATCTCATTCCATCATGCCTATACTTGGGTAAATATCTTTCTGCATTTTCAGGAATCTCATGGGCTGCTCCAAGAATATTTAATGGACTACTATGACCACCTAACCAAGGTGCAATTCCTACCATTGATGTCATTGGAGAGGTGATAAATGGTTCAATTTAATGATATAAGAGATATAACATGCAAAGCTATGTGTGAAAAAATTCACAATTTTCAAATTTTGGAAGGTTAAATCATCATATTCAACAATTATAACAACAATAATTTAACCATAACCATAAAAAATTATATTTTGAATTTGTAGCAAATCAGAACTAATGCAACATATATCAGAAAATTTCAAAATTTAATTTGAACAACTTCAAACTTTTAAAATCAAATTAATTACCTTCGGGCCCTCCTTCTAGCGCCAATTCTGTTGAGTGATATTTTTGTCCAATTACAAAAACATACCCACAGTCAGGATTCTGTCAGGATATCCTCTCTTGAAAGAAATGTTTTAATTTCCCAAGGTTCTGTTTGATGTATTCAATCTGCTTGTAAGCTTATCAATATGTGAAATGTAAAGTTAGTTGGATACCTCATAAATGCACATGATTGTTAACAAGGGGCCTGTTTAATTGATTTGATTTGCAAAAATTCAAGTTTGTAAAAACTTTGTTGTTCATGAAAATTGTTAAAATGTGTAGTTAATTATCAAATATTCACTTCAAAATAATAACCTTGAAATTCAATAAATATTTGATTTTAACCTTTGAAACTTATTTTAATCAAATTATCCAAAATTTATAATGTTTGCATTTAATATTATTATTTGGACAATAATTGATTAAAATCAAATGATTATTATAAACTATGCAATGTCGGGACTTCAAATTTTCATATTGAAATAATCATTTACCTTAATGAAAATTTGAAATTTGAATTTTCATATTTATGTATTTTTTTAGGGTTTTGATTTTTTATTTGATGAATTTAAAAAAAATGCAAAAGCTAGGGTTTAGGAAAATAAGAATAAAATGAAATAAAATAAAAACAAAACAGGTTACTGTAACCTATGAATTTTCACCCTAAATTGTAGAGAAGATAATCTGAACATTAACCAAATTTAAACAGACCTATCTTCACACAATCTGCATTAAACCTGGTGCAATATTCTAAGGAAATAAACAATATATTAAAAATTATTGTTTAAATAATGACACCATCCACATGTGCATACATTATTCAAATAAATTTAATATATTGATATATAAAAAATATATAAAAATATATTCAATTAAATACTTATTCATAAAACCTTGAATCTGACAATTACAATGGATGAAAAACTTCAATCCAGCAACCCGAGAGGAAACACTTTCTTCAACAACGAACCCTGATCTCCAATTCCTCTTCTTCCAAAATGCTTTTGACCTCTTCAAACTAGTTCTCAATGAGTATTTATATTATCCAATTTTTCGTTGTGTGATTTCATAACGATTCTCTATAGCACTTTTATTATTGGTGTGATCTAAATTCCTATTGCTCGTATGCTTGATTAGATGGAATAGTTCCCATTAATTTATTCTTCTACAAATATAGTTTCATAAAATTCTTCATCAAACTCAACAAAAAATTATTGTCTAGCATCAACTCTTATCAACTCTAGTATGCTGCTTTTAAGAAACAAACTAAAAGATTTATCTTCATATTATATATGGCTTCATCATGCTTATAGGTGCTAACAACCATGTTGCTTCATTTCTATGTATATATTTTTCTTTAAAGAATAGAAAACTGTAAAATGACTTGTATAGGCGTATACTGATAGATCAAATTTTACCACACACACACTTCTCATCAAAATATCCATGCTTGTGTTTTTTTTTTCTTTCACAATCTGCTTCCAATTGACCAATTTGCCTACACATATAGCATTTGTCTCAGTATTCATGTGTTTGAGTCAAAATCAAGAAAATTTCTGTTAAGAAGAATATATAATATTATTTCACCAGGAACATTTACATTTGAGAATATAACATAATTTAAGATGTATATAATATTGCAATATAAATTCCATCCCTAGAGTGATGAAATTTGAGTCTTATAATTTTTCCTTATGCTTCAAATTCTTCTCTGTGTAATGGTAACATCTTTGTCGTGATCTCCTTTTGTAATCTAGCTTAGATGAGCTTTTCGATGAATACATCCAGGCTCTCCCTCAGCAAGTTTGTCATCCCTAAATTTCTATTTACAACCACACCACGGTATACCTTACTATTTGTAAACCTCAATGAGTGCATCCAGCAAAGAGGATTGTCATCATGTATAACCTCATGTGATTGTAGTGGCTATTGTTGGAGAAGAGAGGGCACAAGACTTACAAACAAAAAATTTGTCAGATGTGCAACGCCAACCAGTGTGTTAAATACCAAGATCATACTCATTCTGGATCAACAATTTTTCTTGGGTATTATGAAACTTCTTATGGAATTTGTATGTCAAAGGAGCAAGAATAAGAAGCACTTGAATCGTTTGAAGCATTGCAATTTTGGGTTTCATAACCTTCATGTGACATCAACACATAAAGTCAATATATCCACACTCGTCTGTGTAATATTTCATGATTTTATTTCCAATCATAACCCCCTTCTCTAATTTATAAAATTTATCTTCCTCTGCATTATCCTTTGGTAATATATTAAAGAATCATCATAGGCCCATACCAACATTGCAAAATTTATCCTTGCAATCTCAAATCTCTGCCATTTACCTTCACATAATCAGTAGCTATTATGCCAGCTTATATCTCTCTTATAAATTGGTCTAATACTGCCTCTACCATGTCCCAATATTTCTTGTTCTAATTCAGCCACCATGTAACCACTTGTTCGGGAGGTGACACTAGACAACGAGTCTCCATTTATTTGAAAAATAAAACAATGAGCGCCTCCTTCAAAAAATAATAAGCATCTGCACTAACCACTTTCTCCAACTTGGATGAGCACCTTGTGGATGTGGAGAGAACTGAATTCAACATGGGAAACAATATCAGATGCAGAATCCGAGAGTAGAAAATTGAGATGAAACATTTTGTATGTTCATCTAAAAAAATGGTGTTAATCTATATTCTTCCCAATATCACTAGCATTATCATCGGTATTAATTTGTATTCTTTCCAATATCACTAGCATTATCATCAATTTCAATCTATGCAATCTCTACTTGATTTGAAAGCTCTCCATAAAATTCTTTTGCAATATATTTTTAACACGTGACCCCAGCTTGAGGATACTAATATCACCCATATGGAGCAATAATCTTTCTTCTTGTCAAATATGCCCACATACATCATCTGTATTATCCTCTTCCAGCCAAAATTGCCTTGCATAGGTGCATGCTTTGGCACCCCCTCGGGCCACATTCGAAAACACCACATAAACCCAAAATATTTCTTCTGCATTGCTAACATTCTTCAAAAATAGCTTTTTTGGAATAAGTCCTTTGCACGGTGGATGGCATGGATATACGCATTCTAGATGCTATTGTTGATGCCACTGGGTCCATGTTTTCTATCTGAGTGTGATATTACAATAGGGAATCCAATGTTGCTTGTTAACCATATAAATCCAAACTACAAATACAATATCAAGTTTGGGAAACATTGCTTCCAAATACACTACCACAATGATACTTAATATGTCATCCTACACCATCCACTCAATACACATGGATGATACACTCGATTAAATCCCGTGTACCCATTAATACACAAAGAAACATGATATTATTATGACCAATATAAATGTTTGAATAATAACTTTGAAAGAATAAATATATATGTAAAGGAACCCTGTGCAAGAAGAATATCATATTTTCGTATGCAAAGATACGTGAACCACGTCTTATTTTATATTCATTGACAAAGCCAACTAAAAATTGATTATTGTAGGGGTTTGTACTATAATCAAATTTACAAAACTCGAATAAAGGATGGAGAGCGGGAAAGGTAGCGATCGAGCGGCGGATGGAGAGCGACAGGGAGGATACGACAGAAAGGAGGCAGGACGGTCAGGCGAGTGTCCAGGAGGGACCAGTCGTGGCACGGTTGACGGGGCAGTGGCTGATGCATCAGGGACCCAGGCGGACGGGTCGGACAGGAGTGGAAAAGACCCTCCTGACAAGGAGGGACAAAAGGGCAGGCTTAACCTAAACCAAAAAGGGTCCTACGCTCAGGTCCTGAGGCCAGGATCATCAACAAAGCAACCCTCCCAGGAACTGCTTCCTTGTGGAACAGACCTAGTTATCCCGAAAGACCTAATGGATAGCTACATGGAGCTTGAGCGTTTCACTCTGGTTGGCAAGTTTGTAGGAGGGAGACCAGACATGGAGACCATTCGTAAATGGGCATTTTCCAAGTGGAAAACCAGTGGAAACATGGAAATCGTTGCTCTCTCTCGAGGTTTCTTCGCCATCAGACTCAATACTCAAGAGGACTGCTGCAACATCTTAGCTGGGGGACCCTGGTTCCTCGGACGCAGGAGCCTCTTTCTTCGAAAGTGGGGGGATGATTTTAACCCCGAAACTCAAAACATAAACGTAGCTCCTCTGTGGGTTCGGTTGCCAAACCTCCCTTTCCAGTTCTGGCATGAGGATGTCATTCGAGGGATAGCCCGCTCCATAGGCGAGTTCATTGCCATCGATCCCTCCACCAAAGTCCGATCCAGGATGGTCCATGCCCGCTTCTGTGTCTCCGCTAACTTGGAGACAGAGCTACCTTCCTTCATCAATTTGTACAGAGGATCCCATATGATCAGGAGGCAGCCCATCGAGTATGAAAACAAGCCTGCCTTTTGTACTCACTGTTGCACCCAAGGTCATCTACCGAATCAGTGCCCTGGTTTGAGGACCCAGAACCAAAAGGTGGCAGGTCCCACCAAGGGCATGCAGAGGAACCAGGGCATCCCCCCTCTCAACAAGGAACCATTGGTAGGGCCGAAACACATCATGCGTAATCCTGCTCACCGAGCACCTCAGGAGGCTGGCCAGAGCGCCACTGTAGAACAAGGCAAGCAAACCAGTGAGCAAGGAGAAGGATCCCTGCCAAGCCAAAAGGAGCAGGAGGCGCTCCCAAAATTTTTGTTTCTCATCAGTCCCACCATAGAGGATCCAGTGGCCCAGGTACAGACCCCTCCCAAAATGGTATGTCCAAATTCTCATTCGGATGAACACCTGGTGGTGAGCAACGAAAAATCCCCAATTTGCTCGAATAGGGGAGAGGCACCCCCTTCTCCTTCAGATGAAAAAGAAGACCTTTCTCTCTCGGGAAGGATCAGCCCCAGGAACACCAGGAGCAGGAAACAGGCAATAGACTATGGCAGTGAAAGGAAAAGAGGGAGACCCTCTGACAATGAGAAAAGAAACAAGGAAACAATGGAGGATATCACAAATGGGACCCAGTCGATGCTTTTTTGATGAGTCCGACAATGATAAGCAAGGAACCAAACCCCCCTTCCAGCTGGTGAAGGGAGGCAGGAAAAACCCCAAACCCTTGAGATGAAGGTTCTCTCATGGAACGTGAGGGGCCTAAATGAGGCAGCCAAGCAGAGGTTGGTGGCTGACCTAAGGAAAAGGATTAATCCTTCCATATTCATCATGCAAGAAACCAAAATCGATGAATTCTACTCTCGAAAGGCTGCCAAGGCCATTTGGGCCAGTGGAGACTGCCTTTTCAGTCCTGCTCAAGGCACGTCGGGGGGGCTTATGTGTCTGTGGGATCCTACCCTAGTCGAAGGAAGGCTTTTGTCATCATCGAATAGGATCCTAAACATTTTGTTTCTCTCCAAGACCAGCAAGCAGTCTTGGATTCTATCAAATATTTATGCCCCAAACTCACCCAGTGAGCGGGCCACGATGTGGGAAATAGTAACTCAAATGAGAACCAACTTTAACACCTTTCCTTGGATATTAGCAGGGGACTTCAATAGTCCTTTGCATCCATCTAAAAAGAGAGGAGGCAATGATTCTTACAACAGAAGCATGGAGGACTTCAGAGGGTTTGTCAATACCAATGAGCTCATGGATGTTCAGCTCAAAGGATCCTCTTTTACTTGGAGCAACAGGAGGATTGATAGCGGACTCATCCAGGTCAAGTTGGATAGGTTCCTAATTTCTCAAGAAGCTATCCCATGGTTTGGTGATGCCACTCTGCTGGCCTTACCTCGGATCGGATCAGACCATAATCCCATCCTCCTTGAATCTGGTAGGCCTCCCTCCTTTAAAACTCCTTTTCGTTTCGAAGCCATGTGGACCCAACACAAGGATTTCAAAAATCAAGTGTCCTCTTGGTGGCATCAAAGTGTCAGAGGGTCTGCCACTTCTCAGTTGGCTCAGAAGTTGAAGATGGTCAAAGAAAACCTAAAAATATGGAATAGGGAGGTCTTTGGCAACCTTTTTGCCAACAAGAAAGCTATTACTGAGAAACTTCAGGAGATAGAAAGGAGAATCGAAGTAGGGGACCACAACAGCCCCACTAGGGAGGAGGAAAGAAACCTCCTAGCAGAATTCCATAATATCTTGGCCAGAGAGGAAACTTTCTGGAGGCAGAAGTCAAGAGACCTATGGGTCAAGGAAGGTGATGCCAATACAAGGTTCTTTCATGCCTCCACCATGCGGCACAGGGCATCCAACAAGATCAGGGAGATCATGTGCAGCAACGGATCAGTGTCCACTGACATTGTGGAGATCAGGACCGAAGCAGTGTCTTTCTTCCAGAACCTCTTGGGAAGTGCCTCGGAGGATGACAGTCAAGCTCAGGATACTCTCCTTGCTAATATCCCCAGCATCGTTCCTCAGGACTTGAACTCCAGACTGGTGGATCCCTTCACCCGCGATGAAGTTAAAGAGGCCTTGTTTTCAATGCAACCCGATAAAGCCCCTGGACCGGATGGTTTCTCTCCAAGGTTCTTCCAAACTATGTGGGATGTGGTGGAGATTGATGTTTGTAAGGCTATTAGAGAAATTCAGGAAACCAAAGTCGTCCCTCGCAGTTTCAATTCCACTTTCTTGGCCCTCATCCCAAAAGTCTCTGCTTGCAAATCCATCTCTGATTATAGGCCCATCAGCCTATGCAATGTCATCTACAAAGTTTTGACCAAGGTTATGGCCAACAGGCTGAAGGCCATTCTTCCCCTCATCATTGACCAATCCCAAGGTAGCTCGGTTAAAGGGAGGAACATCCTGGATGGGGTCATCTCGATCCATGAAACCCTGCATTCGGCCTCAATGTCTAAGAAGGCTGCCATGTTTCTTAAGTTGGATATGAATAAAGCCTTCGATAGGGTTGACAGATGCTTTCTTCAGAAAATCCTTCTCAAGTTTGGCTTCCACCCTTTGTGGGTCGATCTCATCCAGGGCTGCATTTCCTCTCCCTGGTTCTCAATTCTAGTCAATGGCTCCCCCATCGGGTTCTTTCAAAGTTCAAGAGGTTTACGCCAAGGGGATCCTCTATCCCCCATCCTTTTCATTATCCTTGCAGAAGCATTGGGAAGAGCTCTCAAGGATGGCCAACATCGAAAGAAGGTGACAGGGATCCTCCCTGCCTCCGAGGGTGATGCGATCACCCATCAACAGTTTGTGGATGACACACTTCTGTCCACCATTGCGTCAGTAGCTCAAGCTAAATCCATCAAATGAATCCTTGGTCTCTATGAGAAGGTTGTCGACCAAAAAGTAAATTACATCAAAAGCAAGATCTTTTTCATCAACACCCCGACCAGGCGTCAAGTCCAGATTGCAAGGATCCTGGGCTGCTCTATTGACTACCTTCCCACCACCTATCTTGGCCTCCCACTTTTTTGTGGGCGTGCAAAGGAAGGGATGTGGAATATGGTGATTGAGAGGATCCACAAAAAATTGGCATCATGGAAAGGCAAGTTCCTATCCCAAGCTGCCAAGGCAACCCTTACCATGGCTTGCCTCCAAGGGATTCTGACTTTCTTCATGTCTATTTTCAGAGTGCCTGCCTCAGTTCTTCTCAAGATCGAGCAGGCTCAACGGAATTTCCTTTGGTCAGGCAATGAAGATAAATCCAGGATCCCTCTGGTAGCCTGGGACAAAGTGTGCAGAAGCAAAAAGCAAGGTGGATTAGGGCTCAGAAGAATGGCCATGATGAACCTTGCGCTCATTGCCAAGCACACCTGGAGGATCCTAGTCGAAGAACCGGTCGAATGGGTTAGGATTGTCAGGAGGAAATACCTCAACAACACTCCCCTTCTTGAGGGTGGAATTCCCACCGAGGGGTCAGATTTTTGGAAAGCCATTGGTCAATCCAGATAGTTGATCCAAAATGGCATCAGGTGGATCCTTGGGGATGGTCAAAGTATAGACTTTTGGAAGGACAGGTGGGCCCTAGAGGATCCTCTGTCAGAACAGACCGGGTTGGCTCAACTTAAAAGTTTCCTGGATAACAATGTTGGGCAGAAGGTGGCCGATTTCATTGAATGGAGAAATGGCTCCCTATAGTGGAAAGTCATCAATGCAGAAGGGCTAGAGTCGGAGGTCGGCTTCCTATCCTCAATCCTCAAGGACATCATCATACCCACTAGTAGAGGACCGGACAGATTGATATGGAGGGGGACCGATGATGGGGGTTTCTCTATCAAAACTGCCTATGGGCTTCAGTGCAAAGGACCAATTTTAGACTTTCCTTACAACTTGATCTGGAGGAAAGGAGTTATCCCAAAGGTAAATTTCTTTTGTTGGATTGCTTTTCAGAACAAAGCCCTCACTATTGACAATCTTCACAAGAGGGGGTTTGCTTTAGCCAATAGATGCTACTTGTGCGAGTCTGCCTGTGAGTCCTCTGACCATCTCTTCCTACACTATGGCTACACTGGGTCGGTCCTTGGTGCCATCCTCTCCACCTTCCAGATCCAATGGGTTTCCCCCAAGACCATCAAGGAGGCTTTCTTCCAATGGGGCAATCCTTTTAAAAACCCCAAGCTCCGTTTCCTGTGGAATGCTTGCCTCCACCACTTTTTGTGGTAGGTATGGTTAGAACGCAATGGTCGGATCTTCGGTCACCCCCCCAGGGATCCTCCCTCAGTCGCTCATAGGGCCATCACCTTTGCCATTGAGAATGCCAAGCTTATCCCTAGCCCTTGGCCCAAACATGTGTTCGAAGAAGGTTTGTTCAAATCCTTTAAGTTATCCGGGGAGAGTAAGGAGCGGGAGGATCCACGGGTTTCCAGGAAGGACGTCAGGTGGGTCAGGCCTCCTCACGGGTGGTTGAAGCTAAATTTTGATGGGGCATCTCGCGGCAACCCAGGAGCGGCCGCTGCGGGTGGGTCAGTCCGAGATCACAATGGAAAGCTTGTAATGGCTTTCTGTGAAAACTTAGGGCATCAAACCAATCATGTCGTAGAGGCTAGAGGATTGCTGAGAGGACTCGAGCTCATGACGGAGGATCCCCATCCCTTGGTTGTTGAAGGGGACTCTTTGAACATCATCAACTACATGACAACTTCCAAGGTTCCGGCGTGGAAGGTTTACAATATCATCACTCAGGCCAGAAGCATCCTTCGTCGGAGGAACCAGGTTCAGTTCAAGCATACCTACAGGGAGGGCAATGGTCTAGCTGACCACTTAGCAAACAAAGGTTTAAAGTCCACATGTCTTGTGGTGTGGCATCAGAGTTTCCCAGTGGACATTGAGAAGATCGCCAGCCAGGATATTATTAATGTCTCCACATAAGCGTGATGTAAGGACCGGGCCTAGGTGGTCGGGCTCGGGGAGAGCCACGACACCTGTGCCACCGGATCCAATTGGCACACCCGTCATGATGGTTCATGGCAGGTATGACGAGAATGATCTTTTCCCAAAGTCCCTCGAAAGGTGGTCCAGCAGATCTTCGGTCCTGTCCCTCGTGCCTGGCAAAGGTCGAAGATAGGTGGATGTTTTGTTCATCTCCCCTGCTGAGATTTGGATGGGCCCGACATGCCCAAGCAAAGATCACCATTGGCCCTCTCTCGAGCACATCGAGAGGACACTCCGGCCCACCTCTCTAGACATAACTACCAAAGGTGCCACTACCTTCGGCAACACGTGGCACCTTCGAAGGTTGCGTGTCCACCTCAACATCAATCTTTGCCACCATCCTGGATCTAACGCTATCTTTGGTAATGATGGCTCTCTCTGCATGCATGCGAGGCTCATATCCAAAGAAAATCTATTTAATCTAGTGGTGTTTGGGTGAGCCTTGTATTTTGGTGTAAGGTGTCCCCTGGAGTGTGGTGCAGAGTCGTCTGGCTTCCCTCCTGGCGTGTGTGTTTGTCCTGAATCCATGGCTTCTCCTTATGTCGAGCCGGTTGAACTTTCCCTGTGTGACGAAGCCATGATGTTTATGAAGGCCAAGGGTATGCTCCCTTTCCTCCAAAAATTCCAAGGACCCGAAGACGATGTCACCCGTGCCTTTGTGGACTCCTGGAACCGGGGCGAGGTTGTGGTGAGGGGGCTAAATTTTAAAATCTCCATTGAGCTTATGAGTGAGATCACTGGGTTGCCGGTGGTAGGTCGTAACATTCGGCGCGATCGTCACAATTGGGAAGAGGAATTGGAGCAATTCCCTGACAAAGGATGAAACCTTGGGTGGGATAAGTCGGCCCTCCTTCGCTCGGCCCTCCCTGAACCTTGGAATCTTGCCATCATCCCCATCCTTCAATATGTTACTTGCGATGATCCCGACAAGCCTCTCCGTAGTTTCCACATCAGTTTTGTAAACCACCTGAGGGATGCCAAGCAGGTCTGTATTCTCGACTATCTTGTCTACTCCCTTGGCCTCACTATCAAAAAGAGCAAGAAATCGTCTTACCCTCCCATCCACCAGGGGTTAATGAGTGTCATCTTTCGCCATGTCACTGCGAATCGTCCTCTGCCCCAGGCGGTCCTTCCTATTGCTACCCAAGCCCCGGGTAGTCCTGGTTTTGTCCAAGAGGATGGGACTTCCAGCCCTATCCGAAGTAGCCCCCCTGAGATGGCCAATCCTGCGTCCCTCCAAAGAGTTTCCCATAGCAAGCCAGCCAAGAGAGGGCAGACTGATGCCCCGACCCCATCTCGATCATCTCTGCGGCTTAAGAAGGTGAAGAAGGAGAAAGGGACCCCGTCGCAGCAAATCAACTCTGACACTGAGAGCGAAGCCGAGGGGTTGTCTCCCTAGTTTCTGTTAGACATGACGGCCAACATCCTCTCCTCTACAAATGCAATGGTGAGGATCCTCAAGCGCTTCAAGGGGCGTGAGACCCAGGAGGATCAGGAGGATCCGGACGTGTAAGGAAGTTTCCTGGGACGGTTTCCTTTTTGTCGTCTAGTGGAAGCGATCTATATAATGGATGGTTATGTGTTTTTTATGGTTTTTCAGCTATTTTTTGACCTCCGTTGGGAGGGGTTGATGTAGCCCTCACGGGCATCACTGTGTTTTTTTTTTTTTTTGGGAAATCTTCATATGGTACCTAATGTATTAGCCCAAAGGGCTCTCTCTAATGGTAAAGGCTACGACCTCTCTTGTTATAAGGTTTTGGGATCCTCTTAAAAAACCCGTTTTGTATATAAATTAATCTACTTACCAAAAAAAAAAATTGATTATTGTATCACATTATCATATAATAATAGTATAACAAAAACTTGGATATTATCCATGCAAGACAAGACTTGAACTTTGGCTTCTTCCTTAAATGTTGAGGAATTTAACTAATTAATTTTTTAATAAGAGCCTTCTCCTACAAAGATTTAAACTTATGCTTCCTAAGGTTTGACAGTAAAATCAAACATGTAAAGATTAATCCATAGGAGAAATTTCTCCTCTACTATTGATTAATAAAAGCCAACAAATTTTATCTTCAAAATATTTACTTGTTTGGTATAGATGAATCCATAAAAGTCACATTAACATCAAAATTTCAAGTGGGTCCCCAAATTGGGGTACGTTGTGCGACGATAACAACAGAATTTCCTCGTCTTTTTGACTTAGTATGTTCTGGTTTCAAATTATGGTCTCTTTTTGTCCTTGGTTGATAAGGTGCTCCCTCTTGATTTTTATTGAAGGCATTTTCTTTGTTCTTCCTATTTATAGTTGTTTTTTTGTATCCCCCTATCCCTTGGGGTTGTTCTCCTCTTGATCTGCTTACTATTCTTGTTTCTATTGTGTCTCTTATTGTAAAATATTTGGGATCCTTTCAAAATACTATGTTTTCCCACCTATTAAAAAATATATTCTTCTTCAATTATCCTTCTATTTATACCCATGTGTTGTAAGTGAGTTGGAGAGGGTGGGGCAATCCTCCAAGGTAGGCCCTTGGTTCGAATATCCACCCTACAAAACACACATTGGGTACCCAAGATCCAGTTGATAATGTTGGTGTGGTCAGGATCGGGTGCGACTTCCAAGTGATTTTGACGGTGTAGAACCCCCTATCATGGTTTATCAGACCAAGGCGGCCCTGCAAGGGGTTTTTCGCTAAATTAAAAAATATATATCCTTATATTTATAATAAATGTAATAACAATAATGAAGTATAGACGGGAACAAATTATCTTCTTCTATATTACCACTAAGACATAACATAGTTACATATAAAGAACTTGGAGTATAATTAATATACACACTTTAGAGAAAGCAACTAGGAGAAAATTTCATCAATTATGTACTTTTCAAAATAGGAAAAGTATTTGATTGGTCAATGAGTGTGACTAACAAGTTGTGGAAAACGAGTTTCCTCTTTCACAATATAATTATATAATATTATATTTGTATCATTAATACACATACCAAAAATATGTGTGCATATTTGTTATGAACCTTGCATGCTTACCATAACTAAAGCCTATATAATTTTCCTTTGAGTAGTAATAGTATTTAGTTTTGGATAGTAATAAAGCCATTTAAATATGTGGGGCATTCATAATCATATCCAATTTAAAGATGTTACTTACATTAACTAATTTAGGACCATGATGTTGATCAATTAAATTAATATTTATCTTCAAATTTAAACTATTTAAATCATGTGAGAGATAATATTGACCTCAATATTGAAGTCTTAATTATAAAATAAATTTGACATAAGTTGAAGTAAATAATACTAATTTTATTCTATATCAATTATCTTTATACAATTTCATAACAATTGTATCTCAATTTAAATATCATACAATGAATATTTTGATTCAATATTTTATCATTTATCAAATATATTTTTTAAATTTAACAAAATGATATTCCAAATTTCTAGAGGCTACTTAGATTTAGTCCATATGTCTTCCATAACTATCTATAGAAGATAATTCTATCCAATTTCATGTTATCTTTTGATGATATATTAAAGGAAATGCAACCACAAGATGTAAAATGATAAAACAATGATAACTATATGATAATGACACTATAATATGCATGAAAAATATATAAGAAACTTTTGCAATAACTCAAAAATATGCCATTAATGAAAGCTCACAAAAATAGTAAAATGTAATATTATGGAGGACATGAACACTCCAAAAATACATGAAGGATCTACATTGTACTCACTATACTAACTAGCTATTAATTCTCCTTTATTCCAACTACACTCAACTCTCTCAAAGGCATATATATAGGGAGATAAGTCCCTTGGCATTTCATCTACCCATGAATATTCATCTACCTAACCTATGACTCATGTACATGTGGACTACATGCACATTTACATCATTGCACATTCTAACACTTGTGCATTTATTACATTGCATGAAGTAACTACTTAAACCTTACTCTAAGGTAAACTCCTACTCTAGTTATGTACCCAAGGTGGTACATTAGCATGTACTGATGCGTAGTCGTTATACCATCATTAATTCTCAATGAATCTGTCAATCCAGGGTAGTGTACAAGGCTATCTATGGGAGAAGAAGTGAAACAACTATAACTTAGGTCAATCTAGGGCAACAAGTCTTATTGGTGGAACTGATTGTGTGGGGGGTTTTGGAACATTCCTATATCTAAATTGCATAAATTAAATCTGAATCTAAGTTGCAGAATTGGAAACTAATCATTAACTGCAGAAATGAAGTCCTAATTACAATTGTAGAATGAGACCTAATTATATTGCAGAATTAACAGTTATGAGAATTGAAAGTATGATCCTAATTGCAGAAAGGAAATCTAATTACTTTTGTAGTAATGAAAGTTTAGATCTAATGTGGAAATAAAAACTATCAAAGTTTTGTAATAGAAGGTTGTCAATCTTTTGTTCATATTTTGACAGCAAAACATAAAATGCAAGAAATTACCGAAAAACAAGAAATTCGGAAATAACAATCTAAAAATAAAGTGGAAACTTTGTCTGAAAGTAAGATTGCAACTAAAAATTTAAGCACAAGATTAATCTAAGCATAAATAAACTAATACTGCAAATATTGTCAACTATTTACAAGCAATTGACATAACAAGTTCTACAACTCATTCTGCTGCAGCAAAATCAGAATAAAAACTTGCTTTGTTAGTCCTCCTCCTAGGTTTGGAAGTGGCCAGCCTCTTTGTCCAGAATAAGGTGTAAGTCTCTCTCTTTTTCTAAATCTTAATCACATTCATTTACAAGTAATTTGAAATAGAACTGGTGCACTTTATTGATCAAAAGACATGATTACAAGAATTCTGCTGAAAAACTGTTACAAGACTGTAACAATCAATTTCTAGTTATACTCTGTATTTTTTGCTAGCTTCCTTACTCTATTTTCTACCTCTTTTTCTATCTACCTCGCTCAACCTAAATGGGAGCAATATTTATAGCTATCCTATGATCTGATTACAAACAAAGAATATCAAAAAGATCTAATCCTACAATGCTGCAACAAATTCTGGTTTTATCCTAGAAGAGGACTAAAACTTGATCTTTTCCTTAATTATGGCTTTGGTTGGCAATGACGACAAAGACAGATGGAAGATATTTCTCTTTACTTTTTCCAACCTTTATTTCCATTTTTTCGGCTTCAGAAATCGGTCAAAAACACATTCTGTTCTTCATTCCGAAGATAAGTGGCTTTATTCCGAAGACAATGCAGTTTTCATTCCAAAGATCACTCATTCTGAAGATACTGCATTCTCATTTTGAAGATCGATCATTCCGAAGATACTGCATGCTTCATTCCGAAGATCCACTCATTTCGAAGACACTGCATTCTTCATTCCGAAGATCCGCTCATTCCGAAGATGTTATGTTCCTTCATTCCGAAGATATCTGTTCATTTCGAAGATATCTTGGTATGAAAAAATATATGCTTTTCCATTGATTTCTTCTGCATCTCTCAGGTGGGTTATCTCCTAAGATCAAATTCTAATGGTCTTCATCCCTTTCCTCATGTGAATTCCATGCCTTGCTATTTATGGACAATTGGCTGGAATTTACATGGGAAAGACCAGCTTTTATCGCACAACAACAGTTTGCTTGCACTGTTGCCAGATTTAGGTGAAGTAAATGCTTGAGACAAATCAAAATATGATTAGTGAAATGCTGCTATTATTCTAAGCATATCCCATTGTAGAAAATTATAGCAAAAAGAACACAAAACTATGCAAAAAGCTATAAAATCAACATATAATATTTCAAATACATTGATCATGCAAAATGGTTAATATACAACATATTAAATCAACTTAACTAACATATCAGATAAAAAATAAGAGTTTATAGGAATTTTTAGTGTACAAAACATGTTATGATTGAGGCATTTCCAAGCCTCATCATTTTCCCCCCAACTTATATTAATGCATGCCCTCATGCATTCTATTGGGCTATGGAATCGCATATGTCCATGTTTAGATTCCATGACCTGTAGAATAATTTCTTGCCTATGTAATACCCCCTGTTTTTTTGAATTTTTCTGAGCCAATCTTCAAATTGTTCATCAGGCTGGGCATCTTCCTCAAAGTAGAATGGAACTGGAGTAATGATGGTTGGAGTCCTGAACCTGAGACCTATCCAGTTATGTTGCATGATCTGGATCAGTTGGACTACACCTTCTGCTATTCTTCTGGAACATTCTAGATTGATGGGGGAGATATGTTCTCTTTTCCTCAAAGACATGGAAAGTTCATTCCATCTGTCTCTACATACTAACAATGCTGGGAAGAAATTGTGATCATAGAAATTGTTAAATCTGGCCACACAGTCCCTCAAATTGTTCAAGTACATTCCCTTAATATCATCCCTATTCATCATTGAGAAGTGCTGCTGAGTGATATTTAGGTGATTTGGCTGGATTGCTCTGACTAACAACTCAGCCCTTGTTTCAATCACTTTATTCTATCTTTTCTCGTGATCCCAATAAAGCTGATTTTGCAAAGTAGACATAAATGCTCTCAACCGAACATCTCCAATGTAGATTTGAGGATGAGAGTCAACTTCCTCTCGGAATGAAGAAACCGTGTAAAACAGTTCACACAGGAGATTTTTCTGCTCAAAAGGACTGTTAAAATATGCTTCCAAAAAATTTTCAATAGTGTCCAATTTATAGGGAAGATTTGAAGTAATCCTCATGACCTGCCATCTGAGGTACTTTTCCTTCAAAATAAAGCTATAAAACCTGGCTGGTCGTCTAAATTGGACTAAAAATTTAGCAATCAGACACCTTTTCTTTCAATTCCTGAATTTTTGTGTCCTTGGCTTCTAGTTGTTTTGATTTCAATTTGAATTTTTCAGTTTTATTGGCAAGTTGTTCATATCTAAGCATCCAGCTAGCTATGTTTGCATTGTACTGTTCTAGAGACACAGTATTATGTGGTCTTACTATAGGGGGGATCCTAGGCAAAATATTTGTTTGAACTCATTTTTTTGCCACTTCCACTGGCTTTTCATATGTCAATAACTCTACTTGCACCCCCTTATTTGCTATTTCTATGGGGTTGTCATCAGATAGTATTTCTACTTGTACCCCCTTATCTGCTGTTTCTACTGGAAGTGTAGCAAGTTGAAATGCAAGGACCTCAGTAGGAGTACTTACTTGAACATTTTCTTGTTGTTGGTACTGTTTCTGTGTTGGTGGCTCATTTTTAACATCCTCTACAATATTCCTCACCATTTATGAAGTATCTTCTGAACAAGAAGGCAATGCTTCAGAATAATATGGTGCTGCTTGTAATGAACAGGCACTTCTTCAGAATGAAGGAGTGCTATTTCAGGATGCACTCCCATGTCTGCTTCATCAAAATCATCTACTCTTGATAAACCCAAAAGCGATTGAACCAAATTATCTTCATCATGGGATATAGCTGGCTATTTTTTAGATTGTGACAACAACAATTTTTTTAGTTCTGCCACTTCCTGTTGAAGTTCTGCAATTTTTCTTTCTTGCATCTCAATGATGCTTTCTTTCTCTGTGATCCATTTGGTCTGTGTTTTGACAACACTTCTTGCTACCCTCAGCTGCTCAGTGATGTCTTCCACTTCTGTTTATGCTTCAGAATCTGATACAGACAAATTAGTTGCAGTTGGCTGCTCAACCAATATCTCTTCTTCTGCAATAGGTTGTTCTTGTTCAGGAGGCTCTGTGAGACTGTCTATAAGGATATCTACCATATCTCGTAGCTCGTTGAACCGTAGCCTCTTCCAAACCAACTTGCTCATTTTTTGCCTCAGCTATCTGTTCAGGGAATTCTGGAAAGTTGTCAGATGCTGGTTGTATCTCTGTGACATCTGGGCTACTTAGTCTATCTTCTTCCTCCATGACCCGTTCTATAGTTTCTTTCAAATGGATTCTTGTAGACCTCCTAGTTCCAGATGCAAACTTCTTCTTTTTGCTCTATTTTCTAGTGACAACAGGGGTCATGGGGTCAGTTTTAGATGCCTCTGTTTCCCTTGTTTCACTTCTCTGTTCTAACAAATCAGTTGCAGCTTTAGCAAACCGAACTTTCTTTTGTTTTTCTACTCTGCTACTAGTTCCAGATCCTCTTCTCTTTTGTCTCTTAACTTGTGAAGTTGAGGGTTCAAGAGCAAGGTTTTCTGCTACTGCTGTGGGGTGTAGTTCTGTAACAGCTTCAACGACACCTTCTATAGCTTCTTCTGCAGCATCCTCTACAACATTTTTTGTAGCAACTTCTGCAATACTTTCTGCAGCAGTTGTTTCCTCTTCTGTAGCAACATCAGCAGTATTTGGTTCTTCTTCTTCCTCACTTTCATCCCCAAAAATGACATCATTTAGGTTAGAGTAAAATCTGTCAAAACTCCTAGGGTTTCCTCTAAAATGGTGTTGGCAAACTAATTTGATGAGGCCATGATGGCGAAGGCTTCCTTTACCCTCCTGATATATTTTTGCCATGTTCTTTAACTCTTGATACAGAATACGTGGGAAGATTTACCCTAACTTCCGGTTGTTGTCTACCATGTCTGAGATGGTTTAAAATTCGTAGATGATGCCCTGACAACAACACATACTACCCTTCACAGGTCAAAAACTTAATCACCCAGGTGGCTACTTCATCCCAGGGTTCCTGTAGGCTGGACCTTTTTAACCCTTTGCATGTGTTGTTATGGGTTAAGTATTCGGGTTCTCTATCATTTTCTTCTACAAACCGATTAACTACATTTGCCAATGTGTTCTTGCCAGATATAGTAATTGAAATCCATTCTAATGGCAGCTCTGTAATCTGACTTAAAATTTTAGGGCTTACCTCAATAGACATGTCGTTGACATGTGCTCGATTTTTTCTGAATGTATGGGCGAACATGCCAGCTAAATATTCAGAAGACCCATTGAATTTATCCAGAAATGTCATAAACCCTTCGTCTTCAAAAATCTGCACAATTGTTGGATTTTCTCGGAGGTAATTGGTATCTCCAGGCTCTGTTCTGATCTTTCGCCCCATTTTTCTCTGTTTAAAAATTGTACACTGCGACTGCTATTCTACTACAGGATTTCTAGCTATTTTCTGTTGCAAATTTGCAAAGTTTTAAGTTAAAACCCTCGTTGCCCTATTTCTCGTCTTCTTCTTTGGAATGAACCGTATCCTGTGCACTATACCTCGCAACACGTCTTCGGAAAGAAAGATGGCACACATTTCTACTTTTGCACTGTACACCTATTTATTGATAATTGCATGGATGTCCTTGCCGTCAGATCCACCTCATTAGTTTTGCAGATTCTCACGTGCATGTTAATTGACATTAAAACTGGTGGCATATGGTTGGTCATGTTCTCCATATTTCCAATGAGTGCAAAAAAAAACCATGTGCTTGATTGACACGTGTCCCTTCCTCGCATGCAACTAAGAAAAAATCTTGATTTTGTCGTATCTTACCTTCTTGGATGCCACGTGGAAATGCTCTTTTCGAAGATTATAACTTATTGCGCAAACAAAATTTCATTTCGAAGATTATGACCTCATTCCAAAGACAGGTCTTCATTCCGAAGACAAATCCTCATTCCGAAGATTATGACCTCATTTCGAAGACAGGTCTTCATTCCGAAGACAAATATTCTTTGCAAAATTTTCATTTCGAAGATAGATCTTCATTCCAAAGATCAGGTTGTATTGTGAAATTAAATCGTCATTCCAAAGACAGACCCCCATTCCGAAGACAGATCTTCATTTCGAAGACATATCTTCATTCCGAAGATGATGCAGCAAGTCGTCATTCTAAAGACAATTTGTCATTCCAAAGATAGTTTCTTTCTAAAGACAAAGTGCAACATTCATTTTGTTGTCATTCTGAAGACAATTTCATTCCGAAGATAATACAACAGGTATTATTTTTGGCATTCTTGTTCCGAAGATTAGGCAAAAATCAATATTTTCATTCTCAAAACATGTTTTTAAGTATGCCAACTCTTATGAATACCTTTTATGCTAATGGTTAATTGTCACATACTATATACCAATCATTTTACAATGAAGAAATGTAAGAAATATATACCTGATAAAAACAGTTAATGCCAGTTTTTGAAGAATGACTACTTTTGTTGATATTCTGTTGAGATTTTCTGCAACATTTCAAAACAAGTGCACTAGGTGAATTTGTACAATGATGGTTCATAAATTTCTCAAGGTTATGCATGCCAGAAAACTGGTTTTCATGCACACCAACTCAATAGTGCCTTAAGAAAAGGTTTTCACTGATGGGTTATTCATTTTTCTCTCTCTTTTTTTTTTTTTTTTTTTCATTTTTTTTTTTACCTCTCCTTTTCTCTCTTTTTTTTCTTGATCTTGACTATGCCCATGAAGGAATTTCATGATTTCCCCTGAAACCATGCCCATGAAGGAATTCATACTCAGAATTTATTCATCTTTTTGTTTTCTATTTTTTCTGATTTTTTTATATTTTCTATTTTTCTTGAAATCCACTAATCATGTTGATTGTTTTGAAGTGGAAGAAGGAATCTCTTCCACTGCTGTGTATCCAAACTATCAAGTTGCTGCAAGAATTCTTCTTTAGTCAAAGGTGTATGGTATACCCTGAGGCGATGTCCATTCACTACCAACTTTCTTTGTGACCCATAAATGGGGGATAAACGAGTTGCTCCGTTGTTAAATACCTCTTCAATCCAGTAAGGTCCCAACCATCTAGTTTTTAGTTTTCCAGGGAAGTCTTCATATTGAGAATCGAACAGTAAATCCCAATCTCCTTGTTGAAGTTTCCTCTACCGAATGTGACTGTCATGCCACAACTTCCTCTCGCTCTCGAATTACCTCGGTTTGGTGCAGAGCATCCAATCTAAGTTCATCCAATGCATTCGACTACGGAATCTCGTCTGTCTCGTGCCTACGACAATTCAATTCCAATTTCCAGGTCTTGTGCGTAATGTTAGTAGCTCAAATTCAATAGGTAAGAGAGGCTTTTTACCAAAGACTAGTTCATAAGGTGTGAATCCAGTAGTGGACTTCCAAGTAGTATTGTAGGCCCAAACTACTTCAGGTAATTTGTCTAGCCAATTTTTCCTATGAAAAGCTACTGTTTTTGTCAAGATGCATTCTAGTTCCCTGTTTGTTACTTCAACCTGGCCATTTGCTTGTGGGTGGTAAGGTGATGATTTCCTATGTTTGATTTCATACAATTCCGTAAATGCTTTTATGAATTTGGATGCAAATTGGGGTCCTTGGTCTGTGGTGATAGACCGTGGAGCTCCAAATCTCTAAAAAATCTGAGTATATAGGAAATCAGTGACCTTCTCTTCACGAGCATGTTTGAAAGCACGCACCTCTACCCACTTTGTCAGGTAATCAATGCATACTAGAATATGCACCTTTCCTTGAGAATTTGGATCAATAGGTCCTACAAAATCAAGCCCCCACCTCTCAAATGGTTCTAAAACCATTTGAGGCTGCAGTGGCATCTCATTTGTATGAGTGGGTTTCCCCATTATTTGGCATGCATCACAATGCCTGATGTACTTTTTCACATCCTTGTGAAGAGATGGCCAATAATATCCTATCCCCAAGATTTTTCTAACTGTGCTTTTTACGAAATAGTGTCCACCTGAGGGTTCATCATGACAAGCTCTAAGGATATCATACACTTCATCCTTTCGGATGCACCTATGTAACACATGGTCAGGACTGCACTTAAAAAACATACCCTTAATCCATTCAAAAGAAGAACTCTGTTTGATCAATTGTTTTTTTTTGTTTTGAAGTAAAATGTGGAGGAACTTTCCTCGTGACCAAATAATTGGCTATATCTACAAACCAAGGTGATTGAACTGATATAGAAAATAGTTTTTCATCAGGAAAAGTGTCATCAACTAATTCCCCTTCATCTATGTTCTGCAACCTAGATAAGAAATCTGCCACAACATTAGCTTTTCTTGGTTTGTTGATTATGGTGATATCAAATTCTTGCAACAACAAAGAACCAACGAATAATTCTTGCACTTACCATAGGTTTATTCATCAAATACTTAATGGATGTATGATCTGTGTGAATAAATATTTGATAACCTGTGATATAATGCCTGAATTTGTTGATGGCATAAATTACTGCTAGGAATTCTTTCTTAGTTGTATAATTTTTCTCTGCTCCTGTCAAGTTCTTGCTAATGTTGTAGATGGTATAATGTTCACCATTATCAATTTGTACTAATGCTGCTCCAATTGTTGTATTGGAGGCATCAGTCTGAATGTGAAATGGTAATGTCCAATTAGGTCCTCTGAGCATAGGTGGAGTTATCAATTTCTCTTTCAAAGCTTCAAATGCTTCCTGACATTTTGCAGTCCAGGAGAATTCAGAATCTTTAGTCAATAAGGCAAACATAGGACTGGATATTGTACTAAAGTTGGGAATAAACCTGCGGTAAAAACCAATGTGTCCTAGGAAGCTTCCGACATTAGTCTGAGTTTTAGGAGGAAGGAGATTCTTGATAATTTCAACTTTCTTTGGATCAACTTGGATCCCTTCAGGAGAGATGTGATGACTAAGAACTATCCCTTCCTTCATCATCATGAAGCATTTATCCGGATTTAAGGATAAGTGGTATGTTTCACAAATGAGTTAAGACTTTATCGAGATTTTCCAATGTAAAATCAAAAGTTTGTCCACATACTATGAAATCATCCATGTAAATTTCAACACTTTTGGTGGTCGATCAGCAAAAATTGCTAGGATCAGCCATCGAAAAGTTGTTGGGGCATTACACAAACCAAAAGGTAAAACCCTATAGGCAAATGTTCCCCATGGACATGTAAAAGTTGTCTTTTCTTGATCTTCAAGTGCAATCTGAATTTGATTATATCCACTAAATCCATCAAGAAAACAAAAGTATCTTTTTCTAGCAAGAGTATCTAACACTTGATCTATGAAAGGTAATGGAAAATGGTCTTTGTATGTCACATTATTAAATTCTCTATAGTCTACACATACTCTCATTTTTCCATTTTTCTTAGGAACTATTACCAATGGAGAAACCCATTGGCTATCAGAAATTGGGTAAATGAATCCCACTTCCAGGAGTTTTTCAATTTCTTCTTTCACAATATCTCTTAAGGCAGGATTCAATCTTCTTTGAGGTTGTCTGACTGGCTTGACTTCTTCAGTATAGATTCTATGGGTACATATATCAGGATGAAATCCTGACATATCTTTGTAGTTCCAAGCAAAAGCATGAACATGCTTCTGCAAAACAACTATCAATTTTTCTTCCTCTTCCCTAGTAAGCTTGCTGTAGATGTTCAAAAATTTGCCTTGCTGGACTTCTATTTGTTTTGTATTTAGAAGGACTGAATTCACTCCTTCATATTTGGTGTTTAAGGGATTAAGAGGACATTGTTGAGATGGGAGAAACAAAGTAGTTTTTGTTTCATTGTTGCTTGAGGGAAGCATATCTTGTATGGAACAGTGAGAAGGAAAAATCAGATGATGGTGCCATCCATGTGGTAGTGAAACAGAGTTTCCCTATGATAGCATAGATGATTCATCTTCAGATTTTTGATTCTCCTCATTACTTATCAATTGTTGGATATTTGTTGCTTCCCCTTCTAAACCTTGTTCATGCAGAACATTCATCAGGATTGTTTCATTTTCTAAGTTTTCTGTGTCACTGAGGTCTTCTGTGTGTTCTCTTACTACTAAGGTAGCTAGTGTAGAAATGACCTCTTCTGGTTCTTCATCTGAGTCAGAAAACCATAACTAACTTGAAAATTTGCTAGATGGTTTTGCAGGAGAATATAAAGAAATTTGTTTCAGCTCAATACCATTTGAAATAGTCATATTTCCAGATCTGCAGTCTATGAAGGCTGCTGCAGTTGCAAGCCAAGGTCTTCCCAAAATAATGGGATATCCATGTGCTGAATTTCTTGGCTGTAAAACCAGAAAATCTGTAGGGAATTCCCAAGAAGAAACTTCTATAGGGACATCTTCAATGATTCCTTCAGGTTTTGCAACCAATCGACCTATCGACCATTTCTAAAACTATAAATGTGGGGCTGAGATGTTTGAGCTGTAATTGTTCCATTGTATCTTTAGTCATGACATTTATTGCAGCTCCTAGATCCACTAAAACATTTGATATTGGTACTCGAACCTATGGTGATCTGTGATAATCGGGCTTCCTGGATCACTATACTTTGGAGGTAGTAGTTTTCCAGATAAGAGATCGGCTATCTTCCCTTCAACCTGCACAGTCTTGGGGAATGCTTTCTTCCTGCTATTTTAATGCACAAATTTTGGACAGTACTATTAATTTTTGGTATTTCCTTAATGGCTTGCAATAAGGGTAATGAGATAGTCAACTTTTTGAGTTCTTTGACCAATTCTGACTCGAAATTTTTGGTATTGCATTAAGTCTTTCAGGATATGGAACTATCCTTGGTAATTGTTCTACTTGTGTCTCTTTTTCTATTGTTGGATCCAATTTTTCTATTTCTATTGTTGGTTGGATTCTCTATGGTTTTGATGATTCTTGCTTTTCATTATCTTTGATTTCCATTAAAACTAGTTCAGGTACAACTTTCCCTGAATGGAGTTGGATATCGCTACAATCAAGAACATTAATTTTAATATTTTCTTCAGCTTTAGCCACATAGACAGGAGGTGTCTGTCTTACACTATTTGGATTAGTGACTGGCTGAGCTGGCAATTGAGGTTGTTTCACTTGCTATGTTTGTTGTTGTTTTTCTTGAAAATTCTGATTAGGTGCAGGCAACAAATGCTGAGTTTGACCTTGATTCCTTTGTCGCCTTGGATAGGACTGGTATTGCTGATTCCACTGTGGTTAGTTTTGCACCCAATGTGGATTAGTCTGATTCTAATTCCAAGCTGGATTGTTTTGATTCCATGAGGGGTTGTTTTGATTCTGATTCCAGCCTGGGTTACTCCAATTTGATTGTGGCCATTCTTGGGAATTTTTCCATTGAGGATAATTCCAAGGACGTTGGGGTGGTTCTGATTGTCCCCAAGGCATAGTACCAGGATTATGCCCCCAATTTGTAGGAAAATGAGGGGGATTTTGATATTGAGAGAAATTCCCCCCTTGTTTTGGTCCAATATAGTTGAGTTCCTTAGTCTGGTTTTCTAACACAGTTTTGAGTTGTGGTAGCAGGTGGCATTGATCGGTTGAATGCCTTTTTGAACAGATACTACAAATGGTCGAGATAGATGTTTTATTCAAAGGACATTCCTACAAAGCATGTTTACTTCTACATCTTGGGCAATAAATTGCCAAAGGTTCTGTGTTTTTAGCTTTTGCAGATATTTCCCCTAAAGTAGTGTTTAGATGCACTAGGATATCAGTTTTGAAATTTGCAAGTTCCTCTATCAGGTCCTTTACATCAGTGCCATTTGTGCGGATTTTTCTTCTTCTCTGCATAGTGCGAGAGTAATTCCTGTAGAGATCCATAATTTCCTCATTACCGAGAGTGGTTACATCCCCTTTTCCCATTAAATCCGAACTTCTCTCGGATTCATCTTGCAATCCTCTCAAAAAGATAGTTTTACACAATTCTGGTTCTACTAGTCCACATCTCTTTTGAACAAAGGAGAACCTATCAAGATAATCTTCCAAGGTCTCATCATCTTCCTGCTTGATTCTAAATAACTCATCTTTTCTATTCCTTACACGACAGTATTCTTGATATTTGTCTAAAAATACAGTCTCCATTTGATCCTAGGTTCTTATGGAATTTGGCTCTAAGCTCATGAACCAGCGTAATGCTAAATCCTTGAGAGTTGAGGGAAAAACCTTAAGTTTTTGATTGTCATTTATATAATCATAGGTCTGACACACTACCTTGAATTCAAACAAAAACTAATCAGGATCTTCAGATACAACACCTCGGAAGGTTGGAAGTACTGAAGGTGAAATGGTCTTCATGGGAGAGTTTTGTGTTAGATTCAGATGAATAGGATATTCAAATGTTCTGGATGGTTGGAGTATATCCTGATCATCCCCTTCATTATGAACATAGCCATGTCGGCCATCCGCATTGCCTCCTTCCTGCCATAGTTTCTTGTTTCCTAGGAGAAGTTAAAGCTTTCCAAATTGTTCTCTCAAGAGGTCCAAGCTTCTCTGTTAATGAGTTTGATGAATTATCTTCCTTAAGATATTCTGTTGATAAAATTGGTGATTTTCCTTTCTCAAAATGTTCTACTGATGGTGAGACTGGTGATTTTTCTATCAATCTTTCAAGTAGTTCAAACACAGGTGATTCACCCATTAGGCGTGAAGATCTCCTTAATGGGACAAGCCAGGGATCCTTTGGAGTATCCCTAGACTTACTCATTCATGTTTACTCCTAAATGACATAAATTAAGTCAATAGTTATTATCTTACTCTACTGTTATATTCAGATTTTAACCTGAATGTTCACAGTTTAGTCTGATTATAGCTATTAGACTATTTGTTTTCTTATGACAACACTATTCCTCGACAACGATGCCAAAATGATGCATAGTCGTTATACCATCATTAATTCTCAATGAATCTATCAATCCAGGGCAGTGTACAAGGCTATCTGCGGGAGAAGAAGTGAAACAGCTATAACTTAGGTCAATCTAGGGCAACAAGTCTTATTGGTGGAACTGATTGTGTGGGGGGTTTTGGAACATTCCTATCTCTAAATTGCATAAATTAAATCTGAATCTAAGTTGCAAAATTGGAAACTAATCATTAACTGCAGAAATGAAGTCCTAATTACAATTGCAGAATGAGACCTAATTATATTGCAGAATTAATAGTTACAGAATTGAAATTCTGATCCTAATTACAGAAAGGAAATCTAATTACTTTTGCAGTAATGAAAGTTTAGATCTAATGTGGAAATAAAAACTATCAAAGTTCAGTAATGGAAGGTTGTCAATCTTCTGTTCAGATTTTGACAACAAAACATAAAATGTAGGAAATTGCTGAAAAACAGTAAATTCTGGAAATAACAATCTGAAAATAAAGTGGAAACTTTGTTGAAAGTAAAATTGCAACTAAAACTTTAAGCACAAGATTAATCTAAGCATAAATAAACTAATACTGCAAATATTGTCAACTATTTACAAACAATTGACATAACAAGTTCTACAACTCATTCTGTTGTAGCAAAATCAGAATAAAAACCTGCTTTGTTAGTCCTCCTCCTAGGTCTGGAAGTGGCCAGCCTCTTTTTCCAGAAGAAGATGTAAGTCTCTCTCTTTTTCTAAATCTTAATCACATTCATTTACAAGTAATTTGAAATAGAAGCTGGTGCACTTTATTGATCAAAAGACATGATTACAAGAATTCTATTGAAAATCGTTACAAGATCAGTAATGATCAATTTCTAGTTATACTCTGTATTTTTTGCTAGATTCCTTACTCTATTTTCTACCTCTTTTTCTATCTACCTCACTCAACCTAAACAGGAGCAATATTTATAGCTGTCCTATGATCTGATTACAAACAAAGAATATCAAAAAGATCTAATCCTACAATGCTGCAACAAATTCTGGTTTTATCCTAGAAGAGGACTAAAACTTGATCTTTTCCTTAATGATGGCTTTGGTCGGAAATGACGGAAAAGACAGATGGAAGATATTTCTCTTTACTTTTTCCAACCTTTATTTCCATTTTTTCGGCTTCAAAAATCGGTCAAAAGGTCAAAAACATGTTCTGTTCTTCATTCCGAAGATAAGTGGCTTTATTTCGAAGACAATGCAGTTTTCATTTCGAAGATCGCTCATTTCGAAGATACTGCATTCTAATTCCGAAGATCGCTCATTTCGAAGATACTACATGCTTCATTCCGAAAATTCGCTCATTTCGAAGATGCTGCATTCTTCATTTCGAAGATCCGCTCATTCCGAAGATGTTGTGTTCCTTCATTCCGAAGATATCTATTCATTTCGAAGATATCTTGGTATGAACAAATATATGCTTTTCCATTGATTTCTTTTGCATCTCTCAGGTGGGTTATCTCCTAAGATCAAATTCTAATGGTCTTCATCCCTTTCCTCATGTGAATTCCATGCCTTGCTATTTATGGACAGCTGGCTGGAATTTACATGGGAAAGACCCGATTTTACTACACAACAGCAGTTTGCTTACACTTTGTTGCCAGATTTAGGTGAAGTAAATGCTTGAGACAAATCAAAATATGATTAGTGAAATGCTGCTATTATTCTAAGCATATCCCATTGTAGCAAATTATAGCAAAAAGAACACAAAACTATGCAAAAAGCTATAAAATCAACATATAATATTTCAAATACATTGATCATACAAAATGGTTAATATACAGCATATTAAATCAACTTAACTAACATATCAGATAAAACATAAGAGTTTATAGGCATTTTTAGTGTACAAAACATGTAATGATTGAGGCATTTCCAGGCCTCATCATGTACCAAATAATGTAATATACTCCAACACCCCCATGTATTACATTATTTTGGTATTGAAGACTTTAGTCTTCAATATTATCTTCGTCTTGGTTCTAGAATTTGAGCTCCTCTTCATTTTGTTTTTGGTCTGTATCATGATCAAGTAAGTAGTTAGTATCTTCATAAAATACTATCTTTTCTAAGAAATCTTTAATTTCATGTTCATTTGTAGGTTCTTCTAGTTCCTAAATTTCTTAAATCTCTTGAACCAAGTGACCTTTATGTTTTCCTTATTTATATTGTAATTGAGGATAATTGTATTGGTTCTGAGAAGTATATGGATGCTGAAATTATTGCTGATGTGGACTATAGTAATTCTGATATTGTCTTGGTTGGAATGGCCTATTTGATTGGCTTCCATAATTTTTTTGATTTCCTTGATATTCATTTCTATGATTTAATCTGCAGTAATTTGTACTATGTCCTTTCTTCCGGTATACTTAACACTACCTATTATTCCATGGTCTTTGTCCTTTTGTGGATAGGTAACATTTCCCTATGGATTATCTTTTAAAACCAATACATTGTTAATTATTTGATCTTTAACTATATTTTCCACCTCATATTCTTGAATAATATTTACTAGCTCATAAAAAGATATATCTTTACTTAGTATTTGTAAATATGTAACTAAATACTTGTAGCTATTTGGAAATGCTCTTAGGGTTACTTGAACAAGAAACTAATTTTCTACCTTTTCTCCTAAGGTTAACAATTTTTATTTTATATCCGCTACTTTCCTTAGGAATAGTTCTATACTTTCACCACTATTTACTTTTAGAGAATGCAATTGATTTTGAAGTTTAAAGAGAGTGGTTTTATTCTTCCCCTCAAATATCTTGGCTAATTTTTTCCAAGATTCTATAGATGTTTTTGTTGAACTAATGTAAGGTTGTGTTTTGTCTATAATAACAAAAGTTATTATAATTAGTACTTTTGCTTCATTTTCTTCAAACTTTTAAATATCACTATCACTTGAAGTAGGTTTAATTTTTGTTCTTTTGAAAATATCCCAAAGCTTTTAAACTATTAGAATTGCCCTCACTTTATTTTTCCATGATGAGTAATTTGGACCTTTAAGAAGTTGGGATTCAATGAGAATAAATATATTTGTTGTCATGATGGTCCTTGTAGGCTACCTTATATCTCCCTAGTTTAGAATGTGTGATCAAGCTTGATAAAAACTTATAAAATCTTAGGTTTTGTAGGATTCCTTATATCTCCAAAGTGTTTAAAGTATGTATTAGTCTTGATAAAGTGCTTAGCATCTATTAGATTTTATTTTGAGTTGGTCCCTAATGTTTTGACAACAATGCTAAACTAATAATCAACTCCTATTTCACCTTATTTATTCCATATGCACTTTTCAATTTGATGAAGTAATTTATGGTTGGATTTATTTTATCCCTTTAATTTGTATATGAGACAAGTATAAGCAATAATTTCTAACTCTTTAAGCAATTCAATGTTTTTGCTTCCTTTATCCTTAATTTTCAATGGTTTAATTTTCTAAATTCCAATAATCTAAAGTTTGATGTAGTACTCCTTATATCTCCCTAATTTGAAATTTTAGAAAATGATAATATTTGCAAAATATTAATGCTTTAATTTTTTCAAGGTAGAAAACCATATATATCCTATTTTAATTATTGGCAAATATTATGATATTGTATTTCAACTAAAGCACTTTTAATAAATTACTTAAGGATATAAAATCCTTGTTTTGATTTGCTTTCTAATTCACTAAGGTTGTTATTTGCTTATATATCAAATGCAATAATAAAATCAACCTTATATAATGCACCTTATATCTCCTTGCATTTAATAGAAGGCAAATATTAAATTCATGTAAGAATATACCTTCCTTGTAATGTTGTAGATTGCTAGATGATTGGCTCCTATTTTGACTCCTCTATCCAAGCTTTAGGTACTATATTTGCTTGTATTCAACATATAACGGTGAGTATTGAATGCTCTTACATTCAATAGGCATCTTGTTGTAGGAAGCAAATCCACCTCCCATAAGAAGTGATCCATGGATTTGCACAATTTTGTTGAGTTTTGCTCAATTTTGACTCAAATGTACAAGTTTCAAAACGTAAAAGAAAATAAAAAAATGTACAAGGTTGCACATATACGATGAGAAATGAAATAAAATTAATTTTAAATGTGCATTTGGGGTTAATTTGATAAAACTCGAATTAGATTTTAGTAAACTTTGTCAAAATATTTGTTTTAGAGTTAGTTGGGAATGATGGTTGTAAATGATGTGATGCTTTAGAAACCACTTTGGAATGGTTTGAGCATGCATTATATAGCCCCCATTATTTATTTTTTTGGTTGTTCATTCATGTTCATTCATACTCATATGCAGTTCATTGTGGTTATTAAATGAGGGTCCATTTATGTGATTGTTGAGTATAATTACTGTTCATTGTAGAGATTATAATGACTGATGGGAGATATGTACAAGGATACTGATAATATGAATATGATAGTAATTTTTCTCATTTCATTGTCTTTGTGAATTACATTGTACATTCTAGATGTTGCAGGTTGAATAGATAATGTTTACTACTTATTTTTCTATGAGAATGTATGGAATTATCTTGTGAATGATCTTGGTTACCTAAAAACTTGGTGTGAAGGATGGAATTGATTATCTAGAGAGTTACATATATACTTCAATGTTTCTAGGCCAGTGTACAATTTTTGGAATCATCCATGAAGAGTATAACTCATTGTTAGTGGTTTAGGGTTTTGCATGTTATGGAGAATTGGAGCAATTGAGGCATAAAAACTTTCCAAAATATATCTTGGAAGGATTGGTGATGCAAGGTGATAGATATGGATATTAGTTGTAGAAATTTTTCGTACAAACCGTACAAGCACAGTGCCAAATCCTACAAACTGTTCTATCACCCGATTTGGTAATAAAAGTTGCAACCCAAATCTGCCAAATAAGGAATTATTGTTAGTTTGAGGAAATCGATTACAAAACTGATCGATTTGACTTATAAAACCTGTTTCGATGAGTTGGTTGAGTATAAAATCATACCAAGTGTAGTTTTATATGATTTTTATCATTCAAATATATTATTTTGTTATTGTACAAGCTATTTTGGCAAGTTAACCTAGAGGCTAGTATATAAGGAAGACTGTATAGGTTGTACGACTTGTGCAAGTTGGGTTTTGAAATCTTGTTGATCATTTCCATAGCTTCTAAAATACCTCCCCATCAGGAATAATACACCACTACCTCTACACTTATGATAATATTCTCCTCCTTCAATGCACTTTGACCACCATGTAAGTTATATGGACATGCTCTTCTTTAGATCGGGCTATTAATACACCATGCTTCCTTGAAACACATGATACGTGGCTATTTATGTTGAACTACAATGTAGGATCACTTGCAAGATGGCGTTTTGAGTTTAAAACCTTTTTTAAGTGTTATTTTAGGTGGTATAGGCCTTTAAGCATTGAATTAATGATTAATATCCCTTCTTGGATTTGAATGAAGCGTTACTCCAAACATGGATGCTCCCTATGTTTATGCAAGTGTTATGTAAATGAGATGCTCTTCTTCCTTTATTCCAAGTGGCACAAGATTCCTTTGGTTGGTGTGGCAAGTGGAGGCTCCTTCCCTTGCATGCAACCAACCTCTTCAACATTCCTTATCACTAGTTCTTACCAACTTTTGCTAGTTGTTTTACTCAACAATATTTATCCAACGTATGGTAGCTCCTCTTCAAAAAAAGTGGATCTAAGGTGCTTCAACGATATCTTCTTGGTGGTTGTTCATCCAAGCTTTTATTCTTATCTGCTTGGGTAATGCACCTTGCTACTTGCACCTTGATTTTTGCTACTTATATTATTTCTTTACGTTGTTCTCCTTGCAACTTGCACTACTATTGCATTATAATATAGTTGCTAATATCATTATATTGCTCTTAGTATCTTTTTAGTTGCAGGTTCTTCTTGCACTGTGAGCACTTCTTTCATGAGATCAATGGCAGTGAATTTGGTGTCTTTAAACACCTTGAATACTATGTTTTTGCTCTCTTTAGTTGGATTTCTTCCCTTTAATTCAAATTTTACTCTTCAACCTTGATGATACATCCACTTAATAAATATAATTTACTTGATTTAATGCCTTAATACCCTCTAACTTTTATCCTCCTTTTGCTACGTTGGACAATACAAGTATGGTGCAATTATGTAAGGAATAGTTAAGATAAAATACCTTAATTTGCACTAGAATTTTTGTGAATTTTTGGTCTCCTTTTTGAAGCTATCTTGTTATCATTTTGTATGGTGGCTTCTTCTCCATCCCTTGATGGTAAATAGTGATTTAATGTTGCCTTCTTGTAGTAAACAACTCTCTCCTCTAACTCCTTTGCTTGGTTAACTTTACGATGATAATTCCAAGCTTTTAAATCATGCAACTAGTATGTCCTTTTGGATGACTTTACTTTGCACTATAGAATATGCACTCTATGATTTAGAATAGAGTCTTTTTGCTTTCAATAGAAGGTATACTTTTTATATTTTTCTTTCTTTCAATATATATATAACTCCTCTTTCTGACGTGCAGGTTTTAAACCTTGTAGAAACTATCTTCTACACTTCCTTGAAGACTTTAAACATAAAAATTTCTTATTTGCAACTTTAAACTCTAATTTTGTGCTTAATGAAACTTAATAATGAACTTAATAGAAGTGTTCAAATAATGAACCTTTTGTACCTAAGTTGCATACATTTTTAACCACCGTAGACGATGTGTTTCTTGGTGATTTGGATCACCTAATTACTATCCTATGTTTGATGAAATCTCAGCTCTTTATTTGCTATCCAAAATAGCTCTTTAACTCACCAATTTGCAGATTTGAAACTTCTCTAACATGCTGCCCAAGAATGTAGTTTTGTGGCTTCAACTTTCCTTCAGAATGCACTTTAAAAATTTGAAACTTAGTAGCTATTAATTCTACCCAAATTTCTGCCCTTTTGTTGTCCTCAAATATAAAATTTTGATAGTGTAATGCAATCAATTTATTTTTTGATATATTTTACTTGAATATCCCAAATTTGGTAGGAAAATCCTCGAAATCGCAACTGAGACTTGTCTACTAGAGACCTTAAATTTTTTTCTATAAAACTAGAAAAATCCTTTCTTTGAATTAGCCTTCAAAACCTTCAAATGTAATCTTCAAATCTCTCAAATTTGGTGGTTTATTTTAACTCCTTTCTCCTTCGACCTCCTTATCAAAATTTGGCTTAAATATTGGTTTTCTTATCAAGAATCTGAATGTCTTGAGGTCTTCACTATTCTCCTCCAAAATTTGAAAAACTACTTTCCAAATCCTTCTCCTTTTGGGCTTATTTTCATATGGTGATAATTATCCAAAAACCTCATTTATTAGGAACTTTTCCTTGCTAGTAAATTTTTTTGATGAGTTCTCCTGAGATTCTCCTTTAATGGTCTTCTCCAAATCTCCTTCAATGGCCTTCTCTGAAATCTACAATGAGGCTTTCCTAGCCTTCTCCTTATTTCTCCTTTCAATTATTCCTTGATATTTTTTCTCTTAGGCCTTCAATTTGTGCAACCTCAAATATTCTCAGAACTTCAATGAGACCTTCCTTGATCTCTATAATATTCAACTATGTAAGCTTTGCAATGAAATTCCTTGCTGAATCTATAAAATTTATAGCTTCTAAAATCTGTAATAGGATCTTTGCTAGTCGTCAATATTCAATCTTCCAAATTTGGAAGTTCTTAAATGGGACCTTATGTGGGTCTCTTCAACTTATTCAATATGAAGTTTTCAATCTTCAATGGAGATCTCCAATCTCCAATATTCTTTGGGACTCTTTTCTAGAGGCTCTACTTCCTTTAATATGCAATAAGACTCCTTTGGCATTTTTATCTCTTATGCAATCTACAATATGCAAGTTTGTAACTCTTACAATGAGACCTTTTCTTTAAGGCCTCCTAATATTTAGTCTTCAACTTGTTGCTTCAAGTGCTATATTGATTCTAAAGAATATATTCTTCCTAGCTCTCTTGTAGGAAGCTTCCCAAAAAAATTGAATCTTCTCTTTTCTGCAACAAAGTATTAGAAAAAATTTAATGGGAAAAGTTTAAATTTAGATATAATGAATCTTCACTAGTTGATTTGTCAATCTAGTGGAATCAATGTTGAGTCCTCATATTCATGATTTTTTCTGCAACTCTATGGAAAGACTCTAGCCAAATGTAATTTCAAAAAAAATTAAAATGATATTTTTTATCTCCTCTCTATCTCTCTTGTGGCTCTCCCTACTTCCTATCGATATACCATGTGCTTTGATACCACTATTAGCTTTTGATGATATATTAAAAGAAATTCAACCTCAAATGTAAAATGAGCAAGTAATGATAACTATATAATAATGGAACTATAATATGGAAGAAAAATATATAAGAAAATTTTGCAATAACTCTTAAATTTTCCATTAATGAAATCTCATAAAATAGTACAATGTAATATAATAGAGGATATGAACACTCTAAAAATACATGAAGGAATTACATTGTACTAACTATACTAACTAACTACTAATACTTATTCATTCAACTATACTCAACTCTCTCAAAGGTATATATATATATATATATATATATATATATATATATATATATATTCCAGGGACTTTCTCCCTTATATATATATATATATATATATATATATATATATATATAGGGAGAAAGTCCCTTGGAATTTCATCTTCCTAACATATGACTCATGTACATGTGGACTAAATGCACATTTACATCATTGTACATTCTAACACTTGTGCATTTATTACATTGCCTGAAGTAACTACTCAAACCTTACTCTAAGGTAAAATCCTAATCTAGTTATGTACCCAAGGTGTAATGTAATAAACTCCAATATTTCATTTGCCTAGAATAGCCAATAGACACAATACTTAGGGTCCTATCAACTCATTTTGACTTGGGATAATAAAATTATGAACTATCTTACTTACTTCACTATCAAGTAATGACAACAAACTACTTTCATCTCTTTCATATGCATCTTTTTTGATGCAAACATAATGATTTTGCTTGCTTCCTTTTGGGTGCACAAGAGTGCCCAACAAAAATACCCAACTACTTTCATCTTTGAGAGTAGGAGGTAATCTAGCCAAACCTTACACTATGACTACCTTGTATTGGATTCAAAGTAAAATATAGAAATGCTTTTGTTCATCTTCATACAATTTTAGATATTTGCAAATACATATGTATGGTTTCTTACAATACAATCTTGTAGGAAAACAATCTCGTATAAACCATCAAAGTATCATGATAACAAAAAATTAACTCCTGATATGACATGATATAAAAGATGAAATAAATGGAGGAGAATATACAATATGCAAGTACTCTATGAAATGTTTGATGAAGCTAACATGCTCCCCTTATTACAATATTTGAGAGAGAAAATAATGGAATAACTACCCCTTGAATTTAGAGAGAAAATATTTGAAAGAGGAGTTGATGTTGCTATTAATTGAAATATTTGTGTTCTCTATGTCATCTTTGTAAATTAATTCTGAATAAGCACAATACTAGGTTTTATTTTTTTCAATGAGTTTACACATGTTTTTATGAGGGGTCCTGGTCCCCTCATACTAAGTGGGGTTTGAACCTTGGACCTCTCAAATAGAGGTGAAAGCCCTTACCACTGCAGTAAGATTGCAACTTACTAGATTTTCTTTTTAATATCCATAAAACACTTATTTGATTTGATTTCATTCCATGATATTCATCCATCCATAATTCAATTGGACATTTATGTAGTTTCTATGAGAAATGTTCCAACATTTTTCAAAATTATATCTATATGAAGTACAATATGGACAACTATTTTTTGTAAGATCAACTTGTACATTTTTGCTTTTTGCTTGTTCATTAACCTATACAATATGTTTTTTATTTGTGATACAATTATTTTTTGCACCATTGTTGTCTTCTTGAATAACCTCCAAGTTATTAATGTCACAACTAATATCCTTTGTTTGAATATTACTTGTATTGCAAGAAATTTCTTTCTATATGATAATATCACTAGTATCACATAAGGCATTCTTCATCAAGTTATGAGTATTACAACCAGTTTCTTTGTATTTAATAAGATCATTAATATCACACATGATAATTTGCATCAATGGCTTGTTCTTTATCTGTGCAATTCTTTTGTCTTTATTTGTATTATTCTCTTTATATATCAAGTGTGAGAAGCAGCACATATATGATCTTGACTACATCATTAGGAAGGAAATAACTTTATCTCCATATTCAACTAATTTTTCAAGATGAATACTAATATAAGTTTTAAGTGTAGTAGAAGTGTTGTTATTAACCTCTTAGAAGATTGATTGTAAATATTTTGGACCATCGACTCTTTTTGTAGTAATTTATATCAAAGTTTTAAACAACGTATATTCATCATATTCTTGTGCATCAAGCATTAGAACTTTACTTTGTTTTTCTATTTCTTTTTTAACTATTTCGGTTCATCATATTCTTTACTTCCTTTTGGCCATTAAATATTTTTCCTCTTTTTTGTGTTTTTGATATGATATATGTACTTTTTGAACTAGGGGTGAAGATTTAATGATATTTAAAGCAAATAGTCCATTTTTTTAAAATGCAGTACCTTCTAATTTTCCTTTTCTTGAGATAAAACATCTTTTGTAACCATTAACAACTTGAAAATCATTAAAAATTACTTTATCCATCATTTGAGTAACAAAAAGTAAGTTATTTGTAAAACTTGAAATATATAGCACGTTTACAATAGTGCATTCTACTAAATATAGTTTAAGGGAAATCATTCCTATGCCTTTTATTTGATAGCTTGTGTTATATGCATTATCATAAGTCATCCATGTACTTCTTGAAAATTTTCAAATCAATGTATGTTTCCTGTCATATGATTACTAGCTCAGAATCTATATACTAGTTATTATTCCTATTTTTTCTTCTTGTGTGTCATTAATACCTTATATGATACTTTTGGTTTATCATCATGATATAATTAGGTTATTCTTGTGTCATTTCCTATGTCACATAAACTTGTTGTGAATATCCCTGATTTGTTCATGATGCATTATTAGAATTTCTAGATTGGTACGGATCTTGTTGTCTAATTTGAAAAGAAATTTGTGATTGATTCCACTTATTCAAGGCATTATATTTGTATTATCTAGTGTCATGACTACACTCTTTGTCACATATGTGATAATATCTTCTCTAATCATGTTTATTTTATGAAGAATATAAGTATGGATTAGTGGAAACTTTGGTATTTTTTAGAAACTAGAGCATTGTTTGAACAATCATCTCTTAACTAAATTTCTAGTTCATGTTGTTGTAGAATATTGACCAGTTATTCAAATGATATTCCATGATTAGAAACTTGTAAATAAGTTACCAAAATACTGAATGAATCTGGTAGTGCATGTAGTACAATTGAAACTACATATTATTATTATCAATTATTTCTCCCGAAGTGTTTAATTTTCTTTTTTATTTTGTTATATTTCAGAGAAAACATTCTAAATTTTCATTATCTTGTATTTGTAATGTGTATAGTTGAGATTACAAATGATGAATAATTGCTTGATTTCTATCCTCAAAAATAGTACATATAATATCCCATGCCACTTTTGATGTATTAGCTTCACTAATATGAGCTTGAATTTTATTTGTTATGCCAAGCATAATGTTTAATTGTATCGTGATATATTTTTCATCAAAATCCATTTATGCAACTAGTTCTTCAGGAATGAAGTTTGGACCTAACACCATATCCATAGCCTTTCTACCATAAGGATAGTTCTCATTTTGTTTTTCATGGAATGAAGTTTGGACCTCTTAATTGTTTTAATTATGAGAGAAATAGTTTAGGAGTAGTCATTTTGTTTAATATTCCCTTATAACTCCTTTAAAAAGATTTATATATCCTTATTTTAATATTTTTAATGCAAAAGGATTCATATCTCACTATTATAATAAATGCATAATGTTCAAAAAACTTCAATTATAAAAGATATTTTAACAACCTTATAATTCCCTAGTTAAATTATTAATATATAATTGTTCATAAAGAATTTTAACCTATCCTATAACTCCCTAATTCAATATTATACTTTTAACTTTGCATAAATACCTTTCAACTACCTTATAACTCCTTATTGCAATATTATACTTCTTAAAAAAATATTTTTTTTAACACAAATTACTCTATAGTGTTTTTAATGCTTTCAACTATAAATAAATTTAATATATATAAAGTATATAACCATATAATTAAATAAATGAACTTGGAAATGACAAGCATCCATGATGAATAGCATTTGACTTCTCCATGTCAGGTGTTCACAATGTGCTTCAATGCTAGGTGTTAAACACCAACCTTTTAAAAAATTTGTACCCAAGGTTGTTTATATTGGATAGGCCCTCTCTTATGCTTCAATCATACTTTAAACACCAACATTATAGATGGAATTATTTTCCATGTGATTCAAAGTTCTTTGTATGGATATGACTTTCTATGTGATTCAAATATTTTTGTGTAGGTGTAAGCATAATCTTCTTCTCATGCATCCTGGTATAAACAATGTGTTTCAAATATAAAAATTCTTCTTAGGTGTAATCAATGTATTTCTTCGGTGCAATAAATATATTCCTTAGGTGCATTCAATGTGTTCCTTAGGTGCAATTAGATTATAACTAGAAATTTTTATTTAAACAAAACATGATTATGTAAATGAATGATATTTTGCATTCATTCCAATAAAAAATATCTTAATGTATTAACTTATGTGATTGTTCTCCCACTTAGGATTCTGCAAGCAATTAAAAAACTTATTTCTTCACAAAATCCATGAATTATCTCATTTTCAGATGTCCCACATATCATTGAGCTTATTTTTCATATTTTACTCAATCAAACTTTTAAAAAACTAATTGCTTAGATGTCTTGCTTGTCTTTTCCAGGAAAGAATTTAAAATATCTAACTCAACCAAAATTTTAAAAAATAAAATAATTTAGTTGAATTACCTTTAATTTGGATGTCATTTTCTTTTCATTAACAATAAGATAATACCTTCATTATGTTGTTTCTTGTCTCTGAGCCTTCATGAGAAATTCTAGGTAGTATCTTATTTTTTTCTTTCACTGCATGGATATCCACTCATGGATCAGATACATCGACTCTAATACCACATGTTGGATTCAGAGTAGAAATGCTATTAGTCATCTTTATACAATTTTAAATATTTATAAATACATACGTATAGTTGGTTACAAGACAAACACATAGGAAAGGAATCACATATAAACCGTTAAAATAATAAGATAACGAGAAATTAAATCTCAATATTTAATCTGACATATCAACATGACATTGTATGAAAGATGAAAGAAATGAAGGATAATGTACAATATGCAAGTACTTTATGAAATTTTTCATGAAGCTAACACCTTGTTATGACTTCACTCCACTCACTAGCCTAGTATTTAGCATCCCTCTCCATGTCTTAAGGTTAAGGTAATGACTTTGGGAATGTCCAACTATCATAGTGTGATGAACAAATTGTACAAGTCCCCAGAACCGATTCACCATCATATGGCTCATCAACAATTACTAGAAATTATTGGCAATTCTACCTTATTATCCCATATGTAAATTTCTCTAGGATCAAAGTATTCACATTCACACAATAATATCAATATCTCATAAAGTAAAGAGCTTTATTGATATAAAATACATCAAACTTGTTACATTCAAAAAATTTAATTACATAGCATGGAGATTTATATTCAATATATAATAAAACTCTTAACTTTTACTTTCCTCAAACTCTCAGAATATGCAAACCTTCATGTGCCTCACATTGTGACAAAAATATCATGATTACATAACCTCTTACTTTATATCTTAAAACATCTCATATTACTCTTCACTTATAATTGTTATGACTCTTCACTTCCATACTTGACACATTTCACTCACACTTGCACACTTAATACCTTACACACATAACTCACACTTATATAAATGACACATAAACACTCTTCACACTATTACACATACTTTAGGAAACTATTAAACACACTCCTAATATAATATTTATAATACTAATCCATGGTACTTCAATGTACCTGTAAGTCCAAAAGTCCACATACTTAGAAAATTTTATAAAAATTACAAAATTTATCTAAGTATAGAGATGTGCTCCAAACCGTGATAGTAATTCAGTGCAACATGTTTCTTGTCACGGTTAATATTGGTCAAAGCACTTGTAAGGTAATTTAAATCTTGACCTAGAACATGGTTCTACGTCACGCGACCTAGAGCAAGGTTTTGTAATGCGACTTCAGCCTAACACACCTCTGTTCTACACCATAGTCGAATTGGTCAAAGCACTAAGTTGAAAATCTAAAATCCAAAATAGAACATAATAATACATGGATCAATGCAATGCTCTATATCACAATCAAACTTGGTTAAATTGCATAAATATAAATTCCAAGCATGGCTCAAAACAAGATTTTATTCCATGTGGTCCAAAGTAAATTTTCATATTACAATCTTGGATTGGCACACTATTGTCCTAGGTCATGGTCAAAGTGATCAAACAATTAAAATTGAAAATTCAAATGCTGTATTAGAGCATGTTCTACGCTTCGAGATATGAAAAGAGCTAAATATAATTATATAAAGTAGTTCCATCCTAGAATGAGTTGTAGGCTATGATATGCTCTAGGTTGCAAATAGTAAAAGTGTTCCAATATTCATAAATCTCTAATATCATCCATCCAAAAATAGATCAACAATCCATATTAAATCTAGTAGAAATCACGTATAAATACAAGTTTCAATGCAATATATTGTTGCAGGTTTCTGTCTAATCTAGTTCTAATCCAAAGTTAGTGATCTAAGAAGATGAAGCAATGAAATCCAAGATCCATGAGATATTTCAATTTCAAATCTATGGAGAAGAAGCGATGACAAGAACGGGGAATGACCTCAATATTTTCTTGAATATCTACAGTTGAAAGCAATGAAGGTCAAATAACTTGTAGAGGCCAAGTTGTAGGAAGTCAGTGGACCAGATAATCTCTTCTTTATTGAATCAAACAGGAGGTTACCACCTCAATATCTTGTTGATCTTGCATTCCAAATTCCTTGTAATGTTCTTAATTTTTTTAAACCTTTCAAATTTACTACAAAACTGCAAAAAGAGGTCAAACCCTCATTTCAAAGGATTATATCTAAAGTATTTGCTTGCACTACTGTTGCATACTCTCTACAAATTAATAGAAGGAGCATTACTTATATGTTTGCCTCAGACTTGTATCTTCTTTTATGTGGGTTATAAACCTCTTGAAGTCATTTTTGCTACTATTATTAAGGTTAGTCTATTCCGCTAATTTGGATTGCTATCTTAGAGTAAATTGGAATGATTCATGTCTAAATGTATGCTTGGAAAGGATTTATTTATTTTAGTCATACTATTAATCTAATTCTACTAATTTGGATTATTTACACCCTAGACATTTGAAATCATTCTTGAAGCATGTCATTGTTCCTTAATTGTGAATATGACTAGTTTTGAATGTTGTTAGTCCTAAGTATTATTTTCTAGAAGTTGATCTATCAGAAGTTATTTATATATACCTATGTTGTTAGATTTATCTATCAACCATTGATTCATTACTTTCTTAACCCTTTTTCCTTTTTATCCCTATCTCTATACATTTAACTAAGCTTAAATGAGTCAATATTTTGTAAGTTGACAAGGTATACCAACCTACTCTAGAGGTTGGGTTAGAGCATTATGATCCATCCAATGTGAGGTTTTAGGTTGTGATTAGTGGGTGCTTTCATTTCAAACCATTACATATGATAGTCATAGTTTAAGTTTACCTTGATGTCAATTCAAACCCCAATAGTTTTTGGCATGCCCGGTGGGACACTGTTCACAAATTATTCATTTGCTCACTAGATATTATCTTTCATTTTCCTAGAGGAATCAAGATTTAGTGAATTGTCTTGACCTCACTAAGTGGTGAAATAAATTCACTTGGTGACTCCCTAAATTCAAGAACCTAGAAAACCTTTCTAGTAGCTCATTTTTCATGTTTACTAGGTCATCTTCTAGGAATAGTCAAGAGCCAGTATCTTTCTTTGAGTTACCACCCATAAGATCAAAGCATACAATAATTTTATCTCTAGATTCACCTTTTGAATAGTATTTGGGACCATTGAGTTCCCCCAAGACCAACTCCATTAAAAACCCTAGTAACAATGGCTCAACAGGAAAATATAAATCATAATCAACCTCCATAGAATTACCCTAATTGGGATACCTCTAGTCCTCTTGGACTCCCTCAGATGAATAATATCCCTTAGGCTTCATCCAAAGCTATACCTACATATGAAGGTTTAGGTGAGACCGCTTATGAGCACTATCAAGACATATTCATAGGCAACTACTTAAAGCTATACCTATCCTTTAGAGGTAAAATCCTTCATTGGTTTAGAACCCTAGATGATAATAGCATTCATTCATGGGTTTGATTAGATGGTCCTTTATGGAATAATTTAATGATTTAGTTGATCCCTTATCACTCTTGAATCAATTCATTGCTATGCAAAAACATCCAAAAGTGTTGGTCTCTAACTTTAATTTGAGGTTTATTAGAACATGGAAAAGAATTCCTATTGAGGCTAGACTAGCTTCTACCCTTACATTTATGTATTACATTAGATCTCTTGGGTTAGACCTGGGGTTACAAACTCAGTAGTCAGGTATAAATTCCTTTCCACAAGTTTACCATACAATTTTCGATGTAAATAATATCCTGATCATTGTAGGGAGGCTTCCACCAAAAGTAGTCATATCTTATTACTCTAAAATTCTCAATTTACACCTCAGGCTAGGACATAAACACCCTCATATATGGATCCTCCATCCTTGTCATGACCACTTCCATAAATGACTTAAATTCCTCTTCCCAAAACATCATCTACATCAATTAATTTTCCTTATCTCCCATATCAGAATGCCCAAGAATCAACTTTGTTGCTTGATATCTAAAATACCTTGAAGACAATAAATAACAAGGTAAACACCATGGAAAAGAGAGAAATGGAAAGATCTCAATAGATAATATTCTTTTTTGTTAATAGATATTAGAATCTTGGTACTAGTAGTAATATAGGGCCTAGGGTTAATTCAAATTATGAGGATCATGAATTAGTCCCTAAGACTAGTTTGGTGAATGTTTGGTGTCTAGTCTATAATGATCCTCATGACTCTAACACTTGTGTAATGTACCAACATCTTGTGAAAAAATACATAGAGAAAGTTGAGAGAATCCAAAAGGGAAGATTCAATATGTTATGAAAACCTAAACAAGTTATGTTTATACTAGACTCTTTAGAATAAAAATCAGTTTCTATCCTAACAAGATTTGGAAAGAAAACATTGTAGGTAGATCCATAAAAAATGGGTTAGTTCCAAGTTCCTTCTCAAAATAAAAAGGAAAAACCTCTACAAAATAATTATAGATTCTCGTTCTAAAGAAAATTGAGAAGAGTAATCCAATTCCTAGAAAAAAAAGAAAAGGATAAAGACTCTCCAAAGTAGGGAGAAGGGCATCCTGAAGTATTGTGATATTTGTATTGTTGTCCCAAGGCCTGTTACTCGGTCTTCGTCTAGGACCAACATCAAATGGCAACCTCCTACCTTTGGGTGGGTCAAGCTTAATTTTTATGACATTGCAAAAGGTAATCCTGGCATTGCTAGAGCTGGAGGAATCCTCCAGGATCATAGTGGCAATTCCATATTTGCCTTTTCCGAACCTTTAGGAATCCAATAAAATCATTCTACTAAAGCTAAAGTGGTGTGGAGAGGCCTTCAATTTCTAAAGGACATTCCAAGAAAAATCATTGTTGAAGGAGATTCTCTTAATATCATAATTTTTTTAAAAACATCCAAACCCAGCAGCTGGAGGATCAGGAATCTTATCGAAGAAAGTAAGAAAATTCTTCGTCATAAAGTCAATGTTGTTGCTCAACATATTTTTTTTATATTTTTAGTGAAAAACCCCTTGCGGGGCCGCTTTGTGTGAGAGACCAGGAATAGGGGGTTCTACACCATCAAAGTCACCCGAGAGTTGCACCCGACCCTGCCCGCACCAACATTATCAATTGGATTTTGGATACCCAATTCAGATTTTTGGTAGGGTGGATATTTGAACCTGGGACCTCCCTTGGAGGATTGCCCTCTCCTCTCCAACTCACCTACAACACCTAGGTAAATTTAATTTATAGTGGAAAACACCCCTTTCAAGGTGCCACTTTCAACAGGTTGGGCATAGGAGGAATGGAGCCTTGTCGACCTCTACTAGCACATAGGGCATTCCTAACTATACCATATATCTGCAGGATGGAGACAAGGGGAATGGAACCTGGGTTGGCCTCTACCAGCACCCAGGGCATTTACCACTGCACCACAACAAGCAGATTGGTTCAACATATTTTTAGGGAGGGCAATTTTGTAGCTGATAAATTAGTCAACATTTGCGTTAATGCTCAAGGTTTGATGACTTGCATGGATGTCCTCCCCAATGAAGTTGCTGAGTTGGAAAATTATGATCAAAATACCAACTGCAATGATGAATCTCAAAATACTTGATTTTTACATTTCCCAAGACCTCATTTTTTTCGTGATTCATTAGGCCAATGTCCAAAGTTCCAAAAAATTCCAAAATGTATATTTTATTCATAATTCTCATTATCTTCCTTTGAAAATGGGTTTTATGTTGATAATTTCAAGTTCTCCATCGTATCTTACTTATGCCCCTTCTTTTTTGATAATTATTTCCATGAGGAATCTCGATGCCATGTCCACCCTAATTTTAAATCATTTAGTTCTCGTGTGGAATGATGCTTGTAATTTTACCTTTTTGAGAACCCTATCTAAATGCTTTACCTTTCGCATTCTCCCGAGGATTTTTGGAATGTGCATCCCAATCCCTTTTGGGTTTTGTGCTTGCTTTTGCCATTGGCCTTGTTACGTGAGTATCACCAGAAGATCCATATTCCTTGGGATGGTGATCTACCCTATTATTCCTACCCATTTTCATCGCCCTTTTTTGTGATCGTGCCCAATGTTCTAACCATCATTATCCTTTTTCCCAAGGTTATCCTTTTTGGTCAAGCATCACTTTCTATTTATTCCTCCTGTGGTCTTTTCAGCAAACATATCATTTCATTTCTGTTCCTTTCGATCTATGTCTTTTTCCACCCATTTACCTTCCTTCCTTAATTCCTTTTGTCACCATGAAGGAAGGGAAAGTTGTTTTCATTGAGCCTAAAACTATTGAATTGGATTCCATTTCTACTGATATGTTTAAGGATAAGCATGCGTTCATCAAATTTTTTAATATGTTCTGTGGAGTGGACGACGAGGCTACTAAGGCTTTCATGACAACTTGGGACAATGGTTTGGTTTCCATCCATGGCATCCAGTTCTAAATTTCCTTTGAGCTGCTGGAAAACCTGATAGGGCAAGACTTGGACGAAAAAATCATCAAAAGAAACAAGCACAACTGGGAGGCAGATTTAACACTCTTCGAGAAAAATTCACCCATCCACAAGAAGGTAAAAAAATATTTGTTTCACCATGACTTGTCAACACCATGGAAAGAAATCCTTAAGCCAATAATGCAATATTTTACTTGTGATAACCCTAAGTCTCAATTATGTTGTTTTCATCTTGCATTTGTAAATCATTTTCGGGACTCAAAAATGATGAACATTCTCGCTACCCTATTCTAGTCCATGGACTATACCATCACCACCAACCGTTCCAAAAAGGATGAGGCCAAACCTTGCCACCAAGGTATTTTTAAGGTCCTTTACAAGTACCTCCTTTTGTAATTCCCTTCAGGTAATCTCCCTGTCCCTGATTCTGACGAGGATAATTCATCCTCAACTCCGAGCCCTAAAACCTCCAAATCCAAAATAAAAGAGAAAGGGGTTAAATATATTTTTGATTTCTCAGCCAGAAAGAAGGCCAAAGTTGAAAATACCCCTGTCCGTAGTTCCCAAAGGCTGAAACATAAAGAAGTCACCAAAATCCCTCCGTCCACCTCTGTAAAAACTCCAAAGGATAAGTCTAATTCTCCTGACCTTGTCAAAAAGTATCTTCACAAGCTGGTTGTGCATGCTACTTCTGCCACCATTGATCATATTGAACTGCTCACTTGGCCATTGGAAAGGTGATTTCAACCCTCAAATAACAGTGTTATGCACTTAGTCTCTTGTTCTTCTATGACAATTTCAAAAAAAAATCAACCCTGGCTGGTGTTGAGGTGTCCTTCGACACCAAAAATGACATCAAAGATGTTGTAAATGATGAATATGTAATGGAGATTGCTAAGGAGGAATGCACTGTTGTTACCAAGGATAGAACTAAAGATATTTCTAAAATAGATACAAAAGGTACTGGTCTGGAAGGTGCGGCTTCGTCCCTCATTCAGTTGGATATTCCCCTTGATGGCTGATGATTCTTCCTGTATTTTTATGGGTCCTCTGCGGTGGTGGATCACGTATTTTTGAGTTTCTTTTTGGCCGAGGATCGCTTCTTTTTGAGCTCTGGCATTTCTCTCAATGTCTTTTTGTCTAAGGCTATTGGCTCCTTTTAGTCTGAGGATGTAATTTTGAGGTTGTAATTTTGTTTTAGCTTGCAGTTCTAAGTTTCTTTCTTCTATTCCTTTTTTATCCTCTGTTGTACAAGGTGTTAGGGTGCCTTTCAAATGCCCTGGTTTTAATAAATTTATTAATCTACCAAAAAAAATAGGGAGAAAAGGAGAAGAATAAAGAACAATTAGGTTCTAAAGAGGAGGCAAAGGAGAAGTTGAAATTCCCTTCCATCACCAAGAGGTAAAGGTTTGAAGCTACTCAACAGTATAAGAGGAAATTTGGTGAAATTGACAAAAATATGAGAACCCTTTAGAAAAGTCTGATTTCAACATTGTAGAAGAACTAAAGAGGACTCCTTCTAGAGCAAGTATTTATGACACTCTCTTCATCCCTGGTCAGATTGATCTACTGAAGGCTTCTTTAAACAAGAATTCTCAAGAAAAGCAAACTACTACCATTTTCAACCTATCACATGGCCAAGAAAAAATGACTCCAACAACCCTAAAAAATAAACCCCCACCTTTTTACATTTCCCTAAGAATGGAAGGGTGGATTGTTCATAATTGCATGATAGATTCAAGGGCTTCAACTATAGTCATGCCTAAAGTAGTATGTGATGAAATGGGAATGGAGTATACTCGCTCTTGTCTAGGAGTGTTACAATTGGATGGGACACCATTCAAGACCATTGGAGTTGTAAAAGATGTGTTGATGAAATTACATAGGGCCCTAGAGGTCACTATTGTGTAAGAAATTATAGTAGTAGACCTAGAGCCTTATTTTGGTTTATGTCTTTCCAGGGAATTCACAACCAAGCTAGGGGGTTACATGTATTTGGACTACTCTGGCATGATGATTTTGTATAAAGGTAAAATAATAAGGATAACTCCTAAAAAACCTGTAGCTTATCATATTGAGAAAATTGAGGAAGACATGTATAATCACTCTGTAATGGAGGAACCTGAACTAGTAGAGATCCTTGAGGATTTAGAAGTTGAAGATGAGTTACCATTTAGAGAGGATCATAGTCTATTTGAAATAGGAATGGGCACTTATAGCATTTCTTCTGAGGTTGAGAAAAAGACCCCTACCATATCCAATTAGTCACTAAGAGAGTCAAATATTTGGACAATGCATTTTGATGGAGCAAGGTGCAAAAATGGGGTTGGTGCTGGCATAATTTTGAAATCTCCTTCAGAAGGTATAAAGAGTTTTGCATATAGACTAACTTGGTCTTGTACTAATAATGTTGTAGAATATGAGGCTTTGTGCTTAGGATTAATGCAAGAAGAGAAAATGGGAATCAAAATGTTGGACATATATGGTGATTCAGAACTAGTGGTTAATCAAGTTATAGAGAAATGTAACAACAAACACCATTACTTAAAAACATATAGGAATAGAGTATGGGATTTGATGGAATATTTTAATGCTCTAAACATCCATTCTATTCCTAGAAGTCAAAATATTTTAGCTGATGCTTTAGTTGTTAGAGGTTCTAATTTCAGTCCATATTCAGACTTGGGGTTAGCTAAGGATAAAAGGGTCAAATTAGTTTTTAGACCTTTAGTACTAGATAGATATATTTTCTGGCAGGTTTTTGAAAATGATGATCATATTATTGACTTCCTAGTTAGAGAGGCTTGCTTGTCTAATTTACAGGAGTTTTTCTCAAGAAATGGATCAGTGGGATATTGAATTACCTTAGGAAATTATGATCACATTGGAGAGTCTTTTTGACAATGAATATGGAAAGAAATCAAGAGCCATGAAAATTGATGATGAAATTTATAAAGAGATTGAAATTGAAAAGGATAAGAAGCTTAAGGTTGGCATTCAATGTTCTCCAAGAGAAGTGGAGGAACTTAAGGCCCTATGCCTTCAATACCAAGACATTATAGCCTAGTCTTATGAAGATCTTAAGGTGTATGATAAAAATATTATTCAACACACTATTGAGCTAGAATCTGATGCAAAACCATTTAGACAAAAATAAAGACCTGTGAACCCCAATATTGAATCTATAATGAGATAGGAATTGCTCAAACTACTAAAAGCAAATATTATTTACCCTATCAAACATTCTACATGGGTTGCCAACTTGGTACCTATCAGGAAAAAGAATGGGGACATCCGCCTATGTGTTGATTTTAGAAACCTAAATAAGGCATCACTAAAATATCACTATCCTCTCCCTCAGATTGACCAGATTTTGCAGATTGTTGTAGGGGCTGAGAGGTTCTCTCTATTAGATGGCTTCTCTAGATATAATCAGATTTGGGTGAAGGATGAAGATCAGTTCAAAATAGCCTTTACTACCAAATGGGGTACCTTTGCTTACTAGAGAATACCTTTTGGTTTGTCCAATGCAGGGGCTACTTTTCAGAGAGCCATGGACTATGCTTTTGGGGATTTGATTAATAGAGTCATTCTTATCTATCTTGATGATATGACTATATTTTCCCATGAAAAACAAGCACACTTGAAACACTTGGAGCAGGTTTTTCAAAAATGTAGAGAGTTTGGCATTTCTCTAAATCCAAAGAAATCATTTTTTACAATCCATGAGGGTAAGTTATTAGGGCATGTAGTCTCTAAAGAGGGAATGTCAATTGATCCTGATAGAGTAAAATCAATACTAGCTCTTCCTCTCCCCATGAATAAGAAAGCTTTGCAATCCTTCTTTGGGCAGATCAATTTTGTAAGGAAGTTTATTTCAAATTTTGCTCAAATCGTTAAACCTATTTCAGAGCTGCTCAGAAAGAATATTGAGTTCAAATGGACTGAAAAGAGGAAGTAAGCTTTTGAGGCAATTAAGTAGGCTATTGCTACTACCTTGGTATTGGTAAACCCTAATTTTGGCAAAGATTTCATTTTATATGCCTATGGAGCTGATGAGAGTTATGCCATAGTATTGACACAAAAGAATGATGTTGGAGAAGAACACCCTATATTTTTCTGGAGTCAAACTCTCCATGAGTACCAGACTAAATATAATTTTATTGAGAGACAAGTATTTGTAGTTATGAAATCATTAAAGAAATTTAGACAGTACTTGGCTCAAAGTAAGACTCTGGTTTATGTGGTACACCCAGATGTTAGGAATTTCATCTTACAAGGAGAGTTGGGTGATAAAAGAGTTGGTTGGATTACCAAAATTCAAGAATATGATGTAGAAATACATCCTACAAAGTTGGTCAGAGGTAGAGCATTATGTCAAGAACTGGCAGCAAAATCAAGCTCAGATCAGATAACAACTTGTCAGTCATCAGGATCTAGATAGAAGGAAGATAGTTTTTTAGAAAAATCAGATTGGGTTGATCAGTTGACAAGTTATTTTCAAATAGGAGTATGCCCTCAAGATCTTAACACTTCACAAAGGAGAAGGTATAGACTTCAAGCTTTGAGATATGTCCTTTTACCTAAGGGAATATATAGAAAGAACCTTGATGGAGTTCTTCTAAAATGTTTGAAAGATAATTAGAAATAGAAGATCATAGAAGAATTTCATGGACTTTCAGGGGGACATTTTTTAGGAAGAGTAACTACTATGAAAATAATAAGAGCAGGCTACTATTGGCCTACTATTTTTGTTGATACTTTCAAAGCAACAAGAACCTGTGATAAGTGCTAGAGATATGTAGGGAGGAATAGGAATGCATCATTTCCCCTTAAGCCTATTCAAGTAGAAGAACCATTCTAGTAGTGGGGACTAGATTTTATTGGAGTAATAAATCCCAACTCTTCAATAGGTCACAAATATATCTTGATTACCACTGACTATTTCACTAGATGGGTTGAGGTAATTCTAACCAAGAGGTCAGATCAAGATGTAGTCATTGAATTTATTGAAAGCCTGATCACAAGGTTTGGAATCCCTGAAGCTCTAGTGAGTGATAATGGTCCATATTTTATAGGTGCAAAGTACATTGAATTTTCAAGTCAATATGGCATATGTCTAAAGAATTCTTCTAACTATTACCCTCAAGGGAATGGACTAGTAGAGTCCACTAACAAAAATCTACTTAGAATTCTGAAAAGAGCACTGAAAGATAACAAAAGAAGTTGGCATCTTCTCTTAGAACAGGCCTTGTGGGTAGATAGGATTACTATCAATAAGTCAATCAATACATCCCCTTATGCATTAGTGTATGGGAAAGAAGCTATTCTGCCCACTCATCTTGAGATACTAGCTCTAAGGTTGACTAGCCAAGATTATGCACTAGATCAGAATCTAGTAGAGGCCAGGTTAATGCACCTTTTGCAGTTGGAAGAATAAAGGACCAAAGCATATGAGAGTTTTTAGAAACACTCCATGAACACTAAGGGATGGTTTGATAAGAAGGCCAAATTCAAGAAATTTAAGGTTGGTGATTCAGTCCTAAGATGGAATGAGGAGAAATCTAAACCAAGCAACCATCAAAAGTTTGATTCCTTCTAGGATGGTCCATACAAGATAGTTGAAGTCAAAAAAAGCAATGCTTTCCAAATCCAAGACCAAAATGGGAATTTGTATCTAATCCTAGTTAATGGATATCACCTTAAGTTGTATTTTGAGTAAAAAATCCTTTCCCTTGTAATATATGTACATATTTGTATTATATCATCATTTATTTTAACTTTTTAGCAAAAGAAAAATAGAGGTCGTGGCCCACAACATGTTCTCAACCAAAGGTCAAAGTGGTCAAAGCCCAAAGAGAAGTGCACTTTTTGCTATGTGCTCTATGTCACTCCAAAAAAAGAATTAAATGTTAGTTGGTTAGGAGCCACGATAGGTTCTAGGCCATGACCAATCAACGAATAAAGCTTCACTTACAAGTCGCACCATTTTGCCACCAATACATGATTTTGAAGCATGCGACTAAGTGGTAGTTTAGCTACCACATTAATGGTGGAAGAGATGCATGCAAGCTACTTAAAGCTAAAATTCAATAGTAAATCATTTTGTGAAGTGCATTAAGCTTCAAGGAGCATTGATAGAGACTAAGCAAAAATTTATAGAGAAATGAAAGAGTAATTTTAGAGGTTTCTTCAGAAATGGCATCACCAACCACAAAGCAAGCTACTGAGCCAGAAAGCAGTGAGGCCACATGCTATATAGATAAAGCACTAGTGGTGGCTGATATGATAATGACATGGAAGATGAGAGATAAGCTGAGGCAAGAGATTGACAATAGATTTTTTAGAGGACTACCAATTTTAGTTCAAGGTACTTGTGTTGTCCGCTCTCTTTTGTCCTTTTATATCTGTGATTTTGTTCATCCATGTCCAGAATTGATTGTTGCAATAGTAAAATTTTATGACCCTAAGTCTAAGGTAGTTAAAATATCTCAGGGTAAAACCCTTTTTAACATAACTGCACAAGCTTGTTGTGATCTCTTTGCCATGGGTAGAATGCCACATGTAAACCCTAAGCCCTTTGACCTAGATGAACAAGCTAGGTATTACTCATTGAAAGGGCATACAAATAATGGTGACCATTTTAGGGATTGGGTGTATAGCCAATTTAAAACCATAAGGTCTAGAGATAGCTTACCCAATACCCCAATTACCACCAGGCATTTCACCATCCTAGAACTCTTTTCCATGCTAGCAGCATTGGTTAGGCTAGATTTTGATGAAAATGTGAGAGATTGGTAGATAGCCATGGTTTATTGCATTTCCAATGAAAAATGTATAATATGCCTATGGGTGATGGCAATACTAGACCAATTTACTTTGATTGGCCTGCTTTCCTTGCCAAAAGAATGCATGAGTAATTGGTGGCAATGAAGAAAGATTCTGAAGCTTCCTCGTTCAGACACTGCTCTAATTTGGCATGGATGTTTCTCAGTGCTACTAGGCAAGATATGTCTTGGATAGTAGTAATAAAAAAATATGAAAGTGGAAACCCTATACCAGTCTATACATGGACTAGGGTCTTGAGCAAGTTTGAATCCTATTACAATTTCAATAGAGAATTTTTGGGGCCAGCCTTGAAAATCATGTATGGACAGTGTCCCAGAATTCCCCTTCTAGCTAAGGAATTATTACAAATAAAGCAAGCTAAGGAAGGAGACTGGTACATTTTGATTGAGGGTATAATCATTAGGCTTTATGGCTTCACTGAGAAACCATTTTTGCTACCATATTTTATCACTAGTAGGATTTTGGCATTAGAATATTGTAGGTAAGCTGACTATATTAACTGCACTTTTGGTATTGGGATAAAGAGAAAAGGAATGGTCAATTACCCTCTTAATGTGGAAGATATTATAGTAACAAGGAGAGGTTAGTATGAAAAAATTACTCAAACCATGGAAAGACTAGGTCTTAGTCAACTTCCTCAAAGATGGAGGTATGACCCAACCAATATATTTTTGGAAAAGCTAAAAACTCTCAATGGTGATAAGGCTCCCAAATTTGAAAGGACTTTGAGGCCACAAATTGAGAAATTTATAAATAATAAGGAGAGCTCCCCATTAGAATGGAATGTTGGAAATATGGAACCACTACCCCCTTGGAGAGACTTTTATGAACATGTGGTTGATTATGACCCTGAGCATAAGAAAACCCACTAGTTGAAAGAAGCAAAAATTCAAACCATACAAGAAAAGGTTGGTTGGGATGAGGCTAAAATTTTGGAATGGTGGAAAATGAGAGTTGAGACAAATACTATAGCTCCCAGGTTTGGTTGCCAATCTGATATTGATTTCTCTGATAAGTATGATAAACATTTTAAGACTTGGATGGCCAAGAATGGTAAAAGCTTAGCATTGAGCTTTAGAAAGGCTGAAATAGGAAAAGTAGAAAAATGTAAAACAAAAGGGAAAATATTATAGGTAAAGAAGCAAAATAAAGATCAAACACCTCCAACTTCTCCTTCCCCACAACCTCAATAATAGGAAAATACTACAACAACTTCACCTCCAGTGATTGAAAAGGCACAAACCATTTATGAACCTTCACAAGAATAGTTGCAACATTTCCTTGTGGGAGCTATAATGATAAAAAAATATAGGATATTCTGGTGGTGGATTGGAAAAATATGAATCAAGGATTGTGGAAAATATTCAGGTGGAACAAAGGCTAAAATATTTAGCCTTGGGAGTAGAAACTACTTCACAAAGTCCAATGGGAGACAAAGCAAGTCATGGCTTAGCCTCTTCTCCTATTAAATTTACTACTACAGCTCCCCCTAAGCCCTCAAGTCCCCCTATTCAAGAGGTTACACCACCAACTTCACAACAACAAGATGATACTCCAAGGGTTAACCCTTCAACTCCCATTGTATTCAAAATAAAAGCAAAATATTTAATTGAGGAGGCTAATAAGGAGGTTAGTAAAAAGAAGAAATTGGATCAAACACAAGCAATTGAACAAACACATGTCACAGTGATAGAACAATAAGCTCAACAAGTTCAACAAAAAAGCATTGATGATATTTTTCAATAATCTACTTTAGTAGGCTCAGGTATGATTTCTATCCCTTCTTCTTCTCCTTCTCCTTCCCCAAGGAATTCTCCCTCCCATTCTCAAGAGAAAAAGGAACAAGTGATATCATCACCACCTCATAATCCCCCTCCATCTCCACCAATTTCTCCATCATCTCATTCCATCCCATCTCCACCTCATTTAGTAGAAATTTTGATATCATCATCTCCAATTCACATCCCTTCACCTCCGATATCATCACCACTCATATCATCAGAGGAAACAAACACTTCCATCTTCTCCACCATCCTCTATAGTTGTAACATTTGTTGCCATTGTGATATCTGTTACAACCCCCACTATAAGTATAGATTCCACCATCATTACCACTACACCTCTTCCATCTGTGCTAATTCCATTTTTACCCTCACTTATCACCACCTCCATGCCTACTAATCATCCTACAACAGCCTCTTTGTAGAAGGTCAAAAATATTTCATTGAAAACTCAAAATTTTTGGAGCAAGAAATTAGCTCAACCTTCTAAAAAGGCTTCTCGATTGAGAAAGACTATGATTGTTGATCCTATTGCTAGACAAAGAACAAGAATCTCCCTCACCCCTCTTGTTAATAAACCAGAGGAGGACATGACTGTAGAAGATTATCAACTGGAGGAGCACACTGAAGATATTTCTCAATTGCCTCTAGAAGATGAATTTGTTGTAGCTAAGGCTCATCTTGAGACCATCTATGTGCAAAGTGATATTTGTAGGGAGAAATATGAGAAACTGGAGGAAAATGTTGAAAAGCTGGAATCTATAATCAATGACCAAAAAAAGTTGAAAAGGCTATAAGAAATGAGGCCAAGAAGTGGCAAAACAAGTACCAAGAGATGGTCAAATTCAAAGAGCAAGCTAAAGAGCTGAAGAAGTAAAATGAGGCTTATGTCAAACAAATACAAGCTCTACAACAACAACTTCAAGTTGAGAAGACTAGAGCTGCAGGTTTCTCTAAAGATAAAGTGAAGCAGATCAAAAAAGAAATGTGGTCTAAAATTATGGAGAAATATTTAGAGATCTAGCTTGTAATTGATTTTATGGATGAAGCTAGCCATTTGTTGCAAGAAACCAAAGAATATTTTGAAAATGCTACTAAAGAGCTACAACCAATGGTGTCACAAGTAGAAAGAATATACAAGTTGTCTAAAAATAGATTCAATTCTGTTGCTAAGCCCATCCCCAGCAAAGAATGGACTAGTGCAAGATTAATAGCCAAGAATATCCTTAGAAAGAACAAGTTGATCCAAAAGGGATGGCTATTAATGGATAAAATTGAAGGTAAGCTCTAGAAAATTGTAGATTCCAACAAGGAAATGATGCAATATGGTTTCCAAGGGTTTTGGGATGAGGAGAATATGCTTTTAACTGATGAAGACCTTTAGACCAGCTTGACATCAATAATGCAGGATGAGTTTGAAATAGATGCTTGGGAGGATCTTGTTTTTTTATCATTTAAAATTAAAGTGGGTTTTTATCAAGGGTCCCAAAACTTGATTACAACAAGTCAAAATACTTTAAAAGCAAGGCCACAGGAAGGCCGCAAGAAAGGACAACAAAAAATCTAGAGGAAAGACAAAAGGATTTCCTTTCAGGACAGGCTTAAGGATAGCCTTTTTGGACAGTCTAAAGGATAGCCTTATAGGATAGGATTTTTTTTATTATACATATATATTTTTAAATTGAAATCTGAAACAAGGCCATCCCACCCGAATCATCTATACATCATGTGCAAAAAGGATGGAGAAGAGGATCAGGGCCATCCCACCCAAACAACACGTGCAAGGAAAATTTAAACAGGGAAAACCCACCTAGAACTAATTTGAAACAAGGGCATCCCACCCAACACTTAAATTTTAAAAATTAAATTTGAAAAAAAGTAGGAAATGTAGAAGAAAATATTCCCACCTAAGGACATCTTGAGACATAGCAGGAGGATGCAGCAGCAGGATGAGGAAAAAAACATAGAAGGCTATCACAAGGCCTAAAACCATCAACCAGAAAACTCCCCACAAAGGTTGAAGGAGTGGAGAAACCACCAAGACGAGACAAACCACACAAGGAAGAAAGCAGAAATACATAAAAGTAAGACTAAAACAACATCCTACACAGGGTCTGGAAAATGGAGCAGTAAGACTGAGAATTTACACAGGCTATGAAATCCTCTTGCACACAAATAATAACATCATCTCGCACAGGTTGCACCCGAAGAACCATTGAAACCAAGACCAAGAAGAGGTTTGTAAGAAAATGCTTCCCAAAAGCATCACAAAAAACCCAGGGAGGGACCCAAAGACATCCTTGAACATAGGCATAGTAACGAAATCCTCAAAGCGGTTGGAAAAATGCAGACAAGCAAAGAAGTGACCTCCCACCCCAAGGAGATCATCTGCAACAAATGATAGCCAAGAGAGAAGGATCCATGAAGTGCCAAGGAAGAGGGATAGAGATGAGCCACACCATAAAGGAAACCTGCAAAAAACTGGGACAACCAAAGAGAAGAAGGAAAAGATGCCTAAAACATAAAAATGGGCACAGGGACAATCCCAGGGATGTTCCAAAGAGTAGAAGAGATAGGGAAGGACCTAGGGATGTTATAGTCCAGAAGCACAAGGAAGAAACCCAAAAATTGGTGAGGAAAGGGGCAAACAAGCAAAAAAGAGACCTCCCACCCCAAAGAGATCGTCTACAACCACAGTCATCCATTTGGAGGATCCAAAAAATGCTTAAGTACTAGGACAAAACTAGGGCCAGAGGAGGGGGAAGCAGGGAAGTAGATCAGGATATCCCCATGGGATGTCTCCTGCTCCCCCTGATCCCCTTGGAAGGATCTTGTTAACCATGATTATTGATGAAATATTTTACTAGGCTTAAATATTTAATGGAAGATTTGGTATACAAGGGATATTCTATATCCTATGAAAAGACAACTAAGCTTCAATTCATTCACCAATAGCTGATGGAGATAGCTAATACCACTCAAGAAGCTTCGGATAAAGCTTTAAAATCATTGAATCATATGATTCAATTGTTTGGAACAAAAACAAAGCAAGAAATTGATGAAGATAAAGAGGAGAGTGAAGAGGAAGAATGTGAAAAGGAAGATAATGTTGAAGATACTGAAGAGGTGCAGGGACAGAAAGAAGAGGAATAAAATTAGCAAGAAGTGAAAAAGGAATAAAGATCTCTTGCAAAGTAAGATAAAAAATTATGAGTGCCACAACTGTGAAAGAAGCCTTGAAACATCCTTTGTAAATGTTTTTGATCCTAACATCTACCAGACATAGCAAGAAAAGCATGACCATACAAAAATCTTAAAGGAACTATATAGTTGAGCCTTTAAAAAAAATTATTTCTCTTCAAATAAGGTAAATATATACTTCTTGCATTGCTTCTATGTGAACCGTTACTCTTTGGATATCTTCATAAATATTTGAAAGAGTGATGGTCATAGGGAAGTAATTCTCTAAGACATACTCTACAACTGGTTGGAGTCTATTCTATCTTCTTGTTTCCCTTCATCCATGCTACCATCCCATTTCCCTCCATTTATTTTCCATTCATATCAATTTTCAAATTTTTATCCCTTATTTCTTCTTTCACTTATCCCATTCATCCTTTCATTCTCATTTACTGCCTCCATTTTTTCACATTATCATTTCATAATACCTATCCATTTAAATTTTGACTCCATATGCCCAAAGGATAAGACTATGAGTTCTCAAACTTTGCTAGCAAAGTTCCCCGAGAGGTGCTAGAATGTAGGTCCAAAAGGCCACATACTTAGGAAATTTTACAAATTTCCAAAATTTATCTAAGTGTAGAGATGTGCTCTGGACTGTGACAGTGGCTTAGCACAACATGTTCTTCTCCATGGTCAATATTGGTCAAAGCACTTACAAGGCAGTTTAAATCCTAGCCTAGAACATGGTTCTACGTCGCATGGCCTAGAGCAAAATTTTGTGATGCAACTTTAGCCTAACACACCTCTGCTCTACATTGTGATTAAATTGTTCAAAGCACCAAGTTGAAAAATCTAAAAGCCAAAACAAAACATAGTTATGTACTACATGGATTAGTGCAATGCTCTACGCCATGATTAGACTTGGTCAAATTGCATAAATAGAAATCCCAAGCATAGCTTATAATAATATTTTATTATGTGTGGCCCAAAGTAAGGTTTCATATTACAATCTTGGATTAGCACACTATTGTCCCAATCCACGGTCAAAGTGGTCAAACAACTAAAATTAAAAATTCAAATGTTAGATTAGAGCATGTTCTACATAGTGAGAGATGAAAGGAGTTAAAGGTAATTATATAAAGCAGTTACATCCCAAAATGAGTTGTAGGTCACGATATGCTCTAGGCCATGAATAGTAAAAGTGTGCCAAGCTTCGTAAAGCTCTAATCTCAACCGTCTAGAAATAGATCGATGATCCACATTGAATCTGGTAAAAATCATGTACAAATACATGATTAAATGCAGTATAAGTTTACAGGTTTCTTTCTTATCTGGTTCTAATCCAAAGTGAATGATGTGAGAAGATGAAGTTATGAGATCCAAGATCTGTGAGCTCATTCAATTTTAGATATATGGAGAAGAAATACTAAAAATAATAGGGAATGACCTCAATATTTCTTGAAGATCTATAGCTAGAAGCAACAAAGGCCAAACAACTTATAGAGGTCAAGTTGTAGGGATTCAATGGACTAGATAATCTCTTCTTTATTGAATCAAATAGGAGGCTTCCACCTCAACATCTTGCTAATATAGCACTCCAAATTTCTTCTAATGTTCCTAATTATTTCAAACCTTTCAAATTTACTACAAAACTATAAAAAGAGGTCAAACCCTCATTTCAAAAGATCATCTTTGAAGTTTTTTCTTGCACTACTATTGTATACTCTCTACAAATTAATAGGAGCATTACTTGGATGTTTTCCTCATACGGGTATCTTCTTTTCTTTGGATTACAAACCCCTTGAAGTTATTTTCTGCTAATGCTACTATGGTTAGTCTATTCTACTAATTTGGATTGCTAGCTTAGAGCAAATTGGAATGATTCATGTCTAAACATATGCTTGAAAAAGATTTTTTTTTTCTGTTAGTCAAAGTATTAATATAATTATGCTAATTTGGATTATTGATACCCTAGACGTTTGAAATAATTTTTGAAGCATGTCATTGTTAATCCTTAATGATGAATATGATTGGTTTTTAATTTTGTTATTCCTAAATTTTTTTTTTTGGAATTTAATCTTTTATAAGTTCTTTGTAGATACCTATGTTGTTAACTTTATCCATACACCATTGATTCATTAATTTCTTAACCCTTTTCCCTTTTCATCTCTATCTCTATACATTTAACTAAGCTTAAATGAGTCAACATTTAGTAAGTTGATAAGGTATACTAGCCTACTCTATAGGTTGGGTTAGAGTATTTTGATCCATCCAATATGGAGGTTTAGGCTATGATTATTGGGTGCTCACCTTTCAAACCATTGCAAATGATAGTCACTGTTCAAGTTTACCTTGATGTCAATTCAGACCCCAACAATACCAAATAATGTAATATCTCCAACACCCTCCTTCCCTTATTACATTATTTGGTGTGAAGAATTTTAGTCTTCAATATTCATCTTCTATATTCATCCTCTAATTTTGTTTCTAGTGTTGTTTTTGTTCCACTATCATGTTCTATATTTCTTTTCCATAATATATTTATGCTCAATGTAATATCTCTTTTGTTTTTTTTTCTTGGATAATAAGGGGTTTTACTCAGGTCCCCCACCATTGACAAATTACATATATCTTCTTTAGATCTTGAGATTTTGCATATAGATACACTTTTCATCTTAATTGAGATGCTATAGCTAGAAACCTACATCATTTTACATAAAATGTTTGAATTCTTGATTTTTATTTTCTAGATCTTTTCAAATTTTTGTATGAATACAATTACTCCAAAATTTAGCATCTTTCTTGATATTTTTCTATAGAAGCCTTCACAATGCCAAAAATTCATCTCTACTATCTATGTTTTACATCTTAGTAGAGTAATATTTCCAAAACATCGCACTATCATAGTCCGCTTTACCAAATATGGATTGCTAGTTTCCTTATTGAAACACAAGTGCAACCACAAAAACTATAATAAATTGTCTAAATGAAAACACATTAATGTTATAAAATAAAGCAGGTATTACCAATGGAAAATATTTAAAGTAAATCTTAATCATAAATTGATTTAGGCAATCAACATTTTTTGTCAACTTCAACTAAAATTTCTACTTCCTCTAACCATGGAAAGGATAATTTAACTTCACGATACTCAATAAAAATTCCTCTATTGGCTAGCTTATTTGCACATTTTTTTCCTCTCCTTAATATATATGTAAACTTGATTTCTTCAAACTCTTTATCAAGATCTTTAATTTCCACTGGTATCTCTTATATGTTCCATGGAGCCTCTTCTTTCCTCAAAATTGCATTTATTACTATGAGAGAATCACCTTCCATCCATACTCTGTTCCATTTCATTTTTTTACATATTTTTAACCCTTCTAAAGCTTCTCAAGATTTAGCTTCATTATTTCTCTTAAATCCACTATTGAAATAATAATGAGACAAAATATCTCCTCTATTATTTCTACAAATTCCTCTTCCTGTTGCTGGTCCTAGATTTTCTTTAGATGCTCCATCAAAATTCAATTTAACCCACTCCACATATGGTGGTTTCCACTTTGTATTTTTTCCTTCTTTTTTCTTCTCTTGCACCCAACATCATAATTTCATTTAATGACATGACTCCATCTATCAAGACTCTCTGCTTACAAATTAGGGATTGGGTGAGTTGATAGGGTTGGTTTAGACTCCTCTATGGCTAAACATATCTTCTTTTTCATTACCTAAATTGCTTTCCTTTCCTTTAAATATTCTTCTATTCCTATCTAGCCATATAGTCCAAAGTATTATATATTTTGATATATCTCATATTGTCTATAAAGCCTCACTTTTATAAGTGCTTTACCATTGATTTAACCAATCTTCAATTCTACTATTCATCATCATGCATTTACCAAACATATTAAGAATACATTGCCATAGATTCCATACTATTGAGCAATGTCCCAAGAGATGGTATATACTCTCCTCCTTATTATATAAAACACATTGAGAGTGACCATGAAAACCACTTTTCATAAGGTTATCCTAGGATAAAATTCTTCTATGACCTACTACCTAAACAAACATTTTAACTTTAGGAATGCATGGGCTATCCCAAATATCTCTTCATATTCTAGTGACATTATTATTATGTTGGTGTTGAAAATTATATCCACTTCTAGTTGTGTATTCTCCTGAGCTATTCAACTCCCAAATCAATTTATCCTTGGCACCCCTCGAAATTATCATAGTTGTTATCTTTCTACTCAATTACCTCCTAGCATCAATGTCCTGTATACTTGTAAAAAATCTTCTTTCCATTTGTATATTTATTTTTTATCCTTATACAAAATGTTTGAATCCCTATCACTGAATTTTTCTTGAAGCAATCTCATAAAAGGTTTCAAAACTGGATCTAAGTTGAGTAGTTTTTTTTCACACCAAGTATCCATCCAAATAGAAATTTTCTCTCTAGTTTCCACCACCTATCTTAAACCTTTAATCATAAGATCAAAATATTTTTAAACCATTCTAAAGAGTAGAACCATTTGGAAGAGAGAAATTTGTAAATATTAAACTTGGGTCATTGGGATCAACATACTTAGAATAATTCTTGCCATTGTCTTTGACTCTCTTTGTACAATCTCCAGATAACTTTTCCCCTAAGAGCTAAGTTTGCATCTGTAAGAACTCTTAAACCAAGACCTCCCCTAGTTTTATCATCACACAACTTGCTCCATTTCACCAAAGGAAATTTCCGTTTATCATGTAAACCTGACCATAAAAAGGATCGTATAATATAGATTAAACTTTTTTCAATTGATTTTGGCATAGAATACAATGACATATAATATGTTGGAATGGCTTGTAAGACTAACTTAATTAACTACACTCTTCCTGCTAACAATAACCATCTACCTTTCCAAGCTGGAATTTTATTTTAAAATTTACTAATAAATGGATTCCATAAATCTATCCTCATTATCCCCTAAAATAAAGGCATCTCTAGATAATTTTTTGGTAAATTTACCTCCTTCATTTGAAGATCTTTCGTACTCTTCTGAAAAGTTATTGAAAGCTCTGGCCTCATTTATCCTTGCCTTTTCAAAAAGGGTTGTATCATCTACAAACTATTGATGGGTAATTTTATCGATGTTATTACTAACCGTAAGTCCACTTATAATCCCATATTTGTAATCCTTATTTAATTTCCTACTCAAAACTTCTACCATAATAATGAACAAATAAGAATATAGAGGATCTCCTTGTCTAAGGTATCTCTTGTATTTAAAATATTCTATCACTAACCCATTGACCAACACTAAATAAGAAACTGTAGAGACACAAGATTTAATCCATCTAATCCATTTCTTCCCAAAACTAAACTTATCTAAAATTGCAAAAATAAAATATCATTTAACCCTATCATAGGCTTTACTCATATCAAGTTTTAAGATCATAGTTTTCTCTTTTCTTGAAGCTGTTGAATGTATATCTTCATGAGCTACTATGATCCCATCCAAAATTTGTCTCCCTTTCACAAATCCTCCTTGATATTATGAAATAATTTGTCTAACAATGGCCTTAATCTATTTGCCATCACTTTGGAAATAATCGTATAAGTCATATTACATAGGCTTATGGGTTGAAAAGAATCAAACAAATCAAAATCCTTCTTTTTTGGAATTAGGGTAAGATAAGTTGTATTTATTTTATAAGGAATGTATTATTTTATCCTAGACTGCTCTATTGCCACCAATAAAGAATCCTTCATTATATCGCAATTATGTTGGTTAAAAATTGTAGAGATCTCATTTGGACCTAGGGATTTATCCTTAGTAAAATATAAAAGAGCTAAATGAACTTCTTCTAGAGTAATAGGCTATATCAGTTTCCTATTATCTTCATTCATTATAACTAAAGGAATATATTAAAGAAGTTTATCATTAAGAACTTCGGTATCCTTTGAACCTAGAATATTTTGATAAAATGACTTTGCATCTTTTCTAATTTTATTTTGATCTTCAAACCAAACTCCTTCTATTGATTTAATTCTACTAATTCTATAGGATGATCTCTGTACTATAGCCATCCTATAAAAAACTTTTTATTTTTATCTCCTTTTAACCAAGTTTGTCTTGATTTTAATCTCCAAAATTTCTCTTCCTTACTAAAAATGTTATGATATTCACTAAGCAAATACCTTTCCTCTGAGCTTGGATTATTATCATCACCTTTTTGGAAATTTGAAATTTTATCTTTTAGATCTTCTTTCTTCTCAAAAATGTTTTCAAAGGTGTTCTTGTTCCATTGTTTTAATCTAGATTTCATAACTTTAATTTGGTTTGGAAGAGCATACAACCCACCATTACCTAAAGAATTCCATGTTTGAGCTGATATCAAAAAATTGAGGATGGTCTTCCCACATCTGCTCATATTTAAAATATGATTTTTTGTTTAATTCACTTACCGCCATTGTAACTCTTATTGGCTAGTGATCTGAACCAATCCTTGTTAATGTATTAATTTTATTATAAGTTCCTTCATCTAGCCAATGATTTAAGAGAATGCATCCATCTAATTTTTTTGCTATTAGTTTTTGGTCTTTCCTGCTGTTAGTCCAAGTATAGTTGTCTTCTTCAAACTCAACTTGCCATAGATTATTGTTTTGAATAAAAGCTTACTTTGGGTCAATTTCCTAATTTCTCCAAATTTTTCATTCAACTTGGTTATGGAATTAAAATTTCCAATTGATTTTCTTGGTCTTTACTTCTCATAAATGCTTCAATACTCCTCTAAACTTCTAATCCACCTGACTGATTTGTAGGTCCATAGACATTAATAAGAATGAAATAAATATCTGCAAAGTAGCAAGTGACTAAAGAGACTATTTAATGCCTAGTTTTATGAATGGTTACACAAGAGGTTCTAGAAGGATTCCAAAAAGTTATAATTCCTCCTGTCACTCCTTTAGAATCCATAGCATCCCATTCACATCTTGCCCAAACTTATTTCATACTTTTTGAAACTTCTTCTTTTGTCATTTTAGTTTTTTGGATATAGAGAATATCGGGTTTATTACTTAAACATAAGTCCCTAATACACCTATGCTTTGAGGGGGCTCTAGCACCCCTTATATTCCATGAGATGATAATCATGTATCATTAGGGGCTTTTGGCCCCTCCTGCGTATTACCAATATCATTTTGTTGTTTGGTAAAGAGAATTTCAACCAATTTAGTTTGTTTTCCTTTCTCTATGTTAGCTCTTGCTTCCCTAGATCTTGCTTTATAATTTGAGGGTTTTCCTCTTTTTGCATTGCCTATATCAAGAGTAGGTCTTTTTAATCTATTCCTCAATATTATTTCACAATTTTATTTTTCAACACATTTATTCTCTCGTGGCTTTATTATAGAAGCTTTTGACTTGTCCTGCTTATTTTCTAGTATTTCATTATTAATGGTAGAGGTATTAACTTCTAAAACTGCATTTTCTTTACCAATTATTTTTTCCTGAATGGTGCATGGTACTTCAAGAGAGTCTTCAAAATTTTATGAGACACATTCCTTAGCTTCATTAAGAATTTTCTTCCTTAAATTAGGATCATACTGAATAGACGGTTCCTTGCTAATATGTTAAAATTATTGTACCGTGTCCTCTAAGTTTTGATCTACTTTTTCTTCATAGGCTAAAGCCTCAAAAGAGTTGGTATTTCTTCCAATATCCTTCCTTATTGGTCTCCATGTTTCTTTTCTTCTATTTTTCTAGATATATTTTTTGGAAGTTGAAAACCATCTTCATCCATAACCATTTGTAAATTTCTCTTACGATTTTCTACAATGATTCTGCTAGGCTCTTCTTACGACATGATCTCTCAATATGCCCCACCATATGACATCTTCTACATATAAAATATATATTTTCATAATATATAGTTTGTATCCACATCTTATCCCCATACTTAAGAATGATTGATTTTGATAAAGCTTTACTTATATCAATCATGACCAATATTCAAGCATAAATAGCCAAAAATCCATCTTTTGTTGTATCTGAAATCTCAAGGAATTCTCCTAGAGTGTTGCCTATTACCCTAAAGGCATCTATTTCCTAAAATTCAATGGGTAACCCAAACATCCTAACCCAAAATGGTACTAGGGATATATTTACATTTTCAAGTGAAAAGTCTTCATACCAATGGGTAAGGAAGAGTCTTGCTCTTCCCATAAACCAAGGACCCTCTTTTAGGATTCTTTCTCTTTATTTCCTAGAACAAAAAATGGTTAGGAAGAAACCTTTGGGAAGAAATGATAGAATCACTCTTGAAGACTTCCAACTCTTATCAATCCATTTTCTCAAGGCTAAAGTCCCTGGCCAATACCTATTAAATTTACCAAAAACTACCCTATCTTGGAGCAATGAGGATCTCTCTGAGGTGTGCTCACTAACATCTACCACTAGAGATGATTCTAAGGATTTAACTATAAATTTATCCATGGAAAGAAAACTAAAACTCAAAATCTATTGAAATTTATCTAAAAATCCTATAGTAAATATAATATTTGATAAAAACTTTATAATTTTTTCATGCACAATTTCTAAGATAAAGAAAGAAAAAAAAAAACTTAGCTGAAAAATTATTTGTCCAGATAGAATGTCTTGCCTTGTTGAAGTCCTAGTCCTTCATTGCTCTTCCTATAATTTGAACCCTAGTTGGTAAATATTTGCAATTTTATTTTTCATGACTTGAAAAATTGTCACTGCCCTTTTTTTGAATGGTTGCCTTTATAGGGTTGTATCTCCCTTAATATTAATTATCTTTTTGCATATGACCACTCATATAAAAGTTATTTAAAATCTGCATAAGTTGGTCCAAGAATAAACTAAATTGGATAACTCTTTGCGAAGATATGGCTCCTAAAATATGAGATGCTTTTTAGGAAAAAACCCTAATCCTTTGCACTTTGAAATTTTGCTTTTCGTGACTTGAAAATTATCATTGCTCTTGTTCCAAATTGTTTGACTTCATAGGGTCGTATCTACCTCAATATTGCTCAGTTTTTTGTATATGACCACTCATATTAAAGCTATTCAAATTTTACATAATTTGGTCCAAGAATCAGCTGAATTGGATAACTCTTCATGAAGATATGGCTCCTAAAATATGATATGTTTTTAAAGAAAAAAACATAATCCTTTGCACTTTGCAATTTTGCTTTTCACGACTTGAAAATCATCACTACCCTTGTTCCAAATGGTTAATTTCACAGGTTCGTATCTACCTCAATATTGCTTGGATTTTTATATATGACCACTCATTTTAAAGCTATTCAAATTCTGCACGAGTTGGTCTAAGAATCAGTTGAATCAAATAACTCTTTATGAAGATATGACTCATAAAATATGAGATTTTTTTTAGGAAAAAGCCCTAATCCTTCACACTTTGCAATTTTGCTTTTCCTCAGTTCCCTTATCTCTTTTGATTTTGCTCCCATGACAAGAATTTTATTTAAAATATTTTGTGATATACCCATTACATCCAATGCAAAAATTCCATTCTTGATAGAACCCATGGCCTCAATTTTATTTTGTTTCTTGATGAGACATTTTTTATTTCCATTAATGTATTTAAATTCCATTGTTCTTCCTTTGTTGTCAAATTGAAGTACTGAAATAAGGTTATTTGTTATAACTAGAGCATACAAAACATCTAATATGTATTCTAAATATGGGAAACTAAGTGTAAAATTCTCAGATCCTTGTATATATAAACCTTGTCATATATTATTTTCATTGGAATGTTTGGTTTTACTTGTAACAAATCAAACCAATATAAATTTCCTATCATGTGGTGACTTGCACCTGAATCTATGTACCATGAATCATCTTCATTTATCATTTTTTGATGGATTTCATGCCTTTGACAATATCTTTGAGCTTAAAATTTTCTTATCATAGAATTTGATCATTTGAATTTGTACGATCTTTGTAATGTATTCATTTTGAACAAATTTAATTTCTTTGATATAGGATGCCTTGTTGCTCTCAAATTTAATATTTTTTAATCTTTATTCTTCTTTAATCAAATTCTTGAAACAATTTCAATTCGTTTTCCTCTTCTTATAACTCCCAAAATTTTAATTTCAAATTCTTTCCTCTTCTTTAATCACTCAATTTTCATTTTTCAAATTTCTTCTTCAAATTTCAATATTCACTTATGTCTCCTTAAAAAAATTCCACTTTGTTTAATCTTCTTGAATCTCCTAAATTCACAATTTCACTTTTAAACTTCAATTTAATCCAAACTCCTATTAGCTCAATCTTCAATTCAAATTCCAAACATTTTTTTTCCTTATATATTTGAATCATTAATTCATTCTTTCTTTAATAATAAATTTGTATTCACCATTCATCATTTTTCCAATTCAATTCTTTACTATTATATCTCCCAAAATAACTTTTCAAAATTTTAATTCCTCCTTTAATTAATTAATTTTTTCAATTAATCAATTATTTCATTCATTCCTTTAATTAATTTAATCCTCTCCTTATCTCTCCCTCAAAGCTATATCAATTTAAAAAGTACACATTATAACTCTAATTAAAATGAGTGCCAAAAAATTCCAACCTTCAAAAAAAGAAAAATTTAACTTATTGTTACTTATGTAATTGATGTGCCAGAGTGAACCTAATCAAAAGATAACGCTCGATAGCTTCATGTGCATGAATTTTATAGTATGTGTTGCACAACACAATTTATTCTCAAAATATCTTCTTTATAGCAACATCCAAAAATATCTCCCTTATAGCAGTGCTCAAACCCTCACAATCTTGTTCATAGCAACATCCAAGATATCTCATTCATAGCAACACTCAAATATTTAGAGCAACCAAGTTATTTTCTTCCCAAAAACTCTTAACGTGACTCCTTCACAACAACATTCAACATTTTCCTTTGGCTCCAAAAACTACAATCATCTCCTTCATAGGGTGCACTCTTGGCTAGCTTTTAACATCTTCAATATTTCATCTTAGCTCATATGACTTAGCTTTTCAAATTTTTTACATTATTATGCTCCTCCTCTCTTATGGTTGACTTCCTTATCTCAACAATATTCCTTTATAGCAATTTTTTTATCCTCCAATTTGTATCTTCTCAAGTTCCTTCACACAACAATCTTCTTAACATAGCAATCTCCTCAATAGAATAATCTTGTCTTGTTCCTCATCACAACAATCTCCTCAATGTCTTGATCTTATCCACATCTTAATATTTTTATGCAACAATATCTTCACTGGAATATCTCTTGTCAGCAATTTCTTCAACACCTTCACTTCTTCAAATCTATTTCCTCCTCTTCACACTTTCAATCAAGATGGTACTTGAACCACAAAGGCTCTAATACCATTTTTGGAAATTCTACCTTTATATCTCACAGGAAAAATTATCTAGGATCAAAGTACTCACATTCACACAATAACATCAATATCTCACAACGTAAAACTTTATTAATAATCAAAGAAATACATCAAACTTGTTACATTCAAAATATTTAATTATATAGCAAGGAGCTTTATCTCCAATATATAATAGTACTCTTGACCTTTTCTCTCCTCAAACTCCCATGACATGCAACCTTTCACCTGCCTATTGAGATATATTGCATTATTTGATATATGCTAATGTACTCCCATGGTACCTTCATGGTACATTTATAAATATGTAATATATTAGGGTTAATTCTATAGTTTAGAGTGTGATTTATATTTCCCCTTTTATGTAAGTGTAAATATGCAGGAAATGCACAAGTGTCATGTAAGAGAGAATGTGCACAAGTGTCTTGTATGTAAGAGTGCAAATATATAATGTGAGTATGTGCACAAGTGTCCTAGATTAGGAGTGTGTTTCAAAGTATAAGAGTCATGTAGATGTGTACAAATGTCTTGGATTCAAGTGTCCATCTAGTATGCAAGTGGCAAGTTGATAAATCAAGAGTCATGAGACTTGGCATATGGAGAGTGAAGAACACAAGCTTATACTGAGAGGGGGGGGGTGAACAGTATAAGACCTCTTTTTACTTTTTCTATTTAACTTCAACTTCACAAAGCAATGAACCAATAGCAATATCAAAGCAATGCATAAAGCAACACACAATGAGACACCAATTTTAACATGGTTCACCCAACATGGGCTACATCCACAAAACTTTTCTCTAAAAAGATTTCTCAAAGTTCTTTTGGAATCCTTACCAATTACAATGTTTATGAGCCTCAACCCAAAGGAGAAACCTTCCCCTACTCAAGTATTTATGAGCCTCTACCCAAAGGATAATCCTTCCCCTCCTCACGAATTTATGAGCCTCCTGCCCAAAGGAGAATCCTTCCCCTCCTCATTAATTTATGAGCCTCCTACCCAAATGAGAATCCTTCCCCTCAACTCTGGAAATGATAATTCAAAATATCACCTGCCTCTTATTCCGCTAGCATGTGGAAATCCTTTCCATAGAAGACCTCATGTCCTCAATGCTTAGCCTCAAGAGACCTCTGTCCTCACTGATCACCTCCACATCAACTCATCAACCTATACTAAACATAGTCAGTCGGTCCAGCACAAGTCTTCCTCACTCTGTCATATCTGTCCCAAGCTCAACTCATAAAGCTTGAACAAATCAATCTCTGCTGCACACAAGCCTTCTCAAAGACTTGTCAAAATTGTCCTCGAGGTTCTTCTCAAAGAACCACTTCAACTCTGTCCTCAAGTCATCTTCTAGGACCTGTCCAAATCAGCTCACAAGTCCTTCCTAGAACTTGTCCAAATCAGCTCACAAGTCCTCACTAGAACCTGTCCAAATTAGATCACAAGTCATCACTAGAACCTGTCCAAATCAGCTCACAAGTCCTCACTAGAACCTGTCCAAATTAGCTTAGAAGTCATCACTAGAACCTGTCCAAATCATCTCACAAGTCCTCACTAGAACCTGTCCAAATCAGCTCACAAGTCTTCATGAAGAAAAGCTTGCTTAGCATGAACCCACAAAGAGAATTTTTAGAGACCCAATGTGATTCATCAACCTCATAGAAGCATAAAGAGAATTGTTAGAGACTCAATATGTTCTATACTTAACTCCCAATATCAATCTCAAATCTCATAGAAATATAAAGAGAATTGTTAGAGACTCAATATGTTCTATACTTAACTCCCAATATCAATCTCAAAAGAATAAGATAGATGTAGTATGCTTTTATCAAGAACATGAAACACAACCCAACAATTGCCAACCATGCAATATCTCATATAACAATGATACTCATGTTCTTTCCACAACCAATATATTTTCTCAACCAATTAGGGCTTTAACAACAATGCTTATAGACAAGGTTTAACCAACATCATTCAACTCAACATTAACCTTGAAGCATTCAACCATTCACTACATGAAAAGGAAACTAGTAGACATCCTTTTCCCTCCAAAGATATTTGAACAAAACAGCCACCAACATAAATCACCAATGCAAAGAATAACTTGCTCAAATCTCAATGGAGTAAGCCCAAATCATGTATCAAGTAAAGCATTAACTTGATCAAAACAATCTCTATGGAAGCAACTCAACCATCAATCTCAAAACAACCAACTAAGGGTTTCACCAACTCAAAGCAAGTAGCAAGACTTACTAACATAAACCCTAGTGCAAAAATGATTCCTCTTCCTCAACCAGAGTTATGCATTCACCCCAAAAAACTCATCAATGATTTTAATGCATAAACAATCTTCAATATCCAGAAAATGGAATTTACACCAACAAGAATACCTAGAGACAACCATTTCACTCCAAATTCAATTTCAAAAAATACACCATCAACAACATACATGGAGGAACTTTGCCCATACCTTTGTTTGAAGAAGAAGAGAATAGTTCTTCAACCTATTACCAACACCACCCTCAACTTTGCCACCAAGTTAGGGTTAGATCATAAAAGTAACCACAAAAATATTTATTCCATAAAACACCTTATGACTCCAATCCTTAGAAGTCAACTACCAAAAATATAAACCATACAAACAATATATCCTTTTACACCTTATTTCTCCAAATTAATTAAACCATGCTCAAGGAATAATAGCTTCTAAGAAAATCTCACTCAACAATCAAGCCAAAAATCTCAACCACACACTATCAACCTTATATCTCAAAAGAAGCATTTAACCTTAAAAATAATTTTAAATAAATCTGCCCAACCACTTCTTTAACAAAAATGCAGATTTTATTTAAAAAGCCTTACCAAAAAAAATACTTCCAAAAATCGTGGGTCAATAGTGCCTCCGAAAAAATCAGAGCGCAAAAAATCTTCTCACACTCCACGGCGGGAGTCGAACGCTTGACCTCCCTTCAAGCGCCTTCGCAGAACAGTCATTGCCACTAGGCCAACGATGCTAGCTTGAAGGCTACCAAGAGTCTCCTTCTCCTTAACCCTTTGGCGGCGGATAAACGTGGCAAAAAAATGATAGTCGTAGATTTTACTTCCCAACATTTGAGCAATTCCAATTTCTTTTACACATTTGCTTTGGACTATAGGTTATGGCTTATATAGCCAAACTTCCATGCTATGCACGACGTCGACGGGAGGATAATTCGAACTTTTCGAATTAAAATTATTTTTGCGCCTTCGAAACAACTTTAGGGTTTATGAAACCCTTTTGATTATTTAAAAAATAATCAAAGGTCTTTTAGACCTTAGACCTTAGGTGGAGAACCCATTAAATTATTAAAATAATTTAATCACTAAATCAAATAAATAATCAATCAAAAAAACCTTTAAAAGGTTTTATTAATTAAGTTATTTAATTAATAAGTGTCTCCAGCCTTTGCATTAAGCTGAGAGTGGTTTTGAGAAAAACCCTTAATTCATCCACCTGGTTTTAATAAAAACCCTTAAACCTGCCATGGTTTTGATAAAAACCTTTTCATCTGCCACATGGAATCTCTCCAAAATCTTCTAGAAAATATTCTTTGGAATCTTCAACCTTGAAGCCAATAAATCCTCTTGACATTAATGTCAGTTCCTTTTGACATCAATGACAACTCATAGACAGGAAGCTAGGATCTCAAACCCAAAATTGCCAACAGAGAGCAATAGTCAAGTACTTGAAGAGTCACATTACTATGACTATATTATGGAGATAATGCTCTATAAGAATGAAAGGAAAATACAAGTGATATATCTCATTATCTGATTGTAAGAGTAAGAAGAGTAATAAAGCTTGTATACAAAATTTTGAGCAATTAATATTGTATGTTTTCTTCATGCATAGTTCATGAATGACATAGGTTATTTACATTCATATTTTAGTATATAAATGAATGTTATTTGATTTATTATAAGCATTGATATGCATATTAATCATATTATTCTACTCAATAAGATTATTTTTTACCTTTAATGTTGTAGCTATTTTATATTGGGGCCTATGTGATAACCTATGCTATTTTGTGGTAGAAAGACTTGAAAAGCCAATTGTGGTATCAGAGCTACCACCTGACTTTGTCCAATTTGATATATTTTAGTTTTATTAGCCACCATTATTAATTAGCTTTGTCTATTTTTGATAAAGTTAATTTATATTCTATCCACTTTAAAGAGAGTGTAGACTTGAACTCTATTTTTAAAGGTCTTATTGAGTAGATAAGGCTAGGGTATTTTCACTAGGTTGAAGGAAAACTAATGAAGACTAGGACTCAACTATATTAAATATAAGGGCCAACTTAGAAGAGAAATTAGACATTGATTGATAGGTTGAACCAAACCAAAAGAAATTTGGTCATTCAAGGATATAACCACCTTGATATTGATTTGAAAATTTTGAAGATTGAAGTTTTAAAATTTGAAAATTTTGAGAGTTTGTAGATTGAAGTTTGAGTTAGAATGAACTCAGAAGATAGTTGATCATTTAGGTAATATTGATATTGGATTCTCTGGTAAGGAGGAGATTCATAGTGAGTTCTTAGGTGTGACTTAATACATTGAAGATTTTAGATTGATAGAGAAAAGAAGAAGAATTATTATAAAAGTTTGGGAAGCTTCCCATAGAGATATAGAATAATTTTAGATTTTGGAGATAGAACAGAGAAGATAGTATAAAGAAGAAAGAAGAATATTGTGAAGCTATTATCCACATAGAAGAATAAATCAAGTACAAATAATAATAGCACCAAGAGTACAAAATATGAAAAGAGTGGAGTCATCATCCACATAGAATAAAGCAATGTTTACAAAAAAGAAGAAAATAGTGGAGTCATCATCCACATAGATAAAGTGGTATAATAAGAAGAAAGTGATAGTAGTCTTGAGAAAGAAATACATATCAGACTTGAAGAAGAATAAATTAATATATAGAGCTTACTTTATATAACTTCAAGCATAATATTTAAAGGAACAAGGAGAACAACAAGAAGTGAAGAGAAACAACAATTATAGCATTGATGGAAAACAATAGAACAAACATTGAAGATTGTGGTCAACAAAGACCAATATTGGAATATTATGATTGAAGAACACAAGCTTATACTGAGAGGGGGGGTGAACAGTATAAGACCTCTTTTTAATTTCTCTATTTAACTTCAACTTCACAAAGCAATGAACCAATAGCAATATCAAAGCAATGCATAAAGCAACACACAATGAGACACCAATTTTAACGTGGTTCACCCAACATGGGCTACATCCACAAAACTTTTCTCTAAAAAGCTTTCTCAAAGTTCTTTGCGAATCCTTCCCAATTACAATGTTTATGAGCCTCAGCCCAAAGGAGAAACCTTCCCTTACTCAAGTATTTATGAGCCTCTGCCCAAAGGAGAATCCTTCCCCTCCTCATGAATTTATGAGCCTCCTGCCCAAAGGAGAATCCTTCCCTTCCTCATGAATTTATGAGCCTCCTAACCAAAGGAGAATCCTTCCCCTACTAACGAATTTATGAGCCTCCTACCCAAAGGAGAATCCTTCCCCTCAGCTCTGGAAATGATACTTCAAAAGATCACCTACCTCTTATTCCGCTAGCACGTGGAACTCCTTCCACAGAAGACCTCTTGTCCTCAATGCTCAGCCTTAAGAGACCTCTGTCCTCACTGATCACCTCCACAACAACTCATCAACCTATACTAAACACAGTCAGTCGGTCCAAGACAAGTCTTCCTCACTTTGTCGGATCTGTCCCAAGCTCAACTCATAAAGCTTGAACATATCAATCTCTGCTGCACACAAGCCTTCTCAAAGACTTGTCAAAACTGTCCTCAGGTTCTTCTCAAAGAACCACTTCAACTCTATCCTCAAGTCCTCTGCTAGGACCTGTCCAAATCAGCTCATAAGTCCTCCCTAGAACTTGTCCAAATCAGCTCACAAGTCCTCACTAGAACCTGTCCAAATCAGCTCACAAGTCCTCACTAGAACCTGTCCAAATCAGCTCACAAGTCCTCACTAGAACCTGTCCAAATCAGCTCACAAGTCCCCACTCGAACCTGTCCAAATCAGCTCACAAGTCCTCACTAGAACCTATCCAAATCAGCTCACAAGTTCATCAAGAAAAACTTGCTTAGCATGAACCCACAAAGATAATTGTTAGAGACCTAATGTGATTCATCAACCTCATAGAAGCATAAAGAGAATTTTTAGAGACTCAATATTTTCTATAATTAACTCCCAATCTCAATCTCAAATCTCATAGAAACATAAAGAGAATTGTTCGAGACTAAATATGTTCTATACTTAACTCCCAATCTCAATCTCAATCTCAAAATAATAAGATAGATGTAGTATGCTTTTCTCAATAACATGAAACACAACCCAACAATTGCCAACCATGCAATATCTCATATAACAATGATACTCATGTTCTTTCCACAACCAATATCTTTTCTCAACCAATTAGGGCTTTAACAACAATGCTCATAGACAAGGTTTAACCAACATCATTCAACTCAACATTAACCTTGAAGCATTCAACCAATCACTACATGAAAAGGAAACTAGTAGACATCCTTTTCCCTCCAAAGGTATTTGAACAAAACAACCACCAACATAAATCACCAATGCAAAGAATAACTTGCTCAAATCAATCTCAATGGAGTAAGCCCAAAACATGTATCAAGTAAAGCATTAACTTGATCAAAACAACCTCTATGGAAGCAACTCAACCATCAATCTCAAAACAGCCAACTAAGGGTTTCACCAACTCAATGCAAGTAGAAAGACTTACTAACATAAACCCTAGTGCAAAAATGCTTCCTCTTCCTCAACCAGAATTATGCATTCACCCAAAAAAACTCATCAATGATTTTAATGCATTCACAATCTTCAATATCCAGAAAATGGGATTTACACCAACAAGAATACCTAGTAGACAACCTTTTCACTCCAAACTCAATTTCAAAAAATACACCATCAACAATATACATGGAAGAAGTTGCCCATACCTTTGTTTGAGGAAGAAGAGAATAGTTCTTCAACCTGTTACCAACACCACCCTCAACTTTGCCACCAAGTTAGGGTTAGATCATAAAAGTAACCATAAAAAAATTTATTCCATAAAACACCTTATGACTCCAATCCTTAGAAGTCAACTACCAAAAAATATAAAGCATACAAACAATATATCCTTTTACACCTTATTTCTCCAAATTAATTAAACCATGCTCAAGGAATAATAGCTTCTAAGAAAATCTCACTCAACAATCAAGCCAAAAATCTCAACCACACACTATCAACCTTATATCTCCAACGAAGCATTTAACCTTAAAAATAATTTTAAATAAATCTGCCCAACCACTTCTTCTTTAACAAAATGCAGATTTTATTTAAAAAACCTTACCAAAAAAAAAATGCTTTCAAAAATCGCGGGTCAACAGTGCCTCCGAAAAAAATTAGAGCGCAAAAACTCTTCTCACACTCCACGGTGGGAGTCGAACGCTTGACCTCCCTTCAAGCACCTTCGTAGAACAGTCATTGCCACTAGGCCAACGACGCTAGCTTGAAGGCTAGCAAGAGTCTCCTTCTCCTTAACCCTTTGGCGGCGGATAAACGTGGCGAAAAAAATGATAGCCGTAGCTTTTACTTCCCAAATTTTGCGCAATTCGAATTTCTTTCACACCATTGCTTTGGACTATAGGTTATGGCTTATATAGCCAAAATTCCATGCTATGCACGACGTCGACGGGAGGATAATTCAAACTTTTTGAATTAATATTATTTTGGCATCGAAACAACTTTAGGGTTTATGAAACCCTTTTGATTATTTAAAAAATAATCAAAGGTATTTTAGACCTTAGACCTTAGGTGGAGAACCCATTAAATTATTAAAATAATTTAATCACTAAATCAAATAAATAATTAATTAAAAAACCTTAAAAAGGTTTTATTAATTAAGTTATTTAATTAATAAGTGTCTCCAGCCTTTGCATTAAGTCGAGAGTGGTTTTGAGAAAAACCCTTAATGCATCCACCTAGTTTTAATAAAAACCCTTAAACCTGCCATGGTTTTGATAAAAACCTTTTCATCTGCCACATGGAATCTCTCCAGAATCTTCTAGAAAATATTCTTTGGAATCTTCAACCTTTGAAGACAATAAATCCTCTTGACATTAATGCCAGTTCCTTTTGACATCAATGACAACTCATAGACAAGAAGTTAGGATCTCAAACCCAAAATTGCCAACAATCTCCCCCTTTGTCATTGATGGCAAACCATGCTTCTCAACAACACTGAAACTCAAAGCTGTTGTATAGAAATCATCTTCCCCTAACTTGAGGCTCTCCCCCCTTACTCATATCTCTCCCCCTTTGTCATCAATGGCAAAGGGTCACCTTTGGGGCTTGGGACTAAGAATGAGCCTCTTAGCTTAGTCCCTCCCCCACCTCTTGTTGAGGTGATTAATTTCGAGGTGGGAGTAAAACTCCCATTAGGCATTGATCTTCATCAGTGTCTATATTTGCCTTACCATGTCTTCTCTTGTTCCTGTTCATACCCATGTTCCTGTTCCTGTACCTTGGAATTTCAGCTCTACACTGTCTAGATATGTGACCTTCATTGTTGCACTTATAACAACTAACAATGTTATTTCTTTGAGGCATACCTGATCTTTGACTCCATCTGTTCTGACCAACCCTGTTCCTGTTATTAGCCTTGCAATAAATAGCCTTGTGCCCAAACTATTTACAAGAGTAGCAATACCCTTGAAATAAATTACCACCTCTGAATCTGTCATTTACCTTCCTCACTTGAGTCATGCAATGTGAAGCCATGTGACCAAACTTGTGACAAGCAAAACATCTGCCATTAAACTTTCCTTGATTTGACCTCTTAGGTCTTGTAAAATTTCTCCCCTTTTTCGATTCCTGTTTTCTGATTTTGTGCATCTATCACTCAAGGACTCTTTTTCTGAAGTACTTTCCTCATCGGAACTCTCTTCCTTTCGAAATCTCTTACTAGATTCCCCCAGTAGTCGCCAACTTTGTTCCATGTGTTTCTTACCAAAATGAAGACCTATTTTATCTGTTGTCCTTCTTTGATCTTTGATGATTGACTTTACATTTTTGGTGCTATCTTCAAACATGTAAAGCTTCTCCTTGTACTCTTTAGTTTCCTCTTTCAAGGAAGCCACTTTCTGTTCCAACTCTCTATACTCAAGAACCTTAGACTCTAACTTATCCTTAAATTTCTATGTCTTAGCTATAGAGAAGTCAAGACTTTCTATAAGCTCATCTCTCTCAATACAACATTCATCCAATTTATCATTGAGTCTAGCATTCTTCTTTCTTTCCTTTTTCAAAGCACTAAGAGCACTAACAAGTTCAGATTCAAGATCTACTTCACCATCCTCTATAACTTCCTCTATTTGTTTGCCTTTTGAAACATCAATGACTTTTTTAGATTTCTTATCACTAGAGGTGCTACCCTTTTCTAAAGCCATACAAAGATCTTCCTTACAATTTTCCGAAGCATCCTCATACATAGTATAACTAGAAATCAATCCATCATTTGTGCAATCATCCTCAAGATGTCCAAAATTTCCACATATAAAATATTTCATAAGGACAAATCTATGTTTCTTTTCTTCTTATTTTTCTGTTAGGAACAACATCTCATTTCCAACATCACTTGAAGAAATTTCACTATCACTACTAGAACACTTACTTGCCTTGTCTAGGTAGAAACTTTTCTTGTGTTTGTGAGAGTACATCTTTCCTTTATTGCTTTGGTCATATTTATTCTTCCTTTGATGCCTGTGCCTTTCAGAATCCTTGCTCTTATAATCATGTTTATCTTCATCACTTTCATCCTTGGCAACAGTACAGTTAGTAGCATAATGACCAAAATTTCCACAATTGAAACACTTGACATATTTCATACCTTTGTGCTTTCTTGAGAACTTGCCCTTCTTGTTGTAATATGCCTCTTCATCACTAGAAGACTCATCACTATCTTGAATCTCTTTACCCTTGGATTTCTTGGTAGCCTTGAAAGCTGCCTCCTTCTTAACATCAACCTTCACTTGAGTTCTCAACTCAAATGCTGCAAGTATACTATGAAGCTCATCCTTTTTCAACTTATCCAAATCCTTAGATTCCTCAATAGCAGAAATATTTTCACTAAATCTATTTGGAAGAGACCTCAAAATCTTATCACAAATATCATTTTCAGCAAGCTCAAGACCTAGTTCCTTCATAGAGTTAACAATCTCATCCATACGAAGCATATAGTCACTAATATTTTCTTCATAATTCATCTTGAGTTGTTCAAACATACCTTTGAAGTGTCTCAACTTGGCCTTTCGGACATTTGCATCACCTATATGAACCACCTTCAATCTGTTTCCAAATTTCACTAGTTGTCATGCAGTGAATCACCTTGGTAAGATCTCGCATCCGTAAACCCTTCAGGATTGCATTCATTGCCTTTGAATTGCTATGATGTAGGAGCATCTCTTCCTTAGTAGAAGTACCATGCTCAGGAATGGTATAATCATCCTCAATCACTTCCCAAACTTCATTTCCAAGAGCCATAAGATGAACCTTCATCCTAGCACTCCAAAGCCCAAAATCTGCCCCATCAAGAATAGGTGTCTGCATTACCACTTGTAGATTCCATTGTGTTCTTTACAATCTTTTCCTTCAAGTCGTTAAACTTTTCGAAGGAACCTGCTCTGATACCAATTGAAGAACACAAGCTTATACTGAGAGGGGGGGTGAACAGTATAAGACCTCTTTTTACTTTCTCTATTTAACTTCAACTTCACAAAGTAATGAACCAATAGCAATATCAAATAAATGCATAAAGCAACACACAATGAGACACCAATTTTAACGTGGTTCACCCAACATGGGCTACATCCACAAAATTTTTCTCTAAAAAGCTTTCTCAAAGTTCTTTGGGAATCCTTCCCAATTACAATGTTTATGAGCTTCAACCCAAAGGAGAAAACTTCCCCTAATCAAGTATTTATGAGCCTCTGCCCAAAGGAGAATCCTTCCCCTCCTCATAAATTTATGAGCCTCCTGCCCAAAGGAGAATCCTTCCCCTCCTCATGAATTTATGAGCCTCCTGCCCAAAGGAGAATCCTTCCCCTCATGAATTTATGAACCTCCTGCCCAAAGGAGAATCCTTCCCCTCAGCTCTGGAAATGATACTTCAGAAGATCACCTGCCTCCTATTTCGCTAGCACGTGGAACTCATTTCCATAGAAGACCTCCTGTCCTCAATGCTCGGCCTCAAGAGACCTCTGTCCTCACTGATCACCTCCACAGTAACTCATCAACCTATACTAAACATAGTCAGTCGGTCCAGCACAAGTCTTCCTCACTCTGTCAGATCTATCCCAAGCTCAACTCATAAATCTTGAACAAATCAATATCTGCTGCACATAAGACTTCTCAATGACTTGTCAAAATTTTCCTCAGGTTCTTCTCAAAGAACCACTTCAACTCTGTCCTCAAGTCCTCTGCTAGTACCTATCCAAATCAGCACACAATTCATCCCTAGAACTTGTCCAAATCAGCTCACAAGTCCTCACTAGAACCTATCCAAATCAGCTCACAAGTCCTCACTAGAACCTGTCCAAATCAGCTCACAAGTCCTCACTCGAACCTGTCCAAATCAGCTCACAAGTCCTCACTAGAACCTGTCCAAATCAGCTCACAAGTTCATCAAGAAAAACTTTCTTAGCATGAACCCACAAAGAGAATTGTTAGAGACCTAATGTGATTCATCAACCTCATAGAAGCATAAAGAGAATCGTTAGAGACTCAATATGTTCTATACTTAACTCCCAATATCAATCTCAAATCTCATAGAAACATAAAGAGAATTATTAGACTCAATATGTTCTATACTTAACTCCCAATCTCAATCTCAATCTCAAAAGAATAATATAGATGTAGTATGCTTTTCTCAAGAACATGAAACACAACCCAACAATTGCCAACCATGCAATATCTCATATAACAATGATACTCATGTTCTTTCCACAACCAATATCTTTTCTCAACCAATTAGGGCTTTAACAACAATGCTTATAGACAAGGTTTAACCAACATCATTCAACTCAACATTAACCTTGAAGCATTCAACCAATCACTACATGAAAAGGAAACTAGTAGACATCCTTTTCCCTCCAAATGTATTTGAACAAAACAACCACCAACATAAATCACCAATGCAAAGAATAACTTGCTCAAATCAATCTCAATGGAGTAAGCCCAAAACATGTATCAAGTAAAGCATTAACTTGATCAAAACAACCTCTATGGAAGCAACTCAACCATCAATCTCAAAACAGCCAACTAAGGGTTTCACCAACTCAATGCAAGTAGCAAGACTTACTAACATAAACCCTAGTGCAAAAATGCTTCCTCTTCCTCAACCAAAATTATGCATTCACCCAAAAAAACTCATCAATGATTTTAATGCATAAACAATCTTCAATATCCAGAAAATGGGATTTACACCAACAAGAATACCTAGTAGACAACCTTTTCACAACAAACTCAATTTCAGAAAATACACCATCAACAATATACATGGAAGAAGTTGTCCATACCTTTGTTTGATGAAGAAGAGAATAGTTCTTCAACCTGTTACCAACACCACCCTCAATTTTGCCACCAAGTTAGGGTTAGATCATAAAAGTAACCACAAAAAAAAATTATTCCATAAAACACCTTATGACTCCAATCCTTAGAAGTCAACTACCAAAAAATATAAAGCATACAAACAATATATCCTTTTACACCTTATTTATCCAAATTAATTAAACCATGCTCAAGGAATAATAGCTTCTAAGTAAATCTCACTCAACAATCAAGCCAAAAATCTCAACCACACACTATCAACCTTATATCTCCAACGAAGCATTTAACCTTAAAAATAATTTTAAATAAATCTGCCCAACCACTTCTTCTTTAACAAAATGTAAATTTTATTTAAAAAAACTTACCAAAAAAAAATGCTTTCGAAAATCGCGGGTCAACAGTGCCTCCGAAAAAAATCAGAGCATAAAAACTCTTCTCACACTCCACAGCGAGAGTCGAACGCTTGACCTCCCTTCAAGCGCCTTCGTAGAACAGTCGTTGCCACTAGGCCAATGACGCTAGCTTGAAGGCTAGCAAGAGTCTCCTTCTCCTTAACCCTTTGGCGGCAGATAAACGTGGTGAAAAAAATGATAGCCGTAGCTTTTACTTCCCAACTTTTGCGCAATTTGAATTTCTTTCACACCATTGCTTTGGACTATAGGTTATGGCTTATATAGCCAAACTTCCATGCTATGCACGACGTCGGCGGGAGGATAATTTGAACTTTTTGAATTAATATTATTTTGGCGCCTTCGAAACAACTTTAGGGTTTATGAAACCCTTTTGATTATTTAAAAAATAATCAAAGGTCTTTTAGACCTTAGACCTTAGGTGGAGAACCCATTAAATTATTAAAATAATTTAATCACTAAATCAAATAAATAATTAATTAAAAAACCTTAAAAATATTTTATTAATTAAGTTATTTCATTAATAAGTGTCTCCAGCCTTTGCATTAAGTCGAGAGTGGTTTTGAGAAAAACCCTTAATGCATCCACCTGGTTTTAATAAAAACCCTTAAACCTGCCATGGTTTTGATAAAAACCTTTTCATCTACCACATGGAATCTCTCTAAAATATTCTAGAAAAGATTCTTTTGAATCTTCAACCTTTGAAGCCAATAAATCCTCTTGACATTAATGCCAGTTCCTTTTGACATCAATGACAACTCATAGACAAGAAGCTAGGATCTCAAACCCAAAATTGCCAACAATGATCAATAGAAGCCAATGTTGCAGTCTAAGGTGGTCTTCTTTGAAAATAGTGGCAGCACAATAGCCTAAGAAGCCAACTATAATCCTGCACACATAAGAGAATATAAGGAGCAAAAGAGATATATAAAAAATAGAAGTCCAAAAAGAGATTCAACTCAACCTTCTCCAAGAGAATTCAAGGAAGAATACATCTAGGTCTTCTCCAAGTGAATTAAAGGAAAGTGATGTTCAATCTTATTCAAGTAAAAACAAGAAGAGATTGTTTGGCATCCAAGCATAAGAGAAGAGACCACTCGATCTCATACAAGCATAGTACAGAAGAAAAGATCGCTTGGTTTCATTCAAGCATAGCATAGAAGCAAAGACTGCTCAGACTCATCTGAGCATAGTATATCAGAAGAGATGTTTGGATTCATCCAATCATAGTATAGATAATAAGATATGCTTGGCATCCTCCAAGCATAGACCAAAGAATATATGCTTAGCCTCCTCCAAGCATAGACTAGAGAACGATACACTTAGCCTTCTCCAAGCATAGAATAGAAAGTATTCAGCTTCTTCAAAGTGAAATACAATAGCAAAGGAGATAAATAATCTCTAACATAGCATCACAACATAGCCAACAACAAAGGATATAAATAGTCTCCAATGTAGCAAAAGAGAAACACAACATAGCCAGTATCAAAGGAGATAAATCACAAAATAACCAACATCTTCTAGTAAAGCACAATTTTGCCTTCACCAACATAGTCAAAGAATAAAACAAACAACAAGAAATGTTCTAGCCTTCAACGATCTACAATGGTTATGAGACAAGACACATAACAAGATATTTCAAAGTAAAAACAATGAAGAAAGAAAATTTTGGTCATGAGACAAACTTTAAGATGAAACAAGGAAATCATATTGTACTATAAGTTAGATTAAATCAAGTATATTCCACTCCAAAATACAAATAAATCCAATCTACAATATCAAAAGGCTAAAACCACCATAATTCAGTCAACCATTAGAATAAATAAAGAAGGATATAAGGTATGAGAAGGTACAATGTGCAAGTTTAATTTTATAAGGAATTAAAGGTTGCGAAGAAAGATGTGGAGAAAGTTTAAAATAAAGGAGGTAAAAAAATCAAGTTTATTCTAGGTAAGTCATATTCATTTTCCTCAAGTAATATAAAATCTTGTGCTGGCAATATAAATAAAAGTAGTATAGAGGTTATCCCTTGCATTTTAGGGTTTCAAGCTCAACATTATAAAGAAATGAGTATGGAGGAAACCCATAACAATTTACGGTTTTTAGGGTAGCATAAGAAAGTAATTGTTATGGAGGAGATTCCTTCCACTTTAGGGTTTCCAAAAAAACATAAAAAAGAAAGTACTTTTAAGGATATTCCTTGCACATAAGATCCTTCAGAGCAAGATAAACCTATAAATGATAAGTCTCACAATGAATAGTGTGAAAGAATCAAAAAAATTATTGAATATGAAAGTGTTAGTGAGAATGAAAAAAAGAGAGAAAGACTAAGGAAGTCAAAATAAAGAGAAAAATAAAGTCAAGTGGGACCAAGTGTTAGTGACAAGTGGGGCTAAACCCACTAATAAAAAAAAAAAGTGATGATGAAATGAGATCTTGGAGTATTAATGGCATGAATAAGACCATTAAAAATAGGTATTAGAGAATTGAAAGGTTGTTATAGCCAACATATTTATAGATATGGCAACCAAGTAGTAAATATTTTAGTTAATTGCAATGTTGATTTTCATCTTGGTAAAATTCAAATTTGGAAGCCAATTGGACGAGTGACATTTTATAAACGATATGAAGGAGTTGATTGCAAAAAAATAACAATATAATGGAGATAACAAATATCTTTTTCTTTAAATAAGTAGATAACAAATATCTTTAATAGAAAGGCAAATGAAGAATATTTTTGATAAAAATGGCAAAATGGATATGGTTTAATTAACTTGATAGTAATAATGAGAGCCACATAACGTTTTGTTATTTTAATAGATATCTCTCAATAAAAATAATGCATGACTTATTAAAAAGTAATAAATATAATAGGCTTATAAAATATTAAACGTATTAAAAGCTATATTAATCCAAAGATAAAGGTAAATATTGGGTGAGAGCTTCCAAATTAATATATTCTTTTTGAAAAATAATTTGAAAAATATATATTAAAACAAAATTATTTGCAAGTTGAGATGAGACTCCTCATTTTAGCTTAACATACTTTCATAACTCTAAAACCCAAGATCCTAAGAACTAATCACTTTTGATTACAACACTAAAAAGAGATCTACATTGGAGCCAAATCTCCTAAACCATATGTCTACAATTCCAAATTAATATATTAGCATATTACTTTTATTCAATATTAACATATTTTAATGTATATGTATGTTTTATCATTCCTATAACTTATAAATTTCACTAAATCAAAAAATATTAAAAACTTATTTGTAAAAATATCATATTAAATAAAAAAATTACATGAAACCCTTTCTTAAATTAACTAAAATATGAAAAAATATTTAAAAATTCAAATTAAAAGATACAAAATCCTATAAAAAGTATGTGTCTACAAAATACCCTTAATAATATGGAAACTCATTAGGGGATGCTTAGATTTAAAATTCATTAAAATATATATAAATAGTTGTCAAAAATACTATTATAATATAATTATATAATTGAAATACGATATAAAAAAAAAATTATTGGGTAAAATTAAGGTTTTTGAAAGGGCCTAAACCCTTTTACAAATCTTCATATACATACTTACAACAACATCCCACATCTATTATTCTTTTTATTCATTTGCATCAAAACTCCCAAAAATGTAGTACATTCATTACATTATATCTTTAGTTTATTTTTGACACATAAACATGCACTATACTCCAATATCATTACATTTGCTTTAAAAAATAACCCTCACTAAACAAGTCCATAGATCTTTAGAAAATGGATCCCTTCACACACATATTCATAGATCTTCAAATAATGGAACCCTTCTCTCTTGAACCTCATTATGCTCCCAAAAAGTCAGAAGTCTACACATCTCTAGAAAATAAGTTCCTCAATGGATGTGCACAAATATTCTAAATGTTGAACCTTTAGTAGGCCAACCCATAGATCTCTAGAGAATAGAGCCTGGTGACAACTCCATAGCTTTTTAGAAAAAGAACCCGACAAAACACTAGATAATGGGTCCATCCACATGAATCTTCAAAAAATAAAATAATACTATAAAAATTGTTAAAATAATATATCTTATTATAAAAATATAATCAACTATATAATTATTAAAAATTTATAATAATACAATACAATCTATTATTTATATATATATATATATATATATATATATATATATATTTATTTATTTAAATATATATATATATATATATATATATATATATATTTATTTATTTATTTATTTATTTATTTTTAAGATCCACTCCAACACCTTGGGGAAGGAAAGCAATATTTTTTAAGTTGAGGAAAACTTTTATACATCTTAGTTTGTTTGGTAAAGATAAAGTTATTAGGATCTGATTAGTCAAGGACAGTTTATTAGTAAGTACTTAGCTGTTACTAACTTGTTTATACTTTTTGGATTAAAATTTTAAGGTAAAGCACGGTTTCTAAAAGGGCCTGGGTTTCTTTATATAAAGATTTGAATCCCTATTGATAAGTTCAGCTCTCAGCCTAAAAATTTCTCACAACAACATCAATCATAAAAATTTCGCACTAACCTCAATAAAAAAAAATTAAATTTCATAAATAAAAATACAAAAATATACTGCATTATCCTTCACAAAACAAATAAAATCATACTTAATACAGATTATGCGAAGGTAATTATTAAATGCCGTCTAGAACCCAAACACCCAATCCATATGCTAGGTACGACTTCGACTTCTACCTTCAAAATTATGATGACAACTTTTGTTTTCTTTTTAGAGGTACCAATACACCTTCGGTTCAAATGTCAATATCTTAATAAAAGTGTGGGGTCTAGACTTTTGCCTTCCACTCTTTCATGATATACACGTAACATAAGTATATAATATAAGTATATAATATTGTGGAAGGTATATCAGGATGTTTTTAAATATAAAAATATCATAAATCATTAATTTTATTATTTAATTTTTTATTATAAATTAATCAAAACTTTTAAATTAATATTATTTATAAATATTCAATCACAACCAATCCAGTACCATGGATTGATATTATCAAGGGAAATATAAATTTATATTTGATACCCACAAGGTATACTAAGATGATGTTTCCTTGTCTATCATTAACTTGGGGACATGCATGGACGCCATTTAAATCTCTTTGGGCTATTTGTGAAGGTGTTTCTTGCCATCTCATCATTATGTTCTCACAGGCTTATTCATTTTAACTTGGTTTTGTTTTTATTTTTGAATTCTTATATAATATCCACTTGTCCCTTGTGGTTTGGTTTTTGTTTTTTTTGTTTTTCCTATTATGTTGACTTAGAAGTGAACATGTCGTGATTCTAAGCAAGGAAAAGAGTTGTGAAGATTTTCCATCCATGCTATCAATCATGAAGTGCACAATGTTAAACCTTTATGTTGGGAGAGTTCATCCTCACATTTCATATCTATATGTTGTCAGAGTCCATTCTCACACATTTCATATCTAGATGTCTTTTCCTACCTAATTTTTCTTATCTAATTTTTGTGGAGTACCTTTCTTATATTGGCTATCACATTTGAATGAACTATTGGGCGCCACTGTATTTATTCTAGACAATAATGATATTATGTTTATCTACTTGTATTGTAAATAAAAAGTTTTATGGTTAAACTTTAATAGAGTAAGGTTAATCATTCATAATTTGATAGAGTAGGTTATATACTCAAAGGTGAAGGTAAATAAAATCATATATATAATTTATGATCTAAATAAAGTTATTTATATGATCTTTGTAAATGTTATAATTTATTTTTTTATTTAAAAAAATAAATTATTAATATTTTTTTCTAACAAATTATATGATATTTTTATTGGAGCTTCTTTCATCAAAATATTAAAATATTATATTTGTTGTCAGTCAAGCAAACCATATTCAACATGTCTTTTTTTCATAAATATTTTTCATTTTTTTCTATTAAATATATTCTTCAACTTTTTTGAAGTAATATGTTTCCACAATCAACTCCTTGACATCATTTTGATTAAGAGATAAAATCTCACTTGGCCAATTATGTTCTAAAATTTGAATTTCACCAAAATGAAGATCAACACCAGGATTAACTAAATTATCTACTACTCAATTTCCTTCTCTATAAATATGCTTACATTTCCAAGAGATTGCCTCCAATAATAGGTGATGGACATCAACGATAATATTACTTTTTAAGCAAATCCTACATCTATTTTTGTTGATAGCATTGATGATATTTTTTTAATCCCCCTCAATAGAAATATATTTTCATCCTTGTAAGAGGTGTTGTAGCCTTTGCATAGTTGTTAGTTGAAGTTCTATATGATTCTAAGTTAATGAGGAGAATTTTGTCTTCATTATTTCTAAAAGCATCACCTCCACTAGTTTTTCCTAGATTTCCTCTATAAGCACCATAAAAATTAATTTTGATAAATCCAATTTATGGACATTTTCATTTTACCCTAGATCGAAGTAGATTCGTTGTTTTAATTCCATTATTGCAGATGACTCTTCCATGTATGTTCAATTATTGTAACCAAGTTATTGCCACCTCTTTTCTTCACTTGAGACTTCCCATGATGAGCACCATATTAGTAGACATTCTACAAGAAAGGTAATGATATGACTCCAAACTTGGACATGTTTTTGAGATTTATTTTTAAAAATACTACTATTCCTTTCAAGCCATAAATTCCAACAAGTAATGGTAGGCCCAATCCTCCATAGAATACATAATGCTTAATTTTAAAATAATTAATCCAATATTTCATCAATTCTTTCAATATTGATGGAGCTACCCAATATATTTTCATATTTTTAAAAAAGTAACCCCAAATGGTGTGAGCAAAGGGATAATAAAGAAGTAAATGATCTGATGTCTTTAAATCCTTCTCACACAAGGCATATCTAAAAGGTCCATAATATCCTCTTCTTTGTAGACTCTCTCTTCTAAGAATATGATATGGATAAATCCACAAACAAACGAAAGATTTGACAAAGAAGAACTATCGAATTGCATTGCAAAATTGGCTATAAATAGCCAAATACACCGCATCTTTCAGATACTATAAAATTAAATTAACACTATTAGAAGCTTTATCCTAATGATAAATATTAATATGGAAATAAATCATGCATATCATATTAATCTACTAACAAATATTAATATGGAAATAAATCATGTGTATCATATTAATCCCTATCATTCCTCCCCACCATAGAAGCATTGGACTCCAATGCATACAAAAGGGAAGGAAAATCTTGAACCATCTAGTTGTGAGAGATCCATCGAGCCTGATGTGGAAGCTGTCCTCGTCTGGCAACAAGGTAGGAAGTGGAAGATCCTTGGTGAGTGTGGCATGTCTTGGTGTCGAAGAGATGATCATCCTCTAATGGAAGCTAAAAATCAGGTACAACATCGATAGGATGACTGATGACAGGTGTTGTCTCCAATGTGGACTCATGGTATGGTCTGAGTAAGTCAACATTGATGACATCATGGATGCCCAAGTGTGTTGGAAGATCAAGGTAAAAAGCATTCTCGGATACCTATTGCATGATAGTGTAAGGCCCATAGCAAAGAGGTTTGATCTTGCTATGTGCCTTCTCTGGGAACCTACGATGGTCAAGGTACAACCAAACTCTATCTCCAACCTGGAAGTGATGTGGGACACGATGTCGGTCCATGGCCTTCTTCTGTTGCTATTGAGTTTTCTACAAAATTTGAACAACTTTGGATTGGAGCTGCTACAAATGTTGAATGAAGGAGTGGGCTTTATCTTGTTCTTTTTGCATGTGGATAGTGATAGGAGATGGAAGTGATAATGGTAACTCATATGGTGCTAATGGCTGAAAACCTAGACACACTTCAAAGGGTGAATGACCTATGGATGAATGGACAACCCTATTATATGCATGCTCAATATGTGTAAGACTCAAATCCCACTTAGATGGAGATGAATGATGGAAGATACGAAGACTCTGGATAAGAGTACAGTTGATGACTTTAGTTTGACCATCAGATTATGGATGAAAAGTGGTGGAAAAGTTAAGAGACACCCCTAAAAATTTCCACAAAGAATGCCAAAAATGACCAACAAAATGAGAGTCACGATCAGACACAATACTAGTGGGAAGACCAAAAGAACGCCAGACAATATCAAAGAAAAGTTGGGCTAAGTTGGCAATGAAACTGATTTTACGACAAGGGATAAACTTAGCCATCTTACTAAAATGATTGACTACGACAAAAACACAGTCATGTTGATGGATTGTCATAGGAAAACCACTGACTAGATCCATAGAAATACTTTTCCAAGGATGATATGCAAGAGGCAAAGGTATACTGAGGCCCAAATTTCTATTAGTTAGCTTGGATCTGCAACAAAGGGCACATTATCATAGGTACCTCAAAACATCATGCTGCATGTGGGGCCAGTAGAAGAATCTTTGCAAGTGATGGAGAGTCTTGTGTTTGCCAAAATATCCACCATAGAGGGTAGAATGTGCCTCCTTAAGAAGGGATGGTCTATGCTCATGGGGTACACAAAGTTTGTCCAAGCGATAAAGCAAACCCTCCTTAAGATGATAGTCTTGAAAAGGGGTCAAGTTGGAGGATGAAGGATGTTGGAGATGCTGGTAAACTTGTGCAAAGTCATGGTCATGAGGATACTCAGAAGGCCAAGACTGAAAACCCAAGTGTGAGGTAGTGACAATAGTTAAGGCATGAGATGAAGGAGGATGACTTAGACAATCAACCATAGAATTTTTACTACCCTTTTTGTATTTGATGACTAGGTGGAATTGTTGAAGGTAAGAAGCCCATTTCATGTGGTGAGCTTCTTGGATCTTATTTTGGGATTGAAGGAACTGTAAAGGCAAATGGTTAGTATGGACAATGGTTTCTTTGCCTAGGAGGTAATGATGCTAATATTTGATGGCTTGGACTAAGGCATAAAGTTCCTTATCATATGTGGAATAGTTTTGCTTGGTTACAAAAAGGACTCTGAATGATAAGCAATAGGATGACCATTTTGTTTTAGGACAACACCAAGGGTAAACTGAGAAGCATCAGTTTCAATCTCAAAAGGTTGTCTAAGGTCAGGGATGACTAAAATAGGAGTAGAACAAAGCTTATATTTCAAAGTGGAAAATGCATGGGTATGATCAGGAGTCCAATGGAATATAGATTTTGCCTTAGTCAATTGATGCAAAGGACTAGCAATGGTGGAATATCCTAGGATAAACTTGTGGTAGAAGTTAGCTAGGCCAAGAAAACTTCGTAACTCAGTGACATTGGTGGGAGTAGGCCAATTAAGGAGGACTTCTACTTTGACAGGATCCACCTGAATACCTTGCTCATTGATGATGAAGCCAAGGTAGGAAATGGAAGTTTACCCAAAAGAACACTTAGGCAAATTAGCATACAATTGATGTTGTTGTAGAATGGAAAGAACATGCTCAATATGCTCCAAGTGTGCCTACCATGTAGGAGAAAAGATAAGAATATCATCAAGATAGATAATGACATATCTATCCAAGCACTCTCTAAAAACTTCATTCATTAGCCTCATGAAAGTAGTAGTTGCATTAGTGAGGCCAAAAGGCATAACAAGCCACTCAAACAAACCCATCTTAGTTTTGAAAGCAGTTTTCCATGTATCTTCAGCCTAAATACGGACCTGATGGTATCCACTCTTAAGATCAATCTTAGTGAAAAACTTAGCACCCTGAAGTTGGTCTAAGAGATCATCAATGCGAGGGAGTGGATATCTATTTTTTATAGTGATTTTGTTGAGTGCTCAAAAATCAATGCAAAGATGCCAAGTACCATCCTTTTTTAGAACAAGAAGAATAGGAGAGGCACAAGGAGAAATGTTGGGTTTGATGAACCCCTTAGCTAATAGGTCCTGAAGTTGTTTCTTAATTTCATCATATTGCAAAAGTGATTGTCTATACATGGGTGCATTAGGGAGAGGTGTTGCTGGAATGATATCAATGTTGTGATTAATGGCCCTCTCTAGAGGTAAAGAAGTGGGCTCCTAAAAAACACATTCATATTTTTGCAATATTTTATCAAGTGTTGTGGGTCTAGTGGACTTAGGAGCTTGTGCTGAAGATTGCTTATGTTGTGGGTGAATGAATATGAGTGCAAGTGCTTGTGCTTGATTTACTACTTTTCTTGCTTATCTGCAACTAAGCAATAGATTAGTGGTGTGCTTGGTGGATTCAATGAGATAGTGCTTATTGTCTTGTTGGAGTGTGTAGGTGTTTTTATAAGCATCATATTGAGCACGCCTATCATATTGATAAGGCTTACCAAGCAATAAACCACAACAATCCATGGGGGTCACATCACAAGTGACCTTATCCCTGAACTTAGTGCCAAAAGCAAATGCAATGGTGCATGTGTGTGTAATCTACGAAGTGGTATCACTATCCTTCCATCCAAGAGAGTAAGGATGAGGATGTGGTGTAGTAGGGAGCTTGAGCCTATCGACAATGGACTTCACGATCAAGTTCTTTTGTGAGCCATTATCGATGATACAATCAACCACAAAATCATGAAGCAAGTGAGCACACGTGATGAACAAATTATCATGGTCTCCTACGGTGGAATGATGATTCATCAAAGTGACATGATTGAGTTTTCCCCTTAACTCCTCATAAACCTGCTCCTCTCTAGTAGTCTTGATGGGGTTATTATTTGTGCCCTCATCAGATTTATCATAATTGTCCACATTCAGATTTATCATGCCCTTTTCTTTTACAGTAATTACAATATTTTTGAGACTTAGCATGAGAAGAAGAAGAAGAAGAAGCATGAAATGTATGCTTAGAAGTAGAGGATTGAGTAGAAGTGGGAGTAGGAGAAGAATGAGAAGGGGAGAAAGTAGAAGATCTCCTTGGTGCCTATTGTTGAGGATGAGGTGATGGCTTGGAACCTCTTGAAGAGTATCGAGTCCCCTTGTATTGTGCTATGAACTTCTCCTCCATGAGTTGTGCCTGATTAAAAACATCATCAAGAGTAGTGCAAGGAGTGTATTTCAACTCTCGATAGAAGTGTGTTAGAAGTCCACTTTTAAACTTAGCAATGAGGGAAGCTACAGGATCAGATACACGAAGCAAGATACGTAGTCGGTTGAACTGATGGACATAATCCTGGATGGATTGGTGCTTTCCCTATCTAAGGTAGAGCCATTGGTTGAGCAAGTCATCATCATAATTGGATGGATAGAAGGTGGCCTTCAAGGCCGTGACCAAAGCATCCCAAGTTGTGATGGGGTTTTGAGTTCCTTGGCGTTCGATAATGAGAACCTTAGCCATACCAGAAAGTTTGAGTTTGGTGAAAGGAACTTTATCATCGTCCGATGTTTGACTAAATTCAAACTAGGTCTCCATATCTAGGATCCAACTATTGAGGACATTGGGATCCCTAGAGCCTTCATAAATTTTGACTTCACACTTTGCATGGGGGTGACTAGAGGAGGAGGAAGATTGCATTTTGAGGTCCTTAATGGTGTCAACCAAAGAAGTGACTAAAGAGGTGACCTCGACTAATTTATTTGCTAAATCCATATTGGTTGTCATGTTTCTACTTTGAGCCAGGAGGAAGTCTGTTTAAAAGTAGTTTCAAAAAATTTACATATTATGAACTAATGTGAGCACTTTAGTTCTGGTTTAACCAATGAGCAAGGCAAAAAAATGTGATTAGATAATCAATAACTCAACAAAAGAGAATATCAAGTCAAACTTATGAAGGCTAGAAAAAGAAGCAATATGAATTGCATAGGTTAGACTCCTATTTAAGCTAAAACAACTTATATTTAACTTGAATTGCTAATTAGAAAGTGTAGTCATTGAAAATGAAGATGACATTAAATCTGAAATTAAGGTTAAGTGCCTCCCGTATTATTTTTGACAATCAACATAGTTTATCAATCACCTCAGGCATCGATCCACAGTTGAAATTTTTAGTTTCAATTTCTTTCTTTTTTAAAAAAATATTTGGCATTCCTAATCTTCATTTGATTCTTTAAATATTTCATCTTTTGAACAAACCCACCATAATATAACCATCTATAAAAAATCAAGGTCTTGAAGCCACATAGATTGAAAGCAAAATGGCTTTGGATGACCATTATTGGGTAAACCACAAATCAAAAGAATGGTTTTATGATCTAATCCTACTTGAAATAAAATATTTGAAAATATTGTATATTTTGTTTGCAACCATTTTTTGGATAACAATAATATATCCAATCTTTCTGTTATATGAGTTTTCCTAATACATCTATTATCCCGTGTATATTGAAAACTTAAAAGACTAACATCTCAAAGGTTTTTTAATTTACAAATGAAGCAATTTCTTGCATTGATTTAGACCATCCTAAAATACCACCATTATTTTCCAATGGAGATAGAGTAGTGTTGAAATCACCCCAAGAATCCATAGATTATAATGAGTCATCATTGTATTTGACAAAAAAATTGCTAAGGTCCTTTCAACATCTTTCACAAGGAGTAACTATAGTTGGAGCATATAAATTTATAACCCCAACTTTAATATTTTTCTCTTTACTGGAAAATAGTCTAGCAACCCAATTACTTTGTGCTTATAATAATTGTCCATCTCATTTGCATTTGTTTCATATCATTGCAATACAGTTTGAAGCTCATGCAGAAGAAATTACTAAACAATCACCCATCTTCCAATTCTTCTTAAAATATCCTTACATTCCGCACTACCTAATTTTATTTCTTGTATTAAAATAAAATCCGGACTATAACAACCAATTAATTCCTTAATAACTCTTTTTGTAGGGGTCTTATTCATACTTCCAATATTCCATGATATTATTTTTACCATCTTCACTTTTTATTTATATTAGTGGGCTTAGCTCCACTTCTTCCTAACACTATGATATTTTTATTTGGCTTCCCAAATTTATATCTTTCGAGTTTCTTTTTTGCTTTATTCATGCTTTGATGCCCTTTCTCTCCTTTTTCCATTTCCATGCTAGGTGGATTGGTAAGTGCTTGTTTGGTTAGGCATTTACCAAGAAGACATCCAAGTTCAAACCTCGGGGACAGCCTATTTGCAAAGGTAGTAGTATGATCTAAATCTTGAGTGCACACTAGACAAACAATGACGGTATGAATCTTGAGCCACCGAGGGTCCTCTTTACGCCATGTCAACAATAACAAGATGAAATAAGTTTGATAGAAACAACCCCTATGATTTTAACTCTCTTGTCAATTACTAAAAATAGTGTAATTGTAAACAACTTTTTTATATAAACAATACCTCCAAAATTTAAATCTAAATATATTTTTAATAAGTTTCACAATTTAACTTACCAATCCACTAACCGGGAGCAAAATCTTATCTTTAGCCCATACTGATTCAAATCAATACCTACCACCCACCGTTGACAACGTCATTTGAGATGCCATTTTTATTTCGCTATCGCATGGAACTTATCACTAAAATAATGGCCTAAATGTTGTGTGTACCTAGGGAACAACCGATGTGTATCGTTGTTTACAACAATTAAATGCGGTGATCTTAAAAACATTGTGTTCCTTTAGAAAAATTTTAAATACAAATAAAAAATTAAAATGATATATACTATTTTTATAATTGAAATATAATTTTATAATGATATATCTTATGATTATAAAAATTAAAAACTATATCAGAATTCAAACCTTTGTAACAAGCTTTAAATAAACGTCTTTTATTTATTACTCACCATAACCTCGTAATATATAGCATGTTATAAAGTTGTCTCCTTCTCCAGAATCATGGCATTTTATAAAGACCTTGAATTTATGTAGCATGTTGAATATCTGTATTGATTCCATGAGGATAAGCATCTACTTTTGGAAAAGAGCGAAAGATTTGATGGGTTTCACATATAAAATAACTTTACGACTTTTGGTATGCCTGGTCATTACATATACTATTTGAATTATTCCATTTCAAATTTCTTACAAGAGAAATTTGTGCCATTGCGATCAGAGTTGGCTACAAGTTGTGACACCTGATTTGATTTCTGTCATATATTATATGATTTTATGGATGAGAGTGAGAGACCAAGTTCAAATGGGCTCAGATGAAGAGGAAGTAGCCGAGATAATTGGCAAGCAATACGATGGCTTGTCACCTTGATTACATGGATTTCTTTTCTACGAGGATATCTTGTTATCTTGTTAATGATATAGAGGGGTTTCAGAGTCTTGGAATATGGTCGTTAACTTTATAAGTGTTATCCTCCTACCGATAGTTAGGAATATTGTAAAGCATGTAAGTGTCATAATGTTAGCAATGATAGATAAACTAGATATTTTGTTAGGTGTTGTCATTAGGTCTCCAATGTAATGTTTGTGATTTCCTTTTGTGTGGTTGTTGGTTGGATTACTGGACAGATTATGGATTGAAACTTTCAACTTTTAAGACTACTAAACTATTTATTACAGTTTTTTTGGATGCACTTATGCTTTAAGAAGGAAACTAAAAGTCTAAATTTAGTTAAGCAGAGACTATGATAACACAATTTTTTGGAAATATTACTCTACTAAGATGTAGTGCATAGACAATAGAGGTGGAGTTTTGGTATTGTGAAGGCTACTACAAGAAAATGTCAAGAAGAAAGATGTTAAATTTTGGAATATTTGTATTTATAAATAAAATTGAAGAAGATTCAAAAAATGGAAATCAAAAGATATTTATATAATTTTAAATAAAACATAAATTTAATTATATATAACACAACCTAAATACATTTTGAAGGGGATTGGAACAAGTGATAGACAAATGGGAATTTCATATTGTGAACTAAACTTTCAATTTTAAGAGAAAATCTTAATACTTAATTAAAATACTTAAATATAAAATTTTAATGAAATATTTTAATATATAAAAATAGTATAACAATGATGATAATTTAACTCTTATCCAGTAATATTTTTTTATTGAAATTGCTGCCAGATTCATATTAGCCAAAATATTAAGGGAACAAATACAATATAAAGGCTAACCGTGGTCTGGGTGCCTACATCCAGGCCTGAACACCCAACAACCATCGGAGCCATGATAGACTTCCCTCTAGCGAAGATAAAGCAAACACAGGTGCATTCACAGGGCCACGTAAGGCACCCATCACCAGAAATAAGCACAATAGAGACCACACTTAGGCCCCCACTACTGTATTACAACATGAGGCCATGAAGGACCAACACAGAGGAGAACTAAGAAATATTGTGACACTCAGGGCACACTACAAGCATTGGAAGTGAACAACCACACAAGTGATCCCCTGGTGACACATGTCAAAAACTAAGATATCCCTAGTGGCTGTCATGGGGATGAAAAAACATGCCATCACCAAGACTCTAAAAAGACATGTTGACATAAAATTGAATGACTAGAGACTGTTGGGTCGCTCCCTCTAATGGGTGGCCTGCACACTATCTGCTGAGAAGAGACTACTACACTCTGCCAAAACAAAACTTCAAGGGAGCAACCATGCTGGGAAAACATCTGCTAAGGAGAAGAGTCTAAGTGACCCTGCTCCACCTCATATTGCGATGGGAGCCTAATATGAGGATTGAAATGAGTGTTGTTGGCTTCTAATTCCACTTGACCCAAATGCTTCATCAAGTGTGTCTGATTATGCATCACCAAGCTATGTTGCTCAGTTAATTCACCTACCATGTTCTTTAATCTGTAAATTCCATCTGAGCTATGAGCCGAGGTCTCATAGATATGCCTCTTTAGAGCTGTGATTTCTTCTTGAAGTGCTTTCTCCTTACGAGTGCAACCTACTAACTCAACCTGCAACTAGCATTTTACAATAGCAAAGATGTTAGCTACTGAGAGATTAGAGATATCTTCTTGATCCGTTTCAAAAATGAATTTGCATCAAGTCTTCCATATATGAAAGATGACAGTTGCCCTGGTAATGGAGAGAAGAAATTTTTGATTGGGCATCAGATTGATCCCCAATAAGGCTTGATCCTTTGTCATAGGAAGTGGTAAGGGATAAAGCAATTATTGCACTTCACACCAAATATGGTGGGCATGAGCACAATTCCAAAATAGATGTTGTACTATCTCTTCCAAACCACAAAAAGGGCAATCACCTTACCCTTGGCCCATCCGTTTCAGCCTACTCCGAGTAGGTAGACCTTGAAGGACTACATTCCAAAGAAGAATCTGGAACTTTCCTTGAATTGGGGCAGAGTTGATAAGCTTGAAGGTTCTCACCCAAGTGGCCCAATTGAGCTCTAAGTTCCATTTTTTATTGAGCATATCTGCAAATTGCTGATAGTTCATAGGAAGCAGGGCTTGGTACCAAAACTTAAGGGCTGGATGCTCAAAGTCATGATTGCCAAACCATTTCCAATGAGTCCAACAGGGACTAGCTTCCAATGGAGAAGATAGAGGCTGAGGCACTTGGGAGGTGATGGAAAGGATCCACATAATCATTACTTTATCAATAGGGTAGAGGCCAAATTATGATTGGATTTGCTTCCAATTTTTCCAAGAGGACTTAGAAAACTCCCAAATGTCACCCACCAGAATCATTCCCCTTTTGAAGAGATGCCTGGTAGGAAACCAGAGACTCATGCCAAGAGGTTGTGCATCAAGGGTGAGGAGGGGTGACCACCATAAGTTGTGTTGGAGGAAATCTATGGGGCCTTGCTTTGGAGGTGGCTACCATGAAAGAAATTGATGCACCTACTGCTAGGCTTTCCAAATCCCTTTGAGAATATTACAACCTTCTATAGAGAAATAAGGGGCTTGTAAAAGAACATCAGTGTATGACATATTTGCCCAAATTTTACCATCCACCCAGGGGTTTTTCAAATGCTCCCTCACCAAAACCTTCCATGGATCATTCCCTATGATCACCCTTTGCATCCATTTAGCCATGAGTGCATAGCCTTATGCTTGAAGGTTGGGGATTCCTAGCCCACCGCATGAAATTGGTCTGCAACAATTGCTCCAGGAGACCATTGGGAGGCCTCATTTGGCTAGGTTTTTTGCCCAAAAAAACTCTCGAAGCATACTGTTCATCTTATCATACCCAACCTTGCTAGGAGTCAAAAGAGAAGAGAAGTAAACATGGAAGGGGGCTAAATTTTTTCCAGTAATCTAGATTTTAGTTGCTTGAGACATTTCCAAAGATTTCCAATAGTCCAATTTTTTGGTAAATTTGTCCATACACCAATCCCACATAGATTTGGGTGAAAGGTCAACACCAAAAGGAAAGCCCAAATACTTAGAGATTTCTCCTCTTTGCACCCACTTCCATGTTGTGGGTATCCAATCTGGCTTATCATCAAATCCAAAGGGAATAACAGAGTTCTTATATTCTTGGATTCTTTCACTAGAGGCCCTACAGAAGGTGTGAACTATCTCAAGGATGTTCACAAGATTTTGTTGATCTACCAAAGGAAAAAGCATAGAATCATCTGTGAAGTGAGAGTTGATAAGTTGGGAGCCATCCAAAAGGGGGATACCTCTTATCCTCCCCTCTTTAATTGTAGATTCCAATAGATAACCAAGGGCATCAGCTGCAATTACAAATAGATAGGGGGCCAATGGGAAACCTTGCCTAACTGATATTTCCACATGAATGCTATTAGATAAATTTGTATTAATAACCACTCTTGCAAAAGCATTTGGAAAGAGGGAAGCTACCATATCGATGAATCTATTGCCAAAACCAAGCTAGTGGAGCATGCTTAAGATGAAGGGCCACTCTAATCGATCATAAGCTTTGTCAAAATCAAGCTTAAGGTAAAGGCCCTTGAGCCCCTATGCTCGAGCCCACTCCATCCCTTCCCAAGCTATAAGGAGATTATCCAAAATGTAGCGATCTTTTAGGAATCTTGTTTTCTCTAGGTGAACAATTTTTGTAGCCACTGGGAGGAGTCTTCTGGCTAGAGCCTTAGCCAAAATTTTATAAGAGGAATTGAGTAAAGTAATGGGATGCCAATCAACAAGAAGATCTGGCTTAAGTCTTTTGGGAATGAGCCTGATCAATCCTTGATTAGTGGCCTCCCCAAGGCCTCCAACAGTAATAACCTCCTCACACATCCGTAGAAAATCAGCTCCTATAGTCTCCCACATGGTCTTAAAAAATTCACTCGAAAGCCCATCAATGCTTGGGGCTTTTTCATTCACCAAAGAGAGGAGGGAAGAATGAATTTCATCCTATGAAAGAGGTTTGTCCAGAAATGCTCTATCTTCTTCAGATACTTTGGGAGATATGCACTATTTGCAACATTCTCTAAAAAACTCAACTTCTGTGTTGGGCCCTTCACTTTTGAAAAGGGCTGCAAAATGCTCCTGGATGAAGGATGGGAGGTCCTCCATCAAAATTTGTAGGCCAGATCTAGGATTTTTAATAACCTCTATCCTATCTGATCTATTCTTCTTCTTAATGGCATTAAAGAAGAATTTAGAATTTTTATCACCCTCACGAATCCACTAAAGATGTGCCTTGATTTGCACCCCATGGGCTTTATAAGCTTGGAGTTGCCTTAACTCTACCTATTTTTCACCCAACTACTTTTGAGAGGGGATGCTACTAATATTCTAGCTGAGGTGGTGGCTGAGTTGGTCAACTTCTTGCTCCAATTCTTTCTCTTTTTTCCTGTGAAGAGAGGCTAGGATTTTTCCAAAACCTCAAAGGTAATCCACTGTTCTTTTGATGGCTTCCTCCCACCACATAATCCACCCTCTCCCTCCTGAGGGCCTTGGCAAGAGATTCCACACTTTCTTGATTCTATTAACACAATATTTGTGCTTGAGCAGGGAAGTGTTTAACTTGAAAGGCAAGTTGTTTTTGGGTTTCCTTATGGGGGCACACCCAATACTCAAGGTAATGGGGAGATGATCTGAAGTTACCACTAAATAGATTGGATGAGACAAATCATTTTGGAGGATATCAATATTTTTTTCTACATAGAAGTGGTCCAATCTTACCATTATGAGAGCATCCCCACATCATGCATTGCTCTAAGTAAACCAAGCACCATGATTTTTAGCACTCCTATTCCAATTGGGATCATAAATATTCCAGGCCCTTCTGAACCTAGACCATGATCTAGCCTCTTTCGACTATTTGAGTGGAGTGCCACCCCCCAATATATCTCCCTCCCACTCTACCATATTGAAGTCCCTCCTATTACCCAATATGCTTTAGGCAAATTGAAGCACATCCAGTCCTAGAGGGCTGCCCTTTCGGTTGCATCATTGGGTGCATAAACAACTGCAATACCCAATTTCCTACCACCAAACATTATTGTACACCACACTACTCTATGCATTGGGTCCTCTCCTGATAATAAAATAGAGTCCCATAGCTCCTAAGAGAGGCATAGGACAACCCCCCCTCTCCCTTCATCATGATTTGTACACAAGGCCCCCGACCCCCCATAGGGTCTTAAGGGTATTTTTGAGTTTGAAACCTACAATTTTGACTTCTTGCAATAATAAAATCTATGGGCAAACTCTCTTGATGACTATCTGAATAGAAAAATTTTGCTCTCGTAGTGTGATGCCACACACATTCCAAGAGATGATTCTTACATATATTAAACTAACATATTGTCAGCTAAAGCATCATAGGCATTTTGGGTGGGTACAGATTGCATATAATCATGTAGAGTACCTGTTCCCTTGGACTGACGTGTGGCTAAGGAGGTATTGTTGGAGTGAGAGTTGGTGGGCTTATGGCTCCATTCCTTACCTCCTAGGTGTTGGTCTTTGGAGACACCTCTGGAAGGAGGGGGGAGGCATCCTTTGATGAGTTGCACCTATGTTTCTTGTTATGTTGGATTACCCAACCCTCCCCAATTGTTTCATGAGGAGTTTGCTCCATAGGAGCCTCAAAAGCTGGAGGGGGCTAAAGGGAGATGTGGGTAACTACCAAGTTAGAAGCTTGGGGCACTGAATGAGCAAGGAAAGAGGTCACATCATGAGAACCAAAAGGTTGTGAAGGCTGAACAGGAGGTACTATTTTGCTTGCATGTTGAGTAGTGGTAGTAGGAGTACTAGTAGGCTGGTTTTGTTGTTTGGGAGGTCTCACTAGATAGTTTTTAATCATATGGCCTTGTTGTCTGTAGTAGAAACATGAGTTTGGCAAGTTGAGATAATTAATTCATTATTCAAATTGGATACCAGGGGCTTTGAATAAGATCTTACTCGGGAGGTCCTTGGAGACATCAGTCTCAACCAAGATGCGCGGGTGGGAGCGCATGAAGTGTGAGGGCTCGGATGGGAGGAATAATGGCCTTCCAAACCTAGCAGCTATCTAAGGTAAGTACTTTGTGCATGCCAAGTTTAAGAAAGGGAGTTCAATCCAAAGGGGGTATTTCATGTTTGACACATTCTCAGGGTCAAATTGGAATGCCCAATGTTGTAGAAAGACCAGTTGACCAGAAATCATCTAGGTGCCAAGTCTTAGGGCTTTTATGCAAGAGTCTTTGGAGGTAAAAGTGATCGAAATGAAGGATTGACCAAGGCGGTGATGGGAGGCAATCATCCAACCCTTGGATTCCCATACTTTGACAAACCACCGATTGAGCTCTTCATCAGGGGAGATTCTTCTAGAAAAGAAAAGAACAACAGTTCACTCTTCTAATTCTTTTATTTCTTTAGTAAAATCATCTTGCAACTCAAACTCAAAGGTACTTGACTCTTTAGCTTGTTGATTTACCTGTTTAGAGCTTTTATTTCCTCCTACATGTCTAGCTTCAAGGGTTCCCTCTTTTGGTACATGTTGGTCACCACCTCCTTGTTTGGATCCTCTAGGTCCATGGGTTGAGGGTGCGAGGTCAACATTATTCTATCTTCTATTGGAATGAAGGTCCTCCAGTTGGGTTGTTGGGGATGCCTGAGAATTGCTACCATTGAAATTTAGGTTTTTGAGCAACACATGGGCGTAAGGGGAGCTAGAACTAGCTCCCCCCTGCAACATGGCACCCAATCTAGTGGGGATACTAAATGGGAGTGTGGGTTACTGCCTTTGGAAATCTCACTTCTATCTTGTTCCTCTCCTAGAGTTACACTATTTTGCATATCATGGTAGAGGTATGGCTTAGATCTGGAGGAAAATCCATGAGTAGGGCTAGAGACTCCTTCAAGCCCCAAATGATCATCCTCCCATTCTAGTTGTTGGGTTGATTTCTTCCTGAACTTAAATAGGGGGTCCACTAGAAAACTGCTAAAAGGTGAAACAAAGAGCTCCTCATCCTGTGACTTGCCCTCTCTATGGGGATGAAAGATAGAACTAGAATTTAGTTACCCAAGCTCATTCTCTTTCTTGCTAGGTGAAATTGAGTGAATCCCACCATAATTGGCATGCATTATAGCTTTTGGAGCCAAGAACCCTGAGTCGACTACTGTCTCAATCTCTTTGGCATGAAATGACAATGTTGCAGTCTCCATCCTGGGTAAATGGTCACCTGCAACACCCAGTGATGAATTTCCATCATTTGAAAAATATCTTGGAGAGATGTTGTCCACATCAATCTCCATGCTACACCCCTCGAAGAGCCCTCTTTTTGCAGAAAAAACCCTAGCTTCTGAAAAGAACTATCGCTTCTCCCCCAAGTTATGTAGATTTGGATTTTGAAGAAGAATTGTCCAATAATATAATATTATAAAATATGATTTAAATATCACAATAAATATAATATGATATGTCATATAGCAATAATAAAAAATAAATGGATCAAGTGAAAGGCAAGAGTAATTTGGAAGTAGAAAGTACAAAACAAAGTGTGATCAAGGAGAGAGTGTCATTGCTTGTTCTAAATCTTATAAGAAACTCAAAAATCGAAGGATTCATGTGAAGAAAGTCTATGTGAAATGGTAGGAAAGCCATTTTTGAAATTCCTTATTGCAAGTAAGGATGCCCTAGTTAGAAGTATGGATGTCTTAGTTATAAATAGGAGGAAGAGTAAATCTTTGGCAAATCTTATCTAGGTAGTAGATACTACACTAGAAGTGATTATCAAGAATGAGTTGCTCAGGCATGATATAATGGTTCTTAAAACATAGAATTAATATGTATATTTTATTGATATTGGCTAGGTTCTTCTAAGATTTAAAATGGGATCAAGTGGAAGTGAGGATTGAATTCAAATTACTACATGTCTTTTCTTCCAAAAATATTTTTCCTTATTATCTTGTCTAGTTCAGATATAAGGGATAACATAATCGATGGAGGCCCTTATTTTAGGGGTAAAGATGCATTATATTTAAGACCACAAAATAATATTTTTTTGTGGAGAAAAATACTATTAAAAGACTTTCAGTGTGGATTAGAATTTTGGGACTTCCTTATCAACTCATCAAGAAGGAGGTTTTGAAGAATATTGAAAATACTCTAGGTGAGTTCATCTAGGAGTGAACAACTACTAAGGAGAGAAGGCTTGTTGTATACACTCAAATTTGTGTTGCCATGTATATTTAAAAACCTTTACCATAGTCCATTATTATATCTGAATCAAAAGAATGGGATCAACAAGTGGATTATGAAAATATTGCAAATGTCATGAACCCATGCACATAGAAAGAGATTGCAAAGTGAAAATGATGGAAAAATCAATGGAAATATTTTGGCATGAGGTAAAATTCAATATGAAACAAGGATATCATATCATATAAGAAGTTGGGTCAAATCACGAAAAGTGGAAAGAAAAATCCCTCTACATCATCAAATGACAAAGACCAATATAGTTTAGTCAAATCAACCATTTCAAGACAAAAATGATACAAGGAATAAGGAAGCACAATGCACAAGTTCAAATATAGGAGTTAAAGGTGCAAAGGAATATGGGGAGGTAAATTTTAATTTTAAAGCAAATGAATATAGGAAGTCAAATTCTAAAGTGAAGGAGGTGAAGAATGTCAAGGTCAATCTAGGTAAATCATCTTCAATTTTCTCAAGTAGCATAAAACCTTATCCTTGCAACAAAAATAAAATTAGTAGAGAGTGTACTCATTGTACTTTAGTGTTTCAAGAGTAGCACAATAAAGAAAAGCATATTAAGAATATCCAAGGAAATTTAGGGTTTCCAAGGAAACATAAGAAAGTAATGACTATGGAGGATCATCTGTGCACTTTAGGGTTTTTGGGGCAACATAAATAAGAAAGTGTTTATGAGGTTATTCCTTAAATTTCATATTCTCTAGGGAAACATAAATATTTAGAAGATAAGTCTCATTATACACAATATGAAAAAAATAGAAGAGATTGATGAAGATGAAAGTGTTAGTGGGAATGGAAAAAGGAGAAGTCCATTAAATAATGAATAAAGAGAAAAATAAAATTAAAGGGATATCGATTTGGAAAGCCAAATAAAGTATCACAAATGTTAACAAGTGTTATGAACCTCATTGCTCATCCAAAAGAATTAGTACTAACTTAAAAAATATTAAAAATCATACTTTTAATGAATATAGGAACATTCACATGTATGCTAGAAAATAATTAAATTAATTCATGAACAACTCATAAAAGATAAAAGATGCAAATTCTCCAATTTATTCAATTACAAAGCAAACTCTTGAGGTAGGACAACACCGTACAATGCTCCTTATTGGAAGGAAGCCACTCAATATATCTCAATTTGAGATAAATACAATATTCTTCTCCTCCATGTGCCCTTTATGAGTCTTTGCCCACATTTATAATGCCCAACTACCTACCACTCCCACTTATCCATACATGTGGGATAATTACATCTATTATAATATTATAATATTAATACAATATTATAATATTAAATATTTATCTTGGGTACCTAACATTCCACCCCCCTTAAAAAATGTTTCATCCTTGAAACATAAGAAGAGACTAAACAATATGATATTTTGAGCCTTACTATGAATTGGTACCAATATCGATCATCCATCCATCCTAGTGAAACTTTAATTGGTGGTGGTCTTCACTGATGCTGATATATTGTTTTACCATTTGAATTTTTGGAAGTAATCCCTTGGTTTCATATATTGGAGGCATATTTCTACTGGAAATAAATATCACTCTTTTTGTCCATAGTTTTTTTATTTTTCCACTTGAGTATCCTATTTTGTTGACTCCATGCTTTTATTGCTCTACTATGTAACTCAAATGATGGGTCCATTTGTTCCTTGATGCTACTACACCACACTAAAAACCAGAGTCACTATGATTTATTTTCCAAACACTATCATAGTTGGTGCCCTTTTGATTCCATGTAGAACCATAATATTATTTCCTTAAGCTATACCTCCAAGATTGTTGCCGCTCTTGGGGGTGTGGGTGGCAATATGCTACAACCTTAACCTGATGTTACATTAGCTTTAGATATTCAAATATTTTGTTCTTTTATTTTATGCTCCTCTATCATGCTCCCATAATTTGGTTCGTTTGGACTTTGCTTTTGCTTTTCCAAGGATAACCAATAACAATGTCTGCATAACCCATCTTAATAACATGAAAATCTAAATGTAAAATATATTTGTCCATGGTGATCTTCAAATATTCAAAAATTTGAACATTCATACCCTCAAGTTGTATGTCTTTGATTTTCTTTGCCTGAACCTACAACCTCTTAGCCAAAGACATATTAATGAAATTGTATCTACTACTAGGGTTTATAGAAATAATAACATTTTCCTTCTATAACAACCATGAACCTGTAAAATAGAATTTTTAAAAATTGAACAAATCCCTTTTACCACTCTTTGGCTTATTTGATACCAACAATGTGGTTCTTTCAACTTGCACATTGTCATCTATATTTTTTCCTTCTATCATGTCCTCTTTATTCATTTTTTCTATTCCTCTTAAAGCCTGTTTACCTCTTCTATCAACTTCATATTTTCAAAATTTTCTACATAGCCTTTGGTGCTTCTTTCAGTCTGTACACTATCATCCTTCTCTTTTTCTTTTACAAATTTTTCACAAATTATCTACCTATTTATTTATTCTACATGTCTCGGAAAACACACATATTTTTGAACATTGTTTGACTCATCCAATATCCAAGTTGTTATTCCCTCAATTTGCATATTGTCACCCTTATCTTTTTATTTTGCTAAATTCTTGAAAATTTTCAACTCTCTTTAGTTTCATTTGTTCAACCTGGGTCTTAATATTTCTTGAATACCCATCTGATTAAGAATGCATCTTCAAATTCCTATTGTGTGAATGTATGTGGATGAGTCCACTTAAAGTTCATAAACCATGATGCAAATTTCTCATCCAGAGAATTATAAATATTACCTTTCCATTCATAATTATTTAAATATTTAAAAATTCTCCACCATCCCCTAGCATCATCATTCCTTCCAATGAATATTGACAAATCCATGACTTCAAATCCAAAAAAATTCAAAACTTGGTTTTTTTTTAATTCTTCAAGTATGCTCTATTCCTTTCAATAAACAATTAACTCTACACTTGAAACCATCAACTATTAATGACTTGTGGACTATGTACTTTTAGTAGCTAATAACAACCTACTCTATGGACTTTTGGGGGGGGGGGGCACACAGATTAACAATTGTTAATGGCTTGCAAACTATGTACTTTCGGTAACTAATAACGATAAGCTCTACAAATTATTATTTTTTGTGATTGTGACTAAACTACAAACTTATCTCTATTTTTTTAACAACTGCCACTTTTGGATTGCTACCAAACTACAAACTTTTTTTCCAAACTATTATTGAACTACAAACTTTTAAAAAATGAACTACCACTTCTTGATTGCTACTAAACTATTGGTTTTTTTATTTTTTGAGTTGTTACCAAATTGCAAACTTTTTTTTGAACTACTACTAAATTTAAAATTGAGTATTTTGGCACTAGTACTCTACAAACTACTACCAAATTGCAAGCTGTTACTCTACGGACTATTTTTTTTATGAAATTTTTTCCTTGGACTATTTTATTAATGAACCTTTTTTTTCCTTAGACTATCTGGTAGACTACAAACTGTCTGCTTTACTAAATTTGTGGAACTATTATAGACTATATAAACTATATAGATACTCTTGCTAATCACTATATAGCACTTTTATGGAGATCCTAGCAAATAAGTGGACCCCAAACATTGGCTTCCTAGTGGCTTAAGACAAATCTAACTGACCACAAAGTTCATCTAAGTGAGTACCACTCTCTGATTACCAATAATATTTCCCTGGGGAATAATTGATGAGAAATCAACCATGATTTTACCTCTAAATGATAACTCTTTGTACACTCTCACAAGGTAAAATACTACTAATAGAATTTCGGGTCATTGACCATTTTCACTCGTGACACATTCAAATTAGTTACTTTGAGGTTCTTAAGGTACTTCTCAAAATGATTTTTTAGCCCAAGTACTTTCCCTAGTTAAGTGGTAGGGTCTTACACCGAATCTTGCAAGAGGTTATTAGCCTAATGCAGGTGCTTATTAAGCACAAAAATTCAAATACAACAATGAATAGAAAATTAAAATTTTTGTAGTGAGACACAACCTTAGAAAGTCCTCTAGTACCAAAGCTTTTGTAGTAAAACATGGACTTGTAAAGTGCTTTGATACCACTTGTTATGAACCTCTTTGTTCATTTATAGAAATTAGTACTAACTTACAAAAATATTAAAACGTGTACTCTCAATGAATATAAGAACATTCACATGTATGTCGGAAATAATTAAATTAATTAATGAACAACTCATAAAAGATAAAAGATGAACTTCTCCAATTTATTCAATTACAAAGCAAACCCTTAAGGTAAGGCAACACTGTACAATGGTCCTTATTGAAAGAAAACCACTCATTAATATATGTCAACTTGAGATAAATACAACATTCTTCTCCTCCATGTGCCCTTTTATGAGTCTTTACCCACATTTATAATGTCCAATTACCTACCACTCTCACTTATCCATAATGTGGGATAATTACATCGATTATAATATTAATACAGTATTGTAATATTAAATATTTATATTGGGTACCTAACATTTCATCCCCCTTACAAAATATTTCATCCTCAAAACATAAATAGAGACTAAAAAATATGATCTTTTGAGCCTTACTATGAATTGGTATCAATCTTGATCATCCATCCATCTTAATGAAACTTTGATTGGTGGTGGTCTTCACTAATGTTGATATGTTGTTTTACATTTGAATTTTTGGAAGTAGTCACTTCAATTCATATGTTGGAGGTATATTTCGACTGGCAATAAATATCACTCTTTTTCATCCATACTTTTTTGCTTTTTCCACTTGAGTATCCTACTTTGTTGGCTCCATGCTTTTGTTGCTCTACTCTAGTAACTCAAATGATGGGTCCATTTGTTCCTTGATGTTGTTGCACCACTTTGAAAACTAGAGTCACTATGCTTTATTTTTTAAACATTGTCATAGTTGGTGCCCTTTTGATTCCATGTAGAACCATAATATTATTTTCTTAAGCCATGCCTCCAATATTGTTGCCACTCCTGGTGGTGTGGGTGGCAATATGTTGCAACCTTAACCTGATGTTCTGTTAGCTTTAAATATTCAATATTTTATTCTTTTATTTTATGCTCCTCTATCATGCTCCCATATTTTGGTTCGTTCTTGGATTATTCTTTTGCTTCTTCTTTAATTTTTGCTATTGCCTCCTCCTTTATCTCTATTTTAAGTTCTTTTGCTTCTTCAATTTGTTTAAAAATCTTATTGATCTTTGATATTGGTTCTTAGATATTTGTTGTTGTTCCTTCCCAGGTTGTGTTTCTTGGATATTTTTTGTTGTTCCTTTCTAGGTTGTTGTTGCATAGATTCAACTTTTTATTCTTCTATTTGTTTCTTGAATTGTTCCCCTACTATAACTTGCTTCTTGATTTTTCTTGGATTCTTGCTTCTTACAATGGAAAATATCTTGTACTGTTATTTTTTTCTATACCAAAATTTCATGAGCTTCTGTTGTATACTAATATTAAAAATACCCAAATAATTTTAACCAATGATAACCAATAACAATGTGTGCATCATTTATCTTAATAAAATGAAAATATGAATGTAAAATATATTTGTCAATGATGATCTTCAAATCTTCAAAAGTTTGAACATTCATACCCTCAACTTGTATGTCTTTGATTTTATTTGCCTAAAACTGCAACCTCTTAGCCAAAGACATATTAATGACATTGTATCTATTTCTAGGGTTTATAGAAATAATAACATTTTCCTTCTATATTAACCATGAACCTGAAAAATAGAATTTTAAAACATTGAACAAATCCCTTTGACCACTATTTGGCTTATTTGATACTAATAATGTGGTTCTTTCAACTTGCACATTGTCATCTATATTTTTCCTTCTATCATGTCCTATTTATTCATTTTTTATATTCCTCTTAAATCTTGTTTACATATTTTGTCAACTTCTTCATATTTTCAAAATTCTCTTCACAACCTTGGGTGCTTCCTTCAGTCTGTATACTATCATATTTCTCTTTTTCTTTATTTCTACATGTTTATTTCTTATACACATTTTGGAAAACACACACCTTTTTTAATATTGTTTGTAGACTCATCTAATTCCCAAGATGGTCTTCCTTCAATTTGCATATTGTCATTCTTATATTTTTATTTGGCTAACTTTTTGAAAATTTTCAACTCTCTTTAGTTCCATTTATTCAACCTGGGTCTTAACTACCATTTATTGAATACTCATCTGATTAAGAATGTATCTTCAAATTCCTCTTGTGTGAATGTATGTTGATGAGTCCACTTAAAATTTATAAACCATGATGCAACTTCCTCATTGAGAGAAATATAAATCTTACCTTTCCATTTATAATTATTTAAAGATTTAGAAATTCTCCACCATCCCCTAGCATAATCATTCCTTCCTATGAATATTGATAAATCCATTACCTCAAATCCAAAAAAATTCAAAACTTGGATTTTTTTTTAATTCTTCAAGTATGCTCTATTCCTTTCAATAAACAATTAATTCTACACTCCAAACTAGCAACTGTTAATGGCTTGTGGACTATGTACTTTTGGTAACTGATAATGACCTACTTTATGGAATTTTTTGGGTACAAAAATTGATGCAGGAGCATCTAGTGGTGTAAGAGTTATCTTGCATCACTTGAAAAAAAAATGTAATTGTTTAATTTTGTAAAACTAGTAAAACTAGTTTAACTTGCAGGAGATTTTTGAAGGTCTTAGAGGTTGAATTTGAGGATTTTTGGCTAGATGTGAGCATTGGCGTAAAGATTCAAGGTTGCTTTGCTTAGCTCATTTCATGTAATTTTTGAAAATATGCTATAATAGTCAATTGGGTCAACGAGCACGAAGTTACGACCTCGACGAGTTGCCCCCAAATTTCAAATTTGAAATAGATGGTTTTAGGTGGGAAAAGGGAAAAAACAAGGTATTTGAGGGGTTTTTTGAAATTGTAAAAGGGCTCTTTCTTTTGTATCCTCATTTGTTACACTTACAATGGAACTGAGAGGGGGGGTGAATCAGTGTGGTACTTTAATCATGAATTTACAGCTCTTAAAATAGCAGCAATTAAAAACTTATAAACAGATACAAGTACAGCAAGAGAACATCACACAACACAAAATTTTAACAAGGTTCACCAATTTGGCTACTCCTCAAGAATGACTACTTGGAATACCATCCAAATATAGCCTTTGAAAAGAAACAACTTTACAATCAGTTTACCAGCACCCACTGGAAGGAGCACCAACCCCTTATTTATCTACACCAACATAAAGGAGCAACAACCCATGATTTACCAGCACCTACTGGAAGGAGCACCAACCCCTGATGCCAGACTGCAACCTGGACTTCAATTTTGAATCTATAATTTTGATGATAAAATACATTTGCTTTTACAAGACCCTAACTGGTCTGTTTCACCTTTGCGTCCTTTGCGCACTCTGCTCTCTCTATGCAATCACTTCGCACAATCTACTGCTTCACTATCGAGCTTCACGATCATCTTCCCCCTTTTGCACAATCTGCTTCCTTTGTGAATTTCACACTTAGCATGATTCGACTTTGTTTCTCACTTTGTGCACTTCGCCATCATCTCACCGCTTCTACACTTTTTGTGCTCTTACGGCCACATTTCCTGCTTTGACACTTATTCGATGATATCTTCGACTGAACTTCTCACTCTGCGCACTGTCTTCGAGCGTCGCACTCCACAATTTCAAACTCTTCAAACAACCTTCCTTTTATAATAATATTTTCAAGATCAAAAACATAATCTTAGTTGGCTGTAACCCTAATCTTAGTCGGCTACAAACCCTAATCTTCGTTGGCTAACATCGATCTTCGTCGGCTTCAACTGCCTCTGTAACTCTTCTGTAGCTGTTGCCGTGAAAACACAACATGTCACGATATCGTGACACTTTCACCTCCGAACGCTTTCTCTTAGCTTTGGCCCGTGAGAATACAACATGTAGCGATATCGCTACACTTTTTCTCTTTGCTCTGTTTCTTAACTTTGGCCCCGCAAAAACATAGCATGTCGCAAAATCACGACACTTTCGCCTCCTTGTATTCTTCTCAGCTTGCACCCGCGAAAACATGACATGTCGCGATATCGCGACACTTTTTGCCTTCTTGTCAGCTTGCACCCATGAAAACATGACATGTCACAAAATCGGGACACTTTCCACCTCTTTGTCCTTTTCTCGGCTTGCACTCGTGAAAACATGACATGTCATGAAATTGTGACACTTTCGCTGCCTTGTGCTCTTCTTTGTCTTTTGCCCGCGAAAACACAACATGTCGCGAAATCATGACACATTTGCTGCCTTGTGCATTTTATTGCCTTGACCTCGTGAAAACAAAACATGTTATGAAATCGTGACACTTTCACTTCTGTACTCTCCTTCTTTCCTTTTGTCACGATATCGTGACACTTTTTCTCCTTGGCGCTTTTCTTCTCATCGGGTCGCGAAAACCCGACATGTCGTGATATCGCGACACTTTTTCTCTGCAAGCTCTTTCTCTCGAACCTATTGCGAAATCACAACACTTTTCCATCCGTACAATCCTTCTTGCAAATTGTAACGAAATCGTGACACTTTTCTTTGCAAGCTCTTTCTCTCGAACCTGTCGCGAAATCGTGACACTTTTTCTTTCTCTGCCTTCCTCTTCGCTTCGGATCGCAAAAATGAAACATGTCACGAAATTGAGACACATTTTTCTCTCTCCTATTTCTCTTCGCTTTCGACCGTGAAAATGAAACATGTCGTGAAATCGCGACACCTTTTTCTCTCTCCTCTTTTCTTCGCTTTGGATCGCGAAAATGAAACATGTTGCGAAATCGCGACATCTTTTTCTCTCCTCTTTCTCTTCCAACATGTTGTGAAATCGTGACAGTTTTTCAATCTTCTTCTCTCTCTTCTAACATGTCGCGAAATCGTGACAGTTTTCCCTGCTTGTGCCTCTGCTTCGAACATGTCGTGAAATTGCGACAGTTTTTCAACTTGCCTTCTTCTCTTCCAACATGTCGCGAAATCGTGACATTTTTCTTTGCACTTTCTCTCTCCTCCAGAATGTCACGAAATCGTGACAGTTTTTCCCTGCACTTTCTCTCTCCTCCAATATGTCGCGAAATCATGACATTTTTCTTTGCACTTTCTCTCTCCTCCAATATGTCGCGAAATCACGACATTTTTCTTTGCACTTTCTCTCTCCTCCAATATGTCACGAAATCGTGATAGTTTTCCTGTTTTCTGAATATGTCGCGATATCGCGACACTTTCCTTGTCTTTTTCTTTGAATTTTTGCATGTGGGCCACTTAGGTCTTTTTGGAAAAACACTGTACATATTCTGAGAGATCTCTAAACTTCCTATCCACTGCATCAACTGATCTATCTGTCTGTGTTGACAACAATGACAATCCTATTTCTGCACCTTGCTCAACATCATTTTGGGAATGAAAGTAATGAAATGTTTGGTTCTCTTACACGAACAAAGGAATAACACCTGTGTATCATTTGTTTGTGTTGTTTGATCTTCACCACAAATTAACAATTGTTAATGGTTTGCAAACTATGTACTTTCCACAACTAATAACAACATGCTTTACAAACTATTTTTTTTTGTGATTATGACCAAACTACAAACTTTTCTCTATTTTTTAATAGCAGCCACTTTTGGATTGCTACCAATCTACAATTTTTTTTTTCCAAACTATTATTGAACTACAATTTTTTTTTAAAATGAATTACCACTTCTTGATTGCTACTAAACTATTGGTTTTTTTGAGTTTTTTCCAAATTGCAAACCTTTTTTTTTGAACTGCTACTAAATTGAAAAATGAGTATTTTGGCACTACTACTCTGCATACTACTACCAAATTGCAAGTTGCTACTCTACAAACTATTTTTTTATGAAATTTTTTTCTTGGACTATTTTTTTTATGAACTTTTTTTTCGTTAGACTGTCTGGTAGACTGCAAATTGTCAGCTTTACTAAAGTTGTGCAACTATTATATACTATAGAAACTATAGATATACTCTTGCTAATAACTATATAGCACTTTTATGGAAATCCTAGCAATAAAGTGGACCCCAAAATTTGGCTTCCTAGTAGCTTAAGACAAATCTCACTGACCACAAAGGTCGTCTAAGTGAGTACCACTCTTTGATTACCAATGATATTTCCCTAGGGAATAATTGATGAGAAATCAACCATGATTTTACCTCTAAATGACAACTCTTTGTATTCTCTCACAAGGTAAAATACTACTAATAGGATGTGGGGTTTTTGACTATTTTCACGCATGATACACTCAAATTAGTTATTTTAAGGTTCTTAAGGTACTTCTCAAAATAATTTTTAGAGCAATTATTGGCGCAAGTACTTCCCCTAGTTAAGTGGTAGGGTATTACACCCAATCTTGCAAGAGGTTACTAGCCTAATGCAGGTGCTTATTAAGCACCAAAATTCAAATCCAATAATAAATACACAATTAAAATTTTTGTAGTGAAACATGATCTTATAAAGTCCTCTAGTACTGAAGATTTTGTAGTAAATATGGCCTTAGAAAGTGCTTTGATACCACTTGTTATGAACCTCTTTGTTCATCCATAGGAATTAGTACCAACTTACAAAATATTAAAACTTGTACTCTCAATGAATATAAGAACATTCACATGTATGTTGGAAATAATTAAGTTTATTAATGAACAACTCATAAAATATAAAATATGAACTTCTTTAATTTATTCAATTATAAAGGAAACCCTTAAGGTTAGACAACACCGTACAATGATCCTTATTGAAAGTAAGCCACTCCTTAATATATATCAACTTGAGATAAATATTATATTCTTCTCCTCCATGTGCCCTTTATGAGTCTTTCCCCACATTTATAATGTCCAACAACCTACCACTCCCACTTATCCATACATGTGGGATAATTACATCTATTTTAATATTAAATACTTATCCTAGGTACCTAAAAACAAGAAGTGGGGCTAAGCCCAGCAATAAAAATAAAAAATGATGATGATGAAAATGATATCATGGAATATTAGGTGTATGAATAAGACCCCTTGTTAGAGTAGATCTTAAGTTCTACTAGGATATTCTATTTGGAGTTATCACTCTTGCATGAGGTTGGTAAACTCCTAGTTGTGATTAGATCAGATCTATTGGGTTTTTATAATCCAATGGCTTTTAGTGATCAGATTTTTCTATTTATGCAAAGCTGATCCTATGGAATAATCAATCAGTTTTATGCTTCTCCTCAAATTATTGTAATGCTTTGCATATCTACTCTTGGGATTAAATATTGTTTTAATATTTTCCAACATGATACCAGAGTGGGATAGATTTTGCTAGCATTTTTTTTAGGGTTTCTTTTTAAACTGGTTCATTTTTTTCATAGATCCTTCTTTGAGGCCTTCTTTGCCTAAAAAAGATCTAATATTGTGCCCTTCGAGCTTTTTTCAATAACAAGTATTTATTGTTTTTTTGTTTCTAAATATCCACAACTAAAGTTTGCGTAATAATTGAGTGCTCTACAATGCAACATTGGTGAAACTTCTCCTCGTACTTCGAGATTGGGTGGTGCATCGCTACTTGCACGTTTTGATTTTTTTTTTTGATGCTGACGACTTCATCAGCGTGCAAAACATGTGAGAGCCAAAAAAATTGTCTGACCTCGCTCACATCCTTCACGAAGAAGATAATAAGAGAATTTTTTGGTGGTCACCGTGGACATATTTTTTAGTGTCTTATTTCTATCCAAGGTGGACATCCAGGTGGTAGATCCAGCCAAGGAACCAGTGTTGACTTCTTCGTCAGCGTGCGTAGTATGTGAGTGCTGAAAGACGCATCCTCAAATGCCAAAAAATATTGGATTTTGATTGTGATTTTTGTCGCTTGTTGAAGATTTTGGGAATTTTTCACTCTGTCATTTTTTTATTCAAAATTGGAGGCTATGTCAGTTCACCCACAGAGGCACATGGGAAAATTTAACAAAGTTGATTGTACAAGCTGAAGGTTTAAAAAAAAGGAGCAATCCCTCGAAGCCAAGTTCTCGTGTAATTTTTTTTGGCTTTCGGGATTTGTGTTAGAAAGAGCAATCAAAATTTTCATCTGCTAGACTACGCACAGTGAAATCCTAAGAATCTAGCCCATCATAAAAGGAGTGTTTTCTAGCAAAATAAAAGCTAATAGTTGAGAATCAAAGGCGAGTCCAGGATCTGCATCTAGTGGAGTTGAATGTTAAGCTTTCTAAACAAGGAGTGTTTTCTGATGAAATCAAAGCTACCCGTTGAGAATTAAAGGTGAGTACGAGATTTGTATCTAGTGGAGTTCAACGTTTAAGCTTTTTGAACGTTGCACACTATCATATTGCATGTTGTAAAGAATATCATCGATGTTTCTGGTGGGCTATCAAAATGGTGTCATCTCTTATATAACTGATCCCACTCATGCTAAAATGCAATCTTCTTTTTGAAGTTTTTCTATGCAGGAAAATAAAAGGAGCTTTCATTGAAACTCACTTGCCAGGAAGGAGGTTACAACCCTATACACAGACCACTACGGCTATATGATTTTGGATGTGATAAGTCTATCCCTTCAAAGAGCCATTGTGTGTGCAATCTCCAAGAAATATTTGGTGAACTAACATGCCTGATGAGCCTGGTGAATCTTATGAAAATATTGTCAGCCTGTTCATTACAACAGTAGACTACTGAAGGCATTGATGACCTGCCCCATGTTATATTTTCAACTTGAACACATGCGTAGTCCAAATGCGTAATGTTTCTCCTATCTATAAGTCAAGACCGAGCATTCTGCAGACAAGGAAATCATAAAGTGTTTTGTTGCCCTTAGAGTTTTTTTTTTAATTCCTTATTCTCCAAAAACAAGAAGTAAATGTTTCTACCATTACATTTTTTCCTCTTCACATTTATTTTCCCACTAATTTAAGTGGTATCCTTGTAAGCCTATCAAGGCATGACTCATGAGAGGAATGTATTGTAAACATATGAATAAAGGTTTTTTGGGGGTGTCTCGGTGCTATTTTTCTACACCATTTATTTCTTGATTCAGGGAGATATTGTTGCTTTACATTTGCACCTACTTTAGGAGTTCTTTCTTCTGCTTCTTTGATCTTGCTACTTTTCTCTTGCACCTGCTTCAAAAAAATGATTTTTTCAACACAATATATGATTGATCCACTCACTCCACATAACTATCACACCTAGAAACCAAAGATGTTGAATTTAATTGCATATAGGGGTCTCTTTCATCTACTAGAAGAGAAACAACCTCAATTTGAAAAGGAATATGAAAAATTTATTCATAAAGGAAAATTATATGAGACAATGGGAATGATAAGCATGAATGTAAGTGAGAGTTTATGGTTTCACATTTTTGAATGTAAAACTCCATTTGAAATTTGTGATAAATTAAAACAGTTATTTGGTAAAGTTGACCAAATAAGATCTATGCAGCTTGAAGAAAAATTAACAGCATTATCACCTGATGATTACAACACAATTGTAGACTTCCTCACAAAATTTAAAGAACTTCTCACTCAATTGAAGGGAAGTGGAAAAACTAAAATAGATGATGAATGCATCTATCTTATTTTGGTAAAATTAAGGGGGGTCTTTCAAATATTTGCAACAACTTTTCTCTCAACTATGGATGCCCTTGGCACAAATTTTAAAATGCCCACATTAGAAGAATTTTGTGATAGGCTCACTAGAGAATAAATGAAACTCTCCAAATTTGAGACCTCCCCCTCTTCATACAAAGCCTTGGTAGCTTCCAAATCAAAACAAGATAAATTAAAAAAAATGGAAAAAGCACCTATAACCTATACCCATTGCAAAAAAGATGGTCATTTAGTCAAAAAATGTTGGAAAAGGGTACACAAATTATAAGTAGCAATGAAGGATCATAAAATTGATATAAAAAAATAAATAGGCAAAGCCCTAAATGTTAAAGGTAAATCTAACAAGTCTTATTCAAAATATTGGGTTCTAGATTCAAGGGCTACTCATCATATGACTTCCTCAAAAAATCATTTGCTTCTCTTTCCTCAAGTTCCACTTTCAGTATTGAAGTAGGGATTCATCCTTCATTCCTATCAAAGGAAAAGGTGACATTCTCTTAGATGGTTGATGCATAAATTATGTGTTATGTTCTAGATATATCTACCAGTTTTCTTTCAGTCTATAAAATTTTCCAATCTGGGATAGGAAAAACAGTTTTGTCCACACCCACAGGAGTGGAGATAAATAACTTGCAAGAGCTACATTATCTTATAGCCAAAGGAATAATTCATCATAATGCTCGATTATATCACTTTGGAGGTTTTTATGACACTACTCAAGCTTCCTATTTTGTTGCTCATGCAAATATTGAGAGCAAACTCTGGCATGGAAGATTTGGTCATCTCAACTATAAATACTTAAAATAATTAAGTACTCATGATATGGTACTTGGTTTTCCAAAAGTGTCTTCTTTTGATGATATTTTTCATGGTTGTGCTATTGGGAAACAAAATCAAGATCCTTTTTTCCAAATTCAATCCCAAAGAGCCTCTGCACCTTTGGAACTCGTGCATAGTGATTTGATGACCTTCCCTCATCCCTATTTCAACAGAGCTAAATATGCTTTGATATTCATTGATGATTTTTCAAGACATACTTGGGTCTATTTTATTAAGTATAAAAGTGATGTCTCTCACTTTAAAATCTTTAAATCCTTGGTTGAAAATTAGGCATATTGTAGAATCAAAAAGCTTCGTACTGATAATGGAGGTGAGTACTTCAGTAATGAGTTCTCACATTTTATTTCTACTCATGGAATTATTCATAAACATTCTATACCACATAATCCTCAAAAAAATGGTATGGCAGAGAGGAAAATAGATCCTTAAAAGATATGGTAAATTGTATGCTCCACTCAAGGGATTTTTCAACAATATTCTAGGTTGAGGTAATTAACTATGCAAATTTCATTCAAAATCGCACACCTCACAAAGCTCTCAAAAATTTAACACCAAAGGAGGCATGGTCTGGATCTAAACCTGATGTCTCATTTTTCTAAATTTTTGAAAGCAAAGCTTGGGCCTACATTCCAAATAAAAATAGAAAAGCATAAGATAACAAGAGCATGCAACTTATATTTCTTGGCTATTGTGAAGATATGAAAGCCTATAGGCTCCTTGATATAGCTACTCATGAAATTATATTTCACAAAAATGGTCAATTTGATGAAAAATACCCATCTCAAGATCCTCAACCGTCTTCTTCTACCATCATCGAATCCATTCAGCCCTCATCCTTTTTTGAGCCTCAATTTGATGAAGAATCTATTCTTCAAAATTCTACACCAAAAGCTACAAATCATGCCACATCTATCAATATTCCTTCAACCATACCCAAATGGACCTGTACCACAGTTCAAGAAGCAACACCTTACATCCAAGACCTTACCCCTACTAGAATTTCTCATTCTATGGGAACTAGCCTTGTTTGTTAGTTAATTTATAGTGATCCATAATCCTTTTCCCAGGCTAATGGAACAAGAGAGTGGGATGATGCCATGGCAAACAAATACTCTTCCTTGATAAAGAATCACACTTGGGATCTAGTCACTCTTCCTAAGGGAAGAAAATTGGTTCATTGTAAATGGATTTACGAAAAAAAATATGCAACAGATGGATCCATTGACAAATACAAAGCTCGCTTGGTAGCTAAGGGATTTTCACAGATTGAGGGTATTGATTACATAGAGACCTTTGCCCCTATTTCTAAAATATATTCAATTAAGCTTGTACTAGAAATTTTTGCCTCTAAAAATTGGCCTATTTTTTAGATGGATGTTATGAGTACCTTTTTTCATGGTGACCTACAGGAAGAAATATATATGGAACAACCCACTGGTTTCATTCAGGACTCTTCACTTATTTGTAGATTGAAGAAGTCTCTTTATGGTCTCAAACAACCTCAAAAATCTTGGTATGAGAAAATAGATTTTTTCCTTCTCTCCAATTGATTTTATCGCTATAATTCTGATGCTATAATCTATATTTGATAGGATAAAGAGAATATCACCATTCTTGTTCTCTATATTGATGATTTACTCCTCACTAGTAGTTCCACTTCTCACATACAGACTGTTCATCAATCCCTTTCTAAAAAAATTGAAATGACTGACTTGGGATTGGTTCATTACTTCCTTGGACTTCAGATCACTCAAAAAAATTAAGGGGTCTCATTATGTTAGCAAAAATATACTCTAGATCTTCTTCAAAGGTTTCGGATGGTTGATTGCAAACCTTCACCTACACCTTTCCAGTTTGGGCTCACTTTGACTTCCTCATGCACTTCACCTCTTTGTGATGCTACTCTATATAGATAGTTAGTAGGAAGTCTATTATATCTCACTCATACTCACCCAAATATTTACTATGTTTTTGGTTTGATAGCTCAATATTATCAATCATCTCACATCAGTCATTGGTAGGTATCCAAGTGGATCCTTTGCTATCTACATGGTACTATGCATTTTGGTCTATTCTATGGTAGCGATTCTAATAAGTTGATGGGATTCACCGATTCTGATTGGGTAGGTTGTATTGATACTAGATGTTCCACCTCTGAATATATATTTTTTCTTGGTTCGTCTCCTATATCTTAGTCATGTAAAAACAACAGGCCATTGCATTATCATCAATAGAGGCAGAGTACAGGGCAACAGTTTTAGCCGGTCAGGAGGCTCTTTGGCTTCATCAAACATTGGAAGAATTTGGTTTCTTTCATGATCAACCCATAATACTTTGGTGTGACAACCAAAGTACAATTCATATATCTCAAAATCCTGTTGAGCATTAGCTTACAAAGCACATTGTGATCCACATGCACTTCATTCGACAACACATTCAAGATGGAAATCTTAGCTTGGAGTACATTCCAACCTAGGATCAAATTGCAGATATCTTCACAAAACCATTTGCTTCCCCACCCTACCATCTACTGCATGAGAAACTTTGGGTCAAGAAGTTGTCCTAGAGGGGTATTTATGAGGACATCTTCCTCTCAATCCTTCTTTTTCTTCTTCTCTTTGGAAGATCTGCTACATATATTGTACATGAGTACCTTATCAAGACTTGCTACCAGGACTTATTTCTATGGGTTTACCACTTGTCTATTTATTCTACTATGTTTTTTATTTTTTATTTTTGCCTTACCCCAAGTATCACTTAAGGGGGGGTGTTAGAGTAGATCTTAAGTTCTACTTTTGTTTGGAGTTATCACTCTTGCATGAGGTTGGTAAACTCCTAGTTGTGATTAGATCAGATATCTTGGGTTGTTATAATCCAATGTCTCTCAACGATCAACTTTTGCTATGTATGCAAAGATGATCTTATGGAATAATCAGTCATTTTTATGCTTCTCCTCAAATTCTTGTAATGCTTTGCATATATACTCTTGGGATTAAATATTATTTTAATATTTTCCAACACCCCTAAAAAAGAGTTATTAAGGAATTAATAGGTTGTTATATTTTAAAGGTTTTTTTTTTTTTTAAATAAGAAATAAAATTAAGTAGTGAGGAATGTAAGGAAGCTTTTAAAAATATTTTGAAGATGGGTGATTGTCTAGAAGTTTCTTCTACAAGAGCTTCAAGCAATATTGCAATAATATGGGACAAGCACAAATGGGATGGATGATTGTTAGAAGCAAAAACTAATTGAGGTGTGTGACTATTTTTCAGGAAATGGAAAAACATCAAAGTTGGGGTTATAAATGTATATTATCCAACTACAATAGTTCCTCATGAAATATATTGGAAGGACCTTAGTATATTTTTGTTAAACATAATTGTGATATATGGATTCTTGTGGGTGATTTCAATATTTTTCTCTCCTTAGGAAACTAAGGATGGTACTCCAAGATGGTCAAATAAATGCAAAATTTTACTTTATTTGTCAATTCAAATGGACTTTGGGATGTGTTGAGGTGTGATTTTTTCAGGTTATGAAACCACTCGACAACTCAAAATTTACAATTCTCTCTTGCAAATAAAATAAAGTTTCTCCAAGGTTCTCACTTAATGTTTTATATATCGTGTATGCATGTAAATAAGTGCTTGAAAAACTCTCTATGGTTTGCAGGTTACTGTTAACAAGGGGCCTGGAAATTAGGTAAATGATTTCAATTTCATCATGTAAAACATGCCTTTCATACCCATTTATTTATCCAATAATGAAATAAAGTTTACTTTATGATGTTAAATTTACGTATGCAATATTTACTTCGTTATCTAGATACAATATCTCAATAAAATGTCTTTTAAATAAATTCAGCCTTTTAAAACAAACTTCACCTAACTTTAACAAGATCAAAGTTAAGGAAATTAAATAGACCTTTAAATAGCACAAGTTATTATGATTCAACTTCCAAGGTCTATTTCATAAAGCAACTATTTGTTCATATATCCTTATGAAATTATATCCAAAATATCAAAGAGGTAAACAAATTGCTATAATGTCTTGCCCAATTTCAAAAGGTATTAAAACCTTTATTAATGATTAAAAAATAGGGCTTGATATGAAAATAATCTATAAAATTTGGATTTAATGATGAAATAAAGTTTATAAATTAGATTTGCTTGTAATATTTACCTTTTAAAATATTTATTTTTTTTGGTAAATAAAATTCTTCATTAATTACCGGGTTTTGCAGGTTAACCCAAAACCTATTACAATATCCAACCTTCTGCTGATATTGTAGATCCTAGTCATCCTTGAAACTTTCTTACCAGAACTTGTGTTGAATCCCCTACAACACCTTACTAACAAGGCACACCCAAACCTAAACATAACTGTAAACATTACTTACATTGACAGGAAATTGAAGTTTGGAACTTTGCACTTGTGAAGCCTGTTGCTTGCCCATTTCCTATTATCTGTCGGAATCCTCCAAGGCTTACACCCTGTTACCTTCATTTCCAATTTGGTATGATTTAGAGGGAAACCCCATAGTTATTACCAGCTCCATGGGGAAAGAATACCTATTCATATTTCTCCTTAACGGGTAGGTTTCTTTTCATGACTAATAATGTTTTCCACTTCACATGGCACAACTTGTGTCCATGTCACCAAAATATCAACATAAACACCTATGTTGGCTAATTTGTTAGATGACCTATTGGCCTCACGGTACACGTGATGAGCCCTCCTATTCTGTCTTGCCGCAAAAAGGATCCTCACTTCATGGATGACTATCTTGATTCTCCATCGAGGTTTTTTGCCATTGGTTAACATGTTGATGATGTTCATCGAATCACCTTCAATCATTAATTTACCTTGAGTTTATTGGGATACTTGCAACCCTCTCCAAAGGGCTCTAGCTTCTGCTTCATTATTAGTTTTGATTCCCAATGGTTCAGTGAAGGCCTTGACCAGATTTCCTTGATGATCCCTAATTATTCCTCCAGCTCCAGCTCTTCCTAGGTTCTCCTTGGCTGCACCATAAAAATTTAGTTTAAACCAACCCTAGGGGGGTGGCTCCCAAGAAATCCCATTTTTGGGATTGGACAAAGGAATGGAAGGTTTGTCCTCAATACCTAAGGCCCAAGCTAATTGTTTTTCTTGGGGAGGAATTGAGTGGTTCTCATCCACTAAGGTTTTATTTTGCAAAGACAATAATCTTGTTGAGGATGGTTTTTGGGTTGTGAATGGTATCCTTAAAGGCTCTATGGTTCCTTTCTAGCCAAATCTGCCAGAGAAAATGATGCCAATAGATTTTACATAGGTACTTAAGTTTTAGGCTAACAAAGGGTTGAGGCCATTGATGGAAAACTTCGGATATAAGAGCAGGCTTAACCCATGAGATTCTAAAGGCTTGTAAAAGTTCATATAGGATGGACTCCGCTACCGGACACTCTAGAAAAAAGTGTTGGGTTGTCTCCCATCCTGTCCTACACATGTAAAAATAGTTAGCAATAACCATACCTTTGGATAACATATTGTCCATAGTGAGGATTTTTCCTTGAATCACTAGCCATGAAAAAAAGGATATTTTAGGAATTAAGCCTTTGATACAAACCAAACTCGGTTGAAATTGTTGACCTTCCACATTGAGAAGCAAATTATAGGAAGACTTAACTATGAAGTCACCACTTTCAGTCTCAGCCCAAACAATGTGATCTTCATTCTCTCCAGAGGGAATAATTTGCTGAGTTAAAATGTTATAAAGCTCTTCAGACTCCGCTTCAAAACCTTGTACTTTGATGTGTTTCCACCTGTTGATATTTATATCCTACCACATATAATTTGCAACCTTTTTCCCAATATGCTACTCCATATGCTCTTGAATCCTAGCCAAACAAGGATTCTGGGATAACTCTTCAACTCTCACCCATCGATCCTTCCAAAAGTCTATTGTTTGCCCATTTCCTAGAATCCATCTAAGACCTTTCTTGACAATATCCCTGCTCGTGAGGATTACCTTCAAAAAATCAGACCCCCTACTTGTTAATTTGTCATTAAAGAAGTTCACACCTTGGAGGTATTTCCTCCTAACTATGGCAGTCCATTCATTATCAACCTTAGTCAATAACCGCCATGCTTGTTTGGCTAACAGAGTTGTATTGAGATGAGCAACTGTCCTCAATCCTAAACCCCACAAAATTTAGGTTTGCAAACCTTGTTCCAACCTACTAAATGGATCCTTTTCTTATCCTCAGTCCCTGACCAAATAAATTTTTTTTGAAGCTGCTCAATTTTGTGATACACCTTGCTGGGAGCTCTGAACACTGATAGGAAGTAAACGAGTATACTTTGAAGTGAATCCATAGTTAAAACTTCTTTGCATGCTTGAGATAACAAATTTCCTTTCCAACCTGCTAGATTTTTTTGGATCCTCTCCAGAACTATGTTCCACATTTATCCTTAAAGTTTCCTTGTAAACAGGGGAAGACCTAAATAGGAGGTGGGAAGAGATGCAATCTGACATTCCATGATCCTTGCTATGTTGTTTTGCCTAGGAATGGGGGTATTGATGAAATAAAGTTTTCTCTTATCAAAATTCACTTTCTGTCCAGCCGCTTCTTCATACATTATGTGAATATTTTTAATCCTTCTTGCCTCAACCACAGAAGCCAAAGTTAGTAGCAATGTATCATCAAAAAATTGTTGATGTGTCATCGGGGTAGTTAGCGACGTGGCCTTGATACCTGAAATGAGTCTAGATATCGTTGCTAACTTAATGGTTCTTCCCAAAGCCTCAGCTACGATGATGAACAACATAGGACTTATGGGATCTCTTTGTCTTAGACCACATTTGCTTTGAAAAAAAATTGCAATAGATCCATTAACCAAAATTGAAAAACAAGGCTTAGAAATACACTCTCTTATTATCTTGACCCATTTCATGTTGAAGCCAAATTTTAATAAAACTGCCTCTAGGAATTCCCAATTTATCCTATCATAAGCTTTGTTCAAGTCTAACTTTAAAGCCATGACTGCTTTTTTGGTTTGAGCAACTGTATGAAGAGCCTCATGAACAGTAATAACTCCATCTAAGATTGATCTTCCTTGTACAAAACTTCCTTGACTTGGATCAATGATAACCGGTAGAACTTTCTTCAAATGGTTGGCTAAAACTTTGGAAAAAAATTTATAGGATATATTATACAGGCTAACCGGCCTAAAGTCAGTCATAGTCTTAGGGTTGGGGCCTTTAGGGATCAAAGCAATGAAATTTGAATTGAAACCCCTTGGAATATGATTTGAAATTTGGAACTCCTTGATTGCAGCAATAACTTCTGCTCCAACAATATCCCAACAAACTTGGAAAAACCGTGGTGAAAACCCATCCGACCCAGGAGCTTTTTTAGGATCCATGTTAAACAAAGCCTCCTTGATCTCTTCATTTGAAAAAGCTATTGTAAGAGACTCGTTAATAATTTCATCAATGAGTTGTGGAATGAATTGAAGGAGAGAGTCCTTTTCTTGGGCATTATAGGCCCATTCTTCACCCAATAATAAACTAAAAAAATTAACAGCCTCATCCCTGATCTCCTAAATTTTTTGAGTTGAGGATCCATTCACCTTAGTTAAATTTCTAATAATATTGTTGCTTCTATTGCTAAATGTGGTAACATGGAAAAAATTTGAATTAGAGTCCCCTTCCTTTAGCCATAATGCCCTTGATTTCTGCCTCCAATACATCTCATCACAAGCTAAAATATTATAAAACTCACAAAGGGTTTCCTTCTCTTCAGTCCTTGTCGCCTCATCATAGGTTCCATTTTGGATTTTTCTTTCTATTATTCTTAGTTTTTCCCCCACTACTCTCTTATTCTCAAAAATATTTCCAAAGACTTCTTTAATCCATATTCTAAGGTTGTTTTTCACCATCTTAAGTTTTTGAGATAGTTTGAAGGAAGTACTTCCTTGGATAGGCTGCTGCCACCATTCCTCTATTCATTTCTTGAAGTTCGGATGTTTAACCCACATTGACAAAAATATGAATGGCTTTTTAAAGAAGTTAGCTTGAAATGCCTCCCATAGAATAAGATTATGGTCTGAAGTGCATTTAGGAAGGGCTTGTAACGATGAATCACCAAACATTGTTGTAGCTTCCTTGGATAAAAAAAACTTGTCCAACCTTTCTTGAATTAGCTGACTTCCTATCCTCTTGTTACTCCATGTAAATTTGGCTCCTTTTAGTCTTACATCCATTAATTCATTTGTGTTAATGAATTCATTGAAGTCCTCCATGCTCCTTGAGGGTAACCCAGATCCTCCCTTCTTATCATATGGGTAAATGGGGGTATTGAAATCTCCCCCAATAACCCAAGGAATGTCTTTAAAAGCTTGGCTCAAATACCCCCAAAAATCCCATAGTTCATACCGCCCTTGGACAGAGGTGGGGGCATAAACATTTGACATAATCCAATTCTTATTAGTATCAAAATCATGAAATAATATGCTTAAGACTCTTTCATTTTCTTGAATAATACTTCCTTCTATTTTAATAGGATCCCATAAGATCATGAGGCCCCTAGATGCTCCTCTCACATGTTGAAAGGCCACTTCCCCTTGCTTCCAAATCCTTCTACCTATAAGTGCTTATTGTGTCGCATATGTTTTGGTTTCTTGAAGAAAAATGATAGTAGGATTCCAATCCTTCCTTATAGAATTCACCATCCTTTGTTTTGGTGGGCCGTTTAGGCCTCTCACATTCTATGAGAGAACCTTCATTTAGACTGTTTGATATTTTTTCCCCAACCCCTTCCCTGAGCCAAAGGGGGTTTGTCAAATTTTCTATTATCCTGGCCAGGAATAGCTTGCTGTAACAATGTTATTTGCTTTCTATTTGCAATTTCTTCATTGATTATCATTCTATAGTGCTATGCTATAGATATTATACCTTTCTTTCTTTCACTTCCATAATCTATCGGAGGCTTGGTGGTGCTTCTAGTCTATTTTGGACTGAAATGAGGGGGCAAATACTGTGAAAGTATAGGGCTTGAGCCTTCTTTCTCATTTTAGGGGTTTTTAATTCCCTCTTCATCCTCAGCCTTGTTTTGGTTCACCTCTCCTATCTGGTTCCTAAACAAAGCGCTTTCCTTCAAGGAACCTTTTACCGTTGGGCTCGTCTGATAAGGGATAATTTGCTCCACTATCGGATTAGGAGCTACATTCTTGCCTCTTGTTTCCATAACTTCGACTCTTGACTCTATTTTTTCCATGTTTAAACTTAAATGACCTGGCAATTTTTCTTCATTTTGAGCATAGCTTTTGGGGCTTTTTGTCATAACTGTGGATGGTCCCAATTTGGATGGGGAGTCTAGGGTTTTAGGAAACTTGACACTAATGGTATCATCCTTACTATTTTCTTTTTCAACTTCTAGATTTTCTAGGATATCAAACATGTTCAAGTTGGGATCTTTATTACATACCTTATGATTTTTGCCTACCTCATTATGTTGCTTTCATTTCTCTTGGATTTTTGCCAGTTCTGTGTTGGCTTGGTCAGCCTAATTGTTCTTAACTTGTCTGTATCCTTCAAAATTAAGACACAGTCCTTGAAACTTTGGGATCCCTATCCCATTAGCTTTCCCCAAAAAACCTTCGCTCATGGTTTCCTTGTTTGCAGTTATTGTCAAACATTGGGCTTGAAGGTGGCCTTGGGTTTTACACACACTACAAAATGTCGACTTGTTCTCATACTCCACAGAATGAATCCTTAGAAACTCTCCATACGCTAGTTCCACCTGAGAAGGTAGATCATATTACAAGTTTGCATTTACATAGATCCTAGCATGCGTCAGTCTAGTCCTTACCCAGGTTGAATGGTCTATTGCCATGAGCTCTCATATCATCTTTGCTATGCCACTAAGCTAGTACTCATTAACAAACTAGGGTGGGAGGTTTGGTAAGTGGACCCAAATGTGTGCTATATTGATGTTCAGCTTCTTAGGGTTGAAATCCTCCCCCCACTTCCTCAGAAAGAGGCTACGCCTTCCTAGAAACCAGGGTCCTCCTGTTAAGATGCACTCTACATCATCTTTGTTGTTGAGTCTTATCATAAAAAAACCTCTTGACATGGCTACGATTTCTAATATTCCTAAAGTTTTCCACTTTGCCATGACCCATGAGCGAATAGTCTCAATGTCCGACCTTCCTCCCAAAAACTTACCAACTAAGGATGATGCCTCCATATCCAAGAATCTTTCCATAATCTCCACTGGCATAGTTAACCTATTATTGTTTGGTATTAGGGGTGGTAGTTCACTGACTAGCTCCTTATTTTTCCCTTTCAGCATTTCCAAAAAGGTTGGGCCCTTTTTGCCAGCTCCCAAACCCCATTGGGACCCTTTGTCTGAGGGTTTATCTGGAGGATATGTACCTTTAGCCTTTTCAAACTGAGCTGATAGGGAATCCTTTTCCTTTCCAACTACAAAATTCTGCCCTACCTCTGGATCTTCTCCTTTCGTTGGTTCAAAATTCCTGCCTGCTATTTTTGCTCCTCCTCCGCTTCCTCCACTTCCTCCACCGCTCCTCATATCTGGTTTAAAATAAAGAGTAAATGTGATCTCTGATTTGAAATTTGGATTTCTAAAATAAATGGAACTATATTAAAATCAAATCCAAATTGAATTCTAAAGATATTAATTCTAATTCCTCAACCTTATGAGATTAAGGTGAGAATTAGAATATTCATTTATCCATTCCTAAATTTATTAATTCGAATATTAATTAATGTAATATTTGAATAATAAATTTAATTATAACCTAGCCATATAATTTCACTTTATAAAAATTATACTAGGTTATAATATATAGTTTTCAGAATGAAAATAAAATAATAAAATATTTAAGCTTTAGAAATTAAACTAATGTCTCGGACAAATTCAAAACAAATTTCCATCTACAAAATTCTAAAACCAATCCAATGTTCACCAGTATTCACACAGTGAAATCAAATGAATTGATGCAATCTTCTAAGGTATACAAACTATTAAGAAATTGTAATAAACACTTTATTAATTCCAAATACAGTCTGTGCACAAATCTGGATCCAAAATGCTTAAAACAATTTATAAAATCTTACAATAATTTCCATTGTTCTGCAAATGGCTTTCTCTATTTTCCTCCAACGAAGATGTAGCTTTGCTCCTCCCAATCGTTCCTCTCCTTCTCTGTATAAAATGTCCGACCTTTTCCATGAATCTCAATGATTTATTTATAATTTGAAAAGTTTAGTTATTTCGTTTCATCATCGGGAACGGATTTTATAACTATCTTCTTCAAACCCTTGCCCTTGTATTACCTGCATAATGAAATAATAATCATAATATTAAAACAAAACCAAACTTTACTTTCCCGTAACTTTCCTTTTTTTTCCAAAATTATTTCAAAGTTCTCATATTGCTAAATTAACTCTGCTATTTTTTTGGTGAAATTGACATTTGAAATCTTGCAAGTTTGGTATCATTAGAAAGAGAAAATCCATATATTTTTACCAAGTTTTGAATGAGATCAAACGGAGTTGCCTACCTCAAGATATGTCCATTTCAATTTTGCATTAATTTTAGGGCTAACCCTAAAATAAAATTTAATTATTTAAATGAAAATTAATCATTTAAACCTTTGAAAATGATTTTAATCAAATTATTTGATTTGAAATAATGCAATTAATATGCAAATAATCAAAATATTCAGTTTGAAGCATTGCAACTACATTCAAACCTTCAAAATGCAAATATGTCAGCAATTCCAAAGTGAAAGCAAATTTTCAAAGACCTTGATGCGAGCAAAATTGGATAAACAAAAATTCCCTGAAATCACAAAATTTAAGGTGGGTCCCCAATTTTGGGGTCGTTGTGAAGGAGTCACAACAAATGGTGACTCTACTGGTAAATGTCCCTGGACATTTCGGACTCAAAAACCAAACTCTGAAAACACACAAAACCCAAATATTAGAATCACAAGCATCAGTAAGTATCCAGAGAATGAGAATAGACTAATTTGACATGAACCACCAGAATCATTCAACATCAACTCAGTGTGTGCGAAGTGATTCATTACTTATCACCTGAAATCATTCAACATTCCATCGTCAGTTCCACATTTTAGGCTATGAATAATTCCTCTTTGAAGATAAAACCTACACCCGATTCTCTTCAGATCTTGCTCTACTACCAGCCGAGCATCTATAGCTCTGGTAGAGATTATCTGAAATACCCAGATATTAGGTGGACGTTGTGTTTCCTTTATTCTAAACATTGCTTCACTGCCAGCCGAGCGTCTATAGCTCCGATGAAGATTATTTAGTTCTGGATAATAGATTTATCTTTATCGCTCTTTTCATGATATTTTTCTCTAGACATTGCTTCACTACCAACCGAGCATCTATAGCTCCGGTGAAGATTATCTATTTTTAGTAATAGATTTGACTCTATTTCCAACTCTCTTTTTTTTCTCTTTTTCTTTTTTATCCCTCTTTTTTTATCTCTTTTTTATGTCTCACATTTATCCTGTAGAATGGTACTTTGCAACAAATCCACCTGCCACCTGGGTTAGAGATGAGGTAATATTTGAAAGAGTATATAAGATATTTCGCCCTAATTTGCAAAACCAACAACTTCACGCATCCAAATTTCAAACAATATTCTTTAATGTGTTTTGTGATACTCGTGGAGCTTTTGCAATACAATTCCAATGTTTCATATTTGCCTTATCTTAGTTCACATTCATGAGGACATAAACCAATATCTCATTTTCCCTTTTCTCCAGATTTCACAGGTTTTCAAAACAAGTAACTTCATCTTATGCGGTCCAGGATCAAAAACCAAACAGAGCCATCAAATGACAAGTGTCTCAATAACAACTACCTTAATATTTGAAAACCCCTTTGAAACTGTACCAACTTGAATGACATGAAGCTCCCAAAATCTGGCAAAGCCAACTTATTACTGTCCTTGACAACTTCCAAAACTTTTCACAAAATTGAGTAATATGTAGACAAACATACACAACAAAATTTCACGAAACAACAAATTATGTACAAAATAAAACAAAAACACACAAAACCAAAAAGCTATTTACAAAAAAATACACTATGTACAAAATGATAACAAATTTATGCTATCACCTTCCTGGATCCCAAATACGATTGGCACACTGTAAAAGACATATATGATTTGCATTCCAAACTTTACATAAATCCAACCAAAACAAAATGAAGTGAAATGATGTAATCCTCATTTTGTCTTTCACACCCCACTGATTTAATTCAAACTTATAAGCCATTCCATGTTTAAGATTTGATTCATTAACCTTACAAGTAAATACATGATCTTCCATGATCTTATGCTTATTCAACAAGATGGGAATTTCAGACCTTGATTCATCGCTTTGACCTAAATTCTCATTTTCACAAGCATATAAGATTCCTTTCAAATAAGAAGCAACTTCTAAAAATTTTAACGCAAAATCATCATCTATGTTTTTAGGCCAATCATATTCAAATAACAATTTACAAGAATCTAGGATATTTACAAAATAAGAATCATTATAGTTTTGTATCCTAGATTGAATTGTTAACTGTTGTTGGACTTGGTTCAATGATTTAAGCATATCTTCTTTTTCATTTAGCAATGCAATCTTATTTGTAGTGGGAAAAGAAATCCACTTTAATTCTTGATCAACCTCCAATGGCATTTTATTATAAACAACATCTAAATCCAATAAATGATTATACAAACTTTTACCTGATTCTTGAATGTTTGAATACAAAGGATAAGATTCTACCTTTTGTACACTTTCATTTACCATTACTTGATAAGCCATTATAGTCTTTTCTTTTTCTTCATGATCTCTATCATCACCACCATCATTTCGTATTCTTTCATCAATGACCTATTTTTCAGAAGCATCAAAATTAGGCATCCAATCAAGAATATGTCCATATTTTTCAAACCATAAATCTTGTTGATCAAACAAAGCAATAGTTTCTTTAGGATGAATAGGAAATTCTAGTTCTTTGTTAGCCATACATGAAGTTTCTTCATTTGAATATTCAATACAATCATGAAAATTTTCACTCAAATCTTTAGTATTCGAGAATGAAAGAAAATAATTTACCTCTTCTTCATCTAAAATAGATGAATCATAAGAAACATTTACCATTTCTTCCCTTTCTATTGCAGAAGAATGTTCTACAAACTCATGTTCAAAATGATCAAATCTTGGAACCTTCTCTACTTCTGAAATTGACATGTCATCTTCCAATTGGATAGAAATTGCCAAATCTTCATGCAAGATAGAAGTTTCAACATCCTGCATATCAAGTGAAATGGAAAATTCATCAGTAGGATAATTAGAAACAAATAATTTCTCATATCTTCCCCAACCATTATAATAATCATCTTCTTGAAACATTTGATGAGATTGCATCCCTTCTTTCATTTCTTCTTGATCATTATTTTGAGAATACTAAAAATTTTGATCATTATTTTCAATGATCTCATCCAAATTTATGAAAGGTCCTGATTTATAATGTGTTTCAAAACTAGCCCACTCTAGGACTTCTCCACTGTCTAAAAGAATATCACTTTTAGCATCTTCGATCTTTGTCTCATGAGAATGATTTATATAATTATCCAGATATGCATCTTGATGCATCTGTCCTTGTGCTTGATCACTGTTTCTTTTAAGTTGTAGAATTAACCTTTGCAACTTGTCCTACAATTTAGGTGAAGCAATTACTTCATTAGAAAGAGAAGCAAAATCTTCCCATTTATTCCACCAACAATAATCATCTTCTAAAATTAGGGAGTGATGTTCAACCACTTCTTCACACTCTGCAAATTCAACAATCGAAAGCTTTTCTAGTTCACGTTCATCACTTTCAAAAAATTTATCTTCAATGAAACATTCATCTTCCTCAAGTAATAAACTTTTATGATCAGTCTTAATGAAATTACCTCTAGAATCTTGCAATTCTGTAGCTTCAATTGTTTCATTCAACTCTAAGGAAGATTCTATTCTATCATATGTTTCAAAGCTAGTTAGATCTAAGATTCCTCCAATATCTGCAGACTCATGCATTTCTACATTTTGATAAACTTGATTACTACAATCCTCATTGATAGATATTGGATTTGAAACTTGAACTTCCTCTTGAACAATATCAAAAGTAGTTGAAAAACTAGGACATTCAATTTTATATGATGGTGTCGAAAAATGCGTATCATGACTCATAGGTGGTAATTGATTTGAAATCTTAGGGTTAAGTAATGATAATCTACCCACATCAATTCCTCTTGAAATCAACCATTGTTCTACAGCTACTGCCCCACCATAGACGTTAGATAAGGATACATATTTAGGAAGCTTTTCTAACAACTTAACAGTAAAAGGATCTAAAGCTTCCAAGTATATTTGAACAACTTCTTCTTATGAAATGATAAAGTGTATTTCTATTTCAGTATACAACTCATGAAACCTATCATTAAATTGACTCATGGATTCATTAGGTTTTTTACAGATAGAGGAAAATTGATTTGATAACAAATCCATGTCAACCAATGTTCCAAAATGTTCAAGAAACATTGTTTCTAGTTGATTCCAAGAAGCGGTAGAACCTGCAGGTAAATTGATAAACCAATCTTTAGCAAATTCATCCAATGTGTATGGAAACATTCTATAGAGAACATCTTCCTGCATAATTTGAAAATGAAACATAATGTTTTTATATGCCTGAATATGTTCTTCAGTTGTAATCATCCCATCATGCTTAAAATAGGGTAAATCATTTTCTACCATTGAACCAATTTTAATATGCAAGGCTATATATGAAAAATTTGCAAAAATTGAATCATAACCAAATTTTTGAATTTATGACAGATTAACATTAATGCAACATAAATAAAAAAATTCAATTTTTTTTTTTAAACTAAGATTTGAAAGACTTCAAATGAAAATAAAATATTTACCTTTCAGGCCCTCCTTCTAGCGCCAATTTGTTGAGGTGTGATTTTGTCAGGTTACGAAACCACTCGACAACTCAGAATTTACAATTCTCTCTTGCAAAGAAAATAAAGTTTCTCCAAGGTTCTCACTTAATGTTTTATATATCGTGTATGCATGTAAATAAGTGCTTGAAAAACTCTCTATGGTTTGCAGGTTACTGTTAACAAGGGGCCTGGGAATTAGGTAAATGATTTCAAGTTCATCATGTAAAACATGCCTTTCATACCCATTTATTTATCCAATAATGAAATAAAGTTTACTTTATGATGTTAAATTTACGTATGCAACATTTACTTCGTTATCTGGATACAATATCTCAATAAAATGTCTTTTAAATAAATTTAGCATTTTAAAACAAACTTCACCTAACTTTAACAAGATCAAAGTTAAGGAAATTAAATAGACCTTTAAATAGCACAAGTTATTATGATTCAACTTCCAAGGTCTATTTGATAAAGCAACTATTTGTTCGTATCTCCTTATGAAATTATGTCCAAAATATCAAAGAGGTAAACAAATTGCTATAATGTCTTGCCCAATTTCAAAAGGTATTAAAACCTTTATTAATGATTAAAACACAGGGCTTGATATGAAACTAATCTATAAACTTTGGATTTTATGATAAAATAAAGTTTATAAATTAGATTTGCTTGTAATATTTACCTTTTAAAATATTTATGAAATTAAATATTTAAAAGAGTAAATGTGATCTCTGATTTGAAATTTGGATTTCTAAAATAAATGGAACTATATTAAAATCAAATCCAAATTGAATTCTAAAGATATTAATTCTAATTCCTCAACCTTATGAGATTAAGGTGAGAATTAGAATATTCATTTATCCATTCCTAAATTTATTAATTCAAATATTAATTAATGTAATATTCGAATAATAAATTTAATTATAACCTAGCCATATAATTTCACTTTATAAAAATTATACTAGGTTATAATATATAGTTTTCAGAATGAAAATAAAATAATAAAATATTTAAGCTTTAGAAATTAAACTAATGTCTCGGACAAATTCAACGAGATCCATCTACAGAATTCTAAAACCAATCCAATGTATTCACATAGTGAAATCAAATGAATTGAAGCAATCTTCTAAGGTATACAAACTATTAAGAAATTGTAATAAACACTTTATTAATTCCAAATACAGTCTGTGCACAAATCTGGATCCAAAATGCTTAAAACAATTTATAAAATCTTACAATAATTTCCATTGTTCTACAAATGGCTTTCTCTGTTTTCCTCCAACGAAGATGTAGCTTTGCTCCTCCCAATCGTTCCTCTCCTTCTCTGTATAAAATGTCTGACCTTTTCCATGAATCTCAATGATTTATTTATAATTTGAAAAGTTTAGTTATTTCGTTTCATCACCGGGAACGGATTTTATAACTATCTTCTTCAACCCTTGCCCTTGTATTACCTGCATAATGAAATAATAATCATAATATTAAAACAAAACCAAACTTTACTTTCCCGTAACTTTCCTTTTTTTTCCAAAATTATTTCAAAGTTCTCATATTGCTAAATTAACCTGCTATTTTTTTGGTGAAATTGACATTTGAAATCTTGCAAGTTTGGTATCATTAGAAAGAGAAAATCCATATATTTTTACCAAGTTTTGAATGAGATCAAACGGAGTTGCCTACCTCAAGATATGTCCATTTCAATTTTGCATTAATTTTAGGGCTAACCCTAAAATAAAATTTAATTATTTAAATGAAAATTAATCATTTAAACCTTTGAAAATGATTTTAATCAAATTATTTGATTTGAAATAATGCAATTAATATGCAAATAATCAAAATATTCAGTTTGAAGCATTGCAACTACATTCAAACCTTCAAAATGCAAATATGTCAGCAATTCCAAAGTGAAAGCAAATTTTCAAAGACCTTGATGCGAGCAAAATTGGATAAACAAAAATTCCCCGAAATCACAAAATTTAAGGTGGGTCCCCAATTTTGGGGTCGTTGTGAAGGAGTCACAACAGGATGTTAGCCCTTCAAGTTTTCAATATACATATGATAATAGACACACTAGGAAAACTCATATAGAAAAAATATTGGATAGGTTCTTGTATCTAAAACATGGTTGCAAACATAGTATACAATATCTTTAGATATTTTATTGCAAGTAGGATCATATAAAAATCCCATATTTTGACTTGTGATTGACCTAATAATGGTCATCAAAATCCATTTTTCTTCTAGTCTATGTGGCTCCAAGACCTTTATTTCTTCCATATGGTTATATTATGGTGGGATGAAGCAAAATTTAAAAGATCATATATGAATAGGTTTATTCAAAAGATAAAATATTTAAAGAAGCAAATGAAGATTTGGAATGCCAAATTTTTGGGTAACAGTTTTAAAGAAAAGAAAGTGAATCCAAACTCAAAAATTTACAAGATATAGTATAATTTTTAATGGATTATGATTCTTATGTGAAAGAACAACAATTATTTTTTTATCATGATTCTTATGTGAATTGAACAAAAATTACTATTTGATCATATTTATTCCAAAAATCTAGGGAGAAATGGCTCAAGGAAGGAGATGAATATACAAACACAAATTCATGCTACAAAAAAAAACAATGTGTTATCATCACATCAAAAATATTTTAACTTTGAATGGAAGCAATATTGAGGAAGAAGAAGATATAAGGAAGGAAGCAAATAATTATTTCAAAATATTTTGTTAAATATTAGAAAATATAAGGAGGCACAATATAATATTTTGCAAATATTCCATCAATTATCACATAGGGACAAAATGAAAGCTTGATGAAGAAGATATCTATGAAGGAGTTACATGAAGCAATTTTCTCTTTCATCCTAACAAGGCACCTAACCCTAATGGATTTCCTATATTTTTTATGTTTAGAATTTACTGAAGAGTGATATGTTAGTTAATATGAAAAGGCCTCAAAGGCCTAAAAAAGGAAGGCTATAATAAGTGATATCAATTTAAATTTTATTGAATTTATTTCCAAAAAAGGTAATACAATATTTTGATAATTTCTATATAATATGCCTTTGTAATATGATTTATAAGATCATTTTAAAAATTATTGGAAACATGTTGAAAGAAATTCTACATTATGTTATATTAGAGGAACAAGATGGTTCTTTCAAGCTAAGCAAATTATTAATGGAATAATCATTGCACATGATCCATACATTCTATTCATTCCATAAAAAACCAATTATGCTTATGAAATTAAACAAATCATATGATATGGTTTCCTAGAGTTTTCTACATGATATTCTAAAAAAGTTTATTTTTTATTACAATTAGTGTGAATGGATTAAATGTTATTGTAGCATTGCAAAATATTTTATTTTGATCAATGGTTCTACTGGTTACTTTAAGTCATATTGTGGACTCCATCAAGGTGATCCACTATATTCTTATCTATTCATTATTTTTGCAAAGGCATTAGGGAGAGCTTTCTCAAAGGCAAAAATAGAAGAAAAAATCAAAGGTATTCAGTTTGGCAAAAATGATCCCTTCAAATCTCATCTCCAATTTGTTGATGATACTTTTATTTTGGGCCATTCCTTAATTAATGAGACCATGGTATTTAAATAAATATTATCATGCTATGATAAAGTTATTAGATAGTCATTTAATGCTACAAAATAAAGGATATTTTTCACTAAAATTGCCCTAATTTACAACAAATTATTGTGGATATTTTAGGGTTTAAAATTGAGAATTTTTCGTCAATCTACTTGGGTATTACTTTTTTCTCTTAAAGGCAATATAAAGAATCTTTAAGTCTTCTCTTTAAATAAAATGAAAGCTTTTTTGGAAGGTTGGAAAGGTAAGTTCTTAACCATGGCCAAAAGGCTACAACTCATAAATACTATATTACAATCCATTATTATTTATATGATATCATTTTCAAGATTGCTAGTAGGTATAGCATCATAAATTGATAAAATTTAAAGAGAATTTATTTGGAAAAGGATGCGAGGAAAAATATAGGTTTTATCATTGTAAGTAGGATAGGTTTTGTAAAAGAAAAAATTTGAGGAGAAAGCTTAAAAAATTATAGAATTACGAGTTTATCCTTAGGGGCAAAGATTGGGTGCAGATTATTCAAAGATCAAGAAAAGATTTGGAAAAAATAATTGCTTCAAAAATTTATAGGTTCTCTTGATGCAATGCAATTATTTAGGAAATTAACCCTACCCAAAGGATTATTAACATGGAAATTCATATCAAATAGTTTACAATTGATAAAGAAATATATTAAAAGGTCAGTCAATGAGGGAAATTATATAATTTTTTTGTTTTATGCTTGGCTAAAGCCTTATCCTCTTATCTCTAACTCAAAATGGAAACCATTGGCTTTGGCATGCCTAGCTTGTATAGGTACAAAGATAAAATACTATATTATTATAAAAAACAACTCCAAATCATGGATTTCTACTAGTAACCTAATTGAAGGAGAGGAACTAAAACAAATTACAAATAAATTTTGAAATATGCTTCAAGAGTTTTATTTGCTGATTTTTACATGAAAGGACAAGTTGGTTTGGAATATATCAAAATATGGTGGATACTTGCTTAAGTTGGGATATAAGGATTTAGATCAATCAAAATTTTCTACTCCCAATGATTTTCCTTAGAAGAATATTTGGTCACTAGAGGATTTACCTAAGCCCCAATATTCTTTTGGTTAGAAGTTCAAAGAAATATTCTTATAGGAGAGATTCTACAAAAAAGCTGATATCATGAACCTTTTAAATGTGCTTTGTGTGAGAATAATTTAAAAATATTAGATCATTTACTTTTTCATTGTCCCTTTGCTCACACCACTTAGGGTTAGGTACTTTATGAATGGTTATTCCAATATAAAATTTAGAATTTTGAATTATTACAAAGATGATGAATTCAACAATATGTGAGCGACATCAAAAATAAAATCTAATATCACATGTACATCCACCACAAGCAAGAAGAATTTGAGGCATATTTTAGGTCATTTTTTTCTAAGTTCAAAATAGCAAGCATTTTGCTCATAAAAAGTGAGTGATTCACTCTGATATTGTGAAAATAATCCAAGTTAGATTTAGAGTGATTTGGTTTGAGTCTAAAAAGAGATTCACTAGGAAATACAAGTTTCTTCCTCCCTCCCTCACAAGAAAGCAATTTGCTCTAGTTTTGAAAGTGATTCATTCCAAGTGATCTACTTGGACCATTTTTCTTTCTGTAAATTTTTCTAAGATTAGAAACTCAAGCAAATTGGTCAAAAGTAGCAAGTGAATTATGTGTATTTTTGAAGCAAATCACTTTATTTAGAGCATTTATAAAACTATTCCCTATTGTAAAACCACCAAATTATGATCAAATCACTTTTAATTATGTAAGAGAAACACTTAATAGGTAGAATTATTAATATTTAACCTAAATAATATATCTATGTGGGTACATATGCACAAGACTATGAATACATAATAAAAAGCTCAAAAAATAGGGAAGGATCACCAAATGATAGATATTGTTGCATACCATTGATGAAACACTAAAGGAAATACCAAGATTTTGTGTGGGTTCATCAAGAGGATGAGTTTGAAGAAATCCTAATATCCAACCCTATCTTGTCAAAAGGAAAAAGTCTTATAGCCAATCTAGTTAACCAAATCCTCATGCTATTACAAGTAAACTACTTAATCCAAAAAATGGGTTACTCCTCAACTCTTTCAAACCAAACCTGGTCAAATTTGACCCCTACTATGACTCACACTAATCCTATTTATCAATACTGATTGATGCAAATAACCTTATGAATAACCTATTCTATGTGATCCACTTATATTATGTACCACAAAATTTTGGCATGCAAAATATATCTCCTATGAATACTCCTCCAACTTAGAGCCCACCTAGATCTAGTTTATCAATTACTTTCAACATCCCTCTAGGTCAATCCTCAACTCTAATAGGGTCATTAGTCTTGAATCTAAACTTTTATCAAAATATGGAAGTGATGACTAGGCCAATGGGATCACATGAATCCTAAGGAAACCCCCTATTGGACATTTTGAGTCCATAGAGTTGTCATTGATGTCAAGGCATGAAGTTGTCATTGATGCCAAAAAGTGAACCATCGGTGATGTCAAAAGGTCAAAATAAGGAATGTCAAAGGTTGATGAAAAAGGGCTTCATAATATACTTTTTAATATTATGTGAAGCAAAACATAAAGGGTTTTATTAAAACCATGGTGGACAAAATAAAGGTTTTTATTAAAAACCATAATGGACAAAAATAAAAGGTTTTTATTAAAACCCAAGAAGGCTTTTTATAAATATAAGAGATTTAAATATTAATTTATAAAATTTTAATTCTAAAGAATTTAAATGATTTATAAATTAAAATATCTAAATGTAAAAACCTTAGCATCGACCTCCATAAAATCACCTTCGTCGACGTACATGGATCGATGGCACAAGGTATTTATACCTTAGCCAAAGTATTGGAAAAATCATTCGAAAATATCCTCCATAATATTCGGTGCAAGACTCATGCGAATTTCATTTGGAGAAGCACCTTCGAAGTGCTACGTGGAGCAAGGAGACATGGTGGAGAAAGGAGCCAAAAGGCTCTAAAGGGCAGCAAAGGCATAAGGTGTATATTACACCTTAGTGGAGCAAGGTGAGCGCTTGGCTCACATAGTGTAGAAGCTGCGACCAAGGCATTGCAGCGACAGTGGTACAAGTTCAAATCCCGTAATTCACGGAGAGGGCTAAAAAAAGGTTTTTATAATTTTATTTTTTAATTATTGATTTTGACAAAGTTGTGTGGAGGGTTAAGGTGTAAATAAATTATTTTATTTACCTAAGTGGGAAATAGTGAATGTTGCTAGAGTAACATTGTTTGTACCTTAGGAAAGAGAAATTGATTTATTGCATTTAGTAATAAAATGAATTATTTAATTTAAATGCAATATTGAGAAAGGAGTTATAAGTAGAAGTTGTGTTATATTTTAAGGGGATTTATTATGAAATTTATGATGCTGAAATTTATTGTTGATATGAAGCAATAAGGTGTATTTTGATTTTAATTTATCTTTGTGATTAAGGTAAATTATGAAAAGTGTTAGGGTGATAATTCTTATCATCTAACCCTTGTACTTGGAAAATAAAGTGGTGATATTTGAGACAGGTTTTGAAGATCATTCTCCATAAAAGAAAAAGGTATGGGCATATTCTTCCTTGGTTGAATTGATTGATTGTTTTTCTGGAAAATAACTTTGGATTGAAAATGACTTGATTAGGTTTCCTTATTGAGTTGTTGAGCTATATGTGAAGATTATTTTATAAGCATTATTGAGTATGTTTTGATTTAATGCTTCAAGGTTTGGAATAAAAAGAGTTATTGATAAAACCTTGTTTTATAAGCATTGTTGTTGAAGTGATTAAATTGAGTTAAGAACTTGAACTAGGGTTTGGAAAGAATATGAGTATCATTGTTATGTGAGATTAATTGATAAGCATTGTTGGAAATATTTGAGTGAATATTCATGTGATTGGACTAGGGTTTGTGAGAAAGGATTATTTAATTAAGTAATTGGTTGAGTAGAGTTGGTTGAGCCTAGTCAAGTGAATGTGTTGAAGTGATTGTTCAATTTATCTGAAATAAATTATTCTATATTCTGAATTGAGTTGAGAAAGTGATTGAGAGTCTTGTGAGTGTGAAGCATATTGAGTCTCTAATAATTCTCTATATGTTTCTAAGAGAGTGATTGAAAGTAATTGAGTATTGAGGTGAATGTGAATCATATTGAGTCTCTAACAATTCTCTATATGTTTCTAAGAGAGTGATTGAAATTAATTGAGTATTGAGGTAAATGTGAAGCATATTGAGTCTCTAATAATTCTCTATATGTTTCTATGAGAGTAATTGAAAGTGATTGAGCATTGTGATGAATATAGAGGATATTGAGTCTTTAAAAATTCTCTTTATGTTTCTATGATATTAGAAAAGTTCTAGTGAGGACTTGTTGAGAATATTTGAAGTAAGTTTTTTGAGAATACTTGTGGATAAATATGTGTGAGATTTTGTGGAAGCTTACAATACAGATTGAGAATAAATTTGAATAAGTCCTAGTGAGGACTTATTGACCAGATTTGGACAAGTTCTAGTGAGGACTTGTAGATCAGATTTGAACACCAATAATTTGATCCACCAGTGAGCTTTACCACCAGTTGATCCACCTACAAATAAGGAAGGTAAGCTTCTACAAAATTACAATTAAAAATCAAAGAATGCAATTTTGAGAGGTTTGCATAGAACATAATCAATAAAGGTTATGCATTGTAGAGATGCAAAAGGAATTTGGGATAAGTTGAAAAGAATATATGAAGGAGATAAAAGTGTCAAAAAGGCAAAGATTCAAAATCTCAAAGGAAAATGTGAAGAATTAATAATGAAGGATGAGGAAAACATTAGTACTTATCTACTTCAAATATATGAGGTTGTAAATGCTATGCAAGGACTTGGACTTAATGTTGAAGAATCAGATGTTTGTGATAAGGTATTAATATCTCTTCCAAAAATATTTAGTGAAAATATTTCTGTTATAAAAGAATCAAAGGATGGTGATTCTTTGAAAAGAGATATGTTGCTTGGTATTCTTATAGATTTTAAGTTAAGAACAAAATAACCTAATTTCCAAAAGAAAGCAACATTCAAAGACACCAAGAAGACAAAGGGTAAGAAGTCAAATTCAAGCAATGAGTCATCCAATGATGAAGAAGCTAATTATGGCAGAAGGAATAAGGATTCAAGAAGATTTAAATATGCAAAATATGTTAGATGTTTTAATTGTGGAAAATATGGTCACTATGCAACTGATTTTCAAGAAGCTAAAAATAACAATGATGAAGAAAAATAGGATCACAGGAAAAAAGAATAAAAAAGATATAGGCACCAAAATAAATGCAAGGATGGACAAGGTAGACAAGGAAATAAGTTCTTTCAAATAAAAAAGAGGAGCTACTATGTAGATAAGGCAAGTAAGTACTTAAGTGATAGTGATAATAGTTTTTTAGATAATGAAAAATATGAAGTCCTATTTATGATTGAAGAAAAAGAAGTTAAGAAATTGACACCAATAATTCTCAAGTGCTTTATATGTGGTAATTTTGGACATCTTGAAGATAATTTTACAAGGAATGGTTTCAATTTTAGTGATGATGAATATGAGGATGCACTACTTGGACTAGAAGAGAATATTCTAATGGCACTAGAATAAGAAGAAGGTGGGCCTATAGAAGACAAGTCAAAATAAAATGAAGAAGTAGACAAAGGAAAAAAAATAGAGGAATAATTAGAAAATGATGGATTTGATCTTAAGGCATAACTTATTTATGCTCTTGACACAGTAAAGAAGGTAAGAAAGCAAAAATATAAACTGAAATTTCAATTTCAAGAATGTGATGAAGAGAGAAGAATGATTATAGAGGATCTAAACAAGTCAATGGCTAAGACAAAGAATTTCAAGAATAAGTTAGAAGCAAAGGTATTAGAATGTGAAAAGTTGGAATAAGAAGTAGCTCTATTGAAGGAAGATTTATAAAAATCTAAGGATAAGCTACACAAGTTTGGAAAGAGTTCAAAGATTATGGATAAGATGATCAAGGTACAAAGAAGGTCAACAAACAAAACAGGTGTTGGTTTTGAACAGGCTCAAAAGAAACAATAATAAGAGTCAACCTCAAGTTCTTAATAAGAAGATACTTTAGACGAAGAAACTTCATAAGAATACAGTGTAAGAGAAAGTGAGACATCTGAGGATGAGTTGAACAATAGAAAGGTCAACAAGGAAATGAACAATGCACAAAGAAGAAACAAATGGAACAACAATTAGAATAGGTTAAGAGAGACTAATAGACCAATGAGGTCAAGACAAGGAAATTTCAGTGGAAGGTGTTTCTCATGTCATAGGTTTGGACACATGGCTTCACAGTGCAGGATACATGAAAGACAAGAAAATGGAAATTTCAAAAACATGCAGCTTGTCCATGGGTATTGCTACTCATGTAATCAGTTTGGTCATAAGGCAATGGATTGTAGGGTTAATGACAGAAAGGGATATGGCTTAACTAGGAGAAATCCTAAGATATTTGTACCTCCATAGAATAATAACATTAAATTTTCTAAGTGCAATAATGATGGAAACACAACAAAGTGGTGTAGAGCAGACATTCCAGATTCAAGCATGAATATGAACAGGAACAGGAACATGAAAAGGAACAAGAATATAGATATAAACAAGAACAAGAATAGTAACAGGAACAAGAATATGGATATGAACAAGAACAAGAACAAGAACATGGACATGGATATGAACATTCAAAGGGATCAGAAGGATCATATGAGAAGGAAATTAGATAATGGTAAAGACTAGTGCTTACTAGGAGTAGAAATACTCCCACCCTAGAATTAACCACCTCAAGAGGAGGTGGGGGAGGGGCTAAGATAAGATACTCATTCTTAGCCCTAAGACCCAAAGGTGACCCTTTGACATTGATGTCACCCAAAGGTGACCCTTTGACATTGATGTCAAAGGGGGAGAGATTAAAGTAAGGGGGAGAAAACCATGTTTGAAAGAAAGCATTCAGTCAGGGGGAGCAATTTTCCAGTAGGAGCAAAATGGAAAGGTCAAGGAAGTGATAAAAAGTTATTGGGTTGCCATCAATGACAAAAGGGAATAATTTTGGACATTTTGAGTCCATGGAGTTGTCATTTATGTCAAGGAATTAAGTTGTCATTGATGCCAAGAATTGAACCATCAGTGATGTCAAAAGGTCAAAATAAGCAATGTCAGAGGTTGATGAAAAATGGCTTCATAATATTATTTTTATTATTATGTGAAGCAAAACATAAAGGGTTTTATAAAAACCATGGTGGAAAAAATAAAGGTTTTTATTAAAAACCATAATGGGAAAAAATAAAAGGTTTTGATTAAAATCTAAGAAGGATTTTTATAAAGCTAATATATTTAAATATTAATCTATAAAATTTAAATTCTAAAGAATTTAAATGATTTATAAATTAAAATATTTAAATGCAAAAACCTTAGGGCAAACCTCCATAAACTCACCTCCATCGATGTACATGGAACAATGGCACATGGTATTTATACCTTAGCGAAAGCATTGGAAAAATCATTCAAAAATATACTCCACAATATTCAATGCAAGACTTGTAGGAATTCCATTTGGAGAGGTGCTTTCGAAGAACTACGTGGAGGAAGGAGACATGGTGGAGAAAGGATCCAAAAGGCTCTAAAGGGAAACAAAGGCATAAGGCATATATTGTGCCTTATTGGAGCAAGATGAGCACTTGGCTCACACGACGTGGAAGCCATAGCCAAGACATTGTAGTGGCAGTGGTGCAAGTTCGAATCCCACAATTCACGGAGAGGGCAGAAAAAGGTTTTTATAATTTTATTTTTTAATTATTGCTTTTGCCAAAGTTGTGTGGAGGGATAAGGTGTAAATAAATTGTTTTATTTACCTAAGTGGGAAATAGTTAATGTTGCTAGGGTAACATTGTTTGTACCTTAGGAAAGAGAAATTGATTTATTACATTTAGTAATAAAATGAATTATTTAATTTAAATGTAATATTGAGAAAGGAGTTATAAGTAGAAGTTGTGTTATATTTGAAGGGGATTTATGATGAAATTTATGATGTTGAAATTTATTGTTGATATGGAGCAATAAGGTGTATTTGGATTTTAATTTATATTTGTGATTAAGGTAAATTGTGAAAAGTGTTAGGGTGATAATTCTTGTCATCTAACCCTTGTACTTGGAAAATAAAGTGGTGATATTTGAGTCAGGTTTTGAAGATCATTCTCCATAAAAGAAAAAGGTATGGGCATATTCTTCCTTGGTTGAGTTGATTGATTGGTTTTCTGGAAAACAACTTTGGAGTGAAAAGGACTTGATTGCGTTTCCTTATTGAGTTGTTGAGCTATATGTGAAGACTGTTTTATAAGCATTGTTGAGTATATTTTGATTTAATGCTTCAAGGTTTTCTGGAATAAAAAGAGTTATTGATAAAACCTTGTTTTATAAGCATTGTTGTTGAAGTGATTAAATTGAGTGAAGAACTTGAACTAGGGTTTGGAAAGAACATGAGTATCATTTTTATGTGAGATTGATTGATAAGCATTGTTGGAAACATTTGAGTGAGTGTTCATGTGATTGGACTAGGGTTTGTGAGCAAGGATTATTTCATTGAGTGATTGGTTGAGTAGAGTTGGTTGAGCCTAGTCAAGTGAATGTGTTGAAGTGATTGTTCAAGTTTTGTGAAATAAATTATTCTATATTTTGAATTGAGTTGAGAAAGTGATTGAGAGTCTTGTGAGTGTGAAGCATATTGAGTCTCTAACAATTATCTATATGTTTCTAAGAGAGTGATTGAAAGTAATTGAGTATTGAGGTGAATGTGAAGCATATTGAGTCTCTAACAATTCTCTATATATTTCTAAGAGATTGATTAAAAATAATTGAGTATTGAAAGAATATTGAGTCTCTAATAATTCTCTATATGTTTCTAAGATACTGATTGAAAGTGATTGAGCATTGTGATGAATGCATAGCATATTGAGTCTCTAACAATTCTCTTTATGTTTCTATGAGATTGGACAAGTTCTAGTGAGGACTTGTTGATCATATTTGAGGTAAGTCTTTGAGAAGACTTGTGGATAGATTTGTGTGAGATTTTGTGGAAGCTTACAATACATATTGAGAGTAGAATTGAATAATTTCTAGTAAGGACTTATTGAGAAGATTTGGACAAGTTCTAGTGAGAACTTGTTGAGCAGATTTGGACAAGTTCTAGAGAGGACTTGTGGGCAGATTAGTGTGAGCTTTTGTGGATGCTTATAAGGCATATTTGAGACAAGTATTTGAGTAGCCTTGTGAGCAGAGTTTATTGATTAATTTGTTCATACCTTGGATTAAGGTTTGGAGAAAATCCAGTAGAGTTGATTTGAGATTGATTCAAGCTTTGTGTTAAGGCTTGAGGACAGATATTGAGGAAATATTTGTGCTAGACCAAAGGACCATGTTTGGTGCAGATCAAAGGATAGAGATTAAGGATATATTTGCACTAGAATGAAGGACTATGTTTAGTGAAAATTTAAGGATAATGTTTGGTGCATATTTGAGGACAGGTTTGTGCTAGACCAGAGACAGATATTGAGGAGATTTGTGCTAGATCGAAGGATTGTGTTTAGTGTAGATCAGAGATAGATATTGAGAACATTATGCTAGATCGAAGGACTATGTTTAACACAAATAAAAGGACCATATTTGAAGGTGATAGAGTTGAGGAAAGAGGGTCTCCAACTAGATCAAGGAGGACAGGTTTCTTGTGTGGATAGAGTTCCATTTGCTAAGGGTAGTGGATGCAGAGGTCTTCTATAGGATCACCAACCAGAGCAGGATTAGGATATTGGTGTCTCCTGTGGATAGAGATCCATAAAATTGATTAGGGGATTGGTGTCTCATTTGGATAGAGGTCCATAAACATTGTAATAGGTAAAGGATTCCCAAGATATTGATTGAGAAAATTTTAGTGAAATATTTTCTCCATGGAGTAGCCCACATTGGGTGAACCACATTAAATTGGTGTCTCATGTGTGTGTGATGTTTTATGCACTACTTTAGTTTCTGTTGTTGATATTACCATTGATATATTACATAATATTGATTGGGATAAGAAAATTAAAAAGTTATCTTATAATGTTAAACCTCCCCCTCTCAGTATAAGCTTGTGTTCTTCACCCCTAAGGGTTAGCACTACCTCCAACTAGTCAAACATAGAAAAATATGTAGGGTCCTATAGTGGCTTCTTACAATTTTTTTACATGTAAGATAGAGTTCCAATCATAGGTTATCATGAGTTTATAAAGGCTATGAGCCAAGGATATAGCCTTTACCATTTGAAGCACATAATATATCTTGAAGAGGAGGAAATTAAGATAAGTTTTGACTATAAAAGTTTATGAAAAACTTGTTAAGTGAATGAAATAAAAGTCTCAACAGATGCAACAATGAGGAAAAAAAGCTAGAGGAGTCTTCTCCTTTTTAATAAAATTCAATATCAATTTTTTTGTGATATTCTACTAAGTGCTAAAAACAAAAATCCTAACCAGTCTATAGGAAGACCTTGGGTTTTTAAAGAACCAAGGATGCATTATAAATTTTTTGAGGTACCACCAATGTCTTGGTCAAGTCAAAGTGTGTGGAACTATAATAGAGGTAGGTGAGCTAAATTAATGTATTCTCACCTAAGAAGAGAAAGACCACCTACCAGGTGATATCTTAATTAATTGTCTTAGATATTCATTTAAGATAATTATGATGATGGAAATCCTATATCTGATAAATATTACGACCAAGGGTGCCTCATTTAATTTTCAAGATCCCTAGAAGAGGTAGCTAAAATTATAAGATCCACCTACAGATAATTTTGAAGGAAAATTTTTCCTATTGTAATCTATATATAGTAGTAGTCTAGACTATAAAATGGATAGGCAAGTTTGCATTTGTAATATTTTGTAAGCTTTCCATTAATTTATTCTATAGGGAAGTTAGTTCTTGAGAAGATTATGGGAAATTTGAACCCTCACTTCTGGCACAATCCTTGTAAAATATTATTTGCATATAAATATATGGAGCCTATGTCAATTTTCTTAGTAGCCATCTATGGCTCTCATGCTAACCCATATATTTGTATGTGTTTATAGTTTCTTGCTATTTTGGGTTTTACTTACATGTGTGTGGGAGACCTACGTCAATTTTTGGACTAGCCATATGTGGTTCTCCATTGATCCATTTCTTTATGTGCATATATGTTGATAAATATAATTTATTCTTAAATGTGTTGAGGATAGGAAGTGTTCACCATTAGCACATAGTGTTCAATTATGCAAAGAGATCTTAGCAGATCTTTTGGTGCATTGCCACCCTTTTCTTTTTGTTGAGTTATTTTATTTTTCTCTTGCATATATTTTTCTCCCCCTAAGTTAAAGTGCACCTAAACATCACATCTTAATAAGGATTCGCCATTTAAAAAAAAAATTGGAGGTCCTTAATTGAGACAAACTCCATGCTCTTGGCTATGGCCCTGATGTGTCACTCTATGTCAAAGGCAATAATATTTTAATGGCACACTCGGTGGGACCCTAATGATATATCATTGTTACCATAATTGCAAGCAATAAGTTAGGCCTAGACTTGGTGAGGGTATTTGCCTATTTTAACTTTTTGAAGTGCCTTTGACTCACCTAATGACTCTACTCTAGAACGAACATAAAAAAGTCATTGTTGATGATATTAGATTGAGGTTACAATGAAGGCCTCCATTTATCTACTTTTAGAGCATATGCCACATTCACCTAGAGACTCCTTTCCAAGCAAAGAACCTAATAATAACCATACAAAAATCTACGATCAGGTTTTATGCTATCAAAATTTGACAAGAGTTGTTGCCATCACTTACAACCATTACACAAAGAAGAGTTGTAGTCCATAATATGGTTGATCCACCACCACCACCCAAATCATTCCTTGCTTGGAATGAGATAGGTCCTTTAGCACCACCAAGTCCACATGAATTATGAGATGAGATACCCTAATCTGCTCTAAATTTTCTCACTTACTTCACTAGGGAAGACATCACTATCCCCACTGAGTATCTAAACCATGTTGAAAGATTCAGAGAAAAGGTAGATGGGGTATTTCTCCTAGAAATTTTTTTAACAATCAAGAGAGCTCCCATGGAGTTGATGGAAGGTTTCAGTCTTAGGTTTTATAAATCCTAACATAGGATACCCAAAATGCTTCACCCCCACTAGGTTTGGTAGTCATTTTTTATTTGAGAGCTTTAAGTCCTAAAATATCTATGATGATAAAAGCAAAATGAGGATATTCCCTACTAAATGTATACAAAATAGATATCATAGCTAAAAATAACTTAATACAAATAGGAAAATTGCCATCCAGATGACTATATCTCCTTTTACATTATCATACAAATTTCCTAATCATGTGTCCTCAACCAGTAGCACCTCTACTCATGAATTCTAGTGCATCTACCAAAACATCTAATAATGCAATAGAAATCTTATTAAAAACCTTGGAAGAATATTAAAAGGGGCATGACTATCTTGATAGGTGTCTTAACAAATACTCACAACTATAAATGATATTACATATATGGGGCCTCTCTGAGCAAGTCCTAATATCTCAAGAGCAAATAGTGATGCCAAGGATACATGTTGGAAGGAAACTAATAGGACCACCAATATAGGAATCCCATATAGCTAAAGAGGGGGGATAAGAAGTTAATTAAAGAAGGTATAATATGTACATACATACTGTAGCCCCCACACATATTCCTAAAATCATTAATGAGCCTATACTATAGTATTGCTAGCCATCAATATTGAGGGAGGATAAAATTTTAAGAACCCAAAGTTTTTCCATATGTGAGAAGTTATCTAAACCCTATAACATAGTAGAATACCTCAAGAAAATTACCATAGCTATGCCACATTGGGTGATAATGACCATGAAGGAACAAAGACAACATATAAAAGAACTTAAGGGAGAGTGATATGAATAAGAAAAATATAAACAAAGGTAAGAGAAATTATTAAAGAATTATATTAGAATACCAATGGAAAATAAATGGATCAATAGGTTGGTATATAGAAACATGAGCCTTATTATAGGAAAACATGCATGTGGACACATATAATTTAAGAAGAAAACATCACAATCCTAAGAATATCTAAAGAAGAGAAAATACTAGTTGGGTTATGGAAGTTATACTTTGATGGTGGTTGAAGCAGAATATGGGTAGGCATAGGATAGAGAATAGAGTAGAAGTATAAAAAATAGCTATCAGGCATATAGGAACAATGGAATAGAGTATGAAGCCTTAGCTTTGGGAATCCAAATGGCTAAAAAAAGAGAAATCGAAATGCTTAAAATTCTTGGTGATACTAAACTAATTATTAGGCAAGTAATAGCCCAATGTCAAGCAAAAAATGGGTTAATGAAATATTACCGAAATAGAATTAGGGATTTCATAGAATATTTTGATGTTATTAATATAAATGTGGTTCTAAGAGAATAGAATGTAGATGTACATAGAATGGTCTATGTTGGCTCACAATTCAACCCAATCAATGATATATGGAGAAACCATCAATTAGCAAAAATAATAATAAGATTAGCTATACCTAATAATGAGAAAAATTGGTAAGTATTGGAGAGTGATGAGCAAATTGTTTCATTCCTATAGTAGGTGGATGAATATGCTGAAGAGTTCTCCCTAGAAATAGATTTAGATAGGCAAATTGAGATGTCTCTATTTGGTGAACCAGTTTAGGGTATTTTGTGTTATTTTATAATTGCACACAAAGTGTTTGAAAACATGAGTGTACATATATTTAATTATGTTATAAAGTGCAATTTAATATTGTACATAATAATAAAGTCATGTTAAGTCATGTAAGTTGACAAAGTTATAAGTCATAAGGTATTTTGTCCTCTAGTGGGAAATGTCATGTAAATGCAAGATCAAATGCATATGAAATGTAATTTGGGGAAGATATGAGGTAGTTGGAGGGCATAACTTCTTTTTGGGTGTATAAATTAGTCCTTCCCTTATTCATCCAAGTTGTTCATTCATTGAAGTGGTTCAGGGGTTCATTCATTCAACCAGGGCATTGAAGGCAATCATGCAGGTTGATGGATTAATGGAACAACATTAGTACGTGTGAGAGTTGATGCCTATGGCAATCATATATTGTATGCAGCCATGGAGAATATTCTACATAGGGTTTGTAGATTGTAATGCTGAAACTATAATGTTGTACTATAAATGCCATTGTTAATATAAAACTACCTATATTTATTATTATCCACCATTGCTACTGCTATTGCCATTGCTACTATTATTATTACTATTGTAGGTTCTATGCATTATTATTGTTGTACTATAATGGTTGTAGATTTGTAGAATTATTTAAGTAGAAATGGAATTGTGTGTAAGCATGTAAAATTTTATTTCTACAATAGAAGAAGCATATGAAGACCAAATTTTGAGTTCAAAAAAAATCCTGAAAGGACTAATCACCTTGGAATCCCTTTTCAATCCAAATCATGGGTTCAAGGGAAAGAAAGGGTAAACTGTAAAGAAGGAATATTATCAAGAAATAGAAGTATCCCTAGGAAAAACATTAAAAATAAGAAAAATTGCTACACAATAATAAAAGGAGTTAATTATCAAATTATGCCAAAAATACATAGATGTGATGGCCTAGACCTATGAAGATATTAAGGGATATAAAAAGGATGTTGTATAGCACATAATTAAATTAGATCCTAAAGCTAAGGTAATTAGATAGAAACAAAACTATTTAATCCAAAAATTGAACCTCTCATGCAAAAGGAACTAGATAAGTTGATTGAATAAAAAAATCATATACCCAATCAAACACACCACATGGGTTTCTAATCTAGTGCCTATAAGAAAAATTATGGTGAAATCGGATTATGTGTGGACTCTAGGGATCTAAAAAAAGCTTCTCTAAAAGATCATTATCCTTTGCCTTCCATGGAAAAAATTCTCTAGACAATAGTTGGGTCTAAAATATTTTCATTATTGGATGGTTTCTATGGTTTTAATCAGGTATGGATAAAATATGAAGATAAACACAAGATGACCTTACCACAAAATAGAGAACTTTTGCATGTCAATGGATGCCCATTGGATTGTATAATTATAGAGTGACATTGTAGAGGACCATGGATATTACATTCTATGATATGGTAAATAATATAATATTGATATACCTAGATGATCTCACAGTATTCTAAAAAAAATGAGGATCACTTGGAGCATCTAAAAAATCTTTCAATGATGCCAAGAATTTGAAGTATACCTCAACCCAAAGAAATGTGTCTTTTGTGTACCATAGGGAAAACTACTGGGGTATGTTGTATCTAAATATGACATTGCTATAGATACTAATAGAGTTGAGACTATTATGAGTCTCTCACTACCAAGGCACAGAAAGGGATTGCAATTTTTTTAGGTAAATCAATTTTGTCAAAAAATTGTCCTAGATTTTGCAACAATAGTTAGACTCATGACACTTATGTTAAAAAGGAACCAATCTTTTTTATGGATAGAGGAAGGAAGAGAGGCTTTCTAAAAAATAAAATAAGCTATAATATATTCTCTAGTGCTTGTTAATATATATTTTAGTAGATATTTTATTATTTATGCATATGGAGATGAACTCATCATAGTGGCCTTAATGACACAAAAGGATGAGAACCAACAAGAGTGTCCAATGACATTTTTTAATTAGAATTTGAAGGAATAGGAGAAAAAATATAATGTTATTGAGAAACGTGTGTATGCTATTGTAAGAGGATTGAAGTTTTGGAATATATTACATTATTTGGTACTTTACTAATGTGCCATCATGGGTACATATTTGGATTAGGAGTTTACTAGGACATAAGTACTTTATTAAAGTAATGTAATAAATGCACAAGAATTATAATGTGCAATGATGTAAATGTGCATGTAGTCCACATGTACATAATTCATTAGAATAGAATAGTGAGGTGTCATAGGAATATTGAATGCAAATATTTGTATCTCATTAGAAATAGGCCTTCATAGAGTAGAAGAGTAAGAGGATTTTGGATTGCATAGGTTGAGTAGTAGTAGATACAATGTAGATCTATTTTTTGCAAAATGGAGAGGTAATGACCTCCATTTAATAGCATTGTATATTTTAATGATAGTTCATATATGAGCATTTCTTGAGCATTGTATCAAGTTTTCTATCATATTTTCATGTATATTGGTTAGCCATTATCATAGTTATAACATTACATTATTATTTCCATACTTGTGGTTGCATTTATTTTAAGTTTATAGCTTCAAAAGCTAACAGTGATATCAGAGCACTAGGTAGATCAATAGGAAGTAGAGAGAGCTACAAGAGAGATTGGGAGGAAATTGCAAATCTCATTTTCAGATTTCTAAAATTTTCTATTGGCTAAATTTTTTCCATAGAGTTGCAGAAAAACTTGTGAAGACTAGAACTCAACATTGTTTCCACTAGATTGACAGTCCAACTAGTGAACATCGTTTTCTATAGATTCATAGGAATTTCTATTATCATTTTCCTAATACTTTATTGCAGAAGAAAGGAGATTCAAAGAAAGTTGCAAATATTCCTACAAGAGCTAGGAAGAATATCTTCTTTGGAAATAATCTAGTACCTAAAACAACAAGTTGGATATTGAATATTTGGAGGCCTAAGGAGAAAGGTTCCATTGAAATATTTGAAGATTAAAGACTCTAAGTTGGAGATCGAGGAGAGATCTAGTGGCCAAGGAAGCCATATTTAAGATTGTAAATATAGAAAGGATGTTCTAGAAAGAAGACCTCATTGAAGGAAGAAGAGACACTAGGAGAAGAGTCCTAGTGAATATTGTAGCGTGGTGATATCCAATGAAGATTGAAAAATTTACATTGAAGAACTTCCACAGTTGAATATTGGAGAGATCAAGGAAGGTCTTATTGAACTATTCTTGAAGCTATAAGATTCAAGACCTTGGAGAGGTCTCAAGGAGAAACAAAGAGAACACTTGGAGAGACTCATTGAAGGAGTTCCTAGAAGAACTCATTGGAAAAATTTACTACCAAGGAGAGGCACTTGGTAGTAAGAAAATTGAGATAATTATCACCATCCGAAAACAAGCCCAAGAAAGAAATATTTGGCAAGAAGTTTGTAAAATTTTGGAGTAGTTTTAAGATCTCAAGACTTTTAGATTCTTGATAAGGAGGCCAAGATTGAATACATATTTTGACAAGGAGAAAGGAGTAAAAAAATACTAAACTTGAAATTTTTGAAAATTACCTTTGGAGGATTAGAAGGCTTACTTGGAGAAGAAGGTTTGCTGATTTCACAGCAAAAAATTTAAGGTTTCTTGAAGGAATACCTCAGCTACAATTTGCAGGAGTTTCCTACCAAATTTTTGATATTTAAGTATAGCATTTCAGTGAAGGTTTTGACAGCTTTACAATCTGAAATTTTTCATATATGAGGACAGTGAGAAAGCAACAATTTGAGCAGCATTAATTGTTGCTATGGTTCAGATTTTAGAAGTGCATTCTAAAGAAGAATTAGAGTCACCAAATCATAGTTTTGGGTAGCGAATTAGTGGAGTTTTAAAGCTGCAAAAAGGTAATCCAAAGAGCTATTTTTTGGACAGCCTAGAAGAGCTGCAATATCATCTACAAAAGGTAGCAATTTAGGTGTTTCAAATCACCAATATCATCATGATCTACAAAGGTATAAAGGTATGCAACAAAGGTGTAAAGGTTCATTAACTAAAATTTTATATTTGGTTTTTTATTCAAGTTTATTAAGCACTAGTTTCAAGGTTTAAAGGTTGCATAAATAGTGTTCATTCAAAGTCTTCTAGGTAGTGTAGAAGTTATTATCTATAAGGTTCAAACCTACATAGAAAATAGAATTTATATATATTTAAAGAGAAATAAAATATCAACATTTTACTTACTATTATAATAAAGAGAAGAATCAAAATTTGTATATTCTTTAGTGCAAAAAATATTGAAAAAGCTTTGATTATTAGTAACCAAGCAAGAGAAGTGTTGCTAAAGATTTGAAGGTAATATTGACTCCATTTTTACTTATCCTACAAAGGAAGTTGAAGTTAGCATGCTTGGAAGTCAAGACAGTTGGTTTAAGAGAATAGGGGATAAATATCTACACCATATTACAGGCCTATAAATTGCCACATATATATTTTTTAAAATTTTTATTTTTTTTTGCTAAGTGTTAAACATGTGTACTGAAGTCATATTTTGTCAATATAATATTAGGTCCACATTTTGTTACAAAGTCTTATTTATTTGAGAGGATGCATTTTGAGGCAATATAAAATTTTGAATTGTTGATTTTGTGAAGACATAAGAAAAAGTGTGGCTCAGTGTACATCTCTAGGATGCATTTCAACTAGCAAGATGTTAGGCCACAATCAACCTTGTTTGACCTAGCTGAAGGTTTGGAGAAGTATATCAAAGGTTTGAGGTGTAATGGTTTTTATGGGAAAGATAAATGTGGCCTAGATCCAAGCACAATCACCAATTCATAGTCAATTAAATAAAATTGTTAGTTGCACGATCCAAAGTACAGACTAGATTTGAGGATACTCTAGGCTATATTTTATGAAATTTTATAAAGTAGCGAGTTGCATCAATGCATTTAGGCCATAGTCAATGTTATTTGACCAACTAATAGAGCAAAGTGAAGTGCAGTCTAGAGTGTGACACTTAGGCCAGAGTAAAGTGACCAAGCATGAAAAAGAAAATGTGGCCTTGTGTTGTTTAATATGAACCTCAAGATATAGTCAATGTGGTCAAATTTTGAACAAAGGGTATTCAAGAATGCAATCTCTTTTCACTGCACTTTAATTTTAGCTTAAGCTAATATTGGAGGAAAAAAATGTGGTCACACGCAACATAGCTATTTGAGACCACAAATATACTTAAAGTCTTTTGAAAACTCAATCTCAACCATCAAAATGGAGATCAATGAACAATGATTTGAAGCTTGACTAGAATAAAATAAGATTTGAATGCGATAAAGAGAACATAATTCAAGCAAATGATTGGAAACTAAAGCATCCAAGATTCTTGGCAAGATGCAGGAGGTTATAGTTGTATATCAATGACACATTAAATAATGCAAAAATGAGGAATAACTCAGATGCATTCTTGGTAAGATCACCCAGTTAGAACCATGAAATCTAGCAAATTGGAGAGGTAGTTACAAAATATCAATGGATCAAAATCACTCCCCTCTTCTTGAATGAAACCTGAGATCTCCGCATTAGCATCCTACTGATCGAGGTATTGTCCTTCATTTTAATGCTCTATTCTTTATGAAACATATTGTAAAACTATAAATAAAGGTTCTGAACACCTTTCAAAAGGTCAAATCTATAGTGTCTTCTTGCCCTACAATTGTATATTTTTTGAGAATCAATAGAAGGAGCATTACTTGGATGTTTGCCTCAGGCTCGTGTCTTCTTTACTTGTGAATATTTGATTTGATCTATGAAGTCATTTCTTCTACTACTACTATGGTTAGTCTATTCTACTAATATTGGATTGCTAACTTAGAGCACCTTGGAATGCTTCATGTTTAAATGTATGCTTGAAAAGGATTTATTTTTCTATTAGTTTGAGTATTGATCTAATTTTTCTATTTGGATTATTAGTACTCTAGATGTTTGAAATAGTCCTTGAAGTATACTTTGTGCTTTAATAATGAAGATCACTAGTTTTGAATGTTGTTAGTCTCAAGTGTGGAATACTGGAAAAATGATTTTTTAGAGAATTATCTATAGCTATCTATGCTATTATATTTATCTAGCCACTATTCAATCATTACTTTTTTAACCCTTATCCCATTTCTATCCCTATTATTACACATTTAATTCAACTTAAGTGAGTCAACACCTAATTAATTGACAAGGTATACCAGTCTATTATGGAGGTTGGTCTAAAGCAATATTTAATCCATCCAATATCAGGGTTTGAGCTATGATTAGAATGTGCTCACATTTCTTAGAAATTCAATAGTCATAGTTCAAGATTTCCTTAATGTCAATTTAAACCCCAACACATCTCAATATACATTTGCACATCATCTCAATATGATATAAAAGTAAAGTAACTCAAAGGTAAAAGGAGATAACTTGGATAACATTTACCTATATATTATCACCCAAGAAATAGCAAATATTGCTTTCAAGTAGCAGACATCAAAAAAGGTGAAATAATAGGTAGGAGATTTAGCTAAGTATGTCAAGCAAAATATATTCTACATTTTGGAAGCCTTTTTTGAAGGTAAAATAAGGTACATTGAAAGGTCATAGAAGATAAGGTATCTTACATATTCTATAAGCCTTTGGTGAAGGTAATATAGAGCTATAGTAAAGACTACCCAAGCAACATAGTCTATCCAAGCAACAGGTTCATGAGGTGAATAATCCAATATGATAGCTTCGTTGGAATATGGTTTCTAATATACCCATGTAAAAATATTGACACAACAAAGGAAGTATTGTTGGAACTAAAACTTAGTCTCCATATTTCCCACATGATAGCATCAAATTTCATCAAGAAATCATCCTCATTTGGTTTGGATATCCAGCATGGAAGACATCACAAGTTACAAGGAAAAATCAGCAACCATAGGAGGAGATACAATGAACCATCATGCAACACAAATAACAAGGGTAAATCAGTTTCAAAGAAGGTTTGGTTTCAAAGAAGGACACTCATTTCCTGAAGCCACCTCATAGATTTTCTTGAAACTCAGTTACAATATTGGAAGAATAACTACTTTTTCCATAGAAGCATTAGAGAATAACCATCATTCACCCATCAAAGAATCATTGGAAGTAGAGCAATAAGGGCACAAAACAAGTGTTATAATAATCTATGATAGTTAGGGAAAAAGTGGTGAAATATTTATGCCATGTGGAAGAAGGTATTTCATGCAATCACCAGGACATCATGGATAACTCGAGAAAAGAAGAATTCTTAGACATAATTTACATAATGCTCCTGAAGAGGTGTTAATCATATATAAGAGGAGTTGAAGGAAACTATTAACTCACCTAACACCAATTGTCATTTGGTATTGTAAGAAGGTGGAGTGGAAGTATTTTTGAAGAGGCTAGACAATGCCCGTGCCACTTTGCACCATCCATAACATACTGCATTTTAATCTAGAGAGATACCCTTAAAAAGAAACACTTGTATAGTGCGCATAAGAGTGACACCAATTAGAGGTGAAGAGAAGCAAACTAAGGGAGCATTTAAGAGGTAAAGTGGCATAGGTATTGAAGAGGGATAGTTAAGTAAGCTCGTCAATAAAATAAAAGTGCATAGGCCAACACAATTATGTTGAAGAGAAGCATGCACACTAAGGGATAAAAGTGCATAGACTAAAAAATCCAAAGAGCACGTCCATCCAAGTGAGATAGTAGCTTGTAGACCAAGCTAAAAAACATTTAAGAGGAGCACCGTTTCCACTTGAATAAGAATTTTGAAGGTTAGAATATAAACATTGAAGGAGGGCACATTCAACAAGGTGATTAGAAGTGCACATGTTAGAATATAAGCATTGGAGGAAGAACACAAATCGGTGAGGAAAGACAGTGAAATATTTATGTAGGAGTCAACTATCACAAATTCACAGAAGACCAAGTTGATTATAGAGAGCTTGCAAGTCCAAGTTAAAGGTAAGATTTATATTGCAATTTTATTAATGTTGAAATCAACTAAACATTATACTCTAGAGATATTGAATGATAGGAGTAATAAGGTGTTAATATCTAGAAATAATTTTGATAATATTGAGAAAGAAGTAGAAATTTGAAGCATTAAAATATTTATTATTATTGCTTCAACTATTTGCAAATATTTAACAAGGAGATATAAGGTTAGTGAAATCTAATTTGCAAATATTTAGTCTTTCTAAATTTCTAACTTGGGAGATACAAGGAATCCTACTCCAAATTGAAATTATAGAAATTTAGAAACTACAAAGTTGAAAGGTAGTAAAACTCTAGATTTATTTAAAATTTGGAAGATTGATTTTATTAGTCTCATACTCAACATTGAAGAGACATAGAAAATCCAACTTAAATATCACAAAGATATTGAATTCTTATCCTTTGAAATTGCATTTATTATTTCTACAAGTAAAGAGATAAAATAGTTGATTGCAACTTGTCATCACATTACTAGGGAGACAAAAGGAATTCAACCTAAAGCAAATATAGAAAGCTAAGCATACTATCACAAAAGGATATTTTTACAAAAAAATGAATTTGAAATTTTTTTAAAGATATTAATTAGTTATATTATCAACCACTAGGGAGTCATAAGGTAGACTACTTCAAAGGTCCTATCAAAATTATTCCCAATTTATAAACTAAGAAGCTATAAGAATGTCTACTCCAAAGAACTCATCAAATAATACAATAGGAAAAGGAGCAAGGAAAATACCAATATGGATTAGAAATACAATTGATTCAATGGAAAGCATGATTGGTAATCCAGACATTGTAATGGAAGATGCAAATGGAAAAGAAGAATCGATAGGGATTAAATAAATTTCTAAAATCCCATAAACTAATTGTTTGACAAAAGTAAATTCTTTAGGAATATCTTCCAATGAGACGATGAAGAAAGTGAATGACAAAAATACCAATAAAGATATTGAAGATCATATTCAGAAAGACATCATATAGATTAGTGAAAGAAGTAAAGTTGGAATTGCCTCAATCATTCACACATGGCTTAACTATTTCATCAAAGAAATAGATAAACATGATATTCCTAAAATAGATGATAAATAAGTTGGGATATCTTTATTTTGCACTTATTGCAATAAATTTGGTCATGATAAAGTAAGTTGTTGGAATGTCCATCCATGCAAATATTGTAAAGGAAAATCTCATTCATATTTCTTCTGTTACTACAAGGACAAATACTATAAAATATTTGAAGAAAGACTAATATTTAGATTAAATTATTTCTTCCAAGTTCTTATTTCAGAGGCATCTACTGACACTGAATTTAAACTTGTCATTTTTGAATATCAAGGATACAGACCATACAAGAAACCATGGAACATAAGAGAAAGCAGTTATGATTCACTTATGACTTGCAAGATTATCAAATATCTAGTTCAACAAGGTTATCTAGAAGACTTCAAGAGTTCTACCAAACACTTTAGAATACCAGAAAATAGAGGGATGAAGAAAACATGGAGAGAAAACATAAATACTAAACTAGAAGAAAAAAAAGAATAATATCAAGATACACATTCAGGTTTAGACAAATAAGACAATGAAGAAAGCAGAGAAGAGAAACTCAAATTTCAGAACCAAGACGAAGATCCATATTGCAGACTAAATTCTTCAATACCCAAATAATGTAATACATGGGGGTGTTGGAATATATTACATTATTTGGTACTTTACTAATGTACCATCATGGGTACATATTTATATTAGGATTTTACTAGGACTTAAGTATTTTATTTAAGCAATGTAATAAATGCGCAAGTGTTCGAATGTGCAATGATGTAAACGTGCATGTAGTCCACATGTACAAAAATACTTAGAATAGAATAGTGAGGTGTCATAGGAATATTGAAGACAAAGAGTTACATCTCAATATAAATAGACCTTAATAGAGTAGAAGAGTAAGAGGATTTTGGAGTGCATAGGTTGAGTAGTAGTAGATACAATGTAGATCCATTTTTGCAAAATGGAGAGGTAGTGACCTCCATTGAATAATATTGTATATTTTCATGAGCTTTCATATATGAGCATTTATTGAGCATTGTATCAAGTTTTCTATCATATTTTCATGCATATTAGTTAGCCATTATCATATTTATAATATTGCATGCTTATTTCCATACTTGTGGTTGCATTTCCTTTAAGTTTATAGCTTCAAAAGCTAACATGAAGCATTTCAAGCACATGGTATCTAATAACAAAATCATTATTATGTTATACATTATAGTGTTAGAGAATACATAATGGATGGAGGAAGGAGTAAAAAAAGAGTTCAGAGGATTACTAACATTTTGAATTATAAGGTGAAAATCAAGCCTCCTAAAATAGTCAGAGGAAGATTACTTTGTCACCAGATGGTCAAAGATGCAGTTGAAGGGGGGTGATTTAGAAAATGACAATAAGAAAATAAATCTAGAAGAATGCTTAATAAAAAATAGGAGTAAGAACTATATTGGATAGAATGAAGGATTGAATACATGAAAATAATAGATACCCTCCAAATCTAGAAAAATCCAAAGAAGAGCTTTTTGTTTGTAAAATATTCATTATACAATAATTGATAGAAAACTATTCTGAAGGAAATTTTATGGGATATTATTGATGTGTAAAAATGGAATAAGCTCAATATATATTGCAATAATTCCATCAATAATTGGTTGGGGTATACTTCTCAACTAAAAAAACTACCCATAAAATCATGAATGTGGGATACTACTATCCCAATATATTTACAGGTGCTTATTAATGGATTAGAAATTTTGAAAATACAAATTCTTTATGGGAAGAAAAAGAAACACCCCCATGCCTTTGGGACCCATAGTAGTGGAGGAACCTTTTTCACAATGGAGACTAGATTTTATTAGAATGGTCAATCCACCATTAAGTGAAGGGCACAAATGGATTCTAACTACTATACATTACATTACTAAATGGGTTGAAGCAATCCCTCTAAAAGAATCCATGAAAAATATTGTAATAGAACTTCTGGAAGACATCATAACTAGATTTGGTGTCCCAAATATAATAATAATATACAACACCAAGGTGTTTATAGGTTCAAAAATTACTCAATATACATTCTAGTATAGTAAATATTTAAAAGCCTCTTCAAAATATTATCCTCAAGGTAATGGTTTGGCTGAATCAACAAACAATAATTTATTGAGAATTCTAAAAATAATCAAATTAGAAAATCAATAACAATGCTACCTTCATCTGAAAAGAGCTCTTTGGGTAGACCACATTATTCCAAAAAATATATTAGGACATTATCCATATTTTCTAGTCAATGGTAAGGAGGCTAAGTTTCCCATCTCCATAGAAATTTTGGAATTCTAATTGTTGCATTAGCTGGATTTATAGGAAAATGACCCAATGAAAATAAGGTTGGGAGAACTAATAAAGCTTGATGAAAAAATAAGAGGGACTAGAGAACAATTGTTGAGACATTAGGAAATAGTCAAAAGATGGTTTGATAAAAAAGTTACTCCACAAAATTTTGAAATTGGTGATATGGTCCTTAAATGGGACAAACAAAAAATTAAACTTGGAAACCATACTAAATTTGACACATTCTAGAGTGGACCATACATCATAACCAATTATAAGGGGGCAATTACTTTGATTTGGAAATCATATAATGAGATATTATCCATATATCCATGAATGAAATTCACCTAAATTATTACCCTTAAGCATTTTGAATTTTAAATACCACAACAATCTAAGCAAAGAAAATAGATGTAGTACCTATCAAGCAAAGGCACTATCAAAATTCAATAAACTTAAGAAGAGACTATTGGTAAAGAGAATAATTATATCGGTTGGATGAAAATTTTACATTGACATTTAATTTATTCATTTTTTACTTTCGATGTAATTCATTCTTTGCTACCCTCGGTCTGAACTCATGGAGGTCATTATGTGTCAAAGAGTTAAAATTTGACAAGGAGCCAACCTCGATTAAGAACCATGGAGGTTTCCCCATAGGCGGTTCTCCCCTTTTGACCCATGGTTCTTCTTGTTATTTCACTCTATGTAAGACATAGGCACATCCACTCCCCCAAGTGGGTGCATTCAGAGATGAATTTTTTTTTTCTAGCATGCTCGAGAGGATGATCTTCTACGTTTACCCCAATCATATTGGATAAATTTTGCTGTGACCCAAGTTAAGGTCATAGAATTTTTTCTTGAAGAGAAGCACCTAGACAATTCACCCAATGAATTCACTTGACAACTTATATTTAAAATATAAACTTTGCATAAGTCATTTGACAAAAGATAGACCAAGATTCTAGTGGGTATCTCTATCTCATTGGCTTAATTGAAGTAAAACCTCACCATATAGCAACTCTATTCTTAGAGAAAATACCCATATTTATATGAGAAAAAGGCTTGTAAATAGAGCCTTCATTAGAGCAAATTAGAAAGAGCTACTACCACCCCTAAATTAAAGGCAAAGAATGAACCAATTATGCAACAAGGAAAACATGATCCATCAGCCTCCAAAACATATTTTGACATGGAATGATAGAGGTCCCCTGATTCCTCCAGTTCCACTTGACATATGGGACTCGATTCCCACCTCAAATCTCAAATATTTAACTTCCTGGGAGAAGATGTTGTCACTCTGATAGAACATTTGCATGACTTGGTGAGTCTATCACTATACATTTTATTGAAAATAAATATATAAACCTGAGGCTATTGGTGAATTATTTTTAAGGGAGAGCTTGTGAATGATACCTTAGTCTCAACCCATGATTAGTTGGAAGCTAGGACCAATTATAAAAACTCTTGGTAAAGTATTTTAGAGAGAAATAAGATGGAGAATCTCTCTTGGAACAATTCACAACTATAAAGAGGGTACCTATAGAGAAAATGGATGATTTCAACATCCCATTCCATAATACTTGGCAAAGGATTTTTGAGGAGATCCAACCACCTCTAGGTATAACATATATTTACTTTATGAAAGCTTTCAATTCTAATATTACCATGAATATCACATATAAGGGTGTTAATTCACTATCAAAGGCCTATAGGATAGCCCTACAAGTTGTGAAAGATCTAATCTAAATAGGAATGATATCTCATATACCACCTCCACAATTTTATCCCTCCATTTAGCACTCGTACCCTTACTCTATGACCATACAACCCAATACAATCTGGAATTTTCCTCCTGCATACCAAGAAAAAAACTAAGCTTCCTCTCCTCTAGAAGCTAATATGGGTGAAATTTTTAAAACTATTGATGAGTATCATTATTGTCATCATTTAATTTTAAATATTTTCAAATCTAGGGCGGTGTCCAAGGCTATCTATGAGAGAAGGTTTTGGAAAGTTATAGTTTAGGTAAGTAGTTTCACAAGCTTTATTTGGTGAAACTGATATTTGTTTAACCTTTTGATGTCACACTAAACCTAATTTGCACAATTGAAGCTAATTTAACTTTCAGAATTGAAATTGCAAGAATTGACACTTAAGCTACACTTTTTAGAATTTGAAAATTTGTAAAACTGAAAGACCTATTTTACTCTTGTGAAATGGTAAAAATGGATAATGCTAAATTGAAATTAACTATATTCAATCATGCTGAAATTCACAATGCTAAAACTATCAAAACAAAATGTTGCAAAAACCTGTCAGAAAAATGTTGCTGTAAAACTTGTCAAAAATTGTTGCAAAAATTAAATTATAGAAAATAGGGGTATTCAAAACATATTCAAAATATAGGTCAACATATTGTAAGCATTCTACACAAATCACACTTTAAAAAACCAAATAAATTATGCTAAAATAGGGGTTAGTACTACTACACAAATTAAGCAAGAATTTGACAGAATTACTATAAAATAGATTTTTTCAAAAAATTGCACTTTTTGCTCCTTCCTTCCATTCATCATAGTGGGCCCTTGCTCCTTGGTCCACGGGGAAAAATTTTTACTCCAAGACTAAAAACTAATCACTCATAAACTCACAATTTTACACATGTAAATAAACTACACTTTTATTTGAATTCAAAAATACAATGGTTACAAATGACTTGTTCTATCTATAACTTATTGAATTCTATTAGGACTTAGCTCAACCAATAAGGGAACATTCTATTTATAATACTTTCTCCATGAATTTACAAATATGAAATTAATCCTATGTGTTGGCTATCCTTGATTTACCAAATTTATTGTAGGAGACCTAGTCTATATTAAGACACAAATCTACTGTAGCATCTTATCTACATCCTTCAACTAGTAGAAAAGGGTCAAAATAGCTTAGGATCATTTGTTACACCTATATTTATTTTATTCTTCTTTGATCCTCCTGAATTAGATGCAACTATGCTCTTTCTATCAAAACTATTGGTTTCTACCCTTCATTTCAGAGCAGCTCCAAAATATAAGGTAGAACATTAGGAGTGTATTATTGTTGCCAATTTTGATCAAGTGGGAGTGCTTTCAAACATGCAATTAGTATTTTATTATCCTTTCAGACATATTCCAACTGTTCGCACATGACTCCTTTGAGTTGGTATGGGACTTCCTTTAAAGTTGCACAAAATTGACTTTTGTATGTTGTTTCCAGCTATTCCTGCATTTTCTACTGTGTGTCTTGTTGCTCTTATTTGGATCGTGTGGAAGTGCTACAAGGTGGATCAAGAGTCTTCCTATGTCTTCCTTAAAATTTTCCCATCATTTTCTTTCACTTCTATTGACCAATTCCATGCCTCCCTTTATTATGATAGGTGGCTAGAATTTGTATGAGGTTATTACTGTAGTTGGAATGTCCTATTTTTTAGTAGAATGGTGGATCTAGTGCAAAATCATCTTACCGGTTTATTTTTAGAGTGGTAAAACATTAAAATTATCTTATGCAACCACAAATCACAACACTCTTTATTGGCTACCAAATTCATTATACCCTTTTCACTAACAATCATGCAAAAACAGAGTAAAAAATAATGAAAAATAATCAAAATAGGGTACAATTCTCCTACACATTAAACCATGCAAACACTTGGCCTAACATAATATCATATTTTATTTTGATAAATGTTCAAAATATTACAAAAACGAGGTATTTATAGGCCTCATCATTCCCCCCAACTTGACCTGATGCATGCCTTCATACATTTTGGTGGGCCATAGATGCACTAAGGTCCAACTCCTGGTTCTAGATTCCCCAAAATATTAATTTTCTAATATAATATCCTCTACAATGTTTCAATTCCATTAACCATTTATTAAACTCTTCATAAGGTCATGGATAAAAATCAAAGTAATATGGCACAAGAGTGATAATATTAGGTGGTCTAAATATTAAGCCTATCCATTGATGCTTAATTGCTAATATTATCTGCATTACTTCCTCTACCCTCCTATGTGACCATAATAGGTTAGTAGGTGACATTGGCTCCTTTTTTAGGAAAATAGGCAATTCTCCCCATCTGAATTTGCAATATGAAAAGGTATTTTTAAAATAACCTATACAAAACTACTAAAAATAAACCATGTTATCCTTCAAATTATGTAAATAAGTGCTTTTGATCTCCAGGTTATCCATCATGTTGAAATGTTGGCTTGTTAACACTTTGTGATTTGGCTGAATATGCCTTAATAGCAAGCCAAGTTCCAATTTAGTGTCCTTATTATTCCTTTTTTTTTATAATACCAATACAAATGATTGTTCAAAGTGGAAACAAAGAACCAAAGTTGTATGTCCCTTGTGTATATATAGGGTAGAAACTGCACATCTTCTTACATGACATACTTGTGCAAGAAAAACTCACACAACAAATTTTTCTACTCTTTAGGGCTATGTAAATATACCTCTAGAAAATTAGGGGTAGTATTCAAATCATAATTCAACCCTAAGAAAATACACATTACTTACCATATGAAGAAGCATTCTCTAAGGAGCATGCTGTAAATCCTAGCAAGCCTTCTGCATTGCACTAAACTTTCTGCAATATGATGTAAATTTTGTACCTTTTCCTTCAAATCATCATTTTTTGTAGCCTATGTTTTATTCTACTTTTTTAGGGGTTTCAATGTTGCAATGAGTGATTCTAAGGTTTTGTAGCATGATATCCACCTTGCAATATCTTCATTATATTTTTCTAGTGGAATCATATTAGGTGGATGCACTATCAATAGAATTTTATGCTCAGACAACAAGTTAATTTGAAATCCTATTTCTACTGTTTGCACCTTAGAAATATAACTATCAACATTTTGGTTTAGATTTTCCTGAGGTGATGTACTTACTTGTGGTGGGGTGATATGAGCTTCAAGGACCTTAATCTCTGATGTACCTTGCTATTTTTGTTGTTTCGGAGCGTTTCAAGGCATTTTGGCACATTTTTTGGATGTTCCAAAGCTGCTTCAGAATGAGATTGTGTTTTTGTAGGATGTTCCAAAGCTAACCTAGGATGTTTTAGAGCTACATCTAAAAGTGCTAAAATGGCCTCCTTTTCAAAATTTTATTGCATATTCTATTATGGTATCATATATAGGGTATGTGAGTCTTCCATGGAATCAACAATCCCTTCTTCATCCCTCTGTTCAGATGATATTTCTTGTCCTATATGTTGTTGTGCTGTTACATTAGTAATTAAAACAAAAATATCAGGTGCATGTTCTAGATTATCCTCCTCAGTCTATGAGATAGTTGTGGGATATCAACTTGTATTTCTTCTTATTGAACCTGCCCTACTAATTCAAGTAGAATTTCTACCACCTCTCTATAAGAATCTAAAATTGTGGGTATGTGGCATACATTGTTTTGCTGGGTATTTGAACTTTTGATTTCATGCATGAATGAAGGATGATGGGTTGGTAAATATCCATATTACGATGCATCCACATAAAAATTGCCAGCTAATGTGGAAAATCTGATTTTAACCAACTTGGATCTTCTTTAAAAAAATGTGGATGCCCCTCTCCTTGGTTCATGTGATTACACATGTTGAAGTACCTGGATCACATGGGTTTAGATTGGGTGATGAAAACTAGGTACATTTGGACGTAGGAAAATACGTTGGACAATGCCCTGTTTGATCGTTGCCATGTATGCCTAAAAAATCATGCCCAAATTTATGGCTTGCATCACATGGATATATATATATATATATATATTTCATTCCACATGTGCATGCCAAACAGATTTGAATTTTTGCACTACCGTGTGATTTTTAAATTTTTAAACTTAATTCCAGAGCTATTTTCATTTTGCAGCTCTATTTTTTTCCTTTGCATACAAAAAATAGAATGTGAAATTTTATTCCAGAGCTCTATATTATTTTCTTGCATACATATAGCCAGAACTGTATTTTTGTTCTGAAGCTGTATTTCATTCCGGAGCCCTGTGTTTTCTCTACAACCAAACCTAAATTTCTTGTTCAACCAAGGGCAGAATAGGTGTTTTTTGATATTTTGGAGAGAATATCCATTTTTATTTGCTAGGTTTATAAATTATTTATGCAAAACATGGATTATCATACAATACATGCTAAATGCCTACTATAAAAAATGCAAGAAACACATACCTGACTGTCTTGAAAATTCTATCATGCACTTGACAAATTATTGCTTTTTATGATCGTTGGATGAGCATTTGAAATAAAAAACAAAACATATATGTAGTTGGTGAAATTTATACAATGATGGATAAATAAAAAAGACAAACATACTGGAAATCGGTTTTCATGTAAGTCTTAATTCAATAGTGCCTTCAAAAAGGTTTTCACTATTGAATTATTCTCTTTTTTTCCATTCATTTTTTCTCTTTTTTTCATATCTCTTTTTTTTCTCTTTTATTTTTTAATCTTTTTCTTGGTTGTGCCCATGAAGGAATTTCACAATCACGACTATTTTCCTTTTGTTTTTGTTTTCTTGTTTTTTTGTTTTTTTTTGTTTTCAACTTTTTCTCAAAAATCATGTTGAATCTGTGTTAGAAGAGGGTGTCTCTTCTAATATATGTACTTCCAATTGTGCAATCTACTTTAAAAAGTCTTCTTTAGTCAATGGCTCATGGTATACCTGAAGGTGATATCCATTTACCACTAACTTTCTTCTTGAATCATTGATGGGAGAAATATGAAATGCTCTATTTTCAAATATTCGTTCAATCAAGTATGACCCAAGCCATATTGCATACAGCTTCCCAGGCAAATCCTCATAATGAGAATCAAACAAAAATTTCCAATCTCCTTATTTGAATTTCTTTTGCTAAATATGACTATCTATAGACACCTAAAATGCATCATGTCGATATGGACATGATACAAAACCATATGAAGGATCTTGGATAGACTCCAATATAGAGCAGTGGTTCTAACCACTCAATTTAGGCATTCTGGGCTAAGTAGTCTAAACCGTAGCCTAGACCTGTAGTCTCCAGTCTGAACCACGGTTGACATCTGCGGTATGCAGTCTGGACCACAACTGTGACCTACAATTTGAACTAGATTTTAGTTAGGCCTTCTGTCTGATCCAAATCGGTTGGAACGACCAAGAGATCTAGAAGAGGGCAGTTGGAGGACGAAAGATTCCAAAGGCTTCCATCCCAACTATCCTAACAAACCTTCTTGGTTTTGGCTTCTCCATGAAGCCACCCCTAGCCCTATGGGAATGCTATAAATACCCCCATTTTTAAATAGGGAAAGAGAGGATGGAAGAGAGATAATTTATATAGTGAAGCACTAGAAAATTATCAATCAAGTTAATTGATCAAGAGAGCAGTGAAGCCTTGTCAAATTTCATAACGACCTTGTGCATTTGAGAGCCCCTTTGCTATCCATCCAAAGAACAATTAGACATGGATGCACTAGGTGCCTAGGAGGATCAAGAAACACAAATCCAGGTGAACGAAGGCCCTTCACAACAATTTGACCACCAAATCTGTCAGAGGACGACAAAGCTGACCATTGAACATCAATTTGGACAAGGAGGTCAAGCCCACTACCCCTAATTCTAAGGGCAAACACATCAGAGGTCAAACCGTGGCTGTCAGCCATGGTTCATAGTGTAGACCGCCCCTCACAGCTATGGTTTGCAATAGGTTAGATATAACATTACTCAGTTTGCTTTTTACTACATAGATTAGTCATGTTAGTCTTTTCATTGGTTTAATTGCATTTTTAGAGAAACTCTGACCATAGGAATTAGGCATTTTATGTGTTGTAGTGGGTAGGAGTATATTGGATATTTTTGATATTTTATTGCTTCTAATTCGATATTTTTTCAATGCATCATGTGCTTATTCATGTCTTGTATGTTGTATAATTATTGATATGATTAGAATAGCTTAAAACCTTTCTTTATGCTTTCTTGTTTCATTAGTTTAATGGTATTTACATGTATGATTCTTTAAAGGGACTCATCACGAGAGGCTATCAATCTCTATAATCATGCACTGTTGTTTCTTGTTCATAGGGAGACAGGTGCCGAAAGGAGCCTATATCATAATCCTTCCACATCGCGGAGAAGGGGGTTAGCTCTACCCCAAGGTAGTTTGTGAGTAATAACCAGAGTAACAAATAAGTGTGCCTACCATATTGAGGGCATTGGAAATTGTAAACATCTATATTGTCTTTGGAGTGACCCTGAGAGGGCATTTTTGTAACCTGAGATCCTTTGAAATATCAATACAAGAAAAATTTGCATTAGTTGTCTTTCTTTGTTCGATTTGTGCATTTTTGTGTGGATATTTATGTTTTACGATGGTATAGATCAGTACACTAGCTAGGCGCGTGCTCTACGGTTATGTCATATGGTGATCACGATGGAACCCCACAATTTTAGCCTTGAATTTTGACTATTCTTGGCTTTTTATTTCCATAGGTGCTAACTGCAACTTTTAGCTACGATTATTTTTTGGCCTGCGGCTATAGCATGTGGTCTCCACTGTAGCCTGTAGGTTAGACCTGCGGTTCACATAGGAAGAAGTAGACAACAAGGAAATCAATGGGCAATAGAGCAAGAGCTAAGGTAGGTCCAAATTTCACCTTCTGTATTAAACTTTTTGCTCTGCATCTTTCCAGAGATCATCGAACCGTTGCAAATTAGGAATAAAAATATAAGGGGTCAATGAACAAGTCCTAGTTTGTGTTTGATTTCCATTCAGTGGAAAGGCATTGTTGGGAATAGCAGACCTCTGAGTGTAGTCTACCCCTAAATACAATGACCTTGATAAATATTATGTGTCATTTTTATGCTTGAGGTCTAATCAGCGGCCATGTCATTGTAATTGCATCGTCAAAATATCATGTAGGACATTAGCATGCATTATTTTTGAACTTGAAACATTCCTTTCTTTTCATGTACATCATGTAGGAATGGTCATTATGCTCTATGATGCATTTATCATTTTTGCAAAATAAAAGGAACCACACACACCATGTATCATCTAAACATCAATGGTGTTGGGCTCTCATATCCAACCTGCTTGATTGAGATCAATAGTGGAGGTCATTACCACTTGGTTGGCTCATTTGAAATTGTATTATCAGGACCCGCTCATTGCCAAGACTGACCCAAGAACTATTCTATCTGTGCAAAATAGCACGCACTCTTCTTTGAAAGGGTGTATCATTGTGCATAGTGTTTTGGGTGAGGGTTGGTAGTACCTATTCTACTTCGTTGAGTATAGATGTCATTACCATATTCGGCTTGTGTGAGTATATAGGTGAAAGCCAATTTAACTAAGTTTAAAATCCAATAATATTTAAAAACATGTGATAGTTTATAATACTGATACAACACATCTAAAAACAATATAAAATAGTTTAGGGCTCACAATCAAACATTTAAAAGAGATAATCACCATTTTTTTACATTGTTTGCATAATAAAATACATCTAGATGTCAAGTATACAAATGGTGAACACACAGGGTGATCAGCAAAGGTCTAGGATTGATGCCCATGATCAACCCCCAACTGGTTCACAGCAGCATGTGTCAAGTCCTCATACACATGAGCAAACCGAACGACGTTCAATAAGCATTAGAGGTGATAACTCGACACAGGGAGATCCCATTCAATAGACCCCTAATAGAGGAGCTTTAGTACACTCCTCTAGAAACAGGACTAAGCATGGAGCTTCTTAGCACAAGGATGCTCTACCCCAAAGCCATTATCGAGACCACACTGCATGTGCATCCACGAGATCGATCGAGGAATATGTGGTGCAGGGGACCAAGTTGGTTCCCATATGCACTAGATCCATAGGAGGTTCTAATACTCCACCATCAGAGTATAGATGATTCAGAGATCTGCCCATTTAGGGGCAATAGGATAGGCTATCTTCTGAGCATAGGTCCACCCATACTCCCTCATGTGGCTCACCATGCAAGATCACCATTGATATATCAAAGGTGGGAGCTAATGGAACACCATCGCATGAGAGGTGGAGGTCTAGAAAGCTAGATGTTCTAGGTAGTGTTCTTGAGTAACTAGGCTACAAGACTATAGCTCTGCCCACTCATGCTCCAAGTTAGCATAGCGACAATTGTATCAATATTACTAGAGAGCATGGAGAGGCTTCTAAGTGCCCTCATGTCATACGTCCATCGTACACACATCTGTCTTATGGGTACAGAACCCATAAGGTAGCTCACATAGAGCATGCACACCGAAGGCCTCATATGGCCGATCAGATCGACAGATCACATAGACTAGTGTCCGAGCAAAGACATCAGCTACTCCAAGATCAATTGGATAATGCTCGCCTAGAGAGGCAGCATATTGAAGATGAAAATATTCAATCATAAAGGCTCTTATAATAGATATTATATGAGTAGCACATGCATGAAGAGCATGTTCTAGCTTAGAAGGAGCATATAGAGAGGGACGATCAGCTAGCCAGGGCTAGCCTATACGCTCTCGAGGAGCATAGAGAGCATGTGCATAAAAGGTTTGTGTCCCTAGCCAATATGCATGAGGAGCAAAGAGATGCTCATACTCATGTCAGTGCCCAATAGAGGAAGCAAATGCCATCACTCAATGATATTAGATAAAGGTTGCATGAGAATATAATTGTAGACAGATACGATCAGGACTACCCTAAGAGTTGTCGAGTTAAGGAGGAGGAAGAGCCATGTCCTCCACCTCCCTCGAAGAAGACATTACCTCCTAGACCACCTCCATGGCATCTTAGGGAGGAGGACTTTTTTTCTTCTAAGGTGTATAATATTTTGGTCGATAAGGTCAAAGCAATTGAGAGGCAGGGTGCTGCTATGCAAAATATGACACTGAGGAAGATACACAATGAACCTCTAGACCCTTCGGTGCCTATGCCTCCATATCTCGAGCATTTTGATATGCCTCAGTTGGAAACATTCAAGGGTGATGAAGATGCACAAGAACATGTTATGAGTTTTCTGGACGTGTGTTTCCAGATAGAGAATCAGGATGCCTTGTTGTTGCACACTTTCATTACGATAATTTTTGGCCTGGTCTGAGAGTGGTTCAACCAACTGAAGAAACATAGTATTACTGGTTTCAAGCAGTTTGCCAATGCATTTATTGAGCGTTATTCATTTGGCATTAAGAAATAGGCCAACCTTTCTGATTTGGCTATGCTAGCTCAACACGACGACGAGCCCATTGAGCAATACAAAAAGAGATGATGTAGAATAATTGCAAAGATGCCATTCCCTATTCCTACAACCGAACTGACCTGAATGTTTACAAAGAGTTATGCCAAGCACATCTCACTATTGTTACAGCTGTAATGATACCCTACATTCAAGGAAGCTATGGCACAATCCAGGGTGATCGAGGACATCAAGGTGCAAGAAGACAGCTTGAAGATCAATACCAAAAAAGAGGGGTTTAAAAAGAGTACTATGAAACAATAGGGCAAGCAGGCCCATGTGAATCAAGTAGTACTAAATATCGAAGGAGAAGACAAGGGATAGTAGAAGCCTAATTATCAGGCTCAACCTCCTCCTACGTGTTACGAGACACACAAAAACAACTATAAGGGAAAAAATAAAGAAGAACACCCACCTCGCCAGTTCACACCCTTGATGAAATTGATGACTTTGATTTTTTGTCAGCTATTCGAGGCCAAGGCCATACAATTGTATGATGTCAAATTAGTAGATCCAAATGTGCCAAAGTCAAAGTGGCATCAAGACAATCTATTCTACATATTCCACAGAGTGAAAGGCCATGACATCAAGACATGATGGTCCTTCAAACACATCATGCATAAAATGATAGAAAATGGGAGCTGGTAATACCAAGAAACCCACAGGCACCCAAAAATAGAAACATGTGGATTTTCAAGAATCCACTACCTAATCACAAGGTGCCTCATAAAAATGCTAGCCAGGTCAATCAGGTGCAAATCGAACCACCTACCCAGGGGTTCGTAGGCATGGTCAATGTTGTTACTAGACACGGGAGGTATGATCAACCAAATAGACCTTGTGCTCCCATTAGAATACAAGCTATGCCGGATCAATGGCCAGCTCAGAACATTCTAGGCCCACCAGCTATACCGTGGTGACCATAAGGAGCAGGTTAGTTCAGAACCTACAGACAGCTCCTGTGAAGTTGTGAATATATGATCTTATTCAATAGTCCCCAAGAAACAGGGAGACTCTTATGGAAATTTTGAGGTCCATTGAGGTACAATCCCAAGATGCCTATGCATTTACAAATTTCATGGGACATGTACAATAGTTTCAAGAACCCATGATACAATTTTAAGATCATGAAGTGAAGATGGTTCCTACTATTATAGTTGACCTGTCATTGCATATTATCACGTGTGTTAACCACATGCCTTTCAAAAGGGTCTTTATCGACACTAGGTCCTCGATCAATATAATCATGACCAAGGCACTGAGCCACCTCAAGTTACCCAAGTCACACATTGTGCCTACCACCTTTACGTTGAGAGCATTTAATGATGTGCTATGCTCAACGGTTGGTAAAATTGTTCTACATGTTCAGGTGGGACTCAAGACCATCTCTATGATGTGTCACATGATAGAGGGCACCATGCAGTACAACATTCTTCTTAGGAGGCCTTGGATTCATGAAATGTGTTGCATCCCCTCTATATTGCATCAGTGTTTGAAATACATTCAGGAGGGACAAGTTCACGTAGTGTCCTTGAACAAAGAACCATTCAAGTTCATGAACCTAGCAGATTTGCCTAGGGGTTTTGTACTCCCATCGACGCACTTGGATATACGACCTGTGTTGTCGGTTAAGATTCCAATAGGCAAACTAGCAGCCCATGCTCAACCATCGACATCTATGTCACATAGATCTAAGCATACAACTACAACTTCTCTAAAGTTGACTGCATCGGCAATGCACCAGCAAGTCAAGAAGCTAAAGGTGAAATTGGGTGAGAAAGTGGAAAATCATGTGCCCAGATCAGTTGCCAATGAGACTCCCACTCCCATGGATGTGGAAGAACCTCAAGACAAATCCAAGGAGGCACCTTAGCCTGCTTCACTTGCATCCTCAGTAGGGTCATCTGCACCACAGGTGATCATTCATTTGGCCAGCACAGGTTGGGTGAGTATCTTGTGCAAAATATTGCTTTTGGACCTATCCTAAAAACTGCACAAGATATGGGCCTACTGCATGCCCATAGATTTCTAATTGGATCTATAGTGTCATTGGGTGAGCCACCCAACCAAATAAACTTTGTCTACATAGGGCTGGATCAAGCGTCCACTAGAATATCCATAGATGAGGACGATGACAAGCCATTCGCTGTGAATGTGTGCTATTTTTCCAACCCAAAATACATCATGCACATTTTCAAGTCGTATCATTGGCATGGACGTGGCTTTGGTATTTTTGAACAGGGATGTAGAACCCCGCTCGAACCTCATTATCAGTTAGCTACTGATAGGCTTGGGTTAGTGTTACAAGTATAGGATCATGATGATTTTCTTGCTGCATCCTTAGATCGCATGTACTTGAGTCTAGGGGATGATGTGGATTTTACTCCATATCACCCTGATCCTTCCAGTTGTAGGAGGACTCACCAGTCAATATTATTTGTTACTATAGGGCCACCTAATTCATACCATGATGGGCCCTTAGAGGACAACCCCAGAGACAACCTGGGTAATCAAATTCATGGTGCTACCAATGACACTGGTATGCAGGGGCATGACACCCATGCTATAGGTGATCTCGAGTTAGGATATCTTTGCGATGATGATGGAAAGGAGTCCACCTCCGAGATGAGTGGACCTAGTTATGATGCAGATGATGAGTCCTCAAATGATGATCAATTTGAGGAGAAAATCAAGTCGACATTTCTAAGTCTGGTGTTTATACCATTTGTTGCCTATGGAACAAGTGGAAGAGACGAACGAGTGATTCATAGTAGATAGTGATTATAAATATGAAATCAAGGAGGCTTACTTAAAGCCTCGTCTAGCTAATCTCCCACTGTGCATAGACACAACAGAGTGGCCCATCCATGGTAGTGACCATAGTGATGTAGATGAGAGGATCGATTCCAGGCTCATGTATCCATAATATCTATTGCCTAGGGAATCAGAGCATGTTATGGAGGAAGTCCCTCCCAAAACTGAGCGCTCTGAGGAAGTAGCACTATCATTCTATGTGACAGTATCATATATACGATCGTTCTATCGAATTTATCTGGATAGTGATTATAGCGATCGAAAAATTAGATACATGGGGCCACATCTGCCTAATCGCTCCTTAGAAGAGGGGGAAGTGACGGATTGTATTTGTATAGTGATGATGAGGACTCAGTGGAGATGGCCTATCTAGGAACTCACCACTTACGCAATAGGACTCCACCTAGAGGTCCCCTGCCTATTACAACTACAGGTCTATGTTGAGAGATCAATTTCCATCGCATCTTGAGGAAAAGAAGAGAGCTCAAAGAGAGGTATTAGGAACTCTTTCCTGATCTACATACGTACGTAGAGCTCCTTGATCTGAGATATCCCATTCTACAGCTAGTGAACTAGGAGGATCCATTTATATAGACATCCCATAGAGAGGATCTATTTATGCCCATACCTTTTGAACTAGATCTCGGGTATGAAATCTACGCTTCAAAGATAGAGTTTTGTTCGTGTGGTTTTGGATATCAATTCCATTCCATCAATATGGTCTCTGTCAATTTGACCACTCTGCTTTGCAATCCAGTAGATCCATCCAAACCACTACATCTAAACATGGATGCTATTGATTGGGATCATGCTGACTTGCCAGTCTAGTCTAAAGATTTCTTCCCAAATGAAGAAATGCTACAACTATTTCATTTTGTAGTAGGATGTTCTCATGATGTTTGTCACACTGAGAATGCTTCCTAAGAGGAACATGTGAACCCGAATGATGACATCCATCTGATTCCTATGCCTCACCAGCTTGAGGAGGGATCACATATGTTAGTAGAGAAAACCTTCGATGTGGATATCAGTAAAGATACCACCAATCCAAAGAAGGTTAGATTTGAAGGGAGTCTCACTCTATATGAGCATGATAGCATCATACCTCTATTGAAAGAGATACCTGATCTCTTTGATTGGACTTACAAAGATATGTCGGGTCTAGATCCAAAATTGGTTACTCATAACCTTTCGCTAGATTTGTCGAAGAAGCCAGTCAAGCAAAAACTCAGAAAGATACATCCAATAGTAGCCTTAATGGTAAAAGACAAGTTACAAAAGCTGTTGGACATAGATTTCATCTTCATCGACTATCCAGAGTGGGTCTCCAATATGGTGCCCATAGGAAAGACAGATGGAAGGGTCTGGATTTGTATGGATTTTAGATATCTCAACAAGGCAACATGCAAAGATTCATTTCTATTGCCAAATATCGATGCTCTGGTAGATGCCACTGCAGATCACAAAATGATCTCCCTTATGGATGGTTTTTTTGGATATAACTAGATTCGGATTAAACCCAAAGATCAACATAAAACCATGTTCATAACACCATGGGGAAAATTTTACTACAAATTTATGCCATTCAGTATTAAAAATGCTGGTGCTACATATCAGCGGGCTATGACATATATTTTTCATGACTACATGCATAAAATCTTAGAATATTATATTGATGACTTACTATCTAAGTTGTTGCTATGAGCAGAGCATGTGGAGGTTCTAAGGAAGGTCTTCGATCGCCTGATAGAGCACAATGTCAGATTGAATCATAAGAAGTGTGTATTTAGCATAACTTCAAGAAAACTCTTGGGATTCATCATTTCTAAATGAGGCATCAAAGTAGACCCAACAAAGGTCATGGCTATTATAGAGATGCATCCTCCCACTAGTATCAAAGAACTAAGAAGCCTTCAGGGCAAAGTAGTGTCCATAAAGTGATTCATCGTCCAATTATCAGATAAGTTTTGACCCATGAATCGACTGCTACACAAGGGGGTCCCATTTGATTGGGATAAGGACTGCCAAGCAGCCTTTGCTGAGATTAAGCAATACCTAGAAACGTCGCCAGTACTAGCTCCACCAAGTCCAGATGAGCCTTTTCTGCTATATATATCGACAACCAACTTTGCATTAGGGACCATGTTAGCCCAAAAGAACATGCAAGGCAAATATCAAGTCGTATTTTACATCAGTCGCACCTTGGTGAGTTATGAGTCAAGATATGCATGTGTTGAAAAACTTTGTTTAGCAGTAGTGTTCGCTACCAAGAAATTGTGGCATTACATGCTAAGTCATACCACATATGTTATATCAAAACAAAATCCTTTGCAGTACATGATGAGCAAGACATATCATAACACACATACTACAAAGTGGATCATGTTATTGAAAGAATTCGATTTGCAATTCATAAGCCAAAAGTCCATCAAGGGACAAGTCATAGCTGATCAATTGGATGAGGCACCACTATCCAACAGTAGGCCTCTAACCATTGAGATTCCAAATGATACGGTCTTCGTAATATCTGAAGCTCCCAAACTCGAGGAACCAGAGAATAATGCTAACATGACATTTTTCTTCGACAGTTCAAAGTGTGAGCAAGGGGGTGGTGTAGGAATAGTGTTTTTCATGCCACAAGGAGCTCCAATGCCCTTGTCGTTCAAGTTAGACTTTTTGTGCACCAACAATAATGCTGAGTACAAAGCCCTACTTTTGGGCCTCCACATAGCCATCACCATGGGTATTAAAAGACTAAATATTTTTGGCGATTCTCTGCTCATAGTTAACCAGGTTAAGGGGCTATTTAAGTTTTGATGTCCCATGTTGAAAGCCTACAAAGATCTTATTACCACTTATCTGGCTAAAATTGAATGGTATGACATCGAGGTAATCTCTCATTCATCAAATAGGTTTGTAGACACCATGGCATCTTTGGGGTCCTTGATCCCTTAGAATTTGTCTATCGAGTTTACTACCATCCATGTTAAGATGCTCTCACACCTAATAGTAGAGTGTGTAGCCTTTGATAACAAAGAGTCAGTCAACATTATTGTCATGGAACAAATAACTGATTGGTTTCATAGAGCAGAAGACTTTCTTAAGTAGGCACCCTGTGAGTCATTGACTTCTCAGAGTCCTACGGGGAGTGGTACTACCATTCACCATAAGGTTTTTTCCCAGTCTACATTTGCAAAGCTAAATACGTAGAGGAAGGAGGTTATCTTAGTAGTCGAAGCTGAGGCTTGTCAAGGCTGGATGTTGTAAATTCAAGACTTCCTAAAACTTGGTATGATCCCAGAGGGATTGTCATGTGCCTCTAGATGTACATTTAAATATAAAGTGACTAAGTATGTCTTGATAGGAGATATTTTGTACCGATGCAGCTACGAAGGAGTCCTCCTTCGATGTCTTGAGCCCCAAGAGTCATCTTGGGTAATCTTAGAAGCTCGTGATGGTACATGTGATGGCCATTTTAGTGGCATGGCTATCATCAAATGCATCATTTGCATGGGTTATTATTGGCCCACTATGGATTAGGATTGCAATGTGTATATCAAGAAATGTGTTAAATGTCAGCATCATGCTAATATTATGCACTTGCCATCACAGATCTTATAGCCCATTCATGCGGCTTGGCCATTTGTTCAGTGGGGATTAGATCTGATTGGCAATATTTCCCCTCCATAATCAGGCCGACATACATTCATTATCAAGGCTATTGAGTATTTTACAAAGTGGGTGGAAGCCATTCCCCTTACAAAAACCATTGGAGCTTGCATCACAAAATATTTATTCTCGAGCATATCATATATCATTTCGAGATACCATCCAAAATAATTTTGGATAATGGAACTTATTTTAAGAACAAAAATGTGTGGGCTTTAATGTCTAAATACTGTATTAAACACAGTTTGCAACTCCATATTATCCACAAGAAAATGGGCAAGATGAGGCCTCAAACAAGACTGTGGTAGCCATATTGAAAAATACAGTGCAAGAACACCATAAGGATTGGCATATATAGTTGCCCCTTGCACGGGCTTATAAGAATAGCATTCAGATGCCCATTGGGGCAATGCCATTATGCCCTTAGAGTTGGAAACTCCAATGCTACGTGTCGCATTGAAAGAGTTCATCGATGACGACACCGTGCAGCAAGCTCACCTAAATCAATTGACATTTCTTGATGAACATCACATGAATACCCTCGAGCATCTCTGTGTTTATCAGGAGCAATTAAAATGAGCTTACAATATCAAAGTCCACCAGAGAGGCTTTGAAGTTGAGGATATTGTGCTGAAAGAGAACCAACAGAACTTGAATTTGCCTCCTAACATGTGAGAAAAATTCATGGCTAACTGGCTAGGGCCTTACATCATATCTAAAAATATTGGTCTAGGTACCTATCGCCTAACACCACTAGAGGGTGTGGAAGAGCTTGAGCCTCTCAATATCATCCATATTAAGGAGTTCTATGCTTGACAATGTAGTAAAGGAACCAAAGGCATTTGTAAACCTTTGGTCAACCCAAAAGCTCTGAGGGTGTTGTCTCAACTACTCGGTCATCCCAAAAGTCCCCAAGCTCTCTGATTAAGAAGATTGGTCAAATAAAGGCACCAAAGGCATCTGTAAACCTTTGGTCAACCCAAAAGTTTTGAGGGTTTTGTCTCAACCGCTCGATCATCCCAAAATGCCCCAAGCTCTCTGATTAAGAAGCTTGGTCAAGTAAAGGCACCAAAGGCATTTGTAAACCTTTGGTCAATCCCAAAGCTCCAAGGATTTTGTCTCAACCGCTTGGTCATCCCAAAATGCCCCAAGCTCTTTGATTAAGAAGCTTGGTCAAGTAAAGGTACCAAAGGCATATGTAAACCTTTGTTCAACCCAAAATCCTTGAGGGTTTTGTCTCAACCGCTCGATCATCCCAAAAGGCCCCAAGCTCTCTAATTAAGAAGCTTGGTCAAGTAAAGGCACCAAAGGAATCTTTAAACCATTGGTCAACCCAAAAGCCCTGAGGGTTTTGTATCAACTGCTCGGTCACCCCAAAATGCCTGAAGCTCTCTGATTAAGAAGCTTGGTCAAGAAAAGGCACCAAGGATTTCCAAAAATGACTTGGCCAACCAAAAGGCTTCAAGAGTTCCTCTAACTTCTTGGTCATCCCAAAAGGCTCCACGCCCTCTTGCTGAGAGTTTGGTCAGCTAAAATATTCCAAAGATGGCTGTAAAACATTTGGTCAATTCAAAAGGCTCCAAGGATTTCTAAAAATCACTTGGTCAACCCTAAAAAACTCCAAGGATATGTACTCGTCGTTTGGTCAAATATGAGAGCTCAAAAACCTATAAAAATCAAGAAAAATATATACGATCATTCTAAAAAAAAAAACATGTGCATTTGCATTTTGCATTTTCATCTGCATTCACACATGCATTCACATCATCATATTGCATTTAGCCATTTGTCATAGGTTGCATTCCACAATAGAATATATTGCGTTTATCAAAGTTTTAAAAATAGTCACACATTTGTATGACAATCGTGCACCCTTGCATTTATCATAATTCATTGCATTCATACATGATACCTATTGTGGAGACCTATGTATGTATATTAAGTTTTCCTGTCACTCAGCCATACCTAGTGGGTTCTTCAGATATTGTAGAAAGCTTGATTTGTTGTTATAGACAAGGTCATTAGTTGGGATAGTGCTTCAACATATTAGAATCCTGTCACTAAGCAAAACAATATAAAATCCTGCTAACACGAGAGAGGATGAAAGCCACGAAAGCAGTATTAGGTATCTAGAGAGATGGGTTTCATGACCTGCTTATCTTAAAAATAGTCAGTTTAGAAAGGTTTACTTTGGCAAAAGGACAAGGATTTACCCTATAAATCCCAAAGTCACAAAAATTAAATCCCAAGTTACAAAGTGCAAAATATACAAATTTCAAGTTCAAAATATAAAGTGACATAGTGAATCAAAAGCACTATAAAAATCCCTTGCTCAAATAAAACAGTAACACATGGACTAACAATGATTTTTATCATCACATATGAGGAAGTACGAAGGGTGAGAACTTGAATCCCTAGATTGTACACCTTTTGAAAGCCATAGAGTGATCCCAGATTGCAGCAATGGGTTGGAAGAGTCCCACCTGCAATTGGAGGGGTAGTTCTATTGGGTGATCCCCAAATGTAGTAATGGGTTGAAAGAGTCTCACCTGCATTTGGAGGGGTAGCTCTGATCAATTTGCAAGATAAGCTAGCTCTAGGTACTTAGGATTGTCTAGCTATATAAGTCTAATCAAAGTTGAAACAAGGATGATACGATCGTTTGAGGAACCTTATCTCACATATGGGTTGAAAGAGTCTCGATTGACATACAATGTATGTTTATGATCTTTCTAAAAATACTCACATGCACACACAGGGATTATGAATAGTTAGGTCTGTCACCACAAAGGCCTTGTACAATATAAGCCTGGTATAGTTAGTATGTGATTTTTGGATAAGCCTACTAGGGTGTTTAAGTATCAAGGAAAACCCCAAAAAACATGCTCCAATAGCAACAAGATACCACATATCATTAGACTGTAGAAATACGAGTCATTCATTCATAAAAATGCATTTTACAAAGCACAATAAAATATATAGGATAGATACCGCATGAATATAAAAAAATGATGTTTAGATAGGCACTGAATATATAGTACAAAATGACATAATCATTCATTAGCATTTTAACCAATCCATTTCACTGCATTTCATAAATGGGTGATTAATTGATTAAGTTCTTGTAATGAGAATTATCAATTATTTTGCATGATTGTTATACATTCTACGGTGTCATATTTTAAAAATTGATATACATAGTTACATTCATTCCTTATATTTTAAGTGATTAAATCATGCATGTTCATCTCCATTAGATTATGATTCCATACATAATGCATTACCATACATTGAATAACATATCATAAACTGCATAAAATATAAGCATGCCCTCAAAGCAAAAATAAATATGCGTTAAAAATAAACATTGCATCCATCTACATACATCATATGTCACACATCTAATCATCTAGATCACTGCATATCATCATCATAAAGTAGAAAAACTATCTAGTGCATGACATCCATACATCACATCATATAAACATAACATTTAAATATGCATTGCATCCATGTGCATCAAATAAACATAAAATCAAAAATTAATAAATACACATGTACACATAATGAGCCATGAAATATCATATCATATATATGTGTGTCCAAATGAGTACATAGGGAGTAAAAAATACCCGTAGGCTACAACTATGTAGGTCCTCAACCTTACACACAAAATGATACATCAAAACTATAGTCAGCAACTGCTATAAATCAGATCTAGGCTGCTCCCCCTAAACTGAAGCTCTCAAAACCTCCCTCTGCACCGTGCTATAGAGCCTACTCTCCTAGCTAACCTGGCACCTATTGTGGATCCTACTATGGATCCTACCTACTGCCAAAGCCAAACACACCCAGTACATGAGAAACTGGTAACTATAGTAGGCTAGTCCTCTGGCTGGATACCCTTGATGTCTGCCCTGGACCTCTAGCCCTAGCCTGTGATCTCACTGTGTGCATGCTAGAGGACCTGTGCGTCATATCAGTCCTATGAGTCCTATGACTTGAGCTCACAATGGACTGCCCTGAGGTCCTAGACCTGGTATGTTTCAACTCTACTACAAAAGGATCCTCAAGAACTAGTAACCCCTACATCTCTCTGTAGCTGACCAGATGATCAATGTGGGCAAGCCAGGCTGCGTGCATCCCATTGGTCCTCATGACCATACTATGTAATCATGTCACCTTAGAAGTCAGATCTTGTATAGCTAGTGTACCTATTGTTGGTACCACAGGAAGCCGCATGATAGCCTAAGGAGGCCCCATAATAGCTCCTCTTACTGCTCATGTGAGATATTGCTCTACCTCTACTACAATCCATTGTGCCTATGCTAACTCTAGGGTAGTCTATAGTCTCTACACTTGGGCCTCTACATTAGTAGCTTGAGTCATGAGCTCCTAGATCTAGCCCTACACCTCAGTCAGGTACTACTCCCTGTCAGCCACATTTGCCTCTAGAGTGGTGATGGTGGTTCTCTCTCCCACTGTTGTGTGTGAAATCACCCAATATGATTCTCCAAGATAGCAACCTATGCCAACAACTATCCCTATGCACTATTAGGAGGGATATCACCCTCTTCTAGAGTGTCCTCCTTAGGGTTGATCTCTGGTAGGTCCTTAATGGTGGCCTCTACACCCCAACCATCCTTAGTACACTAGCACATCCTACGCCCATCAAGATCTACCTTTGCCTCTGCCTCTTCTGGCTCTCGGCCTAGAGGCCCAATCCCATGCCATCTAAATAGAGACCACCACTCATCATATTCAGGTGTGGTCCCATATATCTCAACCCTCGACTCTTGGAATTTGTCGGGTGCATCCCCTAGTGGTGGAGGAGCTATCAGTGGGAGATCCCTCTCTAGAGCTAAGCGTCTGTACGTCAAGGGCATATCTAGCAGGTCCTACACCATGCTGAAATGTCATAGGATATGAGAGAAAAATAATACTCTCTCACCTCTAGCTTACGCTAGATAAGACATCTATTTTGGTGGGCCCATCGCATCCACTCGTCGACCTTCGACCATATAGGAAAATCCATGTAGGGGTGCCAAACGACATCCCCCAACACAAGTGCCATAAAATTGATGATGTAATGTTGTGTATCCCCAGTGTGAGCCCTGTTGTTGACACCCTCTAGGGTAGTGATTCGTAGAGGTAGATCAGCAGGATTCTCGATCCAGATGTGCTACCACCCCCAGATCTATAGCAAAAGGCTACAACTTGTAGGCACCAAAACAACACCAATCTGATTATGCGACTACAAGCACTGATCGAATTGGTATACACACCCCCTAGGGTAGCATCTAGAGGTTAAAAAGTAGTCCTAACCACTCCAAAATCAGTTTTGGAAGGTCAGAGGTCAATTTGGCACATTTTAAGCACTTTGCTCCCTATTCATCCCACCTTGGGATGATTAGAATCTTATTCCTCCCACCCCACGATGATTAGTAGCAATCATCCCAGGGTGGGACAAGTAGCAGGTTTGACTGGAAAAAAGTCAAGCCTTGACAAATATACCACTAAAATTTACCGTCAAGGCATGAAATTGTGAGGAACAGTTTCAAATCTGATAGAGGGACTTTAGTCAAGCATGCCTTGATCATGGAGGCCCTAAATTAGGAAGGAATCTTCTCTCCCCAAAGAAAGGCATGGTGAGCCAAGTGGCGCCCTCGCATGCACATTCAAAGGAGACCCCTAAGGTCTATAAAATGGTAAGCCTCCTCACCCCAAAAAGGAATAGATCTAGAGCATTTGGAGCAATAGAGTGCTACCAAATTGTACCTCCATTCCCCCTTTGTGCTTCCTACATCCCTAATTTCTCTTTTGGAAGAGAGGTTATCGGGTGAACACTAGGAACACAATCCTGACCCAAAACCCAAGCAATAGGCCATAATACCACACTAAATTCTTTGAAACAACCCCCTAGGAGGTTTTGGACCCATCCCACCTGGATTGGTGTCAAAACCAGGTCTCAAATGGTGGGTGTCGTGCCCTCAGGTGCCCCCCAAACTGCTACAGTCCTAATCGTCCCACCCCGGAGTGATTATAAATATGTGAATGATTTCTTCACTATTATTTTTGCATTATGTTATATTTGGTTTACTTATGCTTTTGTTCAAGTTTCATTGCATTCTCACCTGTTTTGACCTTATTTTTATCATTTTATGCGTTTACTAACCTACAGGGAGTGCCTTCAGATACGGGACAATCTAGGTAGAATCTACCAAATATGACCTTCTAGGTCATCCCAAAATGCCCCTTTTTGTCTAACCCCAAGTTTTCAAGAATTTTGGAGGCCTCTAGCTAGGACATTTGCAAGGTCACTTTTGCATGTTTTGTGACAGTCCTAATTGTCCCACCCCGGAGTGATTAGAAATCCATGCATGATTTCATAATTGTTCTTTTTGCAATGTGTCTCTGATGATGTTTCTATACTTATGTCAAAGTTTTAATTCATTATGACATGTCTTGACCATCGTTTTTCTATTTTATGTATTCACTAGCTGAAGGCCCTAGGGCTTGCATGTTTTCCCTCTATCTGCATATGCTATTAACTATTTGTTGTTTCTCTATGTGCAAGATCTCACTACCAAGAACATTGGAGGGGCAGCAAGGAACGATGAACACATGGATGCAAGCGACGACAATTTTTGGCCCACCCATTTCAAATGTGGGCATGCGGAGGACACTGGAAGTGTACCATCCATTGATGTAACAAACTATATCAAATGCTCTGAGCCCCAGAGGGGGGGAGACGTATTGTAACCAGACTAAAAAAAATAATAATAAAAAGAGGCTTTTATTTGTTTTCTAACATCTCGTGTCTTTCCTTCATGCATTGATTTTCTCACATTCGTAGGACTTAACATTTTTATATCAATTTCATTTGCATCATAATCTGGCACGCAGTCACCCCGCATTCGGCTTTCAGTGGTGATCATGGTGGGACCTTGTCCCCTACTATTAAATATCAGGTTTCTGATCCAAGTTTTATGGATTATTTGTAGGTGTTACTCATTTAGGTGTTGGACTGCTACTTGTACCACCCTATGACGAACACAGACCTGGAATTCATGCCACCCTAGGATGAATACGTATTCATCCCATCCTGTGATGAATACAGACATGCTATTCATCCCACATAGGGACGATTAGAGATCTGTATAGTTTCTAAGTAGAAACTCAGAGGCATCTGGTTTGGACAGAGAGGAGGTAGGTTTTCTAAACATCCTCTGTGTTTTTCTGTTTTCTGTTTCTGCATATTTCTATTTTCTTTGCTTTCTTGCAATAAAAAAAAAACATAGAGTAAATTAATGGAAGGAACCTAATTAGGAATGCATTCTTCTCTGGTTTGCTTGCATGATACTCACACCAATGACAAGTCCTCATCATAGGTGTTAGTTCTAGGTAGGGTTTGTGATTTCCTTCTTGCTGCTAATTGTTTCTAAAATATTAAAATGTACTTTAAAGCATTGCATTAGTGAAAACCATATTTTGCTATATGTTTTCTTTCTTTACATGATTAAAAGGAACCACACACACACCACCTAATAAAATTAACATCAAGGAGTTGGTCTTAATACCCCAAAACTTGATCAAGACCAACGGTGGATTTCATGACCACCTTGGTTTGAATTTTGCATACATTTACCCTAATCACGACTATTGCTAGACGTAAATCCTGACGAAAGCTGACTAAGTGTAATGGGGGTGATTCCCTGTGCATGAGGATAAGTCTTCTATGGTAGGTTTCAAAAATAGAGTGATCCCCCTTTTGTACCGCCTATGTTCCACATACTTTTTTGCTCTCGCATACCAATAGTTTCCCTCACGTAAGCGTGGGTATATTGAGAGGTTCAGTATAACAGCCTAGCAATGGTATATTGAATGGGTGACCATTTTGGAGATAAAATAGCCCTCATTTTGCATGCATAACAAAGTTTCCTTTACAAGATTCACACAATAAAAATCAAACACATTAGACCAGATCTAGGGCACACATTTAATCCGTAAACAAGATAATCATTTCTTTGTTTGTGTGGTCCCCTTTTGCTTGGTATAGCACAAATTTTTTATAAAGGAGATAAAAATACACATATATTTCTAGAAATACCACCACCATGGTGTATACCCATAGCCAAGCCAAATCATGGGTAGAATTTTTGGAAAGTGTACAAGTAGGCACAAGTCACCTCTGTTATAGCCCCAAGGACTTGGTTATACCACCTTGGCAGCCTGACCCACAACATGGTCCACACTATACCACTACAGAAAAGGACTATAGAGGCACCCCTTTGAGGGGCACTCCCATTCAACATAGACCCTCTCAGGAGGAGTACATACATGGTAAGGCCCCCTTAGATACTCATTACAAGTGGCCACTGCACGATGAAGCACTAGAGTAGCATAGGGTTCATAAGGAGGGACCACATGATTATATCATTCCTCCTCCACCCCTTATTACTATTAGAACTAATGGGCCAAATCTAGAGCGCAAGGCTCTTCAGAAAGGACAAGAAAAATTTGCCCATCCCTTTCACATGTATGAAAGGGAACATGAGGAAAACTAGTATATTCCTCAAGAGCAATACACCACACAGGAGCAATGCGCCTCCACACCTTCTAATTATCAAGGTCACCTATTGAGGCCAGAGCCTTAGGTGAATGTTGCTAACCTCGACAGAGGAAAGCGACCCATAGAGATCTCGGATCACCATGATCGAGATAGATATGTAGGAGAGGCATCTAGGCCTCCTAGACATAGGACGACAAAACAAATTGACTTGGCATTTGCCAAACATGCCGCCCGCCAAGCACAAATTATGTAGCTTAGGCAAGATCAGCAGTAGTTAGAGCAACTGTATCATATTAACAAAGAGTGCATTCAGTGCCAGACAGATGAGTTTCTCTAGAACACTATGCATTTGAGTATTCCAACCCCTCACATGCATAGGACATAAATTTATGAGAGGCACAACCCCTTAGTACAGGACAGGTCTCCATGAACTTATCAAGTGTTGCCTCTAAGACCTCTGAGACCTAAGTGGGAGGCCACCCCTAGAGCCAATGATGGATGCCTTCCTCGAGCACCCATCCATGTTTATAGGTCATGCATAGAAACTCCTCAAGAAGCCTATGAGGAATTTGAGCAAGAAGAAGAGTGGGCTGAAACACCCTACCAAGGCAGGGGGCGCTACTTGACTACCCCTCCATAGGCCTCAATTTCCTCGCAATGTACAATAGGAAAAAACTAGAGAAGAGGAAATAAAATCCTCTAATGCATACAAAGAACTACTAGAGTGCTTAGAGTCCATGGATATTAAGACTTTAGGGCCCCAAAAGCCTACCTTATGCCAGCTCCGTAGTCACCCTATGCATCCTTCAGTTTTGATACCCCCATATCCCGACCACTTCAAAATGCCTCAATTGGAAATTTTTAGAGGGGATGAGGATTCCCAAGAGCACATAACAAGGTTCCTAAGTCAATGTTTTAGCATTCAATACAATGATTCATTACTTCTAAGAATGTTCATAACCACGTTCGTAGGCCCTACCTCGGATTGGTTTACCCAGTTATCGAAGCATAGCATCAACAATATAGACCAGCTAGTGGATGCATTCTTGGAATGTTTTGCCTTCAACACCAAGAAGAAGGCATCCTTAAGTGACCTATCTAGCCTTAAGTAGTATGATGATGAGACCATAGCTGCTTATGGGAATTGATGGAGGACATTGCTTTTAAAGCTACCTTACCTCCCTCCCATGGCCGACATGACTCAGTTGTTTTCAAAGAGCTGCATAAGGTCGATCTCCGTGCTATTGTAGCTGTAGCAATATGAAACCCTAGAATAAGCCTTGGCACAAGCTAGGATAATTGAGGAGATCAAAATTCAATACAACAAGATTGCCAAGCCGTGCAAGAAAGAGTGGACCAAAAATGCCAAAACTGGGCCCACGCAACCAAAACCCACCACGGTCAATCAAGTTGCCATAACTATACCATCGCCTACACAAACAACATAGCCCCCAAAGGCTAATTATCAAGTAGTTCCTCTTTCTAACTATGAAAAGGAAAATCACAAACAAGAGAAAAATTAGCAACGTTGCCCTAAGCGACAATTCACACAATTCACAGAGTCTAGAGACTCCTTGTTTGACTGCTTGTTCATGGTAAACCTGATAAACTTGCAAAAAACTTGACCCATAGACCCCAACACACCAAAACCCAAGGGCTATATGGAATATTTATATTGTAGATTCCACTGGCATAAAGGACACGACATCTTCACTTGTTGGAAATTCAAAAACTTGGTGCAAGACTTGATAGACAACAAAACGCTCGTGGTGGATAATCTCGTAGCGCTGAGCAACCAATAGATGGAAGTCTTAAAATAACCCTTGCCTACCCATGACATGCTATCAAAGACTATACAAGTGAATGAGGTAACACAAAAATGCCCCATGCAAGGGTACGTGGGGATGATAAGCATCGTGACACGAAACAAAATATACCCAAACACAGCTGCAACTGCTGCAACTACAGGAGATTTTCCATCAACGTCACAATCTCCATAATGCCCTACACAACCTCACCCACCTATACCAGTGGCCATGATTCATACTAAGCTTACTCAAATTTTAAGGACCACGTCGGCTAGGATCTCCATCTATGTGCTCATCCAACAATCACCGCCCCATCGGGAGGCTCTGATGGAGATACTCAAAGCCATTGAGATACAGCCCCACGAACCTAATTATTTCAACAACTTTGTTGGACATGTGAGACAATGCATAGAACTAGTCATAACCTTCAGGGAAGATGAACTAAAATTGGTGACTGGTGATATGGTGGATCCACCCCTGCACGTCATCGCATGGGTCAATGGGATTCCATTCAAGAGGGTGTTGGTGGACTCTAGCTTGTCTAGCAACATAATCACAACAGTGGCATTAAAACATCTTAAGTTGCCAGCATCCCACATTGTGACATCCACCTACACTCTTCGAGCATTCAACGACATGTTATGCTTGATGGTTGGCACAATTGTCCTGTCCATCCAAGTAGGATAAAATACCATTCCTACATTGTGTCACATCCTTGAGGGTGAGATGGCCTACAATATCTTGCTAGGCCGGCCTTGGATTAGGGACATGAAGTGTGTCCCTTCGATAGCCCATCAATGTCTCAAATACACATACGAAGGGCAAGTACATGTAGTCCCCACAGACTTAGAGCCCTTTAATTTTTGCAATGCGATGCAGCTGATGCCACAATCGACCCTCCCATTGACACATTTGGACTTTCAATTGAATTCGTCCACTCAGGGTTTGATTCCGCCTACATCCACGCTATTGAGTCCCTCAAGTAATCTACCTGGCCCATCTTCGTCATCTATCCCTTCACCAAAAATGCCACCTATGGTGGCCACACTGAAGGACAATAGGAATAAGCCCTTAGAGGAGGCATCACCATTAGTTTCAACCATCTCTACCGAGGAGGTGCCCAGCTGAATGGAAGTGGAGACACATGATTCACCCAACATGGAGTGGACTTAGGGAGAAATCCCATTCCCTCCCCCTCAATCGTCGATGATTACCATTGAAATGGCCAATACGGGCCTGGGGGAGTACTTGGTGCAGAACATTATGGCAACACCCGCACTCAAATCCATGCAAGACATGGGTAGACCTTGCCTCCCCATAGGCACTATCATCCCTTTAGGTTACCCACAAAATTAGACCAACTTTGTATATGGGGGCCTTGAGAATGGCCTAGAACCCTACCTACAAGAGGAAGAGGATGGATAACCATTTGCTAAGAATGTTGATTATCTGTCCAACCCATACTTCACCTTGAAATACCTAGACCAATGTAATTGGCATGGATATGGATTGGGAATATATGAACAAGGAATGCACACTCTTTGTCAACCAAGATACCAGATGCCATATAATAAAGTAGGAGTAGGGTTCAACCACCCTTTTCCCCTTGACATCTTGGTAGAAACCATGCAAGGCTTAGGTCTAGGCAACAGGGATGGGTTGGCACAAGATCCATATGCCAATCCCAACACTACATACACATTGGATAATTACTTCCCATTGTTAGCAACAAATCTTTTTGACCTCAATAGCCCCTCCCCTTTGATTGAGGAAGGGGAAAGTTCAAGAAGTAACCTCCAAGAAGGATATGAACAAAATTAAGGGAGCTCTTCAGACGATGAGTCGGATTATGAGGTAGCACCTTGGGACCCGTTTGAGTCCGATAGCAATCAATTGTAGGTGATGCCCATCAATGATTATTAGGAGGAATTTGTGGTAATGTTACCCTTTAATGTTCCCATCAGGAAATTGCCACCTCAAGAGAATCCAGCCCTCCTATAGAGAGCGAAATAACCCAGAAGGAGCCAAATCAACATGATCAAATAAAACAAGCCTCCCATGCTGGCCATAAGGCCAAGTGATTAAGAAATGCCTAGTGGGAGGCTATACCAACCACAAGGGCACATAGTTGTCAGAGCCAATGAAGGCCTATGGATCTCCAATAGTGACTATGAGGATGAGACTGAGATGACATATCTCAACCATAGGAGGCAACAAGAATACCCTATAGACATCGATGGTATGTTTGAGCATCTAAACATGGGACCAAGGCATAGGTGGCATTTAAACCAAGTATAGTTACACCAAGTGCTTCATCCTCCACTTTAGATGTACAGGGAGCACCCCCAATATAGCGACCCTATAGGGCCATTAGTGCCTAGGGCAGACCCTGTCATTCTATCCACACATAGGGCTGATCCTTTCGTGCCAGTACCCACAGAGCCATAATCGAGGCACAAGGATTACCAAGAATTTCCAAATCAATACCCATGTAGTAATGGAGACTAAATTCATTCCATCAACATGATCTCCATTGATTTAACCACCCCCATCCACAATCCAACCGATCCGACATGACCATTGTATCTAGACCTAGATGCCATAAACTAGGATCATGTTGACTCACCACCATCCCCATCAGAGTACTGGCCTTGTGATGAGAAGTTTTATTTCACCCCAGGACAGACTCAGGATATCTTCCATGTTGAAGAGGAACCTGACATTCCCAATGTAGATCTAAATTTAGTGAATGATATCCACCTGATCCAAACTCCACACCAGTTGGAGGACGGATCCCACATGTCAGTCAAAGAAATGATTAACGCAGACATCAGTTCTGATACAATGAATCCATAAGTCATCAAGTTGGGGATAATTCTATCCCAAAAAGAGCAAGTCAAGTACATTGCCCTTCTCAAATAGAAGAAGGAGGTTTTTGCATGGTCCTACAAAGACATGTGGGGGCTAGACCCACAGCTAGTCACGCATAATTTAACGCTTGATCCGACAGTCAATCCAGTCAAGCAAAAGCTATATAATATGCACCCAACAGTGGCCTTAATGGTAAAATATGAGCTACAAAAGTTGTTGGATGCACCGTTTGTCATCTGCATGGATTACCCACCATGGTTGTCCAACATGGTACCCATCAAAAATCCTTATGGGAGGATTCGCATATGCATCGATTTTTAAGATTTAAATAAAGTGAGTCCCAAGGACGATTTCCCCTTGCCTAGAATCAATGCATTGGTAGACGCTACAATAGGCCATGAGATGCTTTCCCTCATGGATGGTTTCTCGGGATACAACTAGATTCATATCAATCCTGATGATCAACTAAAAATGATGTTCATGATGCCTTGGGGGACATTTTGTTATAAGGTCATGCCATTTGGCCTTAAAAATGCTGGTGCCACCTACCAATGTGCTATGACATACATCTTCCACAATCACAAGCATAAAACTTTGGAATATTACATGGATGATTCATTGGCCAAATATCTTTTACGTAAAAATCATCTTGATGACTTATGCAAGATCCTTGATCGCCTCATCGAACACAAGGTTAAGCTAAACCCCAAGAAGTGCGTATTTGGTGTCACATCTAGAAAACTCTTGGGTTTCATAGTCTCAAAATGAGGAATTGAGGTAGATCCAAACAAAGTCAAGGAAATCCTTGAGATGCTTCCCCCAACCACCATCAGGTAGCTAAGAAGCTTGCAGGGTAATGTTGCATCAATCAAGCGCTTCATAGCATAGTTATATGACAAGTGCCGACCCATGAATAAATTATTACACAAGGGGGTAGCATTTCATTGGGATGACAAGTGCCAGTCAGCATTCGACGAAATCAAACAATACTTGGCTTCACCGCCAGTATTAGCACCACCTAGACCAGGAGTGTCATTCTACTTATACATCTCAGCTACTGAGGTGGCACTGGGTGCCATGCTAGCCCAAAAAAATGAATTACATAAAGAACAAGCTAATTACTATCTTAGCCGCACCTTGGTCAGTTACAAACTTAACTATGCATACGTTGAGAAGCTATTCTTAGTAGTGGTATTTGCCACCAAAAAGCTATGCCATTACATGCTGAGCAATATGATGTATTTTGTGTCTAAGGAAAATCCATTGCAGTACATGATGAGTCGTACTTATCACAGTAGTCGCACGGAAAAATGGATCATGTTGTTGATGAAGTTTGACATCAAATTCATTGGATAAAAGTCCATCAAATGTCAGGTCATCACCGATCAACTAGCAGAGGCTCCTATCGAAGATGATCAACCTCTGACCGTAGAGATACCCGATGATGGGGTCTTCCATGTCTCAGAATCGCCATATTCTGATGAGCCTGAGTCACATGTCGACATAACCTTATTATTTGATGGTTCTAAATGTGAGCAAGGGGTGGCACAGGAATCATATTTTTCACACCACAAGGGGCTCCAATGCCTCTATCATTTAAACTTGATTTCCCATGCACTAATAACAATGTTGAATACGGAGCCTTGCTCATAGGTCTTCAGACAACCATCACCATGAACATCAAATGCTTGAACATCTTTAGTGATTCACTGTTAATTTTCAACCAAGTGAAAGGCGTATTATAATGCAAATGCCCAGTTCTATAGGCCTAAAAAGCCCTTGTGGATAAATTCTTGGAAAAAATTAAATGGTATGACATTGAGACACTCCCTTGATCATCGAATCATTTTGTGGACACTATGGCCTCCTTGGGGTCACTAATCCCACAAGACCCTTATGATGAGATGACAACCATTCAAGTCAAAACATTATCACAATCCATGATGGAGTGTACAAGCTCTGACATAATGCCAGGAATCCACCTGATCTAGATTGAACCATCTCAGGATAGGTTATCTCGAATCCATGATAGTCTAAATCATGCCAACTGGTGGTATTTGTTCTCCCCAACCCCTATTAATAGCATCACAATGCTATTTCTACAAGTTCTTTCCTACTCAGATTTTGCTAGGGACAAACTTCAATAGGGACCGACCATTCATACCATCAAGGTTTCTGATCAAAAGGATTGATACACACCCATATGAGACTATCTCAAGTTAGGTAGCCTCCCACTTGGATTGTCACATGTCGCAAAAAGATCATTCAAACAAAAAGTGGCAAAACATGTCTTGCTAGGATACATTTTGTACCGTCGGAGCTATGAAGGGATCCTCCTTCGTTGCTTGGACTAGCAGGAGTCCACTTGGGTGATCACCCAAGCACACAATGGTACGTGTGGTGGCCACTTCAGTGGTATGGCCATCGCCAAGTGCATTCTTCACATGGGCTATTATTGGCCATCTTTAGAGAGAGATTGTTGCGCATATGTGTGGAAGTACATGAAGTGTCAACACCATGCTAACTTGACACACGTACCTTCTTAGGCCTTATAGCTGATCCAATCAGCTTGGCCATTTTCATAGTGGGGCTTAGATCTCATCGAAAAGATCTCCCCTACATTGTCATGTCATCACATGTTTATCATAATGGCCACAGAGTACTTCACTAAGTGGGTGGAAGCAATTCCACTTACCTCTATGACTAGGCCCCGCATTGCGGAGTTCATTTTACATAACATCATATGTCATTTTGGTATTCCATCCAAGATCATCTCGGATAATGGGACATCATTTAAGAACAAATATGTGAGTGCTTTGACAATAAAGTACAAAATCCAGCACAATTTTTTGACACCCTATTATCCGCAGGCAAATGGGCAAGTAGAGGCATCAACAAAATGCTATTTGCCATCCTTAAAAATATGGTCACAAATAATCATAAGGATTGGCACATCCAAATACCACTTTCCCTATGGGCTTATCGCACTAGCATTCGGATGCCCACTGGGGCAACTCCATTTTCGTTGGTGTATGGCTCCGAGGTAGTCATGCCTCTCAAGTTGGAAATACCCTCCCTATGCATATCAATGCAAGAGTTCATCGATGATGACACTACGTGGCAGACTCAATTAGACCAGCTTACGTTACTCAACAAATGACTCATCAATGCTCTCGAGCATTTACATATCTATCAAGAACGACTTAAGAAAGCATAAAACATGAAAGTTAATCGGAGGGACTTTCAGGTTGGTGACCTAGTCTTAAAAAAGAACCAACAAAATTCTAACTTGCCACCCCATTTAAGGGATAATTTCATGGCAAATTGGTTGGTCCTTATGTAATCGATAGTAAAATAGGACCTGGAACATACCAACTTGCCTCTCTTGAAGGAATCAAGGAACTAGAACCCTTGAACATCAGTCATTTGAGGCCATTCAACATTTAGAGAGCCATAGCCCACCCCAAAAGCCCCAAGGATTCTTGTAATTGCTTGGTCAACCAAATGCCCCAAAGGTATCCATCACCCCTTTGGTCAAACCAAAAAGCCCCAAGGATTCCCGCAATCGCTTGGTCAACCAAATGCCCCAAAGGTATCCATCACCCCTTTGGTCAAACCAAAAAGCCCCAAGGATTCCCACAATCACTTGGTCAACCTAAAATGCCCCAAAGGTATCTATCATCCCTTTGGTCAAACCAAAATCCCCAAGGGTTCCCACAATCACTTGGTCAACCTAAAATTCCCCAAAGGTATCTATAAATCCCTTTGGTCAAACCAAAAGCTCCAAGGGTTCTCGCCATCGCTTGGTCACCCAAAATGTCCCAAAGGTATCCATCATCCCTTTGGTCAAACCAAAAGCTCCAAGGATTCCCACAATCACTTGATCAACCTAAAATGCCCCAAAGGTATCCATAAACCCTTTGGTCAAAAAAAAAAGCTCCAAGGGTTCCCACAATCACTTGGTCAAAAAAGAATATTCAAAAAAACAACAAATAATAAAAAATAATAAAAAAATTGCATTTCACTTTCATGCATATTCTTAAAAACCAAAACACAAAAAAGAAAAGAAAAACTGCATTAGGCATCACATACATACATTGCATATTTGTTGGTCATACATGTCAAAAGCACCATAGACTGTAATTACTCGACAATTTCATCATTTTCCAAATTCAGTCCATTTTGTAAAAATATCCATCCAAAAATAACGCCCTTTGAATTTTCACCATATCATAGTTAGTCGTCTGCTAATGTGTAGTGAACCCAATAGAGAAATATTGATTATAATGCTATAATAATAAAAAGGAATCACTTTTATTAAATAATTGTTTTTGTATTGTATGGGGAACCCAACAATTAATTAATAATTATATTCTTTGATGCCTCAACTATACCAAATGAAATACCTATTTCTATGAGTGTGAAGGTGTGATCAAAGGTCACAACCTTTGTGAAAGAGAGAGTGATTAAATAATTAACTAATAATGTGATTAGTATGGTGGTTAGGAGTAGAATCCTAACTTGCCACATTCCTTAAAAAGAGCTTTGTCCTAAAATCTCAAAGTAAGGAGCTTCGTTGCTTGTTTTCCCAGTTGAATTTGTGCAAGTTCTTGTACTATTTTAATGTCACTTTTTTGAAGGTAAGGATATATTGAAGGTCGAAGCATTAGTGGGGGGTTGCTAGAAAGAATAGTAGAATATTCCTTAGGAGAATTGTGATGACGGTAGGCTTCCGCTTTAGCTGATTATTCCTATGTAGAATGAAGGGAAAATAAAGGTGCACTCACTCTTTTGCCTCCTTTTTGAATCAGGCTGCCTATACGATGAGAACTCACTATTGGCGATGAACTTGTGTGTAGTTCTTTGAGAGTGTATGTCTTGCCTTCATTGTTTACTACATGGATGTCTACCTCATATTTTTGTGGTGCATCGAGCACTTCTTGCACATCGACCTCATTTCCTTCATTGTTATGATCAGGTGCTTTGGTCATGTCATGCACATCTTCCTCACCTTCTTCCTCTATGGAGTGATAGGGATCAACTATATTCAATAAATACAATGTTTGTGTAGCACAAAAATGAAGGGGCCCAAATTTATCATCACAAGTATAGCAGAGATCGTTTGCTCATCGCTCCTCCATTTCTTATAGGCTAAGGTACTTAACTGACAAGGGTTTGTGTTTTGGAATAGTGTGCATGAATGTTGATTTATCAATAGGTTGCTCCCCATGTTGACGTTGAACATTGAATGTATCGTCGGCTAATAAGGCTAATCCAATGGCTTCCTGTAGGGTGTGAGGAGTGTACATCATGATCTTCACTCCAATTTCTTCTTTCAATCCATTGATGAACCCACTTATGAGGACTGATTCATCCAACCCTATGATGCAATTGGCGAGATCCTGGAATTGAATTTTATATACACTCACTGATGTGATTTGACGTAGGTGGGCAAGATTAAGTAGCAAAATTAGGTTGGGGTTGTGAGATATTCTTCCATCGGCCATTTGCATAGTCGTTTGGCAAAAAGGTGTCACAAAAAAGTGTTGAAAGTCGTCAAAAATTTTCTTGAAAAATTATCGTAAACAATTGCATAAAAGTCATCCTTCGACCATTGCGGTTAGGCTTTGGAGATTTTATAACCTTCGTAAGTGGCAAAATTAGCGAGAATTTTCAATGCCTTGACAACTTTTAGCATGAATTTGCAATAGTAACAAGTCTTAGCAAAATTTATAATAGGCACAATTTTAGCAATGTTTAGCAAAAATTGTGTAATATTTTAGCAAAATTTCAAGATTAGCAGTTTTTCACAACTATGCAAAATTTGGTGTCAATTTTTTTTTTTTTTTTTTTTGTGGCAGCATTCCACAGTAGGGTCGGGTGGAGACAAATGACACAAGGCACAAGGTCGGGTGGAGGCACAGGCGGGCAGAAATGACAGTCAAGGCGCAGGCACGAGGCACGATGCATAGGAAATTGACACGATAGCTGAGGTCGAACACAAGGGACGAGAGGATAACAAGGTGGTAGTGGTTGAATGAGTGGGAGATGTATAGACACAAAGTATGATAGAGTAACAATAGATAGGAGGTGAGACTGACAGAACACGATAGCAGGCAGGACTAGCAGAGCACGATAGCAGGCAGGACTAGCAGAGCACGATAGCAGACAAGAAACATGAGGAGTAGGCAGACTGACAAAGGATGAAACATGACAACAGGAGAGACTATAGGGTTGAATAAACATGATAGTAGATAGGACTGATAGAGCATGATAGTAGGTGGGAGCAGGCAGACTGATAGAGCATGATCATGATAGCAGGCGACCGAGGCATAGGGTGGCAGGCAGGAACACAAGGAGTGGATGATACAAATTTTGAGGAAGGATTGGCAGTGGTTGGTTTGTGTGAGTTACAGGGAAGGTGTGACCAAAGTCACGTTCTTCCTTGTGCACTTTGTTGTTTATAAAGCACTACAAATTTGTAGCACAGCTAATGTGGGAATTTTAGTCCCTAAAAAAAAATTAATTTTATTTCTTTTCATTTCGGACGTCGAAACCCGTGACGCTTCCCGTAATTTATTTAATTTTTGATGCTAGTGTTTATAAGACATTGTTGTAACAAAATATTTATTTTGTTTCACCGGAATTCACTTCACGACACCGTCTATGAATATTTCAAGTGTATGGAAACTTCTCTACTTCGATTTTATTTTCCACGATCCGCAGGGAAGTGAGAGTGATAAACATAATGAACTGGGCTGGAATATGCGGTGGGGGAAAAAAAATGACGGTGAATTGGCTCCTTGATCTAGCTCTGATCCAGATGTAGTGAACCCAATAGAGAAATATTGATTATAATGCTAGAATAATAAAAAATAATCACTTTTATTAAGGAATCGTTGTTGTATTGTATGGGGAACCCAACAATTAATTAATAATTATATTCTTCGATGCCTCAACTATACCAAATGAAATGCCTATTTCTACGAGTGTGAAGGTGTGATCAAAGGTCACAACCTTTGTGAAAGAGATAGTGATTAAATAATTAACTAATAATGTGATTAGTATGGTGGTTAGGCATAGAATCCTAACATAATGTCTTTAGGGGTTTTCATCATTTAGTTGTCTTTGGATTTCTAGTCAAATGTTGTACAAAGTTAGACCGATTTTTACAAGGTAGAGTTTTACTTGGATCACGCCTTGTTACATCACATCCCAACACAAGCTTAAAAACACAAAAAAATTCCCAAGTTGTGTGAACGCAAGATGAAACCTACAAAGCAGTCTAGGGTACCATAGGTGAAATGTTATCCTGCTCATCCTCCTGTACGAATGGTTCAAGAATGCTGGGAATTGACAAAAGGACAAGCTCTTCCCCATCCAATTCCCCATAATAAATAGTGGTTTTCACCACTATAAAAAATTCCAAACACCTTTGGTCCCCAAGGCCATAAGTATTTGTACTACACGCCCTTGAGAAGGACGGGTAGTCATCCCCAAGGCCTAAAAGGATCAATTCCATTCACAAGAAAAATCCCAAAGGTCCACCATCAAAAATCCCAAAACACCTTTGGTCCCCAAAGTCGTAAATATTCGTACTACACACCCCTAAAAAGGATGGGTAGTCATCCCTAAGGCCTAAAAGATCAATGTCATTCCAAAGAAAAATTCCCAACCACCTTTCATTATCAAATTCGTAAGGGTTTGTACTACACGTCCCTAAACAGGATTGGTAGTCATCCCCAAGGCCAAAAGGATCAATGCCATTCACAAGACAAAAAACTATGAGCTCAACTTTGAAATCAAAATTCAAAATCTAAATCCTCAAAATGCAACAAAAAAATAAAATGATAACAGTGGTTATCACCACTAATCAAATCCCTTGCTCAAAGAAAAAAAAAAGAGAAAAATAAACAAGTGATTTTCATCACTATGTATGAGAGCAAGTATCCCAAAAAATTGAGCAACCGAAAGATGCCCAAGGTTGAATCCCTAGAATTCTTAGCATTTGAAAAACCATTTAGGTGATGCTCATTACAGGTTTGGTGGACAACCTACCTGGCAATGGCGGTATCCTAAACGCATGATGATATGTCTATCACATTTTGCGTGTGTAGACCAATGTTTGCATGTGGATGAGCTAGCTTATGGTATCATAGATTGCGATGTGGATTAATCTTACTAAATGCAACAAAGGAATTAGTGGAGTTGATTAGGTGATCCTCAGTACAGGTTTGGTGGATAGCCTACTTGACACTGGCGGTATCCTTATGAATACCATATAAACGAACTTAGTCGCACACACAAGAATGTGAAATAACTTGGTCAAAATCAAGTCTAATTTGTACCTTGTTAAAAATTTTGGTAAGATAATGTATGGTCTTGATTCATTAGTTAAAGCATCTGAGTCTCTGAAAAACCTTAACTACATTCTAAAACAATTGTTGTACATTTCATTACTTACATCACCATCAAAAAATACAAAACAAAAATTACAAATTCAAAGTTATTCCATCAAGCAATCACATAGTATAGAAAGCCAGTAAATCCTATACAGTCTATGGTGTCATCGCTTGCATACCTACAAATCATTCCATCCATTCCATATGCATACATCCATGTCATATAGCTAACATCATCCACAGTCATAACAACATATGCATACAAAAACATAAATAAAGGTGCATAAAAAGAACAATAAACCATGACAAGCATATCATCAAACCAAAAATGAGTCATGTATATATTGAGTCAAAATGCCCTCAGGCTACAATAAGAAGGTCCTCTAACCTCACAAAAAACCAAAAACCCAAAAACCCCAAAGCCTAGGGAGTCGACCACCATGATCACGCAGGATCAGTGCGATTGGAACTACCCCTAGTAGTATGGGTCCTATGGGACTTCTCAGGGTAGCTGTTGCTAGCCCACACACCCTACCCACTAACGATACCCTCATCCAGTTGCCTACGATGAGAGGATGTAGACTGCTTAGTCTCACTGCCTCTCATAAGGTGCAACGAACCACCTCCATCAAGATTAGGTAACTGTCCACCAAGGCAGACAACCTCTATCTCCAACTGTACCTAGTATCGCCCCCACTCCACATCTCAACGGTGATACACCACCAATGCATTATCTTGGTGTGCCAACTAAGCCCGTAGGAGATCCCTCTCTTGCAAAACATCTTTGTGCTCCTCCTCTCATCTTTGCAAGAGATATTCCAATTATGCTATCTTAGCAATAAATCCAATCTCCACATCCCCTAAGACAACCTGAGGCATGGGCACCTCCGAGATGGCCTGCTGCTCCGACACCCACTGCTCTAAGACATATTGGACATCCGGCTACTCTGGAACCCCTGAATCATCTCCATCGCCAGTAAGGTCATCGACCTCCACCATGTTTGCATCATCAAGCGGAGCCCCCCAACCCTCCCTCTATGCCTCTGTAGCCCCACCTCCTACTGCTACCGCATCCGTGCCTCCTAGAGGCCCCTCATCTCGCCATCGTTGCATAGTCCACCATCGGTCATACTCTATAGTTACCCCGACATCATCCACATTGGGTACCTCAATAACTGCATTAGACCCCTTGCCTAGCAGCTCAATGATTAGACAGACTAGGGTCCTCTTGTCCCCACGGTGTCTATAGATCAAGGGATCACTAGGAAATCCTTGGTGCACCCCAAACTACCACATCACCCAGACATATGGAAAGTAATCCTACTCTATCCCATGTTGCCCACTCAATCATATACCCCTATGCACACATCAGAGTCACTCACCAACCTCAATCTAGGCTGGACAGTCTCAGTACGATCACCAGAACACCTACTCAGGCACTAAACAAGATAAGGCTTTAGTATAGTGCCCTACGACACCTTCCCACCACCGACTCTGCCCATGCTTCTCTGAACTCCACTATAATGCAGCACATCCAATCTCCTGATCCACCATCTCACCTCGGGTGGTCCAGTGCAAACCTTGCAATTGCTTGACAACTATGTACTGCCACCCCCAACACTGCAAGAGATAGCTACACCCGATCCCCTTCCACCTCTAAAAATAGACCTCGTACAGCTCATCGTACAGCTATGCCAACAACGTCTGACCGCACCTCATAATCAATTAAGCTGAGGTAGGATACTCCACCAGTCTGAACACCAACTCTAGCAGGTTCCAAGGGAACCATGCACTTGAGGAGTTAGGAAGCAGCATATTGAAAATGATGGCCATGAGTAATGCATGCCTTACCCCCAATACACCCTTCTCCAGCCACCATCGCACTAGAATACCGCCTATATGGTAGTCAAACTCTTCCATCTCCATAGGCCTATCCAATCCCCTTTCCCTCGTTGAACCAAAACACCATGTTATTACTACTGTCCACTGGTATCGATGGGTCATCCGAATGGGTAGCCCATCTATCAAAATCTACAGAATCTGATATACGTCCTCCAAAGTAACCGTCATCTCCCCTATGGGGAGATGAAAGGTGTTGGTGCAAGGATCCCATAAATTGATCAGGGTAGTCAAATATGCCCGGTCCCCCACCACAGGCTCCAACCGTGTCACCTTCTTGAGCCCAAGGGCATCAAGCCACTCCCAATCCGCAACTATCAGCGCATCCGGGCATCAGAGAAAATAGTCGGTTGGCAGTGCTGACTCCTCACAACTTGCAAAACACAAACACAATAAAACAAAAAAAACAAATTAGGGTTTCAACCTTAATTTAAACAAAAACATTCAAATAAACTATACAGATGAAAAACAAAGTACAGGAAAACAAAAGTACAAAAAAACTATACAACAAAAGTACAGATCAATCAAATAAACTGTACAGACGAAAAACAAAGTACAGGAAAACAAAGTATAGAAAAACAAAGTACAAAAAAATTGTACAGCAAAAGTACACATCAATAAAATAAACTATACAATTAAAAACACACAAAAAAACAAACAAAATCACAGCAAAAAACCAAATCATACTAGGGTTTTTAACCTTAATGTGAACTAAAAATAAACTAAAAACATAAAATTCATACTACGGTTTTTAACCTCAAGTGTGAACACAAAAAATCAAATACAAACATAAAACTCATACTAGGGTTTTTTTTTTACCTTAGTGTGAAAAAACAACACAATAAAACAAATTTATCCTAGGGTTTTAGCCTCAGTATGAACAAAAACAAAATAATAAAACAAATTTATCCTAGGGTTTCAACCTTAGTATGAGCAAACCAAAAAACAACACAAAACGAAAAAACAATCATCCTAGGGTTTCAACCCTAGTGTGAACAAAAAAAATGAGATCAAACAAAAAAAAATCATCCTAGGGTTTTAGCCTTAATGTGAACAAAATAAAAAAAAAACAAATATAAAAATTAATACTAGGGTTTCAACCTTAGTATTAACGTAAAATAAAAAAAAAATACCACAAGAAAATAAACAATTATATGCAAGTTTTTTAACTTCATATAAAGCAAAAATGAATAACACGAAGGGAGAAAGGAACATCATATCGGTCTCACCTCGGATCCTCCACTCGAAGATCCAGTTCTTGCACTCATGATGTTCACAAAATTTTGGCAGTGCTCTGCTACATAAACTCGAACACCTCCTCACTACTCCAAATCGCCAAGAATTGTTTTTTTGCAAATGAGCCCAAAACCTAGTTTTGGTCCTTATATAGGCTCTTAGGCCTGTAATCGTTCCACCCTAGGATGAGCACTCTAGTTAGCACTCATACCACCTTGGGAAGATTACAAAATTGGTATTCGTCCCACCCTAGGACAATTATAGAGCAAGAAATACAACAACAAAAACTGCATCCAAAAAATGCACCAAAAACAACAATAAATCTGCTAGACAAAGGTGCCTTTGCATATGACATTCATGGCATGAAAAAATGTTGTCGAGGTCATGAAGGATCATTATCCTACTCCCTAAGAAGGCTAGCATATCCGGACCACTCCATGGGAAGGAGGATTTTCGATAATTTCTACCCCAATACGCATCAACAAAAAGGATCAAAACCCACCAAAAATAGGTCCGATTGTTGGAAAACTGCAATGAGCGTCCAATGAAAAACAACTGAAGGCACCCTTAAAAACATCATCTTGGGTCAAGTGACTCATTGCTTTTCTCATTTTGGTCATTCCATCATCGATTCATCACTTAAGGGGGTAGTCACACTTAGTCACCAATCAACAAATACACACCCAATCAAGGAAATGGCATGCATTCAAAGAATTATTGACAAAGACAATCACGCTCCTGCTTGGGGCAGCAAACAAACAATAATTATAAGTTGAACAAATACTTGGCATTCTAGAAGTATGAAGACAAGGTTCCTCAAACAAAAGGTTGCGCCCTTTGCCTATTCATGACTAAACAATGTCCAAGATCAAGTACACCTCACTGAAAAAGGTTACACTTGACTTAAGCTCCTTAACTCGTTAGAAGCAAGGATTCAATAATGCGTGTCCTTTCCATAATTGGGGCATCAAAATTTGGTTAGGTTACTAAGAAACCCTAATCATTAAGTTCTTTTTTCATCTATTTTTGCTCAGCACTGCGCCACACATAGTGCATCCCAAAAAGGGGCATCTGTAGACACCAAAACATCACCAATCTTATTATGTGACTACAAGCACTGACTAAATTGGCATACACACCCTCTAGGGTAGTCTACAGAGGTTAAAAAGTGGTCCTAACCACTCCCAAATCAGTTTTGGAAGGTCAGAGGTCAATTTGGCACCTTTTAAGCACTTTGCTCCCTATTCGTCCCACCCTGGGACTATTAGAATCCTATTCGTCCCACCCCGGGATGATTAGCAGCAATCGTCCCAGGCTGGGATGAGTAGCAGGTTTAACTGGAAAAAAGTCAAGCCTCGATAGATCCACCACTCAAATTCACTGTAAAGGCATGCAATTGTGAGGAATGGTTTCAAATCTGAGAGAGGGACTTCAGTCAAGAATGCCTTGATCATGGATGCCCTAAATTAGGGAGGAATATTCTCTCCCCCAAGAAAGGCATGGTGAGCCAAGTGGCACCCTGGCATTCGCATTCAAAGGAGACCCCTGAGGTCTATAAAAGTATAAGCCTCCTCACCCCAAAAAGGAATAGAGCTAGAGCATTTGGAGCAATGGAGTGCTGCCAAATTGTATCCCCATTCCCCCTTTGTGCTTCCTACATCCCTAATTTATTTTTTGGAAGAGAGTGTTAGTCTCACAATGACACTGAGAGGGGGGGTGAATCAGTGTAGCTATTTAAATTCAAATCTACAACTCTTAATGCCGAAACAATGAAAATTTAAAATCAGATAAAGCAAGTATAACAAGAGAGCATTCCACAACACACGATGTAACGAGGTTCACCAATTTGGCTACTCCTCAAAAATGACTGCTTGGATTCCCGTCCAAATCCAGCCTTTGCAAAATACCAATTTTACAATCAATTTACCAGCACCCACTGGAAGGAGCACCAACCCCTGATTTATCTGCACCAACAGAAAGGAGCACCAACCCCTAATTTATCTGCACCAACAGAAAGGAGCACCAACCCCTAATTCCAAGCACCAACTTGGACTACAATTTTGAAACTATAAGATTGACATAAAAATGCCTTCGCTTATACAAGACCCTGACTGGTCTATTGCTAACCCAACCTCTCTCGCTATTCACCAAAACACCACACACACTTAAGGCTCTACTTACTGCACTTTTATAGCTCTCACGGCTCTACTTAACGCTCTCTTACGACACTCTTCCAACCCTCTTTTTGCAGCACTTTCACTCTTTTTCACCTTTAATTCTCCACGAGACCTCCTTTTATAACAAAGTTTGACTCTATTTTTAACTTCCATATTTTTGCATGCAACTTATTAATAGAAACTTCTATATGTAACTCCTTTATCACACAATATTCTCTCATGCAGCCTATTAATAGTTACGGCTCTTTGTTTGGTCTTCTTGATGACTTTTAGTTTAACCGTCGCTCGATGATTTCACTCCATGACTAGCCTGTAACTATCATTCTGACTTCAGTTCACTGTTCTTATTTTAGCTGCATGATTTTTCTCTATAACTACACCTGTAACTATCGTACTGACTTCGGTTAACTCTTCTTATTTTAGCTGCATGATTTTCTTCTACAACGGCCCCTATAACTATCGTATAACTTCAGTTAACTATCACATATCTTATTTCAGTTGGGTTCTCTTCTTAGCTCGTGCCAAAGCGACCTATCATGAAATCGTGACACTTCTGCCTCTTTGTCCTCTTCTCGAATTTTACCCATGAAAACACAACATGTCGCGATATCGTGACACTTTCGCCTCCTTGCTTCTTTTCTTGGCTTGTACCCACGAAAACACAACATGTCACGATATCGTGACACTTTCGCCTCCTTGCTACTTTACTTGGCTTGTACCCATGAAAACACATGTCACGATATCGTGACACTTTCGCCTCCTTGCTCTACTCTTCCTCTTTACTTTTGTCACGATATCTGTCGACACTTCTGCCTTCTTACTTTCTCTCTCCTCCTTTAGTCACAAAAATGCGACATGTCGCGATATCGCGACACTTTTTCTCCTTTGCTCTTTCTCTTGCCTTTGAGTCATGAAAACGTGACATGTCGCGATATCGTGACACTTTTTCTCTCGGACTCTCTCTCTTGCAATATGTCACGAAATCGTGACACTTTTTCTTCTACAATCTCTCTTGCAATATGTCACGAAATCGTGACACTTTTTCTTTCGGACTCTCTCTCTTGCAATATGTCACGAAATCGTGACACTTTTTCTTCCGTACAATCTCTCTTGCAATATGTCATGAAATCGTGACACTTTTTCTTTCAGACTCTCTCTCTTGCAATATGTCGCGAAATCGTGACACTTTTTCTTTCGTACAATCTCTCTTGCAATATGTCACGAAATCGTGACACTTTTTCTTTCGGACTCTCTCTCTTCCAATATGTCATGAAATCGTGACACTTTTTCTTCTCTCTCTTCCAATATGTCACGAAATCGTGACACTTTTTCTACTTGCCTTTTTCTCTTCCAACATGTCATGAAATCATGACATTTTTCTACTTCCTTTCTCTTCGAACATGTCACGAAATCATGACAATTTTCTTGCTTGCGCTTTCTCTTCGAACATGTCATGAAATCATGATAGTTTTTCTTGCTTGCGCTTTCTCTTCGAACATGTCACGAAATCGTGACAGTTTTTCTACTTGCTTTCTTTTCGAACATGTCATGAAATCGTGACAGTTTTTCTTTCTTCTCAACATGTCGCGATATCGCGACAGTTTTTCTTTCTTGCTCAACATGTCGCGATATCGCGACAGTTTTCTTCCTTGTGATTTTCTTTTGATTTTTAGCATATGGGCCACTTCGATCTTTTGGAAAATCATTGTACATACTATGAAGAACCTCTTAACTCCTATCCACTTGCATCAACCGATCTATATGACTATGTTGACAACAATGACAATATTATTGTTGCACCTTGCTCAACAATCTCCCCCTTTGGAATTGTTGGCAACACACGTGCAATTTCCTATAATTCTTCTCCCCCTTTGACAATAATACCAAAGGGCTACTGCAGACTCCCACTGAGTCCATGCACAACATTCTCAAGCACAAATTATTACAGTTAGCAAAAATTACAAACATGAGCAAAAAGATAATCAAATATATAAATGCTCCCCACGAGAATGTGGTCCCGATAGCTAGTCAGTTCTTGGGAAGCGTGACCACTCCCAATTTATTGCGAAGGTACTCAAAAATTTCCTTGGGCAGCGGTTTTGTGAAGATATCCGCTACTTGCTCTGTAGTTGGGACAAAATCCAACTTAACCTCACCTTTCGCAACTTTCTCCTTCAGAAAGTGATATCGGATAGCAATATGTTTTGTGCGAGAATGCATAACCGGATTCTTTGAGATGTTAATGGCACTGGTGTTATCACACTTAACTGAAATTGGCTCACTGAAGTTAATGCCAAGATCTTTCAGGGTTTGTTTCATCCATAAGACCTACGTACAACACGTAGTTGCTGCAATATATTCTGCCTCTGCTGTGGATAAGGAGACTGACTCTTGTTTCTTACTGTGCCATGCGACCAACCTGTCTCCAAGATAGAATGCACCTCCACTTGGTACTCTTTATGTCATCGACACATCCTGCCCAATCTGCATCTGAATACGCAATAAGGGTGAAGTCCTTACCTTTCGGATACCATAACCCATACTCCATAGTACCCTTGAGATACCGAAGAATCCTCTTCACTACTGTCACATGAGTCTCCTTGGGACTAGCCTGAAATCGTGCTACCATGCAAACTGCCTGCAAGATATCTAGTCTGGTAGCTGTCAAATACAATAGGCTCCCAATCATAGATCTGTACATGGTTTGATCAACATCTGGAGATTTTTCATCCTTGCTCAACTTGCAACTTGTCATCATGGGAGTGCTAATAGGCTTACAATCCTCCATTGTGAACTTTTTTAGCATCTCTTTCACATATTTAACTTGAGAAATAAATATGCCCTTCTCATTTTGATTAACTTGTAGTTCGAGGAAATACGAAAGTTCACCAATCATTGACATTTCAAATTCTTTCTGCATCTTATTTGCTAAATCTTTACACGACTCATCATTGTTGCTGCCAAAAATGATATCATCTACGTATACAACAAGGACAATGAGATGGCCATTCTCTATTTTGACATACAAATTGCTATCCACCATACCTTTTTTGAACCCTTGTTGAGTAAGATAGTTGTCTAGCCTTGCATACCATGCTCTGGGTGCCTGTTTCAAGCCATACAATGCTTTCTTCAACTTGCAGATGAAGTTGGGATTATCATCGAGTTGGAAACCATCTGGCTGCTCAATATAGACCTCTTCTTCAAGTTTTCCATTCAGAAATGTTGATTTCACGTCCATTTGATAAACTTTGAAATTCTTGTGAACTGCTAAAGCCAGAAACATTCTAATTGCCTCTAGTCTAGCCATTGGTGCAAAGGTTTCCTCAAAGTCAATACCTTCAACTTGTGCATAGCCTTTATAGACCAATCTTGCTTTATTCCTGACTACCTGTCCATCTTCATTCAATTTGTTTCGAAAAATCCATTTAGTACCGATTATATTTTTATTTGCAGGTCTTGGTACTAACTCCCAGGTTTTGTTTTTCTCGATCTGATCTAATTCTTCATTTATTGTCGTCATCCAACTTTCATCTTTGCTTGCTTCAGCAACATTTTTGGGCTCAATGTTGGATAATAGAGAGTAGTTACTTACTACTCTTCTTCTTGTCTGAACACCAACTGTGGGGTCTCCAATTATTTGCTCTCTAGGATGATTTTTTTGCCAACTGCCTGTTTTGAATTTCTTGTTTTCTTCCTCTTCTGAATCACTACTTAAATCATCTGAGTCAATTTTTTATTTCTTTTCCATTTCCTTTTCCTCATCTCCTTCAATAACCTCTTCATAAATTGGGTAGTTTTCTTCATAGCTTATTTCTCGTTCCCTACCTTCATCAACTTTAACATCGGCACTCTCCACAATTTTCTTTAGCCTCTTGTTGTAGCATGTGTAGGCTTTGCTTTTTGTCGAATAGCCAAGAAAAATACCTTCATCGACTCTATCTTCAAACTTACCAAGATTATCTTCAGTTCTTTTGATGTAACACTTGCTACCAAAAACTTTAAAGTATCTTGTTGTTGCCTTTTTACCGAACCACAGCTCATACGGAGTTTTGCTTTCATGCATCCTCAACATGCACCTATTTTGGATGTATACCGCAGTATGGACTGCCTCTTTCCAAAATATATCTGCTATTTTGCTCTCAGTCAACATAGTCCATGCCATTTCCTGCATTGTCATATTCTTTCTTTCTACCACACCATTCTGCTGAGGTGTCCTTGCTGCTGAAAACTGTCTCCTAATCCCATATTTTTCATAGTACTCTGCAAACTCCTCTGAAATGAACTCTCCTCCTCTATCTGATCTTAAACATTTAATCATTTTTCCTATTTGATTCTCAACTTGTTTTTTGAAAATCTTGAACATCTCAAAGGCATCTGATTTAAGCTTCAAAAATAGTACCCATGTCATCCTGGAATAGTCATCTATGCACAACATAAAGTATTTGTCACCATTTATGCTTTGCGTTCTCATGGGTCCACATAAATCAGTATGTATTAGTTCTAAAGGTTTGCTTGTGAAGTACTCTTTTGTTTTAAATGTGGCTCTAGTTTGCTTCCCCTTTTGGCATGAAGCACAAATGCTATTTAATGGTTTGCCAATGGTGGGAATATCTCTCACTTGCCCTTTTTGAGCTGATTTTTACTAGATTGTCAAAGCTGATATGACCGAGCCTCTTGTGCCATAGCCAATTTTCTTCTTCCTGTCCAATCAAGCACGCTCCTTCTAAAGTCTCCGAGAGAGTATACAGGTTGCCGGATGTCCTTGATCCGAGTTGCTATCAACTTTCCATAGTTTGTTGTTCTGACTTCACAACCCTGCTTCTTGAAAATTACTTCATGACCTCTATCACAAATCTGACTTACGCTTAACAAGTTATGCTTCAGACCAATCACAAACAAGACTTCTTTTGACTTGATTTTTCCATCACTGATCTTAACTGATCCTTTGCCAACTATCTTAGCTCCATCATTATTTCCAAATTTTACAGAACCACCTTCATATTTATGTAACTTCTCAAATTTTTGTTTGTCACCTGTCATATGACTGGAGCATCCACTATCAAGTATCCATGGTGCAGATTTGTTCTATGCTTTAAATGTTGTCTGTACGATCAAGGATTCCTTTTCTTCCTTGGGTCGCTCCTTTTCTTTCCACTCTGGTTTGATTACAATTTTGGTCACTTGTTTTGACTTTTCTTTGTTAGTAGCCTGTGCATGTTTTTTGAGAAATTTTCTATTTTGTCTCAAACCATTTGGTTGAAATTTTCTTCCATGATGTTTATTTGCTGCAAATGTACTTCGACAATTTCTTGCAATGTGCCCAAAATTATGACAAGTTATAACATTCTACTGCATAATCCATCAACGGTGAAAAAACATTTCTACTGGTAAAGTTCCTTTGTCCTACATTATACTTGCAATCTGAAATCTTATGTCCATAACCATTGCATTTAAAACAATAACCAGAAAAGGAATGAGTGAACCTGGGTGATGGTCTTTGCCATTTTGTAGTGGGAGCCATAAATCTTCTTCTCCTTTGATGAGTGACATTGGTGAATCCATCATTGTCAATACTCCTCTCGTGCCTGGCATTATTGCTTTCTTTAGCATGATTCATTTTTTCTTGATCAACCCTGATCTTATCTTCATTCTTTATGGGTTCTACGAGTTATGACCTTTGATCCATTTGATGATTCTCCTTCGACAAAGCCTAAACCAAATTTGATGCCTGTAGTCCTTTGGTTATTTATAATCTTATCCGACTTCATAGAACTTTCTTCAAGTTTGTGATAACAACTCATTTTTTGATTCATCTCTTCTAGCTGCATCCTTAAACCAACAATCTCTTCTTCTAGCTTGTTGCACTCATCTATTTTCATGGTTAATTGTACTTCGATATCTTCAGATATTTTCTTAAATTTATCTATCTGTACTTTCAAGTTGGTTATGATTTCATTGGCATCCTCAAGCTTTCTTGAAATTTTCTTATTCTTTTTCCTTTCTATACTCAGCTCTTTAAGTGCAGCGACCAACTCACCTTCCAGATCTACTTCAGCCTCAGCCTCAAGTTTTTTATCACATTCCTATTTTTCCTCTATTTTTTCTTCTTCGAATGCCATGAAAAGAGCTTCACCTATTTCTTCTTCAGAATCCTCATCGAAGCTATCTTCTGAAGGACTGTCATTCTTGGATATGAAACTTTTCTTCTTGAAGTTGCCTTTTCTAAAATTTGGTTTCTTCTTCCAGTCACTTCTTTCTTGGTGTGAACCTTCATCACTTTTGTTTTTCTCATTAAGTGGACATTTAGCTGCAAAGTGCCCAATGCCTCCATAGTTGAAACACTTAAATGGTAGCTTTCCTCTGTATTTTCCTTTTCCCCTTATTAGTTTTCGAACAAAGTTTGCTTCCATTTCATATGATGTCTCTTCTTCCTCGGATTCTTGTTTTGCTTTTATATTTTTATGTGCTTTAAAAGCAGCTTCTCTATCTGTGGGTTTAGTTTTTCCTATTCTCATCTCATATGCAGTCAAAGAACCATGCATCTCATCCATACTAAAAGTATTTAGATCTTTAGCTTCTTCTATTGCTGAAACTTTAGAATCAAATCTTTGGGGAAGAGATCTTAGTACCTTTTTCATGATGACAACATCTTCCATTTCCTCGTCGAGTCCTCTAATCGCATTAATGATTCCATTAACTCTCAGCATGTATGCCTCTATGTTCTCATCGTCATTCATCTTTAATGCTTCGAACTAAGCTCGATGCGTTTGTAACTTGGCCTCCTTGATCTTGTCGTCTCCTTCATGAATGCTCCTTAGTTTGTCCCACATGTCTTTTGCCATTTTACAACTCATAATCTTTATCAGTTCGTTGTCCACTAAACCGCACATGATAGCATTCTTTGCTTTAGAGTTATTCTCAAATAGTTTCTTATCGACAACATCGGTTGGAGGAGTGGTGGGTATTGTGTATCCACTATCTACTGACTCCCAAATGTCGTATCCCAAAGCACACAGATATGTCTGCATCCTGAGTCTCCAAAATGCGTAATTAGTTCCATCAAACAATGGTGCTTTGTTTGATGAGAATCCTTCACCACCTGCCATTGTCTCACTTCCAAGATCACCTTAGCCGATTAAGCTTGTTCAGGAACTTGGCTCCGATACCAATTGTTAGTCTCACAATGACACTGAGAGGGGGGTGAATCAGTGTAGCTATTTAAATTCAAATCTACAACTCTTAAAGCCAAAACAATGAAAATTTAAAATCAGATAAAGCAAGTATAACAAGAGAGCATTCCACAACACACGATGTAACGAGGTTCACCAATTTGGCTACTCCTCAAAAATGACTGCTTGGATTCCCGTCCAAATCCAGCCTTTGCAAAATACCAATTTTACAATCAATTTACCAGCACCCACTAGAAGGAGCACCAACCCCTGATTTATCTGCACCAATAGAAAGGAGCACCAACCCTAATTTATCTACACCAACAGAAAGGAGCACCAACCCCTAATTCCAAGCACCAACTTGGACTACAATTTTGAAACTATAAGATTGACATAAAAATGCCTTCGCTTATACAAGACCCTGAATGGTCTATTGCTAACCCAACCTCTCTCGCTATTCACCAAAACACCACACACACTTAAGGCTCTACTTACTACACTTTTACGGCTCTCATGGCTCTGCTTAATGCTCTCTTACGACACTCTTCCAACCCTCTTTTTGCAGCACTTTCACTCTTTTTCAGCACCTTTAATTCTCCATGTAGACCTCCTTTTATAACAAAGTTTGACTCTATTTTTAACTTCCATATTTTTGCATGCAACTTATTAATAGAAACTTCTATATGTAACTCCTTTATCACACAGTATTCTCTCATGCAGCCTATTAATAGTTACGACTCTTTGTTTGGTCTTCTGATGACTTTCAGTTTAACATCGCTCGATGATTTCACTCTAGCCCTATAACTATCATTACGACTTCAGTTCACTTTTCTTATTTTAGCTGCATGATTTTTCTCTATGACTGCACCTATAACTATCGTATGACTTCAGTTAACTCTTCTTATTTTAGTTGCATGATTTTCTTCTACAACCCCTATAACTACTGTATAACTTTAGTTAACTATCACATATCTTATTTCGGTTGGGTTCTCTTCTTAGCTCATGCCAAAGCGACCTGTCATGAAATCGTGACACTTTTACCTCTTTGTCCTCTTCTCGGATTTCACCCATGAAAACACAACATGTCGCGATATCGTGACACTTTCGCCTCCTTGCTTCTTTTCTTGGCTTGTACCCATGAAAACACATGTCACGATATCGTGACACTTTCACCTCCTTGCTACTTTACTTGGCTTGTACCCGCAAAAACACATGTGCGATATTCACACTTTCCTCCTCTCCAACATGTCACGATATCGTGACACTTTCACCTCCGTACTCTTCCTCTTTACTTTTGTCATGATATCGTGACACTTCTGCCTTCTTACTTTCTCTCTCCTCCTTTAGTCATGAAAATGCGACATGTCGCGATATCGCGACACTTTTTCTCCTTTGCTCTTTCTCTTGCCTTCGGGTCACGAAAACGTGACATGTCACGATATCGTGACACTTTTTCTCTCGGACTCTCTCTCTTGCAATATGTCATGAAATCATGACACTTTTTCTTTCGTACAATCTCTCTTGCAATATGTCACGAAATCGTGACACTTTTTCTTTCAGACTCTCTCTCTTGCAATATGTCGCGAAATCATGACACTTTTTCTTCCGTACAATCTCTCTTGCAATATGTCATGAAATCGTGACACTTTTTCTTTCGGACTATCTCTCTTGCAATATGTCACAAAATCGTGACACTTTTTCTTCCGTACAATCTCTCTTGCAATATGTCACGAAATCGTGACACTTTTTCTTTCACTATCTCTCTTCCAATATGTCACGAAATCGTGACACTTTTTCTTTCTACAATCTCTCTTCCAATATGTCACAAAATCGTGACACTTTTTCTACTTGCCTTTTTCTCTTCCAACATGTCACGAAATCGTGACAGTTTTCTACTTCACTTTCTCTTCGAACATGTCACGAAATCGTGACAGTTTTTCTTGCTTGCGCTTTCTCTTCGAACATGTCGCGAAATCGTGACAATTTTTCTTGCTTGCGCTTTCTCTTCGAACATGTCATGAAATCGTGACAATTTTTCTTGCTTTCTTTTTGAACATGTCGCGAAATCGTGATAGTTTTTCTTTCTTCTCAACATGTCGCGATATCGCGACAGTTTTTCTTTCTTGCTCAACATGTCGCGATATCGCGACAGTTTTCTTCCTTGTGATTTTCTTTTGATTTTTAGCATATGGGCCACTTCGATCTTTTGGAAAATCACTGTACATACTCTGAAGAACCTCTTAACTCTTGTCCACTGCATCAACTGATCTGTCTGACTATGTTGACAACAATGACAATATTGTTGTTGCACCTTGCTCATCAGAGAGGTTATCGAGTGAACACTAGGAATGCAATCCTGACCCAAAACCCAAGCAATCAGCCATAATCCCACACCAAATTTCATTGAAACAACCCCCTAGGAGGTTTTGGACACATCCCACCTAGATTGGTGTCAAAACCAGGTCTCAAACGACAGGCGTCCTACCCTCGGCCGCCCCCCAAACTGTTGCAGTCCTAATCGTCCCACCCCGAAGTGATTAGAAATTTGTGAATGCTTTCTTCACTATTATTTTTGCATTATGTTCTATTTGGTTTAATTATGCTGATGTTGAAGTTCCCTTGCATTCTGACCTATTTTGACCTTGTTTTTATCATTTTACGTGTTTACTAACCTATAGGGAGTGCCTTCGGATACGAGACAATCTGGGCAGAATATGGCAAATATGACCTTCTGGGTCATCCCAAAATATCCCTTTTTGTCTAAACCTAATTTTACAGGAATTTTGAAGGCCTATGGATAGGACATTTGCAAGGTCACTTTTGCATGTTTTATGACAGTCCTAATCGTCCCACCCTGGAACAATTAGAAATCTATGCATGATTTCTTGAATGTTATTTTTGCAATGTGTCTTTGATGATGTTTCTATTCTTATATCAAAGTTTAAATTCATTATGACATGTTTTTTCCATCGTTTTGCTATTTTATGTATTTACTAGCCGAAGGCCCTAGGGATTGCATGTTTTCCCTCTATCCGAATATGCTATTAACTATTTGTTGTTTCTCTGTGTAGGATCTCACTACCAAGAACACTAGAGGGGCATCAAGGAATGACGAACACATGGATGCAAGTGGTGGCAACATTTGGCCCACTCATTTCAAATGTGGACATGCGAAGGACACTGAAAGCGTACCATCCATTGATGTAACAAACTATATCAAACACTCTAAGCCCCAGAGGGGGGGGGAGATGTATTGTAACCAAACTAAAATCAACATTAATAAAAAGAGGCTTTTCTTTATTTTCTAACATATCGCATCTTTCTTTCATGAATTGCTTTTCTCGCATTCATAGGACTTAATATTTTTATATCAATTTCATTTGCATCATAATCTGGCATGCCATCACCCTGCATTCGGCTTTCACAAATGATGCCCTTATAGCTCTACTTCATAATATGGTACAACTCCTGGTAAATCTGGCATAGTAAAGTGCTCCCCTAGGCTAGCAACAGTGGCTCCTCCATCGAGCATTGAAGAACCCTCTAAGCAGGGGCTAGCATGTTCTAGGGAATCCTCACACCCGAGGAGTATGGAAGGAAAATCTGAATGATGAGGTGCATGAAAATGGCCTCTAGAGTAGATAATATGTCATCCCAATACCATTCCTCGATGTGCACCCCTCCATGGTTTGCATCATCTTGTGCATCGGTGCTCTGATCATCGAATATGGCAGTAAAAATGACATCCTTTGCCATATAGGTAGAGGAAACGATAGCCTCATCATTGATAGGAATCCTAAAGATCCTGTAGATGTCCTCCAGTGTGATGGTCATCTCATTAAGAGGTAGGTGAAATGTTTTGGTCCATGCATTCCAATGCCAGGCCAACGTAGTAATATAGGCTTGATCTACCCTAATGGTGGGTAGATCCATGACATAACTAAACCCGACGGCTTGGAACCATGCTCGGTCATCATCCGATAAGGCCTCACGGAGAATCCTCATCAAGTCAGGCTCCCGCGCTCTAGAATTTAACTTTAAAAAAAAAAAAAACAAGAAAAAAACATCATGTAAGCTAAATCTAGCTAAGCAGAGCTAAAGAAAAATGAACATTTCAAAAAAAAAAAAAAAAAGCAAAAACACAAGCAACTGCAGCCTGCAACTACAACTTGCGGTCCCCAATTTGCAAATTGGGAACCGCAGCTGCAACTTGGGGTCCCTAATTTGCAAAATTGGGGGCCACAGATGAAACCTGTGGTTCCCATTTTGCCAACTGGGAACCATAGCTTCCAGCTATGGTTTCGGAATGGCACCCATTTCAGGTACCCTCCTAGACCACTAATGCATAAAAATTAAACTCTAGTCTAACCTAAACTAGTGGGGTTCATTATCGACAGTTTAATGAGGTTTAATTTCTACATTTATTAAGTGTGGTTTATTTTACTCATATGGAGTGTGAGGTCTCGGTTTCGAGTTACCTTACCCACACCCTGCCCCCGGCTAGTTGATGGCTGATCAAGATCCACCATCAGGGAAGAATGAGTGTACAAGTTGTTGAGTTTGATAGCGTTCCGTATTAGGGAATGTCTTTTCTCTCTCAGAGCTCTCAAATTGCTAAAGGTTGTAGGAAAATAATGAAAAATTGCAAATAGGATTTCAATTTATAGGTTCTCCTAGTCTCTGTGGACCATAGCTGACACTCACGGTCTGCAAACTAGGGTCTTCCACTCGCAGGTCTGATCTGCAGTCCCCAAAATTTGATAGTACAGGTTGTACCTGTGGTCCACAACTAGTAATTAATGCACTAAAAACTCACCGTGGGAAGGTCTGAAAAGGTAAATTAATGACTCCCAGTGGATAAAAAGCAAAATAAATGATCAAAATTGCAAATTTGGTGACATTAAAAGCACCAAGATCAATCCAATAAATGCACACTTAAACAAAAAAAATCAAAAAATAAAAAACCAAATGCACCTCGTATTCAGTGATTTATCCTATAAACTTGGTGATTGCAGTGACTTGCAATCCATGCAATCTAAAAAGATGAGTAAATCACAATAAGGACATTTGGGGTAAAATTGTCATTTCTTTTATGATATCTTTCATCAAATCATCGACATTATGATTCAACACAAGTCTTCTTGAATTTGTATTATCTTGACTCTCTAAGATGGCTATCACAGCCTAACTGCTCCATGGGAGAGAGATGTGCAAATAATACTAAGTGTTGCAATCATAAGCTAAACTAGGCCTCACCAAGGCATTTAAACGTCTCAAATATAAGGTTGTTCAGGATCATTCATTATGGTCAAGCGATTTCGTCGCTTCAGTCATTGTCATTACCCTCATCGAATCGTCACTTCAGGGGATAGTCATAATTTCATGTCATAATCAAAATCAACAGAAGATCCCAAAGATCATAGATCCCTTGATCTTGTCAAAATTGCATTCGTCCTTACGAACCATTGCAAACATCTATCATAAGCTTCCCCCTCTTCTCGGGGTAAATAGCAAATATGAAATTTTGTTTGTAGCTCTCATCCTTCGGTTATATAGTTATAACTTCTATTGTAGCACCAAAGCTACCCAAATGTATGATGACGAGTGTAGACTTTTCAAATGTAAGCCTTCCCATGTTGGAATCAATGATTCCAAGATGCGCATCCTTTTGTTAGACCCGGGGCATCTAATATTTATCAAACTAATGATCATCATAGAACCTACGACATCATTTTAGGAGGTCTATTTTGCTCAACGTTGTTTGATCTCACAATGCATCTCAAAAGGGGCATCTATAGACACCTAAAACATGTCATGCAAAGGGCGAATACTCATATGGATATGCTACAAAACCATATGAAGGATATTTGATAGACTCCAAGAGAGAGAAGTGGTTCTAACCACTCAATTTAGGCATTCTGGCCTAAGCAGTCTGAACCGTAGCCCAGACCTACGGTCTCTAGTCTGAACCATGGTTGACACCTATGGTCTATAGTTTGGGCCATAGATGTGACCTATGGTTTGAAATGGAGTTCAGTTAGTCCTTCCATCTAAGCCAAATAGATTGGAACGGCCAAGAGATCTAGAAGGAGGCAGCTAGAGGATGGAAGATTCCAAAGGCTTCCATTCCAACTGTCCTAACAAACCTTCTTGGTCTTGGCTTCTCTATGAAGCCATCCCTAGCCCTAGGGGTATGCTATAAATACCACCCTTTTTCAATAGGGAAAGAGAGGACGTAAGAGAGATAATTTGTATAGCGAAGCACTAGAAAATTATCGAGCAAGTTAATTTATCAAGAGATCAGCGAAGCCCTATCAAATTGCATAATGACCTTATGCATTTGAGAACCCCTTTGCTATCCATACAAAGACAAATTAGCCATGGATGCCCTAGGTGCCTAGGGGGATCAAGAAATGCAAATCCAGGTGAACGAAGGCCCTTCATAGTGATTTGACCACAAAATTTGTTAGAGGATGACAAAGGCGACCCTTGAACATCAATTCGGATAAGGAGGTCAAACCCACTACCCCTAATTCTGAGGGTAAACACATCAGAGGTCAAACTGTGGCTGTTAGCCATGGTTTATAGTGCAAACAATCCCTCATAGCTTCATTTTGCAATAGGTTAGAGATCACCTTACTCAGTTTGATTTTTACCGCATAGATTAGTCATGTTAGTATTTTCATAGGTTTAATTTAATTTTTAGAGAAACTTTGACCGTAGGAATTAGGTATTTTATGCATTGTAGTGGGTAGGAGTATATTGGATATTTTTGATGTTTTATTGCTTCTAATTCAATATTTGTTCAATGCATCATGTGTTTATTCATGTCTTGTATGTTGTAGTATAATTATTGATATGATTAGAATAGCTTAAAACCTTTCTTTATGATTTCTTGTTTGATTAGTTTAATGGTATTTATATGTATGATTCTTTAAAGGGCCTCATCACGAGAGGCTATCAATATCTATAATAGTGCACTGTTGTTTCTTTTTCATAGGGAGACAGGTGCAGAAATGAGCCTTTATCATACTCCTTCCACATCACGAAGAAGGGGGTTAGCTCTACCCCAAGGCAGTTTGTGAGTAATCACTAGAGCAACAAATAAGTGCGCCTACCCTGTTGAGGACATTGGAAATTGTAAACATATATATCCTCTTTGGAGTGACCCTGAGAGGGCATTTTTCTAACCTGAGATCCTTTGAAATATCAATACAAGAAAACTTTGCATTAGTTGGCTTTCTTTGTTCAATTTGTACATTTTTGTGTGGATATTTGTGTTTTATGATGGTATAGATCAATACACTAGCTACGCGCGTGCTCTGGGGTTATGTCACTATCATGCCACAACTTCCGCTATTGTTGGATCACCTCCATCTAGTGCAATGCATCCAACCGAAGTTCATCCAATGCATTAAGTTGTAGAATCCTGTCCATCTATGCTTGTGACAAGTCAATACCAACTTCCAAAGATGTACAAAGTGTTAGTAACTCAAATTCAATAGGAAGAAGAGGTTTCTTACCATAAACCAGTTCGTAAGGTGTGAAACCCATGGTGGATTTCCATGTTGTATTGTATGCCCAAACTACTTCTGGTAATTTATTGAACCAATTTCTCCTATGTGAGTCTACTATTTTGGTCAAAATTCTTTCTAACTCCCTATTGGTTACCTCAACCTAACCATTTTCTTGTGGGTGATAGGGTGATGATTTTCTATGCCTAATTTCATAGAGTTCAGTAAAAGCTTCAATTACCTTTGATGCAAATTGGGGCCCATGATCTATGGTGATAGATCGTGGAGCTCCAAATCTCTAAAAAAATTGAGTGTAAAGGAAATCAGCAACCTTCTCTTCATGAGCATGCTTAAAAGCATGCACCTCAGCCCACTTAGTCACATAATCAGTGCATACCAAGATATGCACCTTTCCTTGAGATGGTGGGTCAATAGGTCCCACAAAATCTAACCCCCATTTCTCAAATGGTTCTAAAACCACTTGAGGTTGTAGAGGCATTTCATTTGTGTGTGTGGGTTTCCCCATTCTCTGACATGCATCACAATGGTGAATGTACCTTTTTACATCTTTATGAAGAGATGGCCAATAATAACCAATGCCTAAAATTTTTTGAATTGTGCTTTTTACTGAATAATGTCCTCCTGATGGTTCATCATGACAAGCATGGAGGATATCATACACCTCATCCTTTTGAATGCATCTGCGTAAAACATGGTCAGGACCACACTTGAAAAGTAGACCTTTTATCCATTTGAAAGATGAACTTTGTCTTACCAATTGCTTCTTTTGTTTGGAAGTGAAATGAGAAGGAATTTTTCCTGTTACCAAAAAGTTAGTTGTATCTACAAACCAAGGTGATTGTACTGATATAGCAAATAATTTTTCATCTAGAAAGGTATCCTCAACTAATTCCTCTACCCCTGTGTTATTCAGCCTTGATAGGAAATCTGCTACTACATTTGCTTTCCCTGGTTTATTTACTATTGTAATATCAAACTCTTGTAATAGTAATAACCAACGAATGATCCTTGCACTAACCATGGGTTTTTTCATCAAGTATTTGATGGTTGAATGATCAGTATGGATGAATACTTGATAACCAATGATATAGTGATGGAATTTATTGATGGCATACACTACTACTAAAAATTCCTTTTTAGTAGTAGTATAATTATTTTCTGCTCCAATAAGATTTTTACTTATGTAGTAGATGGCATAATGTTCCCCATCTTCTATCTGCCCTAATGCTGCTCCAATTGTAGTATTGGAGGCATCAGTTTGGATATGAAATGGCAATCCCCAATTAGGACCTCGTAACATAGGTGGAGTGGTTAGCTTTTCTTTCAAAGCATCAAAATATTCTTGGCATTTTTTAGTCTAGTTAAATTCAGAATCTTTGGTCAATAATGCAAACATAGGATTTGCTATTGTACTAAAATTTGGAATGAATCTATGATAAAAGCCAATGTGTCCTAAGAAACTCCTGACATCAGTTTGGATTTTGGGAGGAGGAAGGTTCTTGATGATTTCAACCTTCTTAGGATCAACCTTGATCCCATTAGAAGAAATGTGGTGACCAAGAACAATCCCTTCCTCCATCATCATAAAGTATTTATCAGGATTCAAGGATAGATGGTAAGTTTCATAGTGATTTAAAACCTTATCAAGATGTTCCAAAGTAAAATCAAAGGTTTCTCCACAAACTATAAAATCATCCATATAAATTTCTATGTTTTCAGTGGTCAAATCAAAAAAAATGGCCAAAACAGCTCGTTGGAAAGTTGTTGGGGCATTACATAGACCAAAGGGTAAAACCCTATAAGCAAAAGTTCCCCATGGGCAAGTAAAGGTGGTTTTCTCCTGGTCTTTGGGTGCAACCTGTATCTGGTTATACCCATTGAAACCATCAAGAAAGCAGAAATGCTTCTTCCCTACGAGTGTATCTAACACCTGATCTATGAATGGTAATGGAAAATGGTCTCTATGTGTGACTTTGTTTAGTTCATGATAATCTACACACACTCTCAATTTTCCATTCTTCTTTGGTACAATAACCAATGGAGAGACCCATCGACTATCTAAAATTGGATATATGAATCCAACCTCTAAGAGTTTTTCTATTTCTTCCTTAACAATGTCTCTTAGAGCAGGATTCAATCATCTTTGGGGCTATCTCATAGGTTTGACATATTCAGTATATATCCTATGAGTGCATACATCAGGGTGAATTCCTGACATATCCTTATAGTCCCAAGCAAAGGCTTTAACATGTTGTTTCAAGACAACAAACAATTTTGCTTCTTGTTCATCAGTCAACCAACTATTAATGTTCAAGAATTTTCTTGGTTGTACTTCAATTTGTTTTGTCCCTGGGTGGACAGAATTAACTCCCTCGTATTTTTTGACTAAATAGTTTAGTGGGTAGTGGTGTGGTTGAAGAGAATGAAAGACTCTTGTCTCTCTACCAATAGTAATCCCTGATGGAATCAACTCTTGCATAGGATAATGGAAAGAGGAAAGAAGGTGATGATGCCATCCATGTGGCAGTGTGAAGGGACTTTCCTACAATGGAATGGATGAAAGGTGTTCAGATGTCTGACCCTCATCATTCCACAACAAGTGATGAACAGTGATTGGTTCATCCTCAAGTCCTTGTTCATGCAATGTATCCACTAGGATAGTTTCATTTTCAAAAATATCTCTCTCTCATGTGAATTTATCTCTTCAATGTGTTCTTTCACTACCACTGTGGCTAGTGTGGAGATAGTTTCTTCCTGTTCCTCATCAGAATCAGGATACCATAACTGACCTAAAAATTTTGTTGAAGGTTTTGCAGGTGGATACAAAGAAATATTTTTCAAATCAATGCCATTAGAAATAGTCATTTCTCCTGATCTACAGTCTATGAAAGTAGTTGTAGTAGCAAGCCAAGGCCTACCCAAGATAATTGGATAACCATTCATAGAGTTGTGAGGCTACAATACCAAAAAATCAATAGGGTATTCCCATGAGGAAACTATTACAAGAATATCCTCAATAATCCCTTCTGGTTTGGCAATAGACCTGTCAGCCATTTCCAAAATAGTAGATGTAGGATGCAAATTGTTTAACTATAATTTTTGCATTGTGTCTTTGGTCATCACGTTAATAGTTGCTCCTAAATCAACCAAGACATTAGAAATTTGCATTGATCCAATAGTTATGGTGACAAATGGACTTCTTGGGTCACTATACTTTGGTGGGACAAGCTTCCTAGAAAGTAGGTCAACCAATTTTCCTTCTACTTGCATAGTTTTAGGAAAATATTTCTTTTTTCTACCTGATCTTTTTATGCACAAGTCTTGAATAATTTTGTTGATTAGAGGCACATCCTTGATTGCTTGCAACAAAGGAAGTGAAATAGTCAACCTTTTGAGTTCTTTTACTAGGTCTGATTCAGGAGTATTTTTAGAACTCTTAAACCTTTCAGGATATGGTATTTTCTCTAAAGAAGGTGAATTTTCTATGTGCATATTTTTTTTTTTTTCTTCTCCTTTATCCAGGACTGATTTCTGTGTTTCTGGACTAAAGGATTCTTGTTTCTCATTTGTTATTTCTTCAATAGTGGGTGGAACAGGCTCAAGTAATGTCTTTCCTAAGCATAGCTGGATGTTGCTACAGTCAATAACATTTACTGCAGTATTTTCATCAGATTCAGCTACATAGATAGGGGCTGCCTACCTTGTATTATTAGGATTGGCCACAGGTTGGGCCAGAAGTGGTGGTTGTTTTACCTATTATGGTTGTTGTTGTTGGGATCTCCCTTGAGAAATTTTTTGAGTAGGACCAGGCAATAAATTTTGTGTTTGTCCTTGATATCTTCGTTGCCCTTGGTATGATGGATACTATTGTCCCTAACTTTGTCCATGAGGTTGGGTTTGCATCCAAGGTGGATTGGCCTGATTCCATGGTGGATTCATCCATCCATATTGTGACCAATCTTGAGGAGATGTCCAAGGAGGATGATTCCAAGACTTTTGGGGTGGTTCTGAATAACCCCATGGCATATTCCAAGGATTCTATCCCCAATTTGTGGGAAAACATGGGGTATTTTGGTATTGCAAAAAATTTCCCCCTATTTTTGCCCAATAAAATTGAGTTCCTTAGCTTGTGTTTCCAGGATATTTCTGAGTTGTGGAAGCAAATGGTATTTATCAGTGATATGTTCCTTTGAAAAAATGCTACAAATAGCTGAAATAGAGGTTTTGTTCAAGGGACAGTCTTGTAGAGCATGCTTATTTTTGCATCTTGGGTAGTAAATAGCTAGGGGTGGTGTAGAGTTGGATTTTGCATTCCTCTCCCCTAATGTGGTATTTAATTGCACAAGAATATCAGTTTTCATGTTGGCAATTTCCTCCATTAGCTCTTTTATCTCACTGCTATTAGTACTCTACTTTCATCTTCTTTGTCTTGTGTGGGAGTAATTTCTGCATAATTCCAAAATCTCTTCAATGTCAAGGGTGCTCACATCTCCCTTGCCCATTAAATCCAATACTTCCCTAGAATCATCTTGTAACCCTCTCAAAAATATGGCCTTACACATTTCTGGTTCTACAAGCCCACATCTCTTTTGTATAAAAGTAAACCTATCAAGATAATCTTCCAAATTCTCATCCTCTTCTTGTTTGATTCGGAACAATTCATATTTTCTATTTCTTACCCTATAGTACTCTTGGTATTTATCCAAGAATTCACTCTCCATTTGTTCCCAAGTTTGGATTGATTCAGGTTCTAGACTCATAAACCAGCGTAAAGCTGCATCTTTGAGTGTAGAAGGAAACACTTTAAGCTTTTGGTTATCGTTTATATAATCATAAGTCTGACACACAACCTTAAACTCAAACAAGAATTGGTCAGGATCTTCAGATACAACCCCCCTGAAGGTTGGAAGTACTGAAGGTGAGATTGTTTTCATAGGAGAATTCTGTGTAGGATTCAATCGAATGGGGTATTCAAAAGTTCTAGAAGGAGGAGGATTATCTGCTTGATTATGGATATTACTATCCCTATCTTGGTTTACTTGCATATCTACCATGATATCATTCCAACACCTAGTATAGATTTGTCTAAATTGTCCTGATGGTATGGATACAAAAGGAGCAGGTGGAGGAGTACTAGCAGATGGTTCCTCTAAGATTTCTTGTTCAGGAGATCCTATACTTCCTAACGATGAAGGTGATGGTTCTCTTTTGATTCTGTCAGGAATCTCAAACATAAGTAATTCACCCCCTAAGCATGAATATCACCTCTCTATGGTAGGAAAAGGGCTAGACTTGATAAATATTCCTTTCTCATCCCTTAACCTATTCATTCATGCTTGTTTTCTAAATGTTCTGAAATGCAATTTTTAGTTTTTGCAACTATTTCTCATGCAAGTTGTTGTTTTCAAGATTTTCACTCTAAAGTTCACAACTTACACAATAACAATTTGTTTAACTATGTGACCTACTAACAACACCTATGTTCCTCAACAATGATGCCAAAAATGATGAGTGTCATTATTGTCATCATTTAATTTTTATAATTGTCAAATCTAGGGCGATGTCCAAGGTTGTCTACGATAGGAGGCTTTGGCAAATTATAGTTCAAGAAATTAGGTTACAAGATTTATTTGGTGAAACAGATGTTTATTGGGGCTTTCAAGGTCACTTTAATCCTAATTTGCAGAAATGGAACTAATTTAACTTACAGAATTGAAATTGCAAAAATTGAACAATTAAGCTATAGTTTGCAAAAATTGACAATTGCAGAATTGAAAGACCTATTTTACTCTTGCTAATGGAAATGGTTGAAATGGAAAATGCTAAATTGAAATCAACTACAATTAACCATGCTGAAATTCACAATGCTAAAAACTATCAAAACAAAATGCTGCAAAAACTTGTCAGAAAAATGTTGTTGTAAAACTTGTCAAAAATTGCTGTAGAAATTAAATTACAAAAAATAGGGGTATTCAAAACACATTCAAAATAGGGGTCAGTTGGCTGTAAATATTCTACACAAATCACACTTTAGAACATCAAATGAATTATGCTAAAATAAGGGTTAGTTCTGTTACACAAATTAAGCAAGAATTTGATAGAATTGCTACAAAATAAAATTTATCAAAAACCTACACTTTTTGCTCCTTCCTTCTAGTCCTCAGAGTGGGCCCTTGCTCCTTGGTCTAGAGGGAAGAATTTTTACTCCAATACTAAAAACTAATCACTCATAAACTCACAATTTCACACATGTAAAGAAACTACACTTTATTTGAATTTAAAAACACAATGGTTACAATGACTTGTTCTGCTTATGACTTATTGACTTCTATCAGGACTAGCTCAACCAATGAGGGAGCATCCTATTTATAATAATTTCTACATGAATTTTTGCAAATACTAAATCAATCCTATGTGTTGGCTATGCCTGATTTACCTACTTTATTGTAGGAGACCTAGTCTATATTAAGACACAAATCTATTGCATCATCGTATCCGCATCCTCCAATTGGTATAAAAGGATCAAAATAGCTTAGGATAATTTTTTACACCTATCTTCATTTTACTCTTCTTCACTCCTACTGTATTGGATGCAATTGTGCTCTTTCTATCAAAACAGTTGGTTTCTACCCTTCATTTCATAGCAACTCCAAAATATAATGCAAAATGGTAGGAGTGTATTGTTACCACCAGTTTTGATTAAGTTGGAGTTATTTCAAATGTGCAATTATAATTTTCTTGTCCTTTCAGACATATTCCAACCATTCACACGTGCCTCCTTTGACGTGGTGTGGTACTTCCTTTAAATTTGCACAAAACTGGTTTTTGTATGCTATTTCTAGTTATTCCTATATTTTTTGTTGTGTGTCTTGTTGCTCTTATTTGGATCATGTGGAAGTGATACCAGGTGCATCAGGAGTCTTCCTAGGTCTTCCTTAATAGTTTCCCATAATTTTCATTCTCTATTATTGACCAATTCAATGCCTTCCTTTATTATGATAGGTGGCTGGAATTTGTATGAGGTTACAGTTGTAGTTGGAATGTCCTATTTTTCAGTAGAATGGTGGATCTGGCACCAAATCATCTTACCAATTTGTGTTTAGAGTGGGAAAACATTCAAATTATATTATGCAACCACAAATCATAACACTCTTTATTTGCTACCAAATTCATTATACAATTTTCACTAACAATCATGCAAAAAAAGAGTAAAAAATGTTGAAAATAGTCAAAATAGGGTACAATGCTCCTACACATTAAATCATGCAAACACTTAACAAATAATGCATTCTAATCACATAATTGGCATAAAATAATATCATATTTGGTTTTAAGGTAGTATTTAAATGTTCAAAATATGACAAAAATGAGGTATTTCTGGGCCTCATCAACTATGAGGACCCTCACTAATGATTTCATAGCCCTCAAGAGTAAATATAACAGCCAAATATTTTCCTACTAGAATTATCCAAAGCCTTATTTTCAACAAGGAAACCTAGGTTTTCAGTTATCCCCAATTGAATATCATAAGTCCTCATTTTTGGCCAAAAATAATCAAGGTCATCCCTAGGCCTTGACTTAATAGATATTACCTATGTTAGTCCTAGCCAATCAAGTTCCTATAATATCAACTAGGGACCTAGTCACCACCCAGAACAACTATGTTAAACATCTTAATGGTTTGTACTATCACACTCTTGACTATCCTCCCTCTGACTGCTTTGTCAAAATGGAAACTTAGGACACTAGAACTTCCTTTTCCAACCATAAAGACACATATCCTTCATAGTTGAATTTCCTAATGTAGATTCTAGAACCTATCACTCAATATATGACCATACCATCAACTAACAACTTATTAACCTCAAAGTAGACTTTTGTCACTTTGGATGAAGCAAAAGTATATGTTGTATTGAACAAAGTAAGCCCCTCAAATGGGAGGCCATAAATCTTATCAGCTTATGATACACGAGCCATAATAAGGGTCATTGAAAAGTAGGGAACACCTTTCCTGATTGAGGCTAGGCATCAAAGGAGAGAAGCAAATAATCAAAGCACCCCTTTAGCACAAGTTGCACTAGTTAATTTAGGTTGAGTGTTATGGTCCAATATAGCCATGTTGGCTATATTTAACTATTAAATATTATTAGCTCATGCCTCTAGGTGTAATAGTTGGCCTTTGAGCATTTAGGTTTTATTTTATTTATAAATAAGGTGAAATATTCCTTAGTAGGTATCATCAAATAATTTGGATTTAATTCGTGTCTTCTACGCATAAGAGACTTCGCCCTCTCAAAGTGGCTATGAGACTTTACCCTCTCCAAGTGGCTATGGATTTGTTGTAGCATTGATTTGATCAAATGTTTTATTTTCTTGTTGTTTGGATTGGATCTAATGTTGCATTATTGTTTGCATGTAAATAATAATCTAATATTGAAGTGTTTTTGTGGATATTAAACATAATTGTGCAGTTTCATAAGTGGTATCAGAGCATGATTTCAAAACTAGTGGAAATTAGCCATGATATTTGGAGCCCTAAAAATAAAGCTTTCAATTTTTCATAGAAGAAAAGGTACATTTTATTTCCCAAAATTAATTAGGGTTTTTAATTATTTGGCACAACTCTCTACTTTATATTAATAACTAAATTAAATTAAAAAATTTAATAGAAAGAGCAAGCATCCCTTTTTATTTGTCTTTTTGTTCTTCTCTGTATTTCCCAGAATTAATTAGTTTTTTAAATATTTGGCACAAATATCTACTTTATAATAATAATTAAATTAATTATAATAATAATAGAGAGAGCAAGCATCTTCATTGTTTTTTTTTGTCTTCTTCCACTCTACATCTCCACCATATCACATTCCATTATTTTGAATAATTAAACACCCACCTTCGGCTTTTACATTTTGTTTTTTAAATTATTAAACACCCACCCTTAATTTCACTTCACAATTATTTTTGAATTATTAAACACCCCCTGAAATTTTACATTTCATATTTCTTTTTTAAAATTAAACCCTTTGTTTTCACATTTCATTTTTTTTTAATCATTAAACTCCCATCATCATTTATCTTTTTGTTCTTCTTTGTGCATATCCATGGTTTAACATTTCATTTTTATTATTATTAAATCCCTTAATTTTGCACTTTTTTAATTATTAAACACCACCCCTCAATTTTGTTATTATTAATATTTGCCCAACCCCACCCACTATTGCTCTTTCTCATATTGATATTATTAATGAAAATCCCACTCATACTCTCTTATTTTTAAAACCCTTCTCCCTAATTAATAAAATTTAAATAAAATTAAAAAAATAAAGGAAAAATTAAATTAATAAAGAAGAAGAAGAAGCAAAAGCAGAAGATTGAAGTATCAGGTATTGTTCATTTTTTATGGAAGTTCTATCATTTGGTGTTCTCTCTTCAATTTGATCAAAGTGCACAAATTATTTTACTATTGCTACTAGTTGTACATGAGTCAATGATCGATTACAACATACTACTTTTTCAGAGGATGTGTGTATGAGAAGAAAGAAGCACCAACCCAAAAATTTTTGTAAGCATCATAACACTTCCAGTAATATCAATAGTTTTGACCAACATATTCTTTCTTCCTTAAGTTCTAAGGCTTAACCTCCACCTAACACATTGGGTTCTTTTTCTCCTTCTACTATCCCTACCCCCACTACCCCTCCAAGTCATATTCCTCTTCCTAGTAATATTGACCCTAGTTTGCATCATTATATTTTACAACAAGAACAAAATATTGATCAAATTATCAATATCTTAAATACAATTAAGATAAACCTAGTTCCATCCACTACTACACCTATAGCCATTCATCAACCACCAAATACTCATGTTCTTCCGTAAAAACCACCTAGTCATAATCCTCTAGATTTTGGTTCTTATGATCTACACTTTACCTTTGATCTAGACTCTTCAATAGGTAGTTCTTCTAATTTCCTTGAATGACATCATGATGTTGTTGTTCCTCACATTGGCATGCCCACATTTTAAGGTGGTGATCCTCAAGGATGTTTGATCAAAATAGAAGGCCTTATCCATTTGTACCATGTTCCTAAAATAGGTCATGTTGCATTAGTAGCTTAACACAAAATAAAACCATTCAAACAAAGAGAATACCATACTTCTCTTAATAATAATCCTTTAACTTACAAAAGTCTCAAGAATTACTATTTTATTTTCTCTTTCAAGCCAACATGCAAGCAACATTTTCAACCAAAGAGAAACTCATAAAAACAATCACAAACCTACCCACATAAGATAGAACAAGAGCTTTCCAATAAACATGCATAAGCTTTCTTAAAACATAGACTAAGCCCTATTCTTTTCAACTTAACAAGGGCCTTTAGTTAATGACGTCAAGCTTATTTAAACATAGATCTCATCTATAATGCTATTAAAGCTTAAAGAAAGCATTTAGACTATTAACATAAGCTTAGTTAAAAATAGGACAAAACTATATTAAAGCTTACCAAAGCATCATATATAAAGCTTAATCAAACATAGATAATATCTATTTAAAAGCTTACTAACCATTGTTTTTTTGATAGGTTAGGAAATTTCATTAATATCTAGGATTTAGAAAGGATCCCAAAACATATTTACAAAAACAACAAGGACTTGTTGAAAGATGTCAAAAAAGAGGATCCAAAGGGGGACACAACCCCTAGTAAATAGATTCAAAAATAAGAGAGGGGATGCATCCCTAATTACAGTCAAGATAGCCTAGAAACAAAAGGGGGGATACAACCCCATCAAGAATCCAATAGGCTAAGGGTAAAACAGGCTCTACGTAGGGTAGCCTAAGAAAAAAAAGTGACTAGATGAGGAAGCTAATCCTTAGTGGCATCCTCATAGCCCTCCTTGTCCTCATATTTCATCTCTTTCTTGACCTCTTCCCTGGCATCATCCTTAGAATTAGCCTCGTCCTCCTTGGAGTCCTCTCGACCTAGAAATTGCTCATTATAGAACAACAAATGTAGGGATTCCCTAAATTCAATAATGGAATTCACCATGGAATTCACCAGCTTACTAACCATTATAAATATTAATCAAAGCATTGATTAATTATATATCAAAGCATTATGTGTAAAGCTTACTCAAAGTTTAATCAAAAAACAAATTTAATATATATAAAAGTTGTAAAAGCATTAATCATAATCAATGTTCACCATGATACCATGAAATAGAAAAAACAAGCTTTGAACATAGAATAAACAAAGTCCCAAAAACTTAGAGACTCAAGCCTACAAGTAGAAAAGAAAGTGCATGATCACTAGGATAACCAAGGCAATGTATGGGTTCTAGCACACAAGCTAAACTAGGCAATGCAAGGAGCTAACACACAGGCTTCCAGGGCAATGCAAGGCTCTAACACACAAGATACTAGGGCAAAAAAAGGTTCTAACACACAAGCTAACAAGGTGATACAAGGTGCTAACACAAAGACTACCAAGACGATGCAAGGTGCAACACACAAGCTACCAGGGTGATGCAGGGTGCAACACATAAGTTGAAAGGGTAAAACAAGGTGTAACATACAAGATACTAGGGCAATGTAAGGTGTAGCACATAAGCTAATAGGGTGATGAAAGGAACTTAAGCAACAAATGTAACCAAGCATAGTATATCAAACAAAACTAGGCAGCAAAAGAAGTTTCCAAACGAGTGAAATAAGCACCTAAAAATTAGCTTCCCAAAGCCTTCGCTGCTTGTTTCCACATCTCCTTCCTCATTGATGCTTCCACTATAATACTCCTCTAATCTCCAACAAAAAATTCACCCAACATTCCATGAGATTAAAAAGAGAAGACCATGATGTTGCATGGGAGCACATCGAATGTCAAGAAGCATTACATGCCACCCTACATGGCAAGATTGGTAGTTTAAATCCAATATTTAGTAAATTTGAAGCACCTTAACCTCCAAGGTGGCTCGATCACCCAACATAAAGCAATAAATAACCATTAAATAAATAACAACCACTTCCATGCTAGGGTGATATACAATTATTATGGGAACTTTACATTATACTTGATTTACTAAGCTACCACTCAAGCAATAGGAAACTAATCAAACATAGCCATTATTATCCATAATGCAAAGCATAAACAAGCATGGCATCATATCAATATCCTACACCATTGTTTTATCCTTAGGAGGGAGGTTTTTTTTAAGATAGTCCAAATGCTATCACCAACCCTATTGAGGAGGCTCATTGTAAAAGCAACATCCCAATCCAATGGTGCATATATGAAAAAAAATAGTATGATATATGATGCATTGTCATTAAGCACATCATTAAATCTCAAAGATCTTATCAATCCGGGGTGGTGTCCAAGGCTGTCTACGATAGAAGGCTAGGGTAGAGTACAATTCAGGCATTCAGATTTCAAGCATTTATTGGGTGAGACAGATTTGGTTTAGCCTTTTGGTGTCACACTAAACCTAATCTGTAGAATGGAAACTTGTAAGAACTAAAAACTAATTCTAAGTTGCAAGAATTGAAATCTAACTACAATTGCAGGAATTAAAATTGCTAAATTGAAAGTCTAATCTACTTTTGTAGAATTAAAATAACAGAATTTAAATTGCTAAATTTAAATGTTGCTGAAATGAAATCCTAAGTTACATTTGTAGAATTGAAACCTAGTTACTCTTGCATAATTGAAATGATGCTTGTAAATGAAACTTATGCTAAAAACACCTGTCAATGTCCTACCACAAAAGGTCGTCAAGCTTCTGCTATAGGAATTGATAGCAAAATGAAATATGCTAAAAATGGAAAGTTGCTAAAATAGAAAAGCAAGGAAAACATGGAAAGCAAAGGAAAAATGCTTAATATAATTTTTCAGCTGACACACACACAAATGTTGTACACAAACATAATAGAAAACATAAAGAACATTATACAAACTTAAAACAAGAAAAGTAAACTTGACAAGTAATCTGTTAATTCTACTGTAGCAAAATTACAGATTAAAACCTGCCATAAAAATCCTCCTTCTAGATCTGAAAGTGGGCCCATACTTCCTGATCTAGAAGGAGGTGAAAAGCACTCCTTAACTAATTAACACTCAGAACAGAAAATGATAAAATAACTGCACTTTTATTGATGACAAAACATGCTGAAAACTGTTACAAAAAATTATTGTACAGTCCTAATTGTTGCTATTGAAAACTCTCCTCTATTCTAATTCCTAACTGGCTCAACCAAGGAGGGAGTTGTGTTATTTATATAAATATTTACAACATATCCCATGCTCAAATCAGCCTATGTGCTACTTTACAGTGATTTGCCAATAATTTTGGATCTGAAATAAATGCAAATCTGGACAGTTTGTGTTGCAGTAGTAGTCATTGGCCCTTAGAAAGCATCTTCAATGGTGGGAGTACATGGGAGGAGTCTAGAAATATCTCACACATCTTTCTCCACTTCAGAATATGTCATTTCTATCTTGCAAACAACTTCCTATTATGCTGCAGTTATTTCTGGGTTTATCCTAGAAGAGGATCAAAATTGATCTTTTCCATGAATGGTGGCTTTGGATGGCAAGGACGACAAAGTCAGATGGGAGATATTTTCCTTTAACCTTTTCAACCTTCTTTCCCTTTTTCCATCATCAAAAATTAGTCAAAAAGTCAAAAAGCACTTTCTGTTCTCATTTCGAAGATAAGTGGCTCATTTCGAAGAGACTGTATTTCTCATTCCGAAGATGTCCGCTCATTTCGAAGAGACTGTATTTCTCATTTCGAAGATGTCTGCTCATTTCGAAGATCTTTAAAATGAACAACTGTGTGCTCTTCAAGTGATTTCATCTGCATTTCTCAGGTGGATTAGCTCTCAGGATCAGATTGCAATAGCCTTCATTCCTCTCCATGTGTGAATTCCATGCCTTGCCATTCATTGGTAGCTTGCTGGAATTTACATGGTAAATTACTGCATTTTCCAACTCTGCTGCACAGTTGTAAAATATTGGCATTTCTTGCAAATTCAAACAAATTAGAACATGGAAAAATTATTCAAATATCAACATGAAGGAGTACATCAAGTTGCTACTGAATTTATACACTTCATTCACCAAGTAACCATGCTGAAATAGTGCAATAGTGCTGCACAATTGTCCCTGCTCTATTATACCCTATTGTTGCCTATTTAGACCATGTGGGAATGCTTCTAAATAGGTCAGATGTCTTCTGTAGTCCTTCTAAACTCATTCCATCCATATCCTCATGCTTTGCTTGACAACTTCAAGGTGTTCCTATAAAGTGACAGCTTGCTGATTTTTATATGGCTATTTTTTTTCAGATTTTCAGATTTATGACAGTCCTAAAATTTTGGCTTCAATGTGGATTTGAAACAAGTTGAAGGGCAGGAAAACATTCAAAAACCATTGAGAAGTTAATGGATATCAGCATACCACATTTGGTTAATTGAAATGCATGTTTTTACTTGCTACTTAATCAAGCAAAATCAGTCATAAAATGCTGAAAATAGTCAAAAACAGAGATATAGTATTCCTAACATAAAATCATGCAAACACTTAACAAATAGTATATTTTAGTCAACTATTTGGCAATTAACTTATCATATGGTAGTCAAACATTGTGCAATAATGAGGTATTTTTGGGCCTCATCATCCCCCCAACTTGAACTGATGCATGCCCTCATGCATCTTAGTAGGCCATAGTAATATGCAGGTTTTATTCTTGTGAACAACATCCTTTGCTACCTGCTAACTGAGAAATTCCTCCTTGCTGCACTATATCAAGTATTTTGCAATTAAGCACATGTATGACTCTTTTTCTGTCTTTCTACAAGTTTTAGTGTTGCAAGGTACCTCTTAAAGGCTTGATATCATGTGATTCATCTTGCAATAGTCTTATTGTGGAACCGTATTTGGCAGATGCACTACTACTGATGGAATTTTCTGTTCTTAACAACATTTCAGCCTGAATGCTTATTTCTATTGTTTGCACCTTTTGAACAAAATTGATAAAATTTTTGGATTTGAAATGCTTGAGGGATGTACTTACTTGTGGTAGAGCCTTATGAACCTCAATATTTGATGTACCCTACTCTTTTTGCTATTCTGTAGCATTTTCAACAATTTTGGTATAGTTTTTGCTCATTCTGAAGATATCCTGCTCATTTCGAAGATATGCCTGTTCATTTCGAAGATATGACTGTTCATTCTGAAGATGCATCAAAAAATGCAGAAATGACCTCCTATGCAAAATTTAGCTACAGATTCTATTGTGGGCCCATCTCTAGAGTGTATAAGCCTTCCATAACATCAAAAATCCCTTCTTCATCCTTTTGTTTAGATGTTATTCTTTGTTTTGTATGTTGTTATTTTATTCTAGTAGTACTAAAATAGAACCTTCAGGTGCATTTTGCTGATTATCCTCCTTCAATTTATCAGACAATTGTGAGATATAAACTTGCAGTTCTCCTTCTGAAACTTGCCCTACAAATTGAAATAGAATTGCTGCCATGTCTGTCCCAAAATCAGGTTTTTGCACAGTTTTGGAATTTCCATGCAATTAAGGGCATAAGGGGGTGTTTCTTGACATCTTGAACATGTTCCATTTTCAACTTGCCAATATTGTATGAATAGTTTATGCCAAATACCGATTATCATACACTAAATGCTAAATGTTTACTATGAATTAAATGCAAGAAACACATACCTTACTGTCCTGAAAATTGGTCATGCACCTTACAAGCTGCTTTTGATGATTGTTAGCAGGCTATCTGAAAACATAAACATAACACATGTGCAGTGTGAGATTTGTACAATGGTGGAACAATTATGGGTAGATCAACAAGGCAATGCATGCCGAAAAATCGGTTTTCATGCAAGCCAACTCAGTAGCGCCTCCAAGAAGGTTTTCACTACTGAATTATTCATTTTTTTCATCATTTTTTTTTCTTTTTTTTTTTCATCTTTTTTTTTCATTTTTTTCATCAGAAGAGGCTGCCATTTCTGGTTTTCAACCAACTTCTGTCCCTTTTTTTTTCAAGTGCTTCAATGAGAGAGAACATCTCTCACTCTTATTTGGATAAGACCAATCCTTATTCTGCAAAAACATGTCAATTGTTGTATGAAAACACCATCTCTTTCTGTTGAAACCTGCAACATTGATGCAACCTTCCTTTCTAGATGAGCAGTAAGAATCTTCTTACATCATAATTGCCTCCTTATTGCTGGAAATGAAGTATTGGCTCCATTGTTCCTCTTCCTTGCTGAAATTGATGCTTGTCCTCATGTATCCCCATTTTGTGGGACATGCCTTTGCTGCAATTTTTTTTCTCTCTCTTTTTTTTTTCAATTTTTCTTGTCTTGCTTGTACCCAAGAAGGAAGTTCACAAACAAGACTATTCTTCTTTTTGCTTTTCTTGTATTTTTTTTTTTTGTCAAACTTTTTATCATCACTCTGAATCTGATATTGAAGAGAAATTCTCTTCCATTATGTGTACATCCAATGGAATCTCCTTCAAGAACTCCTCCTTAGTTAATGGTGCATGGTATACCCGAAGGCAATGTCCATTCACCACTAACATCCTCCATGAATTACCAATGGGAGAAAGAAGCACTGCTCCATATCTGAAAACTTCTTCAATCAAGTGTTGTCAATGCCTCCTAGTCTGCAAAATCTTGTCAATATGTACTTGAAACAATTAAATACCAATTCCCAAAAGATGTTAAGTGCTTACATCAAGATAAAATCTTGATATACCCTTGTAATTCCATGTAAAGGGATTGAAATATTGTTTCAAAATAGCAAGAATTTTGCTTTTTGTTTATAAGTCAGCCAACTAATAATGTTCAAGAATTTTCTTGGCTGCACTTCAATTTGTTTCATTCCTAGGAGGACAGAATTTACCCCTTTGTAATTTCTTACTAAGGAGTTCAATGGAAGTAAATTTTCTATGTGCAGTTTTTCTAGTTTTTCTCCTTTATCCAAGGCTAATTTTTGTGTGTTTGGACTAAAGGTTTTCTGTGTATCTCCATTGATTTTTGTCTCTTCAAGCTCAGGTAAGTTCTTGTTTGAGCACAGTTGGATGTTGTTGTAGTCAATAACATTTCTTGCAGTTTTTTTTTTACCAGATTCAGCTACATAGACAGGGGATGCCTATCCTGTATTATTCAGACTGATCACAGGTTGGGCTAAAAAAGAAATATTTTTGGTTTGCACAATAAGACAAGAAGTGTACAACTTTAGCAGATCAACTACTTGTCAGGTAGGATCACCTCTAATGAGATCAACTATTGTCTATGTAGGCTAAGAATTGCTAGGTTGCGGTTTAGCATGGTAAAATCCTAACAATATTTAAGTAATAATGGCAAAACTCTAGGATCACCATTAAGTTGTAAACTCCTATTTTGATTGTGCAAAAGTTTTTGTGATTTTTTTTTAATAGATTCAGCTTACATAGACAGGGGTTGCCTGTCTTGTATTATTCATATTGGCCACAGGTTGGGCTGAAGGTGGTGGTTGATTTACTTGCCCTGTTTGTTGTTGTTGGGATCTCTCTTTGAGAAGAATTCAGATTAGGCAACAAATTTTGCATCTCTAAGTTGTGGAAGTAAATGGCATTCATCAATGATATGTCCCTGTGAACAAATGCTACAGGTAGCTGATATGGCTATTTTGTTCAAGGGATAGTCTTGTATATCTACCATGATATCTTTCCCAACACCTAGTACAAATTTTTTATACTACCCTGATGATATGGATATAAAAAGGGCAGTACTAGCAGATGGCTCTTCTAAATTTTTTAAGAGATCTTATGTTTCTTGATAATGAGGATGATGAATTCTTTCAATTTTTATCAAGAATTTCAAACATAGGCAATTTAACCCCCAAGTGTGAAGATCACCTCCCTATGGTTGCTTATTTTCTAAATGGACTGAAATGCAACTATCAATAATTATTATTTATACCAACTATTACATTCAGATTTTACTCTGAACTTCATAACTTAGCACAATAATAATTATTTGACTACTTTTACCCTCTAACAACACCATGATCCTCGACAACGGTGCCAAAATGATGCGTTGTCATTAAGCACATCATTAAATCTCAAAGATCTTATCAATCCGGGGTGGTGTCCAAGGCTGTCTACGATAGAAGGCTAGGGCAGAGTACAATTCAGGCATTCAGATTTCAAGCATTTATTAGGTGAGACAGATTTGGTTTAGCCTTTTGGTGTCACACTAAACCTAATCTGCAGAATGGAAACTTGCAAGAACTAAAAACTAATTCTAAGTTGCAAGAATTGAAATCTAACTACAATTGCAGGAATTAGAATTGCTAAATTGAAAGTCTAATCTACTTTTGCAGAATTAAAATAACAGAATTTAAATTGCTGAATTTAAATGTTGCTGAAATGAAATCCTAAGTTACATTTGCAGAATTGAAACCTAGTTACTCTTGCATAATTGAAATGATGCTTGTAAATGAAACTTATGCTAAAAACACCTGTCAATGTCCTGCCACAAAAGGTCGTCAAGCTTCTGCTATAGGAATTGACAACAAAATGAAATATGCTAAAAATGGAAAGTTGCTAAAATAGAAAAGCAAGGAAAACATGGAAAGCAAAGGAAAAATGCTTAATATAATTTGTCAGCTGACACACACACAAATGTTGTACACAAACATAATAGAAAACATAAAGAACATTATACAAACTTAAAACAAGAAAAGTAAACTTGACAAGTAATCTATTAATTCTGCTACAACAAAATTACAGATTAAAACCTGCCATAAAAATCCTCCTTCTAGATCTGAAAGTGGGCCCATACTTCCTGATCTAGAAGGAGGTGAAAAGCACTCCTTAACTAATTAACACTCAGAACAGAAAATGATAAAATAACTGCACTTTTATTGATGACAAAACATGCTGAAAACTGTTACAAAAAATTACTGTACAGTCCTAATTGCTGCTATTGAAAACTCTCCTCTATTCTAATTCCTAACTGGCTCAACCAAGGAGGGAGCTGTGTTATTTATATAAATATTTACAACATATCCCATGCTCAAATCAGCCTATGTGCTACTTTACAGTGATTTGCCAATAATTTTGGATCTGAAATAAATGCAAATCTGGACAGTTTGTGTTGCAGTAGTAGTCATTGGCCCTTAGAAAGCATCTTCAGTGGTGGGAGTACATGGGAGGAGTCTAGAAATATCTCACACATCTTTCTCCACTTCAGAATATGCCATTTCTATCTTGCAAACAACTTCCTATTATGCTACAGTTATTTCTAGGTTTATCCTAGAAGAGGATCAAAATTGATCTTTTCCATGAATGGTGGCTTTGGATGGCAAGGACGACAAAGTCAGATGGGAGATATTTTCCTTTAACCTTTTCAACCTTCTTTCCCTTTTTCCATCATCAAAAATTAGTCAACAAGTCAAAAAGCACTTTCTGTTCTCATTTCGAAGATAAGTGGCTCATTTCGAAGAGACTGTATTTCTCATTCCGAAGATGTCCGCTCATTTCGAAGAGACTGTATTTCTCATTTCGAAGATGTCTGCTCATTTTGAAGATCTTTAGAATGAACAACTATGTGCTCTTCAAGTGATTTCATCTGCATTTCTCAGGTGGGTTAGCTCTCAGGATCAGATTGCAATAGCCTTCATTCCTCTCCATGTGTGAATTCCATGCCTTGCCATTCATTGGTAGCTTGCTAGAATTTACATGGTAAATTACTGCATTTTCCAACTCTACTGCACAGTTGTAAAATATTGGCATTTCTTGCAAATTCAAACAAATTAGAACATGGAAAAATTATTCAAATATCAACATGAAGGAGTACATCAAGTTGCTACTGAATTTATACACTTCATTCACCAAGTAACCATGCTGAAATAGTGCAATAATGCTGCACAATTGTCCCTGCTCTATTATACCATGTTGTTGCCTATTTAGACCATGTGGGAATGCTTCTAAATAGGTCAGATGTCTTCTGTAGTCCTTCTAAACTCATTCCATCCATATCCTCATGCTTTGCTTGACAACTTCAAGGTGTTCCTATAAAGTGACAGCTTGCTGATTTTTATATGGCTATTTTTTTAGATTTTCAGATTTATGACAGTCCTAAAATTTTGGCTTCAATGTGGATTTGAAACAAGTTGAAGGGCAGGAAAACATTCAAAAACCATTGAGAAGTTAATGGATATCAGCATACCACATTTGGTTAATTGAAATGCATGTTTTTACTTGCTACTTAATCAAGCAAAATCAGTCACAAAATGCTGAAAATAGTCAAAAACAGAGATATAGTATTCCTAACATAAAATCATGCAAACACTTAACAAATAGTATATTTTAGTCAACTATTTGGCAATTAACTTATCATATGGTAGTCAAACATTGTGCAATAATGAGGCATTTTTGGGCCTCATCAATATCTATTTATGTGAAGAGTAATTTTCCTTGTTACTCTAAGCTATTTATGACAAAGTCATCATCATCACTGTCCCCACATATCTCTCACTATATGTTGTTTACCCACATATTCCCATCAAATAGAGGTACCTGATCCTACATCCATAAATGCATCAGTAACCATATTCTATGCCCAAAATAATATCCTCATATAAAAATCAAAGAGTAAATAATACTATTAATAATTAATATCAACACATAGTTTTATTGTCCATAAGAGTTTTTTCAAGTAGGGGTGTTACAGAAAAATTCATACGACCTAAGATTTGAAGGAGGTTTTATGAGCAATCTCAAGGGTCATGTTCCAGTTTCATCTGTTGGACTCCTTAGAATATTGACATCAAGCTTGTTCTTATGTTCAAATTTTGAACCTATGATGCTCTTAAGATATATTGAAAAACTCCCCTAAGGGTCATAATCCTAGTTACCCTCCTCCATTTTGATCCCTAACTCTTTTAGCTTTCCATTTGCCATAGACACAACTTTTCTTCTTTGTAGGAGCAAAAATCCCAAGCTAATAGAAGTCTTATAGAATTGAAATATTATCGCTTTCAAATTTGTTATTATCAAGTCCAACTACCTAAATAATTCTAGATCAAAAACTATTTCTAGAACAAATTTAGGAAGAAGGTACAAGGAAAAACTAAAATAATGCATTCTAACAATGGTACCTTTAGCAAAATATCAATCCCTAGGAAGTACCTCTTATACAAATGAGTAGTATCACTATGAGAGGTGGTTAGGATAAGAACCTATCAAAAACATGATGGTCAAAGAAGAAAAATTCTCTACAAAATAATAATTAGAATATTTTTTCTTCAAGGCACCTATATAGGAATACATTAATAGTTTTTGACCTTCCTTATATTCCTACCTCTAATTTAAACCCAAAAATACTCTTGTGTGATAAAACAAGATAAAATGCACCAAAAATTATGAATGTCTAAATACATAGTTGGTTAAAAAGTGGCTCATCCCTTCATGTATTTTTCAACAATGAGCTCAATGAAGTCTAACATCATCCACTCATCCATATATGCATGCTTAATATTGTATAGAATACCTAATTGTGTGGAGATCAAATTTTATCATGCTCCAATCCAAATATTAAGGAAAAAATAATCAAAGCATATTTTATGCTCTCCTCAAAAATATTGAGAGGTAGAGGACCCTTCAACACTGGTTCATTTGGGCTCAAATCCCTGCATTAGGTGCATAGGAATTTCATATTGACTTTTTATAGGATTTCATAAAAATATTATACCTATTATTCCATTCTAATGTGATGTTCCCCCACCAACATTAGCAACATATGTCAAATAAAATATCTAGCAACATCCATCTTAAAATGTCCTTCAAGGGATTTTATTACCCAAGTGCTAGGATTGTAACACTGCAAAAGCCAAAATTATCTCATAGTAATGGTGTACTTCAAGCACTAGGTATTGTGCTAGATACCTACTCCAAATTCTTCACACAAATCTTGTAGGTTGGGTGGCTCTAAATATTTTCCATGTACATTCCCTTAGATTCTTTATCCTTTTTGAAATATTTGGCTAAAATACGTTTGTAGTTGGGTCTTCTAGTATTTCAATATTGGAGGTATAAGCTAACACAAGTACTTCCAGAGCCTATAATGAATGGTCCACCTTTGGTTTGGAGCCACTGGCCTTAAAAGCTATAGCACAACTAGTCAATATCTTCTTTTTTATTCTAGTTAATGCTAATTTAAAAATCATATACCTTTAATTTATTTTGCATTATATTTGTAGCTATGCTCTTCATTGCTTTCCCATGCTCACAAAATTTTCAACTGCTCTAGATTTGGTAAGGATAGAGTTGAATGAGGAAATAGTCCTTTATAGAAGGTTTTCATTTGTCCTTGCATATTTTTTATCTTTATTCATGTGTCATGGACTTATGATCCCATATTTGTTAGGTTGTGGTAGGACACTTCCCACCTTGCATGATCAATTATGCTCTCCTAAGGATCCACCTCTAGAAGATCTTCATACATTTAAAGGTTGATTCATTCCTTGTTCATTATTGCTTGATATCTTGTGTAAATTATTTTTGCTTTAACCAAGGATAATGTGGATGTTGTATTGACATTCAATTCACCTATTTTCACATGGTAGCTTTAATTACATCTCATTGGAATATCACCCAAAAATGGTCCATGAGTGTTTAGTGATTAAGTTAAACCAATTATAAATATCAAATGATGGACTATCCTTAATAAAAAATCTCCAGTTTAAGCAGACTATATTGTTGTTCCAAACCAGAAAATTAGATCTAGAATTGAATAAAACATAAAAAAGGCTCCACAATAGTGCACCCAATGTATGCTCTGAAATTAAGGGTTCTTCTATATTCAAAATGAGTCCAATTACAATAAATATAATGATAACTCAATCTTCATAAATTAAAAAAGCTAAAACAACTCAAGTTTATAAAAAAAATAGCTCGTGTTATGACCACCTTGCATGGTGTTTTTTTTTCCAATTAACTAAAATTCTTAATTGGTATAAAAAGCACACACTTTGAAATATTTTGCATGTGATTTATTTCAGTTACAAATCACTTAAATGGCCTTGAATTGAGGAACCCTCTTTATAAATATAATTGACCTAAAAATTAACTCTCTATTGGTCCTATTTTATAGGAAAAAGCCTAGAACTTGACTTTAACTCAATCTAACTATGCAATCTGATATAGATTGACTTATTAACTAATTCTAAAAAAAATAACATCTCCTTAAAAAACATAAGACTAATTTAATAATTATGGGTGATTTTTGACATCACCCTCAACACTTCGATCACCTTTTGGTCCAGCTAATCATCTAGGATGAAGGTATGCACCTCATTAATAGAAATATTTGACTCAGATCACTATGTTTTAGACATGAGAATTTGATCAATGTTTAGCCCCAATGTCTATAAGTGTTCCAGATGATGCAAGTAGAGTGGATCTGATGGGATATTTATATTGGTCCTATATCAAGTCCTCAATACCATGAGAGACTAATCTAAATATAAATTTCCTCTTAATTTAGTACTAAAATATTTCAACAAGAAAATACCAAAAGATGTAGGAAGATCAATTAATGTTATATCTGTATTATTGCTAGGATTGGATAGGCATAAAAAGTGAGTGAAAGTTATACCATTTCCAATATTTGGACCATACTACCATCTAGTTGCACCACCCTCTTGTTCATGGGATGATAGTAATGCATCCACCACCTATTTTGGCATAACTAATGTGCTTTCCCTAGAATATATCATACAATTATGAATCAACTTGTCTTTGTATATCAGGGACAAATATAAAGGAGTGGATTTGGTCCTACTTATTCTAGGGGAAGATATTTTCAAAACATATGGTTCCTTCTATTATCTCAATTCCTTTTGTTCCTCTACCACCTTTTTTAGATTCTCTATCTTCTCAAGAATGGACATGATATTCCATATAAACACAACCACCATGGACTTCTTCAAATGTTCCACCATGCTAAATAACCTTAATATTCTAATTAGCACTCAAAATTGGCCAAAATTTTGGCTTATCCATTATTGATTCAGGAAATTTTACCTATTTTTGTTAGGGACTGTTCTACTTTAGGTCTTCTAGAGTTCTTGACTTGCTAATCACCAAATATTTTGGTGCACTTTACCTTGGTGGTACTATGGTGGAAGGCTTCTTTTTGGGCTCATCTATCATTTTTTGGAGGTTTAGGGCCATATGGTTTCTCTTTGCCCACTCTTATATAGCTTGATTTTTAGCCCTTATTGTATATTCCACTCAAAATTATGGCCTATTGACTATTGGATTACCCGCTCTGTTAGATATTATGTACACTTCGTCCTCAGACCATGTTCCTAGGTTCTACTCTTGAGGTGCACAACTTGATTTTAGAATGGATAAGGAGAGGATATTGGTTCATCATTTATGGATTAACCATCAAATAAGATATAGCTTATTGGGAAGACATCACTTCACTTATCATGGTTGTAGTAGGCGTGGATATTTATTTGGGATAGATTTGGGTAGAGTAAGCATTTAGAGTTGGGTAGTACCAAGAAGCAAACTCCTCCACATAATTATTTTATATGGGAGCTATCTCCTTGGTAGGATTAGGAGGTACTTATTATAGAGGGGTCAAGACTGGCATCATTTACTAAATGTGGCTTTGTACCTGATATACATCCTAATTGGCCTAAAATTGGAGCCTTGGATAGACATTATAAGAAGGTCTAGTTCCTTGGTTGCTTTGCTACAAGGGAGGTCTTAGATTATTGTGATACTAAAATCTTTGATCATTTTGTTACCTCCTCATGGATAATATTTTATTGGTGACTATGTGGAGCACACATTCTATTGCTTCAAACTCAAATATATCTAAATTAGATGGATATAGAGCACGGAGTAGAGTAAGCACTATAGGTATGACCAAGGATTATTGAAAGGTTATTGGCTACATGACTTTAAGATGATGATATAGAGATTGAACACTAGGAAACAAAGGCATTGGGAGAATAGGGGCTAGCATTCCTATCTGTATTAGGTCATTTTTAGCCTAGATGGCTAAGGTATTAGGTATTTGGTAGATAATTTACTTCCTTGGCCTTAATCATCATGGATATTGGTAGTCAACAAGGAAGAGTGGTTAGATATGGCAAAGTGACAAATATGAGAAAGATTAGATTGTAAGACATCAATGCTAGTACATAAGCTTCCAAAAAGTAGATGAACTAATGAGCCATAACTAAAGGAAGTTAAGGATCACTTATTGGCATCACTTAGGCTAAAAAATCCAAGAAAATTGGTTAGTCTATTGAAATAAAGCACACCGAAGTCATAATAAAATCAACTCCAAATATAAAAATATTGATTGTAGAATGTAGTTGTGCTTATTTTTTTTAGACACCTAAATCATATCATGCTTAGAGGATCTGCTCATATAGACACATTCATAAGATCATAAGACATAATCTTGGACTTTCCAAGCATAAACAGTGGTTCTCACCACTCATTTGGGGCCTTTTCAAGCCATCCAATCCTAGCCGCTCAAGCTAAGAGTAGCCAGATCCTAGCCGTTCAAGCCTAGAGTGGCTAGACCTTAGCCACTATAGACGACAGTGGCTAGATCTTAGCCACTGTAGACGATAGCGACTAAGACATAAGAAGTATTTTTTCCAACAAAAAAGCCTAATCATAGGTGGAAGTGGCAGTCTGCATGTAATAAAGGTGATCGAGAGTAACTTTGTATTCCTTTTCACGACCAGTTCACATAGGAGGCTTGAGTTTGCATTTAAAATTTAGTTAACTGACCTCCAAGCATAAAAAAAGGATAAAATCTTCTCATGCTAATGACCAATTCGAATAGAAGACTCAAGTGGGTAGTTAGATTTCAGTTAACTGGCCTTCAAACATAGACAAAGGACAAAAGCTTCTCATGCTAACTTGTACTATGCATGAGAAATGCATTCCTAGGGCTTAGACATAGACCTAGGGTTTCATAGTATAAAAGGTGCAAGCCTAAGAGCACCAAGAATCATATTTTATCTAGGGGATATCTTTTTACACACATAGATCAAGACATCTTTTATTGAGGAGAGCTTTCAAGACTTGGAGAGTTCCCTTGGAGATCAAGTGTATGGTGAAGCCCTGATGGATTGAAGGGCATAACACCTATTATTTCAACATAAAATACAGGCTTTGAACCATAGCTTTGGGGCAAAGATATCAAGGTTTAACTTAGTAGTCGTTCTCTTGGACAATGACTTACAGGCTTAGCTTAGGTTTTAGACAGCTTCTTTTATTATGTTTCTTCATGTTTTCATATCATTAGCATAGATTTACATGATTTCATGGCATAGTTTCATCATATTTTTGTTAAATTATTTTATTACTAACAACCTCATCCGGGAGGCAATCTTAGATATCAAAGCATGTATTGTTGTTTCATTACTTACAGGGCCACAGGTTCATTGGACGAAATCTACAACATACGAGAGCAAAAGGGATCCCTCTTAGGAAACAGACATGGATAAGGAGGCATCTGTAAGTCCTCATACAATTTTTATGTGCAGAACCAAGAATCCTTTATAAGCACACCACCTCTTAGTGAAAGGGGTACTCTTTACCTATTTGTAACCTTATTGTATCGAAATGAGTATCCCTAAGAGGGATCGACATGTAATTGAGTTTCAATACAAATAAAGAGATCCATATTTATTATTTTTGTGTTATATGCTTTTTCTTCTTGTCTTCCATTTCATCTTGGATTTTTAATAACATTGCAAGTAGAGTAAAAAGGGTGGTGCATGCATCCTAGGATCGCTACAGATGGCGATCACGGTGGGACCTCCACTAATTTTTCATTTTCTACCAGAATACTAACTTAATTTTATGTGTAGTTCTAGCTGCTCTGAGATACAGAGGCCAAAAATTATCTTCTCTGAGCTACAACGACCAATAGATATTTAGCCACTCTAAGCTGCAATAGCCAAAAACTAGCCGCTCTGGTCAACAATGGCTAGAACTGGAATGCAGCAAGGGTCAAAACACCGACTCTCTGAGCTGGATAAAATGTTGTTATAGCTTCTCTCATATTTTATAGCTTTCTATCTTCTTCTATGTGTCTAAAATAGAGAACTTAATGCACATTTATGTTTGGAAATTGAAAGAATAAAAGGAGAAAGAATTAAGCATTTCACATATCTTAGATCTTCTTTTAATTTTCCACTAGGCATTTCTAGGAACAACGTCTTATACCTAAAAATTTCGCTCTATAATCCAATGTGCTAGACATTGTATGTTGTTTGCTTGCACTGAGGCCCTTCTAGAGGCCATATCTCCATGGAATAAAGTGTGCTCATACAAATCATAGTAGTTCATGCATCTTTATGAATATTGAAATGTATTTTTGCACTTAGGCATATAGGAAAGACTCATTTCTGCTATATGATGCACTTTATGTTACGTAAGCTTAAAATGAACACCACACATGCATGTCTCATTTAAACATTGGGAAGTTGGATTTCATGACCAACCTTCAATTCAGTCTAGTGATGTTGGAATTCATCTCCTTCCACTAGTTTTCCCCCTAGATCTTCCCAAAAATAGATTGGGAAACTTATTTATAGTGATACTAAGCTACTTGTGCTCAAATTGTATCCCACTGTTGGATCAATCATTGGTTCATAGTGGAAGAGCTAGGCGAACCCTCCACTAGGTCTTTAGCAGTGTACCCTAGATTCTTTTGAGAAAATCATGTTTGTCATGAGAGTACATGATTATAACTATGGATGAGTCTTCTCATTCTTAATCCAAGAACAAGAGCAAGAAATCAAAAGAACAATACATCAAAACACATAAAAAAGTTTAGGGCACACTTAAATTGGTAATCAAGATAAACATTTGTTTGGTATTGTGTGGCTATTCCTAAATTGCAAAGATCAATTCATAGAAAACATGGTCAAAAAAAGAAGTAAACACCCTTGGTCTAATATCGAGGGAGAGACAGAAGCAACTCATACCCATAGGCGGAGTCGTAGTAACATTGAATGACCCACCTGTAAGACTATGAGACATAGCTCCATGAGCCTAAGGGGTGATAATTCAACCCTTGGGGGATCTCCTCAAGAAACCCCAAGTAAGGAACCACATCATGGAATAAAGTCACATAAACAAAAAGAGGCTTCACAACCATCCTCATCAAGGAGACACGAGGAGACCTCAAGGGCCTCCTCTAAACACACAAACATCTCAAAGACATGAGGAAGCTTCAAGGGCTTCCTCCTCACATGGACATAAATAAGGTTCTAAAACTCATTCTTCACATAGGGATGATGATATTGCTACATCTCCATCCACATGGAGAAAAAATATTACCACAAATCCCTCTTAATCAAGAAGGCAAATGAGAATTGCAACACCTCAAGACTCACAATAAACATATGAAACAGGTCTGCCCACTGAAGGGTAGGAAACTAGAGCTACATCTAGTCATGGGAATCATATAAAAGAAACCCTTCACACAAAATGAAATATTCCCATATACTATGACCTCATAGGATTGAATGGCACCCCATTGGACTAGGCATGGAAAACAAGATAACTAGATGGGTTGGATCGGTTTCCTACACGACCAAATAAAAGAACTGTAGCTACTGAGAACTCTACATTTGGAAGCTCACAAACTGTGACTTCTAAACATGTCTCCCAATATAGGGGTACCTTAGAGTTATCTCGTAGTAGACACGTGAAGTTTGACCATAGGGATACTCAACTGTACATTGAAAAAGTCACATTAGCTAGCAAGAGTACATATACAAAAGAAACCTCCTCGAGGAATATGCAAGTAAAGACAATAAGAACAGAGTCAGATAAACATGAGTATTTTATGATAGAACAAACTGACCGAATAATGCGGTTAGAAAATGCATTACGTAAGGAGCAAGTGCTAGTGGAAGCTCTTGAAAAATATAAACAAAGAGAAAAACTCTTGCACCAACATGAGCAATGCTTATGAGAGCAGTCTGAACGGTTAGCTCTTAACAATTTACAAACAAATTATGGTGACCACCAAATAACAAGACGCGCTGACTCACCTAAGGGTAGGTACACTATACAAAATAGCCCACAATGAAATATCCCACCAAATCATGAATAAAATCCAACTAATGGGGGAAGGGCAAACACAAAAAATGAGGATCGCAATCCTGTGTCCCCTCGTAAGAGGGAGGAAAATGAAACAAATAAAATGGATAGAGAGCTACCTCCATTGCCACTGCAAATAGGCTTACAAGAGGTGGAAATATGTGCATCAAATGCATTTCAAGAGCTTGCTAAAAATATGAAAACCTTTGAGAAACAAGAGGTAGCTAGGAACTCACCAACATTAAGCAATATACACAACCAACCATTGTGCCCATCCATCCCTAACCCTCCATATCCTAAGCACTTTGAGATGCCTAGCTTAGAAAAATTTAAGGGTTAAGAGGATGCACAAGAGCATGTCTATAATTTTATCAATGCCTATTTTCATCTTGAAGAAAATGATGCTCTCATGCTAAGAACATTCATAATGACATTTTCAGGTGCTACCACTCAATGGTTCAACCAACTACCTAAGCATAGCATAACCAATTTTGAACAACTAGTAAACACATTATTAAAGTGTTTCTCCTTTGGTGCTAAGAAGAAGGTGAACCTTTCAGACCTAGCTAACTTGAAACAATATGATGACGAGCCAATAATATATTATGGGAATAGATGGAGAAAAGTCATGGTGAAATTATCATTATCCATTCCCATAGAAGAGATCATTCACGTGTTCACCAATATTTTCTCTAAACGCATATACCTCTTACTACAAATTCAATAGTATCCTTTGTTTGAGGAAGCTTTGGCACAGGCTAAGCTCATCGAAGAAATAAAAGTATATGAGGGAAACATTAAGATCTGAAAAAAAAAGGAGTGGAACAAGAATGGTAATAATGACAAGTATAAGCAGAAGCAGGGCAATCCTGCTCCAGTCAATCAATTCGTATTGGCTACACCCAAGAATGGGGCCACACAACAACCCCAGAACTATCAAGCACATCTCTCGCAAGATAATTATGACCAAAGGAAGAATCAGGGAAGAAATCAAGAATGCAAGTCACCTCATTATTTCACGCATCTGACATAATCAATGCAATCAATATTTAATCAGTTGAGCAAGGCCAAGAGGATCAGATTTCTTGATATATCACTTATATATCCCAACCATCCTAAGCCAAAAGGATATAGGGAAGATCAATTTTGCCCTTATCACAGGATACCGGGGCATGACATTGAGGCTTGCATTGGGTTTAAGCATCAAGTGCAAAACATGATTAAGGTAGGAGAACTCAAATTTGACAACCCACTGGCTCTTGATAATAGAGACATGGGTATATATAGAAACCCATTGCCCAATCATGAGGCCTCTCGAGAGCAAGGGGCCCAAGTCAATCAGGTTCGAGCTGATATACCTACCTACAGATATGTTGGGATGGTTGAGATTGTTACCATAGCAAAAAGGACTAGGCGATATGGTCAACCACAACCGCCTGCAGCTCCCATGAACATCCCAGATGCTCCTAGACAAAGGCAAGACAACCTTCTAGGTCCACCAATATGACCTGTGGTGACTATTCAAAGTAGAGCTCATACAATAGTCCCCAAAGCATAGGGAGAATCTAATAGATATTTTAAGGAAAATTGAGCTCCAACTATAATATGTGTATGCATTCACTCACTTTGTGGGACAAGTACAAGAATGTAAGGAACTTGTAATCTGATTCTATGACCATGAGATTAAGGTAGTTCCTGCTGCCTTACCAGATCCTCCACTAAACATTGTAGTGATAATAAATAACTTACCTTTCAAGAGAGCCTTGGTCAATACAGGTTCATAAATAAACATTATCATAACTGCAATAGAGCACCTCAAGATCTTGAAGTCCAATATCATTCCAAGAGCTTACACATTGAGAGATTTTAATGATACTTTATGCAATATTATGGTAATGATATTCCTACCAATCAAGGTAGGGCACAAGACCATCCCTATTATGTGTCATGTCTTGGAAGGAGCTATGCAGTACAACATCCTCTTAGTGTGCCCTTCGATAAGGGCCATGAGGTGTGTGTCTTCGATCTTGCACTAGTGTGTCAAGTATGTGCATGAGAATAAAGTCTATGTGGTTTTGGTTTATGAAGAGCATTTTAAATATGTCAATCAGGTGGACATTCTAGGAGAATTTGTAATCCCTTATACCCACCTATACGTAGCACCTTCATCCCCAACCACATAAGTGAATAACGAATACAAAGGGGTAAGAAAAGACCCATGCACTTCAACACCTCTCGATGCACTCAAAGTAGTCAATGCTTCTAAAGTACCATCAACATCAAAACCAAAATACAATCAAAAGCTAAATGTGCCCTTAGTTAAGTAATAAAGGCCCAAGGAAGTGCCAACTATAGCCATTGCTAAAATGCCAAGTCGTATGTAAAAGGAAGATCTTCAAGATCAAGATGAAGATAGTGATTATCATCCTTCTTCACCAATGTCATATGTAGGGTCATCCATGTTGTATGCATCAATACACTTGGCAAACACATGCATAGGGGAGTACCTTGTGTAGAACATCACCTTTACACCTATAATTGAGTCTGCATAAGACATGGGAAGGCCTAAGTACTTGAGGCCGCCAATGGTAATAGTGGTTCCACTTGGAATCCCTCCCAACCAAACTAATTTTGTCTATGTGGGCCTAGACTACACCCATAAGTCTTCATATATAGAAGAGGATAGTGATGAATTATTCACAATAAATATTCGTTACCCCTCTAACCCCGAGTTTGATCTAAGCTACTTCGAGCATTGCCACTAGCATGGCTATGGCCTTGGCATATATGAGTAGGGGTGCAAGCGGCTATACGAGCTACAATATTATATTCTCTTCAACATATTTGGCATAGGCTATTATATCAAAGGTCGAGATGTCTCTCTTGTAGTAGCATTGGAAATATTAAGGTTAGGGTTAGGAGAATACACTGATTTCATTCCTTATCACCCCATAAGAACAAGAAATTTTAGTAATATAAAAGTTTCCATGGTAAATATACCACCACAAAAAATTTATCATCCAAACATCTCAATTGATTCCACCCCAGTAGGGTACAACTCGTGGGATGAGGAGAATGGATATGAAGCAAGTGATGATGAGGTGTAACTTGGTTTAGCCTACTAGGGACCTCACTATTTACAAATATTCACATGGTCCATCCATGATGAGAGTGAGTATACATCAGATGAAAGTGACTATAAATTAGAAGACTCAACAGAAAGAGCCTACTTAGGCCTAAGCCATCAAACCCTAACTTTGGGGCGAAGAGTGAAAGGTTTACCTTAGCAGCAACTATCTTGGACAGTGGCCCATAGGCTTAGCTTAGGTTTTTTTTTTAAGCAAAAAACCCCTTACAGATCCGCCTTGGTCTGATAGACCACAAACAGGGGGTTCTACACCATCAAAATCACCCAGGAGTCACACCCGACCCTGCCTGCACCAACATTATCAATTGGATTTTGGATACCCAATTCAGCTTTCTGGTAGGGTGGAGATTTGAACCTAGGACCTCCCTTGGAGGATTTCCCTCTTATATTGAACTCACATACAACACCTGGGTACTTAGCTTAGGTTTTAGACATAGCTTCTTTTATTCTGTTTCTTCATGTGTTCATATCATTAGCATAGATTTACATGATTTCATGGCATAGTTTCATCATATTTTTGTTAAATTATTTTATTACTAACAACCTCATTCAGGGAGGCAATCTCGGACATCTAAGTGTGTGTTGTTGTTTCATTGCTTATAGGGCCACAGGTTCATCGGACGAATTGCAACATATGAGAGCAAAAATGATCCCTCTAGGAAACAGACTTGGAGAAGGAGGCATCTATAAACCCTCATACATTTTGTGTGCGGAACTGAGAAGCCTTTATAAGTGCACCACCTATTCATGAAAGGGGCACTCTTTACCTATTTGTAACCTTATTGTATCAAAATGGGTATCCCTAAGAGGGACCGACATGTAACTAAGTTTCAATACAAATAAAGAGATTCATCTTTGTTATTTTCATGTTATATGCTTTTTCTTCTTGTCTTCCATTTCATCTTGGATTTTTTATAACATTGCAAGTTGAGTAAAAAGGGAGGTGCATGCATCCAAGGGTCACTACAGATGGTGATCACGATGGGACAAATGAAAATAGATTCTTCATAAGTGATGAAGAATATGAAGATGAAATAAAGATGGCCTACTTGGGACCAAGACATGAGCCCCTTGTCTTAGGGCCGCATACCAATGCTAATAGTTTTTGGATAACTGATGATGACTTTGAGGATGAGACCAAGATGGATTATCTTGGACCTCACAACTTACGACAAGTCAACGAGATAATAGAGAGAGAGGTGAAACTCTGTTTTGTAGACCCTCATCTACAATTTTTAGGGAGACCTGTGGACCTAGTTGCCATTCATCGGATGTTCAATCCCCATCCACCTACATTCAAATAGTGATTAGAGCCTAATGATCCTATTGTCCGCCCTGCTCATGGGCCAGATCTAGAAATGTCCATTCCTCCAAAACCTCATTGCGAGTATGGAAGGGAAACCCTTGAGATAATATTGCACCCATGTGATCCTGGAGATTTCATCCCATCCATCAATATGATCTCCATTTATTTGACCACTCCACTTCATAATCCAGCAGATCCTACCAAATAATTGCATCTTTATGCAGAGGCTATTTATTGGGATTGCACCAATTCACCCATAGAGCCTGAATACCTCTTCCCCAATGAAGAGATGCTACAACCATTCTATTTTGCATCAGGTTGTGCATATGACATATTCCATGTTGGTTTGGAACCCGAGTCACTAGGTCTTGTAAATCTTGCTAATGACATTCATTTGATACCCATGCCTCATCAGCTAGAGGATGGGTCACATATGGCTATAGAAGCAACTTTTGAGGTGAACATCAGCGATGATCCTACCCAACCAATAAAAGTCAAGTTTTGAGAAAGTATATCTCTAGAGGAACAAGCCATCCCAATTTATCTCCTCAAAGAGAGGCCAAATATTTTTTCTTGGACTTACAAAGACATGCCAGGGATAGATCCAAAGTTAGTCATTCACAACCTTTCATTGGATCCCATGAAGAATCCAATCAAACAAAAGCTAATAAAAATGCATCCAACCATCACTTTGATGGTGAAGAACGAATTGCAAAAACTACTGGATGTAGTATTCATATTTCCTATTGACTACCCTAAGTGGGTTTCAAACATGGTACCTATGGGAAAATCTGATAGAAGAGTCTGCATCTGCACAAATTTCAAAGATTTAAATAGGGCAACACCAAAGTATTCATTCCCATTGCCAAACATAGATGCTCTTGTAGAAGCAATTGTAGGTCATGAAATGCTCTTCGTAATGGATGGTTTTTTTATATATTACCATATTCGGATTAAGCCTGAAGATCAACATAAAACTACTTTCATTACTCCATGGGGAACATTCTGTTATAGAGTGATGCCATTCGGTCTCAAAAATGCTAGTGCAACATATCAGCGGGCCATGACATACATATTCCATGACTATATGCATAAGATATTAGAATATTACATGGATGAATTACTAGCCAAGTCCCTATTGTGGCAAGAGCATGCCAAAGTCCTTAGACAATTCTTTGATAGTCTCATAGAACACAACATCTGATTGAATCCTAAGAAGTGTGTATTTGGCATAACTTATGGCTATATTTTGGGATTCATCATATCCAAGAGAGGCATTGAATTCGATCCTGCAAAGGTAAAGGCTATACTAGAAATGGCCACCCCTACCAACATTAGGGAGTTGTGAAGCCTACAAGGTAAGATATCATCCATAAAAATATTCATCGCATAATTATCAGACAAATGTCAACCTATGAATTGGTTGATGCGCAAGGAATTTTCCTTTAATTGGGATGAAGAATACCATCAAGCCTTTGTAGAGATCAAGACTTATCTAGAAACACCACCAATATTGGCTCCACCAAGGCCAGACATACCATTCTTACTATAAATATCAGCTACTAATTTTGCATTGGGCACCATGTTAGCCCAAAAGAATGAACAAAATAAAGAGCAAGTCATATATTACATTAGTCACACCTTGGTGAGTTATGAGGTAGGATATGTGTATGTCAAAAATTTGTGTTTAGAAGTGGTCTTTGCAACTTGAAATTTGTGACACTACATGTTGAGCCATACGACCTAGGTCATATCAAAACAAAACCCTCTATAGTACATGATGAGCAAGACATATCAAAATACACGTACCACAAAGTGGATCATGCTATTGATAGAATTTGATCTAGAGTTCGTAAGCCAAAATTCCATCAAGGGATAAGTCATAGCAGATCAATTAGCAAAGGCACCTCTTTAGGATAATGAACCTCTCACCATACAATTGCCTGATGATGTGGTCATTGCAGTTTTAGATCCACTAGAACTAAAAGAACCTAAGAAAGAAAGAGATATGTCATTTTTATTCAACGGTTTGAAGTGTGAACAAGGGGACAAAGAAAGGATTGTCTTTATCACACCATAGGGTGCTCCATTGCCCTTATCATTAAAATTAGACTTCCTGTGCACAAACGACAATATAGAATATGAAGCATTGATCCTGGGACTCTAGATAGCCATAAAAATGGGCATTAAAAAATTGAATATCTTTGGTGACTCCTTAATCATAGTAATCTAGATCAAAGGAATATTCCAATGTAGGTGCCCACTCCTGAAGACTTACAAGGAACTTGTTGACACTTACCTAGCTCGATTGGAATGGTACGACATCAAGGCAATCCCTTGTATGTCGAATAGATTTACAGACACTATGTCCTCTTTGGGATCCTCAATACCTTATAATATGTCTACTGATTTTACAACCGTTCACATGAAAGTGCTTTCACACTCAACAATACACCATGAAGCTTTTGACAATCAAGAATCAGTCAACATGATCAACATCAAGCCAAATCAGTATTGGTCCTTCATAGCCAGATATTTCTTACAAACAACACCTTGGGGGTCTTTGATATCCTAAGGACCTATGGAGTGTGGTGCAACCATACACCATAGAGTTGTTCCTCAATCTGTGTTAACTAGCTTGGAAATATAAGAATGGCAAGCCATCTTTTCTATAGAAGCTGTGACTTATTAGGATTGGCTTTCCCAATTGCGAGACTTCCTAAAGCTTGGAATAGTACCTCAAGTTTTATCACATACTAAAAGTTGAACGTTCAAATAGAGAGTAACAAGATACATCTTGCTAGGATAAATCCTCTACATATGAGGATATTATGGAGTATTAATCTATTGTCTTAAGCCCCAGGAAGCATCCTAGGTAATTTTGTAAGCTCACAATGAAACATGTGGAGGCCATTTCAATGGCATGGACATCGTTAAGTGCATCTTGAGAATGGGTTACTATTAGCCCACCATAGAAAGGGACTGCTACGAGTATGTCAAGAAATGTAGTAAGTGCCAACATCATACAAATCTAATGCAATTACCATCATAAGCCTTGCAACCCATCCAAGAAGCATGGCCATTCTTGTAGTGGGGACTAGAATTGATTGGGAAGATCTCACCCCCATCATCAAGCTGACACACATTCATCATAATGACTACATAATACTTCACTAAATGGGTAGAAGTGATCCCCTTAACATCAACAACTAGACCAAGGATTGTGGCGTTTATACTCCACAATATCATAAGTCGTTTTAGGGTATCTTCTAAGATAATATCAGATAATGGGCCATATTTCAAGAATAAAAATGTGCATGCTTTAATGAAAAAATACCATATTCAGCACAATTTTTCAATGCCTTATTATCTGCAAGCAAATGGACAAGCAAAAACCTCAAACAAAATAATAGTCTCCATTTTGAGGAAGACGGTGCAAGACAATCACAAGTATTCGAACATGCAGTTGCCTCTTGCACTATGGGCATACAGGACTAGTATACGAACACCCACTGGGGCAACACTATTTTTACTAGTATATGGCACTGAGGCCATCATGCCACTAGATTTAGAAATTCTAACTCTATGCATAGCATTAAAGGACTTCATATATGATGATGTCACGTGGTAAGGCCGCCTTGATTATTTGATACTTCTTGATGAATGCTGAGTCAATGGTTTAGAGCATCTTTACGTTTACCAGAATCACCTTGTGTGAGCTTACAATAGTAAATTCCACCTAAGAGAATTCAAGGTTGGAGATATAGTGCTCAAAGAAAACCAACAGAATTCAAATCTGTCATCGCATCTGCAGGATAAGTTCGTTGAAAACTGGATAGGCCCATACATGATTTTACAGAGAGTGGGACATGAAGCATATCACCTTATATAATTAGATGGTGTTGAGGAGCCTGAGCCTCTCAATATCATTCAATTAAAGGTGTTATATATTTGAAATATTTAATAAAATTCATAAACATTCAAATATGTCAAAAACACAAAACAAATATTTTTTACGCAGGCGAGCTGAGGCGGCCTTCACAGTATAATTTAAAAAAAATAAACAAATACTTCTAACCAAGTCGGTCTTGGGTGGGAGTGATGGTGACAATGGTGGGAGCAGGTGTTGCAGGAATGTCTTTGGGTCCTGTAGGTGTTGTTGGGCCTACTGCAAGCCCACTAGGTGGGAATCTCGATGAAGACCCAAACAACATGGTGAAACCGATGGATGGCGATGGGAGCAACTCTAAAATCATTAGGGTTTCATCCTCTTCTCCTTCCAAAGCACCTCTATGGTATTTATCCTTTGCTGACAAAGTGTGGTCTTTGTCCGACGTGTTTTCTTTCCAAACTCCTTTGCCCTTCTTTGTTATGGGCACTAAAGTTTTTTTCCCGAATGAGGTCATGGAGCAACTAATCTTCCAAGAGTCTCTCTTTCTTATTGGGAAATTTGTCGGTGCTCAGCCTGATATGGAAACTATTCACGAGTGGGCTCTATCCAAATGGTAGCTTTCGAGCAGCTTAGAGTTAGTGGCCTTTCCCAGGGGGTTCTTCATGATAAGGCTAAATAATGCCCTTGACACCCACCACATCCTTACTGGAGGGCCATGGTTTTTCGACCGTTGTAGCCTGTTTCTGCAGAGATGGGGGGAATACTTTGACCTTGAGACTTAGTTTATCAACATCGCATCAATTTGGGTCAAAATTCATGGGCTCTCCCCATAGTTCTTCTACAACGATGCACTCAAAGGCATCACTCAAATAATTGGAGATTTGGTCGCCATTGACCCTGCTATCCGAGCCAAAACCAGAATGACCTATGCTTGAGTTTGTGTCATGGAAAATCTAGACTCGGCTTTGCCTACCTACATCGGTATCAACTATGGGAGCTACAGGAGACACCAAGGATTTGAGTACAAAAACAAGCCTACTTTTTGCTTGGAGTGCAATACTCAGGGCCATCTGCTTTCTCAATGCCCTTCCCAAAAAAAATAAATCCCGAGTGATTTGGGATGAAAGTTGGATACTCAAATAAAAAGGCTATTGCCCGAGGTCATGGCTGATCTGCAGGCCCTCCTAAGACCTCTGCTTCAAATCTAGTCAAACCCAACAAGGTTAGTGCTCTGCCTCCTCGATCTAATAATTTTGCCCCCTTAAATAATCTTCATATTGGAGAGGACATTTTAGATGACCTACCCATATATCTAACCGTTGCATCCACACCCACTTTGATCCAGTCCCCTTTGTCCAAAGGAAAGTCTGCAATGACCTTTCCAAACTCACCCACCGATTCCGGTCCCTCACACCTTCCTCTTCCCTTCCCACCCCTCCCCCCATCTCAGAGCCCCCTTCCCCAAACCCCTGAGTCTACTGCCCTATGCCAGCCTCCCCACTCTTCATCCCCCCATTGGCCTGCCCCTAGGACTGACTCCACCGAAATCCACCAAATATCCAGCCCGCTAAAATCTCCCAATATTGCACCCAACGTAGACGTCAACAAATAATAGAGGAGGGTATGACCGACAAATGCAAAAAAAAATTCCAAAGTAGATGAGATCGAAATGGCTGACGGCACAGTGCCTACCACCTTGGGCCCCATTTCCGAACACTCCATCACAACCCACCAAGAAGAGGATGAAGTTAGACCCAAATTAACTTTGTCTCAAGGGAGAGGCAGAGGTCGCAAAGCAAACTCCAAATCGTCTCGATGAAGATCATCTCCTGGAATGTCAGAGGCCTCAACAAAATTGCAAAATAGAGAACTGTTAAAATAGTAAGAAAAAATCTAAAACCAAATATCATGTTCCTTCAAGAATCCAAATTAGATGAGAATAGCAGCACTCAAGTCTGCAAGTTAATATGGGAAAACAACAATTTTGCTTTTTGTCCCTCCACAGGGGCATCTGGGGGTCTCCTATGTTTATGGGACCCGACAACCATTGAAGGGAGAGTTATTTCAGTCTCATACAGAACCATCAACATTCTATTTACTAATAAATACACTCACCTCCAGTGGATCGCCACAAATGTTTATGGACCTAACAGTCCTGTTAATAGAATATTGATGTGGGATAACATTTCTACAATGCGTAACAACTTTGTAGACTTTCCATGGATGCTTTGTGGTGATTTCAATTCTCCCCTCCATTTTTTTGATAAACAAGGAGGCAATCCGATCACCAGCAGCTGCATAGAAGACTTCAACGAATTTTTCAACCACAATGAGCTAATGGACATGCCGCTTCAAGGGTCCAACTTCACATGGAGCAACAGACGAGCAAGAATCCATCACATCCAAATATGGCTAGATAGATTTATCTTATCCAAAGAATGCATTCCTATTTTTTATGATGCCAGGCTTCATAGCCACCCTAAAATTGGCTCCGACCATAATCCCTTAATTTTGGATTGTTCTCGCCCCCAAAAAATCTTCAAAACCCCTTTTAGGTTTGAAAAGATGTGGCTCACTCATCCAGATTTAGGCCGGTGTATTCACCAATGGTGGCAGCAGGATTTCTGTCCAAACCCTCTCATGAATCTGTTCCTCAAACTAGAAGCGGTCAAACTCAAGCTGAAATGCTGGAACAGGGATGTTTTTGACAACCTCTTTATCGAGAAAAAACATCTGATGGATGAGCTAAAAAGGGTGGAAAATCTAATTCAGGGAGGAGATCTGAGGGCCAAAAATTTCCTTGAAGAAAAGAGCCTCCTTTAAAATTTTCACAATGCCTTGGCTAAGGAAGAGACATACTAGAGGCAAAAATCCAGAAACCTCTAGCTCAAAGAAGGAGACACCAACATGAATTTTTTCCATGCTTCCACCATGCGTCATAGAGGCTCTAATAAAATCTCTGATCTGACCAAGGCTGATGGATCCATTTTCTCAAACATCCAAGCAATCAGACAGGAAGCTGTTTGCCACTTCCAAGAAATCTTAGGACCAAGCACTGGCTGCCATCCCCGCACCTCAAGTTCTTTGCTACAGAACATCCCAAAGTTGGTGTCTAATAATGATAATGGAAAATTGCTTGAAAGCTTCACTGAAGAGGAGATCAAAGAAGCTCTATTCGCAATGGAACCTGATAAGGCCCCCGGACCTGATGGCTTCTCACCCTAGTTTTTTCAACATTTCTAGGATATTGTGGGCCAAGATGTCATTGTTGCAGTTAAATTCTTCCTGAGAGTCAAAAAGATGATGAGAGAAGCCAATTCCACTTTCATTGTTTTAATACCCAATTCCAACGATCGTGCTTCCCTTTCTGATTTCAGACCGATTAGTCTCTACAGTGTCATTTACAAACTTATCACCAAAGTTATGGCAAATAGGTTGAAAGACATCCTTCCCTCCATCATCGATCAGTGCCAAGGGAGCTCAGTCCTTAAGCTTGACATGAATAAGGCTCTCGATCGGGTTTCCTAGAAATTCCTGTTCGAAGTCTTGGAAAAGTTTGTGTTTCACAAATAATGGATCAAGATGGTTCACGAATGTGTCTCAACTACTTGGTTCTTAGTTCTTATCAATGGCTCACCCGCAGGTTTCTTCCAAAGTTTCAAAGGCATTTGTTAAGGGGACCCTCTATCCCCCTTTCTCTTCATCATTTTGGCCGAAACCCTTGGAAGAACCCTTTCAGCTACCTGCAACAGTGGTCTTGTTTTCGATATCAAACCGAACTCAACATCCAAAGCCATATCCCATCAACAATTTGTTGGTGATACTATTTTATCCTCCCATGCTTCCGTTCCCGAAGCAAAAATCATTAAGAATATTCTTGATTCTTATGAAGAGGCGGCTAGTCAAAAAGTCAACTACCACAAAATCAAGCTATAATTTCTCAATACTCCCAATCATAGACAAAATAGGATTGCTGAAATCCTTGGGTGCAACATTGGGAGCCTTCCAACTACTTATCTTGGATTATCGCTTTTCCATGGCAGATTAGTATCGACTATGTGGAACCGTGTTTTAGATCACCTCAACAAGAAACTAGTGGGGTGGAAAAGCTCAATGCTCAGCTAGGTAGCCAAAGCCACTCTGGTCCAAGCTTGCCTTCAAAGCATCCCCATTTTTTTCTTATCTATTTTCAAAGCTCCAGCTACCATCTGCCAAAAAATTGAACAAATTCAATGCAGATTCCTTTGGGCTGGAAATGAAAACAAGAATAAATTTTTGCTAGTCACTTGGGATAGGGTCTATTCCAAGAAAAAGGATGGAGGACTCGGATTCAGAGACATCAAGTGGATGAACATGGCCCTCATTGCCAAGCAGGACTGGATACTTACCATCAATGAAAAAGTCACCTAGATTGACATCATTAAAGCTAAGTACCTCCATCAGTTTTCCTTTCTTGGAGAGCACAACCTCCCTATTGGATCCCATTTTTGGAATGGCGTAATCAAAACAAGGAAAATCATCATGGAAGGCTTAAGGTGGTTTCTAGGAACTAGAATGACCATCCGTTTCTAGGATGACCCATGGATCTATGATAAACCTCTCAGCCAATATCCGCATCTTGCAGTGCTCAAGGTGACTACCGAAGCCACCTTTGGAGATAAGGTGTGCCACTTCATTAACCAAGGTCCTACAAGACCTTAATGGAAAAACCTAGATCTTAATGGGCCCAGGCATATCATCGAGGCTCTCAGGCGGTTACAAAACTTGTTGAGGACTTGCATCATCCCAAGCTCACACAAAGATGATTCCATGGTCTGGAACCTTGAAGAATCTAGAAATTTCATTGTCAAATCAGCCTAATACAGTCAAGAAACTCCCATAGATGGTTGGGACTTATCAAATTAGGTCTGGGTCCCCAAGATCATTCCCAAGGTCAAATTATTTTGCTGGTTGGCCATCCAAAATAGAATCCTCACCATTGACAACTTGATAATCAAAGGGTTACTCATTCCCAATTGGTGTATCCTGTGCAAAAACACCTGTGAGTCAACTTCACATGTTTTTTTGGAATGTCCCTTTTCTCTTGCAGTTCTCAACTAGGTCCATAACACCTTTGACATCTCCATAGTCCTCCCACATTTCATTCCCCTCCTTATTAAGTAATAGCCCTGACCTTTCAAGAGCAACCAACTAAAATTCATGTGGCAAGCTTGCCTCCACATTTACCTATGGCAGATATGGCTTGAGAGAAACGCCAAAATTTTCAAAAATCAAGCCACTGATAAGAATATTATCATTGTCAAAATCATGACCCTTGCTACGGAGAATGCCTCTCTTGTTTCGTCTCCAAAACCCCCCCTCCTAGCTTAGAATCGGACCTAACCAAACTTTTCAATCTGTCTATCTCTGTCATGCCCCGTATTTTTGTTGATAGGTCTGTCATCAAGTGGGTCTTACCACCTACTGGGTGGCACAAGCTCAATTTCGATGGTGCGGATAAAGGCAAACCAGGATCGATTGGCAGAGGGGGAATTCTCAGAAACCATAGAGGAAAAATAATTTTGGCCTTTGCCCAAAACCTGGGAATTCAATCCAACAATATGGTAGAGGCGCGGGCCCTGTTCCAAAGTTTGATCCTCATGGAAGGGTTTACCATAAATAAACTTATCATCGAAGGAGATTCATTGCACTGTATCAACTGCATCAATGGTACCGCTAAACCTCCCTAGGCCCTTGCTTCGATTTTCCAAGAATGCAAGGCCCTAGTTGGCAATTACCCATAATTAGTCATTAAGCATCAATATCGGGAAGGAAACAAAGTTGTAGACTGGCTTGCTAACAAGGGAGTTAGCAAATCTAACATTCAAGTGTGGAGAGACTCCTTCCTCATTGGCCTAAGGAATGATCCTACAAGTTTCAATGTTTGCACAATGTGAGATGTTGCCAAGGGATTGGTTTGGTATGCTGTTGAAACTTGTCGCGATATCGCAACACCTTTTCCTTCTTCTCCTTCGACAACGAAAATGCAACATGTCACGATATCATGACACTTTTCACCTTTGGCCATGAAAATGCAACATGTCATGATATCGCAACATTTCTTTCTCCTTTGGGCACGACGTTGCAACATGCCATGATATCGCGACACTTTTTTCTCCTTTGGGCGCGAAGTTACATCATGTCACGATATCGCGATACTTTTTCTCTTTCGGCTATGATGATGCAACTTGTCATGATATCGTGACACTTTTTCTCTTTTGCTGCAATAATGCAACATGTCATGATATCGTAACACTTTTTCTCTTTGGCCGTGATAATGCAACATGTCGCGATATCACGACACTTTTTCTCTTTGGCCCCGATAATGCAACATGTCGCAATATCGCAACACTTTTTCCTCCTTTGGCCATGGTAATGCAACATGTCGCGATATCACGACACTTTTTCTCCTTTGGCCATGTCATTGCAACTTGTCGCAATATCGTGACATCTTTTCTCTTTGGCCATGATGTTGCAACTTTTCACGGTATCGCGGCACTTTTTCTCTCTAGTCGCGATGATGCATCATGTCACGATATCGTGACACCTTTTCCTTCTTTGGCCGCGGCAATGCAACATGTCATGATTTCATGACATTTTTTTTCTTTTTGTCGAGACGATGCAACATGTCACGATTTTGTGACACTTTTTCTCCTCTGGCCACGATGCTGCAACATGTCGCGATATCACAACACTTTTTTTCCTCTGGCCGTGATGATGCAACATGTCGCTATATCGCAACACTTTTTCTATTGGGCCACAATAATGCAACATGTCATGATATCACGACACCTTTTCCTTCTTTGGCCGCGGCAATGCAACATGTTGCAATATCACGACATTTTTTATCTTTTTACCAAGACGATGCATCACATCGCGATATCACAACATTTTTTCTCCTTAGGCCACAATGATACAACATTTCACGATATCATGACACTTTTTCTCTTCTAGCCATGAAATTGCAACATGTCGTGATACCATGACACCTTTCCTTCTTTGGCCATGACAATACAACATGTCGCGATATCGTGACACATTTTCTCTTATAGACGCAATGGTGCAACATGTCATGATATCGTGACACTTTTTCTCCTGTGGCCACAACAATGCAACATGTCATGATATCGTGACATATTTTCTTCTTTGGCCTCGATGATACAACTTGTCACGATATCGCGACACCTTTCCTCCTCTGGCTACGACGACGCAACTTGTCGCTATATCGTGACACTTCTTCTATTCTAGCAACGACTTGCAACATGTCATGATTTCATGACACTTTCTCTCCTTCGGCCGCGATGCTACATCTTATCGCGATATTGTGACATCTTTTCCTCCCTTGGTTGTGACGGTGCAACATGTCGCGATATTGCGACACCTTTTCCTCCTTGCTTTTTCTCTATGCTTGGGACCGTGAAAATGCAACATGTCGCGATATCGTGACACATTTCTTCTTGTGGTGTTTGGATTTTTCTTTGATCTTTAGCTCTTGGGCCTCTCCGGTCAGTTTGGATAACATGTAAAAAATACTTGTACAAGGTTCAGGGACCTTTCAACACCCTTTCAACCAATCAAAAAAAAAACACAAAACAAAGCATAAAAACATAAAATTTCAAAAATACAATAAAAGGCTCCAAGGATAATTCATATGGCTTGGTCAAACATCAATTCAACCGCTCCAAGGGTAATTCATACCGCTTGGTCAAACATAAATTCAAAATTCTCCAAGGGTATTCAAACCACTTGGTCAAATCCAATCAATTCAAAATGCTCCAAGGGCATTTAAGCCATTTGGTCAAAATCAATTCAAAACACTCCAAGGGTATTCAAACCACTTGGTCAAACATCAATTCAAAGGCTCCAAGGGTAATTCAAACTTCTTGGTCAAAACCAATTCAAAAATCTCCAAGGGTACTTCATGCTACTTGGTCAAAAACCAGCCTCAAAGGCATAATAAGCCCTTTGGTCAAATCAAATAAAAGTACAAAAAAAACATAAAATTCAAATACAAAAGAAACAATTGCATCTCACATCTTGCATCCACATAATTGCATTGCATTTTCATATCCACTACAATTGCATATTTCATGAGATCCTTAAAAGTGATACCATAGTTTTTCGCACAAATCATTCAAATACGTACCTCCATTAATACATGTGTGTAATTATATTTTTCAACACAACCATCATTTGTTATTATACATAATATACTAAGTTTTTTTGGTTAATCAACCACAACTAGTGATCTTATCAACTTTTGTGGAAAACAACTTTGATTAGTAGAAGGTAAGGTCTAGCTGTGATAATGCCTTGGATATTCAAGATCCTTTCACTAATTGAGACACTAAAATCCTAGCTGGTACAAGGAAAATATGAAAGCTACAAAAGCGGTATAGGTTACCTTAAGTGAAAAGGATTTCCTTGCTTATCCCCCTATGCAACCGGTTTAAAGGTGCTGAGAATTGGCAAAAGTACAAGCTTTACCCTATCCAAATACCTTGCTTACATCAAAATAAGCAAAATTCCAAAGAAAAGTACATATTCAAAATGCCAAGCATACAGTCAAGATTTCAAAGCAATAATCCGATACATAAATCATAAATTCAAAAAAAAACATAGCTATAAAAATAAACAGTGATTTTCATCACTACATATGAGCAAAATAAACAATGATTATCATCACTACAAAAATCCTAGCTCAAAGAAAAATCAATAAAAAATAAATAGTGATTTTCATCACTACATATGAGTAAAAGCCAAAAAGAAGCCAAAAATGGAATAAAGCTTGAATCGCTGGAATTCTCAGCATTGTACAAAACTGGAAGGAGAAATCCTTGTGTATGATGATATCTCTATTACAATTGATTCATGCATTTTTGTAGACCAATGTTTGAATGTGGATGAGCTAGCTTAGGTAACCCAATATTGCCTAGTGGTATAGTCCAACTAAGTCCAACATAAGGATGAGATGAAAAATTGAGGATCCCTGATCTTAGGAATGGGCTGAAATAATCCCGCCTGACATTGGAGGAAATTCTTGAGTTCTATATCAAAATATACAATCACTTGCACACACAAAGATCATGAAAAAACCAGGTCCATGGTAAAAGCCTTACTTATCAAAAGTATAAGTGGTCAGTAGACAGTTGTTGATAAGGTAACTATAGTGTTTGAATCTTCGAAAAGCCCCAAAAATTCTTACATAGCAACAAATCATAACATCATTCACACAATCACTTTATTTATAAGATTCTATAAATTAGGGGGTATCAACATAGTAGGACAGATACCACATATATATTAGAAATAGTATATAGACGGCCATTGACTACTTTATATCTTTTAATTTATAGAAACTTATTAAGAAAATACATTACACACCATTACATCTCATATATGAATACTTAATCAATTCTTATGATAAGAGTGATTATTTAAATTCATGATTATTTTTTTACTTTCTATGGTATCACCCATTAATATTGTCAATGTCATATGCATTCCGTATGTTTTAAGTGATTAGAGCATACAGGTTCGTTTATACCATACCATCACATAAGTTAGATGCATACAATTAAAGAAAAGTTAAGACATGCATGTAACAATAACATCATATCCACAAAAACAAGTCACTAATCATCTATAAACCACATCATAAAACATGTAGGCAATATCCATTTGCATACAATCATAAATTCATCATTCATCATAAAAATACATCACATCATATCATCAAATCATATAAGCATCTACACATCCATATAAGCATCTTCAATATCATCTATCATCTAACATATTCATCAAATCATCATAATACCATCATCGCATCATATCATAAAATAAAATAATAACAAAAATATGAGCAATAAATGATACACATAATAAGTCATAATGCAAATATATCATAAAAGTATGTGTGTCAAGTCCAATGGATGTAAAAAAATATGCATAGGCTACAGTCATATAGGTCAGTCAACCTCAAAAATGAATCAAGGACCAAATAAAGCATCAATCAAATATCGGGCCTGAGCCCCCTGCATAACCTCCTCTAGTGCCACCTCCCCCTGTGGTGGTGTCATGATTTGAATGATGTGAGCCTGTCGGTCTCTTTGTCCGAGTCTGGATCCTTTGGCTAGAATGGGTGGAAGACTACCCCGAGGTAGAGAACCCACTAACCTACAAACCACCCACACCAGGTGGCTCCTTAGGGACAATCCCATACCTCCTGAGCTGCATATGAAGAATGGTGATGTGATCCACAAGTCCCTGGATTTTCTCCTCATGCTCATCCAACAAAGATTGAAGTTGTCCCACATTTTCTCTTGAACCTGCCACTAGAACCTCTTGTGGTGTAGGAGGAACAAAAAACTGCATCCTAGCATTGCCACCTCCAATAGATCCTGCACCATCACAAAAAGGTTCCATAGGAACCTCAAACCCGAGTAGTTTAGGATAAGAACATTGTTGATAACCATCAGCAATACAACATGCCTCGCCATAAAGACACCCTCCCCATGCCAGTGACTGATGGACACTCCTCTGGGCTTGGTGTCATTGAGAGCATCTATAGAGTGTCCTCTAAACACCCAAGTGAAGACAACTACCTGATCAGTGGTGGTCGAAGAGATAATGGCCACCCCATAAAATGGAATCCTAAATATCCTATATACATCCTCTAATGTAATGGTCATCTCGTCGATTGAAATGTGGAAAGTATTAGTCTACAGGTCCCAATGATGGGCCATAGCTATAAGGTAAGCCTGATATACCATGATGTAAGTTAGCCTAATGACATACTCTAACCTGTGGGCTTTGAACCATGCCCAGTTCGTATCATCAAAGCTAGGAAGTAAGTCAAGCAAGAGCTTTGGATCCCAAGCCCGAGCGGTAAGGATCTAAGAAAAGTAAAAGAAAAGACAAAACATAACTACAATGCATCTAAGGCATAATTCACAATAAACATGAAAATAGTGCAAAATAGTATGGGCTATTCTAAGTCTAAGAAAAAGGACAAGATTGCACCTAATAAAACAAATCAAAAATTCAAAAATTAAAATAAAAATAAATATGTCATAAAAATCCAACTAGCAAAAAAATACAAAAAAATATAGCTAAGGGTTTAGCCACTGTTACCTATAGTGGTCGAAACCTGGCCACTGGAGATAATAGTGACCAAGACCCAATGGTCAAATTTTTTATTGTTGGGGTTCAAACTTGGCCACTCTGAGTGACAGTGGCTCATAATTGGCCGCTCTGAGTGACAACGGCCAAGGGGTGACACGACAAACCCATGAAACCTTGGATAGAAAAGAACAAAAAAAATAAATAAAAATTGCAAAATGACATAAAAAATACAAAAGGGAGGGAAAAACAAAAAATAGAAAGCAAATTCCCACTCAGGCATAAAAAACTAAGCTAAGTTAAAAAAAATTTAACATGGCAGCAGCAGGTGAACAGCAAAAAACTTGGGAACCCTAGGCTATAAACTACCAAGGCAAAGCAATGAGAAAAAAAAGGGGGACTAACCCATAACAAAAGGTATGCTAAGCCTAACTACGGAGTTTATTCATTACCAACAAGTTTAGTGAGGTTCATTTTGCCCATTACTTAGTGAGATTTAGTTTTACTCAGACAAGAGAAAAGAGAGTTAGGTTTAGAAAAGAGAAATCCTCGAGAAGCTTTGGCTCCTCCAGCAGCTGATGTCTCACCCTGCACAGCCATGTCCTCAATGCCAGCATACTCCAAAGTCGCAACCATCGCTATCACACCAGAGCTCCCAAAGCGAATCTTCAATAGTAAAAATGAAATTTTAAACCCTAGAAAGCATACTTTTTATATTTCTTTAATTACACCTTGGTTTTTGCTGATGTCAATGGCCTAAACTTCATGTCCAATCAAGGTGACAATAGCCATAGGCAGGAACTCAGAGGCCATTGGACCTGACAGTAGCCAGATCCACAGATTAAAACAAGGGATTTTCTCCTTGAGGGATCCCACAAAATAGAAAGTAAACACATTTTGGTGGTTTAAGATCATCAGAATGTTCAAAATAGCAAAAAAATCACATAAAAGCATAATATCAAGTAGGCCTCGTACCTAGTTCTTTACTCTATCAACTCGACGATTGCAACGATTCACACTCCATCTATTTCAGTGAGATGAGTAGATAAAAATAGGGCCACTTGGGACAAAAACCACTCATTTTGGAATTACGATGTGCCACCCTTCAATCCCGAAGAAGACCAAGATGGTCAAACTGCTCCATGGGTGCGAAAGGATCATCCTAATTCCCCTATGACATCAAAAACATTAAGTCAAAGTGATACAATCTAAACATAAATATAATCACTCATCCTAACTCCCTAAGAAGGCTATTGATAGATGGACCACTCCTTAGGATAAGGATGGATGGTTATCATAAACAATTGGAATCACACTTGGATGTGGGATTGCCCATTAAAAGCAAAAAATACTAGAAAGAAACTAGATTAGTCATATTGGTCAAGCGACTTGTCACTTCATTCATTGTCATATCTTCACCAATCATTGTGTGAAGGAGTAGTTCAAAAATTCAACATAATAATAATCAAAATAAGCAAAATATCACTCGATAATAGCAAAATTGTGTTCATCCTATGAATCATTGCATACAATAATAAAAAAAATTCTTGTTTGCTAGGAACGTAAGCAGACATGACATCTTCAATTGTAGCTCTCCTATCGGTCGAAACTATTGTAGCAGTTGAAGCTACTCGATTGAGTTTGAGGAATGAGTGCAATTTAACATGCAAAAGCCATTGAGCTAAGTCCTCCGAACATTGAGGCAATTATTCAAGGTATGGGTGTCATATTTGCATGATTGGGCCATCCAAAATTGATCAGACCATTGATCGACATACACCCTACAAATAGATCAGTCTATGTTTTTGCTCAGCGTTGTGTTTTCCACATAGTGCATCACAAAAAGGGGCATCTATAGACACCTAAATCATGTCATTCTTAGGGGATCTGCTCACATAGACACATTCATAATATCATAAGACATAATATTGGACTTTCCAAGCATCAATAGTGGTTCTCACCACTCATTTGGGGCCTTTTCAAGCCATCCAAGCTTAGCCACTCAAGCCAAGAGTGGCTAGATCCTAGATGCTCAAGCCTAGAAAGGCCAGACCTTAACCATTGCAGATGATAGTGTCTAGATCTTAGATGTTATAGACGATAGTGACTAAGCCATAAGAAGAAATTTTGTTGACAAATAGGCCTAATCATAGATGAAAGTGGTAGTCTGCATGCAATAAAGGTGAGTGGGAGTAACTTTGAATTCCTTTTCATAACTAGTTCACATAGGAGGCTTGATTTTGCATTTAAACTTTAGTTAACTGACATCCAAGCATAAACAAAGGATAAAATCTTCTCATACTAATGACCAGTTCGCATAGAAGACTCAAGTGGGCAGTTAGATTTTAGTTAACTAGCCTTCAAACATAGACAAAGGAAAAAATTTTCTCATGCTAACTTGCACTACGCATGAGAAATTTATTCCTAGGGCTTGTACATAGACCTAGTGTTTCACGCTATAAAAGGTGCAAACCTAAGAGCACCAAGAATCATATTTTATCTAGGGGATATATTTTTACACATAGATCGAGACATCTTTTATTGAGGAGAGCTTTCAAGACTTGGAGAGTTCCCTTGGATATCAAGTGTACGATGAAGCCCTAACATATTTAAGAGCATAACACCTATTATTTCAACATCAGATACAGGCTTTGACCCATATATCTGGGGTAAAGAGAACAAGGTTTACCTTAGAGGTTGTTGTCTTGGATAGTGGCCCGCAGGCTTGGCTTAGGTTTTAGACATGGCTTCTTTTATTCTGTTTCTTCATGTTTTCATATCATTAGCATAGATTTACATGATTTCATGGCATAGTTTCATCATATTTCCATTAAATTTTTTTATTACTAACAACCTCATCAAGGGAGGCAATCTCGGACATCTAAACGTGTGTTGTTGTTTCATTGCTTACAAGGCCATAGGTTCATTGGACGAAATCTACAACATACGAGAGCAAAAGGGATACCTCTAGGAAATAGACTTGGAGAAGGAGGCATCTGTAATCCTTCATACATTTTTGTGTACGAAACCAAGAAGCCTTTATAAGCACACCACATCTTCATGAAAGGGGCACTATTTACCTATTTGTAACCTTATTGTATTGAAATGGGTATCCCTAAGAGGGACCGTCATGTAACCAAGTTTCAATAAAAATAAAGATATCCATATTTGTTATTTCCATGTTATATGCTTTTTCTTCTTGTCTTCTAGTTTATCTTGGGTTTTTAATAACATTGCAAGTAGAGTAATAAGGCGATGTGTGCATCCCTGGGTTGCTAAATATGGCGATCACGGTGGGACCTCCACTGATTTTTCATTTTCTATCGGAATACTAACTTAATTTTGTGTGTAGGTCTAGCCACTCTGAGCTACAACAACCAATATATATTTAGCCACTTTGAGCTACAACGGCCAAAAAATAGCCGCTCTGGTCAACAGCGGCCAAAACTAGAGTGTAGCAAGGGTCAAAACACTTACTCTCTCAGCTGGATCAAATGTTGGTATAGCTTCTCTGATATTTTACAGCTTTATGTCTGCTTCTGTGTGTCTAAAACATAGAACTTAATGCACATTTATGTTTGGAAATTGAAATAATAAAAGGTGAAAAAATTAAGCATTTTGCATATCTTAGATCTTCTTTTAATTTTCCACTAGGCGTTTCTAGGAACATCGACTTATGCCTAAAAATTTCACCCTAGAATCCAACGTGCTACACATTGTATGTTGTTTTCTTGCTTTGATGCCTTGCTAGAGGCCATAGCTACATGAAATAAAGTGTGCTAATACAAATCATAGTAGTTCATGCATATTTTTGAATATTGAAACGTATTTTTGCACTTAAGCATATAGGAAAGACTCATTGCTGCTATATGATGCACTTTATGTTACACAAGATTAAAATGAACATACACGCACATCTCATTTAAACATTGGGGAGGTGGATTTCATCACCAAACTTCAATTCAATCTAGTGACTTTGGAATTCATCTCCTTCCGTTGGTTTAGCCCCTAGCGCTTCCTAGAAACGAAATGTGAAACTTATTTATAGTCATACTAAGTTACTTGTGCTCAAACTATCTCCCACTATTGGAACAATCATTGGTTCAGAGTGGAAGAGCTAGGTGAACCCCCCATTGGGTCTTCAGTGGTGTACCCTAGCTTATTTTGAGAAAATTATGTTTGGCATGGGTGTAATTGATTGTCACTATGGATGAGTCTTATCATTCTTAATCCAAGAACAAGAGAAAGAACTAAAAATAACAACACATCAAAACACATCAAACAGTTTAGGGCACACTTAAATCGGTAATCAAGATAAACATTTGTTTGGTATTATGTGGCTATTCCTAAATTACAAAGATCAATTCATAGACAACATGGTCAAAATAAGAAGCCCTCGGTATGATATCGAGGGAGATACAGAAGCAACTCATACCCATAGGCAAAGTCCTAGTAACATTGAATGATCCACCCATAAGACTATAAGATGTAGCTCCGCGAGCCTAAGGGGTGATAATTCAACCCTTGTGGGATCTCCTCGAGAAATCCCAAGGAACCACATTATGGAAAAAATTCACATAAAAAAAGAGAGGCTTCACAACCATCCTCATCAAGGAGATACGAGGAGACCTCAAGGGCCTCCTCTAAACACATAGAAACATCTCAAATATGTGAGGAAGCTTTAAGGGCTTCCTCCTCACATGGACATAAATAAGGTTCTAAAAATCATTCTTCACATAGGGATGATGAGACTGCTATATCTCTATCCACATGGATAAAACATGTTACCACAAAGGCCTCTTAATCAAGAAGACAAACAAGAATTGCAACACCTCAAGACTCACAAGAAACATATGAAATAGGTCTACCCACTGAAGGGCAAGAAACTAGAGCTACATCTAGTCATGGGAATCATATAGAAGAAACCATTCACACAAAAGGAAATATTCCTATAGACTATGACCTCATAGGAGTGAATGGCACCCCATGAGACCAGGATTGGAAAACAAGACAACTAGATGGGTTGGATCGGTTTCCTACATGACCAACTAAAAGAACTGTAGCTACTGAGAACTCTACATCTAGAAGCTCACAAACTATGACTTCTAAACACGTCTCCCATTCTAGGGGTACCTCAGAGCAACCTCATAGTAGATGCGTGGAGTCTTATTGTAGGGATACTCAAGTGTACATTGAACAAGTCACATTAGCTAGCAAGAGTATAGGTATAGTAAAAACCTCCTCGAGGAATCTGCGAGTTAAGACAACAAGAACAGATTCAGATAAACATGAGTCTTCTATGACAACACAAACTGACTGAATAAGGTGATTAGAAAATGCATTACATAATGAGCGAGAGCTAGTGGAAGCTCTCGAACAAGATAAAAAAAGAGAAAGACTCTTGTGCCAACATGAGCAGCACTTAAGAGAGCAGGCTGAGCGGTTAGCTCTTAAAAATTTATAGATAAATGGTGGTGACCACCAAAGAACAAGATGTGTTGACTCACCTAAGGGGAGGTGCACTAAACAAGATAGCCCACAATGAAATCCCCCACCAAATCATGAACAAAATCCAACTAATGGGGGAAGGACAAACACAACAAACCTGGATTGCAATCCTAAGTCACCTCGTAGGAGGGAGGAAAATGGAACGAATCAAATGGATAGAGAGTTACCTCCATTGCCACTATGAATAGGTTTACAAGAGGAGGAAATCCATGCATCAAAGGCATTTCAAGAGCTTGCTAAAAAGATGAAAACCTTTGAGAAACAAGAGGTAGTTGGGAACTCACCAACATTAAGCAAGATAAACAACCAACCATTGTGCCCATCAATCCCTAGCCCTCCATATATTAAGCACTTTGAGATACCTAGGTTAGAAAAATTTAAGGGTGAAGAGGATGCATAAGAGCATGTCACTAATTTTATCAATGCCTATTTTCATCTTGAAGACAATGACACTCTCATGCTAAGAACATTCATAATGACATTTTCAGGTGCTGCCACTCAATGGTTCAACCAACTACCTAAGCATAGCATAACCAATTTTGAACAACTAGTAAACACATTCTTAAAGCATTTCTCCTTTGGTGCTAAGAAGAATATGAACCTTTCAGACCTGGCTAACTTGAAACAGTATGATGACGAGCCAGTAATGGATTATGGAAATAGATGGAGAAAAGTCATGGCAAAATTATCATTCTTTGTTCCCACATAAGAGATCATTCACATGTTCACCAAAAGTTTCTCTAAACACATCTCCCTCTTACTAAAAATTCAGCAGTATCCTTCATTTGAGTAAGCTTTGGCACATGCCAAGCTCATCGAAGAAATAAAAGTAGATGAGGGGACCATTAAACTCCGAAAAAAAATGAGTGGAACAAGAATGGTAAGAATGACAAGTATAAGCAGAATTAGGGCAATCCTACTCTAGTAAATCAATTTGTATTGGCTACACCCAAGGATGGGGCTGCACAACAACCCCATAACTATAAAGCACATCCCCTGCCAGCTAATTACGACCAAAGGAACAATCATGGAAGAAATCAAGAATGCAAGTCGACTCATTATTTCAAGACTCTAATAGAATCAATGCAATCAATATTTAATTAGTTGAGCAAGGCTAGGAGGATCAGATTTCTTGATATACCGCTTATAGATCCCAACTATCCTAAGCCAAAAGGATATAGGTAAGATCAATTTTACCCTTATCATAGGATATTGGGGCATGACATTGAGGCTTGCATTGGGTTTAAGCATCAAGTACGAAACATTATTGAGGTGGAAGAACTCAAAGTTGACAACCCACTGGCTCTCGATAACAGAGAAATGGGCATATACAGAAACCCATTACCCAATCATGAGGCCCCTCGAGAGCAAGGGGCCCAAGTAAATCAATTTTGAGCTAATATACCTATCCACAGATGTTTTGGGATGGTTGAGATTGTTAACATAGCAACAAGGACTAGGTGGTATGGTCAACCGAAACCACCTGCAGCTCCCATGAACATCCTAGCCACTCCTAGGCAAAGTCAAGACAACCTTTCAGGTCCACCAATGCGACCTGTGGTCACTATTTAGAGTATATTGGAGCAAAACCTACAGACGACTCCAGCTAAGTTATCCATCTATGAGCTCATACAATAATCCCCAAAGCATAAGGAGATTCTAATGGATATTTTAATGACAATTGAGCTCCAACTGCAAGATGGGAATGCATTCACTCACTTTTTTGGACAAGTACAAGAATTCCAGGAACCTGTAATCTGATTCTATGACCATGAGATTAATATGGTTTCTTTTTCCTTACTAGATCCTCTGCTAAACATTGTAGCAGCAATAAATAACTTATCTTTCAATAAGGTCTTGGTCGATACAGGTTCATCAATAAACATTATCACAACAACTGCAATAGAGGACCTCAATATCCCCAAGTCCAATATCATTCCAAGAGCTTACACATTGACAACTTTTAATGATGCTTTATGCAATACTATGGGAATGATAGTCCTACCCATCAAGGTGGGGCACAATACCATCCCTATGATATGTTATGTCTTGGAAGGAGCTATGCAGTACAACATCCTCTTAGGGCACCCTTGGATAAGGGCCATGAAAATGTGTGTGCCTTCGATCTTGCACCAGTGTGTCAAGTATGTACAGGAGAACAAAGTCTATGTGGTTTTGGCCGATGAAGAGCCTTTTAAATACATCAATTAGGTGAACATTCTGAGAGAATTTATAATCCCTTCTACCCACTTATATGTAGCACCTTCATCCCCAACCACACAAGTGAATAATGAAGACAAAGGGGTAATAAAAAACCCATGCACTTCAACACCTCTTGGTGCATTCAAAGTACTCAATGCTTCTAAAGTACCATCAACATCAAAACCAAAATACAATCAAAATCTAAAGGCACCCTTAGTTAAGGAAGAAATGCACAAGGAAGTTCCAACTATAGCCATTGCTGAAATGCCAAGTCCTATGGAAGAGGAATATCTTAAAGATCAAGATGAAGATAGTGATTATCACCCTACTTCGCTAGTGTCATCCTTAGGGTCATCCACGTCGCATGCATAAATACACTTGGCAAGCACCGGCATAGGGGATTACCTTGTGTATAAAATCACATTTACACCTATAATTGAGTTTGCACAAGACATGGGAAGGCCTAAGGACTTGAGGCCGCTAGTGGGAATAGTGGTTCCACTTGGAATCCCTCCCAACCAAACCAATTTTGTCTATGTCGGCCTAGACTGCACCCATAAGTCTTCTAATATAGAAAAGGATAGTGATGAATTAATCACAATCAATGTTCATTACCTCTCTAACCTCGAGTTTTCTCTAAGCTACTTCAAGTGTTGCCACTAGCATGGCTATGGCCTTGACATATATGAGCAGGGGCACAGGAAGCCATACAAGCCACAATATCAGCTTCCCTCTGATAGATTTGTCTTAGGATATTATATTAGAGGTCGATATGACTCTCTTGCAGTAGCATTTAAAATATTAAGCTTAGGATTAGGAGAAGACATTGATTTCATTCCTTATCACCCCCTAAGAATAGGAAATTTGAGCAACAGACAAGTGGCCATGGTAAACATACTGCCACCAAAAATTTATCATCCAAACATCTCAATTGATTCCACACCAATAGGGTACAACTCATAGGATGAGGAGAATGGATATGAAGCAAGTGATGATGAGGCACAACTTGGTTTAGCCTACCATGGGCCTCACTATTTACAAATATTCATATGGTCCATCCACGATGAGAGTGGGTATACATCAGATGAAAGTTACTATGAATCAGAAGACTCAATAGAAATAGCCTACTTAGGCCTAAGCCATCAACCCCTAACTTTGGGGCAAAGAGAGTAAGGTTTACCTTAGCGGCCACTATCTTGTACAGTGGCCCACAGGCTTAACTTAGGTTTTAGACATAACTTATTTTATTCTGTTTCTTCATGTTTTCATATCATTAGCATATATTTACATGATTTCATGGCATATTTTCATCATATTTATGTTAAATTATTTTATTACTAACAACCTCATCTAGGGAGGCAATCTTGGACATCTAAGCATGTGTTGTTGTTTCATTGCTTACAAGGCCACAGGTTCATCGGACAGAATCTACAACATACAAGAGCAAAAAGGATCCCTCTAGGAAAAAAACTTGGAGAAGGAGGCATATGTAAGCCCTCATACATTTTTGTGTGTGGAACCGGGAAGCCTTTATAAGTGCACCACCTCTTCACAAAAGGGGCACTCTTTACCTATTTGTAACCTTATTGTATCGAAATGGGTATCCCTAAGAGGGACCGACATGTAACCAAGTTTCAATACAAATAAAGAGATCCATATTTGTTATTTCTATGTTATATCCTTTTTCTTCTTGTCTTCCATTTCATCTTGGGTTTTTAATAACATTGCAAGTAGAGTAAAAAGAGTGGTGTGTGTATCCCAGGGTTGCTACAAATGGTTATCATAGTGGTAAAAATACAAATGGATTCTTCATAAGTGATGAAAAATATGAAGATGAAATAGAGATGGCCTACTTAGGGCCAAGACATGAGCCCCTTGTCTTAGGGCCACATACCAATGCTAAAAATTTCTGGATAAGTGATGATGACTTTGAGGATGAGACCGATATGGCTTATCTTGGACCTCATCACTTGCGGTAAGTCAACAAGCTAGTAGAGAGAGAGGCGGCACTTCATGCCATAGACCCTCATCTACAATTTTTGGGGAGACCTGTGGACCTAGCTTCCATTCATCGTATGGTCAATCCCACTTTGCCTACATTCACAGAGCAATTAGAGCCCAATGATCCTATTGTCCACCCTACTCATGGGCTAGATCCAAAAATTCCCATTCCTCCAAAGCCTCATCATGAGTATGGAAGGGAAACCCCTGATATAAGATTACACCCATGTGGTCCTAGAGATTTCATCCCATCCATCAATATGATCTCCATTGATTTGACCACTCTAATTCATAATCCAGCAGATACTACCAAATCATTGCATCGTTATGTAGAGGCTATTGATTGGGATCGTGCTAATTCACCCATAGAGCATGAAGACCTCTTCTCCAATGAAGAGATGTTACAACCATTCCATTTTGCATCAGGTTGTGCTTATGACATCTTCCATTTTGATTTGGAACATGAGTCACTAGGTCTTGTAAATCCCACCGATGATATTCATTTGATACCCACACCTCATCAGCTAGAGGATGGGTCGCATATGGCTATAGAAGTGAATTTCAAGGTGGACATCAATGATGATCCTACCAAACCAAGAAAATTCAAGGTTGGAGAAAGTATATCTCCAGAGGAACAAGCCATCCTAATTCTTCTCCTCAAAGAGAGGCCAAATATTTTTTCTTGGACTTACAAATATATGCCAGATATAGATCCAAAGTTATTCATTCACAACATTTCATTGGATCCCATGAAGAAGCTAGTCAAGCAAAAGCTGAGGAAAATGCATCCAACTGTTGCTTTGATGGTGAAGAATGAATTGCAAAAACTACTCGATGCAGTATTCATAGTTTCTATTGACTACCCTGAGTGGGTGTCAAACATGGTACCCGTGGGAAAACCTGATAGAAGAGTCCATATCTGCATGGATTTCAAATATTTAAATAGGGCAACACCAAGGATTCATTCCCATTGCCAAACATAGATGCTCTTGTAGATGCAACCATAGGTCATTAAATTCTCTCCCTAATGGATGGTATTTCTAACCACAGGTCTATAGGAGTGGGCTAAAGCTCAAATAAAAGCATAATTTTAACCATTTTTGGGTCATGTAAGAAATAAAAAAAGTGCGTTAGGTTATTTTTATAATAAAATTTTTTTTTTTTCTAATAATATTTTTTCCTCATTTTATTTATGCAAGTTTAAAAACTTTTGAAATCATTAAACCCCTCAAACTATACCAAATTTTTATACTAACTGCTTTAAACCATATCTTGCACCATTTAAAAATGCTCTTGGGAAAGGTCTTGTCAAGAAATTTTGATGAATATTTTGTGCCAGTACAAAAGCTCCACTAAAATAATGATTAGATTTCAAATATTAACGATTAGTAAACACAATAGGAAACTTCTGATAAAAGAAGAAAATCCAATCTTTCAATGATCTATTTCAACAACTTGCATTAATCCTTGTAAACCACAAGAAATAATATTAATTATTGATTTTCAAATAGGTTTAAGCCCAATGCAATTTTGAAGGTGTTAGAATGGTAACAAGCATTGATAAAGGTCACTCGATCAAACTAATTGATAGATGATATTCAAATTTATGAGAAAACACCAACCTTGGTCTTGGTTAAGGTGAAAGGAACTCACATGAGAGATTGGGCAATAATTAACAAGGAATGAATCAGCCTCATAATATATGAGGATCTTTTGGAGGCAGCTCCATAGGAGATAAGAAATGATCATGCAAGGTGGCAAGCATCCTACCACAACCTAGCACATATGGGGTTATAAATGCATGTCACATGAACTAAGGTGGTGAAATTCTAAAGCCACAAGGAAACCTTTAACAAAGAACTATTTTTCCATTCATCTTTGTCTTTACCAAATCTATAGCACTTGAAATTTTTATGAGCACAAGAGATCATTAAAGAGCACAGTTGTAGAAACAATGTAAAAGAAAGCAAAGGTATCAGATTTTAAAATGAGCATCAACTACAAAAAAAATAAGAGAGTGACCAGTATTGCTATAGTTTCTAATACTAGTGGCTCCAAATCAAATTTGGTCCATTTATCATAGGCTCTCAAAGTGGTTATGCTAGCATATACCTCCAACATTAAAATATTGAAAGACCTAGCTACTAACTTCTTGGAGCCAAAGGTTTTAAAAAGGAAAATTAGTCAAGGGAAGATGCATGGAAAATATTCAAAGCCACCCAACCTATAAGCTTTAAGTTAATAATTTAGAGCAACTATTTGGCACAATACCTAGGCCCTAAAGTAAACCACTACTATAAGTTAATGTTGGCTTATATAAAGTGTTACAATCCCAACACTCAGGAAATCAAATCCTCAATGGAAAATTTAAGATGAATATTGTTAGCTATTTTATTTGGTAGATGTTTCTCCTATTTATAGAGGAACATCACATTAACATGGAAAAATCACACAATTTTTTGATGAAATCTCAAACAAAGTCAAGATGAAATTCTTATGCATAAAATACAAGGACCTAAGCACAAATGAACCAATGCCATAGGATTCTCTACTTATCAATATGTTTGAGGAGAGTAAAAAATATGTTTTTATCACTTTAGCTTTCATATTTGGATTGCAGCATGATAAAAGTGTGGTCCTTGCCCAATTGGGTGTTCTATAGAAGATGAAGCATGCATCTAGGGATGAGAAGATGATGCTAGAATTCACTGAGCTCATTTCTAAACAAATACATGAAGGTTAGAGTCAATTTTTAGCCACATATGTGATGGGTGTCATTAATCCACACTTTAATTATATCACTTTTAATTGGTCAAATCCAAGGTAGTGTTTAGAGGTTATATGTGCTAGGAATTTTTTCATGGTAAAGGTTGTTGGTAGGGGCCTCCTAAAATTTATACATTCTGAAAGTAAATGTTCACAAAGTTTTAAACTAATCTTGTAGAAATAAGAATGCAATGAGAAAGAAATATACCAAAAATATATTAATCAATCCCACTACACTTTTAATATGAAATTAGGAATAAAAATTTAAGCTAAGCTTGCACTCAAGCAAACACAAATGTATATATTGTAATTGAAACTAAAAATATTAATTTGATCAAATGCTAATCTATTTATCCTAGGAGCAATATTTTAGAAAATGAAAAACTTGAACATTAAATATTTTACAAAGATGCATGACTTATAACATTATGGAAATAACAATAAATATAACAAAATAACATAATGGACACTCACAACATACATATTATAGTTTTTAGGGAATATGATAACAATTATTGAAGAACAAAATAAGGAAATTATACAACAATTATTAGAGAACATAATAAGGAAATTATACTATGGCATACCTTCCAACACAATAAGCAAATCCTTCCCCTCCATGTTGGAGTAGGCCTAGGTGCCATGCAATAAAAGGAGTGTTAAATCATTAAAGGAATAAGATTTTGGAAACTCTTCTTACTCTTAAAATTAACTCATACAAGCATTCTCACACAGAAATATGAATCACAAAATAGTTTTTAACACTAAAAAATTTAAACTAAAATTAGGATTAACTATTAACCTCATAAATAACACATTTACCATTATTTATAGTCTAAAAATTTATAAATTAGCTACTAACTAATGGAAAACAAACAAGATATTTTATTTTTTGTAACATCCCTCCATGGCAAGACTTACTCTTGACATTGACATATGTATTGTTGTATGGACATTTTGATGCATAATTCTTATGATATCAATAAAAATAGTCACACTTGTGATTGATTTAAACTCTTGGGATATGGCATTGCTAATATGTTTGTGGTTGTAATACCAAATACTCTCACTGGTGGGTTAAAATGGGGCAACCATTTGAGTTGAGATAAAAATGAGGAAATGATGGTAATTATTTATTCATCCATAGCTCAAGGTAGCAAAAAATGCCTTTCATTTGTGCATATTGAATGTTCACACCCTTGGGTTGGGAAGTTCTTGGCGCAATGAGTCTCCTTAATAGGTTGGTGGTAGCAAAAGAATATCTTAAAATAGCCACTTATTTAAGGATAAAACAATGGTGGGTAACTATGTGTGTTTGAGTTTCATATATGCTTATGTGTTTGGTAAGCATAGAACCAGTTAATTAAAAAAGTATTAATTCATAATATTATTAATACTTGAAAAGGTTAATATTAAGGATAATAGTTAATATTAACTAGTGATATTAATGAAGGTTGCATTAAATTGTTTAAGTAAGATTAAAGTAAATTAGTATGGCTCTTTTAGCTTAATAATCCTTCATAAATTATCATGCTTTAGTGGGTGCCCTACGTTCAAGATAATAAAAGTGGCAATTTATTGAATGTTTTATTGAAAACATTCCATGTGTTATCTTAGCCATGCAATGAGGCCATTTCTAACAATTTTAATGGAAAGGAAGTGAGTTGGAGGGACTATTGTTTTTAGGATAAGAGAAGCTTAGATCGAGGAAAATAAGAAATGAGAACATTGCTATTGGATTGGATATTGCACTAGAGAAATAGGCTAAGGTAATACTTTCAAAGTGTAACTATGGTTGTTTTGATGATCTTATTGCCATTGCCATGACTATATATATCATTTGCCTTATTATAGCTTTACGTATCTTATTTTTTCAAACCCGTCTTCTTCCTTTTGTGTTTTCTCAAATGGTTATCCTGTTGGTTATACTATTGTATCTTTCTTTATTGTAGTGCAAGAAATTTGGGTGGCATCATATTGTTTTTACGTGCATGTTCTTATTAAAACCTGATTGGAGTATTTTAGTAGAGTCGCCTTCATTTTAAGCCAGTAAATATAGTTTTGTTTCTCTGATGGCTAGGTTAGACTCCTTGGATGGCACATAGTGCATCCTCTGGTCTGGGCTAAGGTCCTTGTGTTCACATAGTTTAGGAATCCATTGGTTCGGTTTGGAGTGTTGTGGCTATATTTTTTGTTCAATTTTATTTTATTTGTTATAAGGATTTAAATTAGAGCTTGGGCTCCTACTTAGTAAAAAAACTTTATTTGTAGCTTTATTATTAATGCAATGGTAGCTGGTAGCTAATAGATAAACCTTTGTATTATGTCTTGCTATAAGAATGTTTTAGATGAAGTCTTGTGTATTTCTTTTTTTAAAAAGAGGAGTTGGCAAAGGTTTATTCAAAATTAATAGATTAATAAAGATGTAACTTAATTTTGTAACTAAGTGGTTTTGTTAGCATTCTTTTGTGTATATAAATTGGCTATGGTTAAATATTTTTAGATGAACTTTAGATGGTTTATTTTTTCCTTGATAAATAAAATACAATTATAATTGTTCCTAAGACTTTTGTAGATAAATGGGCCATTATAGAGAGAAGTATGGGATTATCTCATTGGTTTTTAGTTTTCTTAATGCATGCATGGTAGCTTGCAATTAAAAGTAGAGTATGCTAAAATTTAGATGGTTTATTTTTTCCTTGAGAAGGGAAATACAATTATAATGCTTCCTAAGACTTTTGTAGGTAAAGGGACCATTATAGAGAGAAGTATGGGATTCTCTCTTTGTTTATTTGTTTGTTTAATGCATGCTTGCTTGCAATTTAAGTAGAGCATGATAAGTTGCATTTGCATAATTACATTGAGAGTTGTCATGATCCCTAAGTACTCTTCAATTCATGGGTAACCCCTTTTCATGAAGAAGGTTGTGAAAAGAATATGGAATGGATTCTATTTAGATAGATGACTCTACATATTTTGTTTGGAAAGTAAATATGATATGTAAATAAGATTTTGACTATTGATCAATCAAAATGTGACTTGTTATTTATTTGAATATTAATGCTATCTTGTAATCTACTTTGTGAAAGTTTATGGTAACTCTTTAAGAAGTAGAGATGATATTGTAATTTATTGCATTTATTTAAATTCTTGTATACATGGCTTCATGTTATCACTTAATTCAATTAAATGTATGGTATTTTTAATTGATGACATACTTGTTAGTAGTGATGCTACTTGAAACTTATGTTTTGTAAGATGATATGTGTTGTGTCTTAGATTGACATCAAATTAAACTTGAACTATAATGCTAACAAATAAGAGTTTACAGGGATCTACTTTAGGTCTTCCAAAGTTCTTGAATTACTAATAACCAAAGGTTTTGGTGCACTTTACCTTTGTGGTACTATGGTGGAAGGTTTCTTTTTGGGCTCATCTAGCCTTTTTTGAAGGTTTGGGATCATATGGTTTATCTTTACCTAATATTATATAGCTTAATTTTTAGCCCTTATTATATATTCCACTCATACTTGTGGCCTATTAACTATTGGATTACCCGGTCTGTTAGATATTGTGTACACTTTCTCCTCATACCATGTTACTAGGTTCTACTCTTGAGATGCACAACTTGATTTTAAAATGGATAGGGAGGGTATATTAGTTCATCATTTGTGTATCAACACTAAAATAAGATACATATTGTTGGGAAGACATCACTTCACTTGTCATGGTTACAGTAGGCTTAGATCTTTCTTTGGGATAGATTTGGGTAGAGTAAGCATTTAGATTTTGGCAATACCAAGAAGCAAATTCATCCACATAGTTATTTTGGATGGAAGTTATTTCCTTGGTAGGGTTAGGAGGTACTTGTTGTAGAGGGGTCAAGATTGGCATCATTTACTAAATGTGGCTTTCTACTCGATATACATCCTAATTGGACTAAAATTGGAACCTTGGATAACCATTATAAGGAGGTTTAGTTCCTTGGTTGCTTTGCTACAAGGGAGGTCTTAGATTATTGTGATACCAAAAACTTTGAGCATTTTTGTGCCTCCTCATGGATAATATTTTATTGGTGACTATGTTGAGAACACTTTTTATTGCTTCAAACTCAAAGTTGTCTAAATTAGAGGGAGTTGAAGCAAGGAATAGAGTAAGCACTATAGGTATGACCAAGGATTATTGAAATTTTATTGGCTACATGACTTGAATAGGATGATATAGAGATTGAACACTAGGAAACAAAGGTATTGGGAGCATATGGGCTAGCATTCCTATCTGTATTAGGTCAAATTTAGCCTAGATGGCTAAGATATTAGGTATTTGATAAAAAATTTACTCCCTTGGCCTTAATAATCATGGATATTGGTAGTCAACAAGGAATAATGGCTAGATATGGCAAAGTGGTAAATATGAGGAAGATTAGATTGTAAGACATCAGTGCTAGTGCATAAGCTCCCAAAATTTAGATGAACTAAACTAATGAGCCATAATTAAAGGAAGTTAAGGATCACCTATTGGCATTATGTAGGATAGAAAATCCAAGAAAAGTGGTTGGTATTTTGAAAGAAACAACATGGGCATCATAATAAAATCAACTCCAAATATAAAAATATTTATTGTAGAATGTAGTTGTGCTTAGGTTTTAGGATCCCTAGGGTGGTAGCTAATATTATCAATAGATTTTGATCTTAGAATACATGATTCTAGATCTAGAGACCTCAAAGGACTAAAATTATGTAATGAAGAATAGATAAATGGAGCAAAGGACTAAAATTATGTAATGAAGAATAGATAAAGGGAGAAAAATTAAGGATATAGTTTGAATTACACAAAGTTTTATAGGTAAAATATACCCATTTGTTCTATAAATAGTTTAGTTTAGGCATATAAAGGATCAATTAGTTGATATTTGCAACTCTCCCTTCATTTTATTTTGTATAACATTCTAGACTAAAACTTGAGTGGTTTTGTAGATAAGCTTTCAAGCCCTCACTTCTAGCATGATTTGTAATATTCACACTCATACATGCACACATATATGTATGTATGTACATATACTAGAAGCCATGAATATTGAGATTTTTCTATCACGTTCTTGTATGTACAATATATGCTTAACTATACTTGTCAAGAAGGAAAAGTATTCACTTTGAGTGTTTGGTGCATTACACTCATGCATTAATTCATATCACTATTATGCAAAATAATCTTATGATCTTGGCACATTGTCCTTGGTTAGCTTAGGATTTTTATTTTCCTCTATTTCTTATGGTTTTTTTCCTTTTCCTCTATGCACCAAAAGCTAGGTAGGTTAGGTTAGAATAGAGAGCACTAAATATCACATCTTAAAAGATGTTAGCCTTGTGAAAAACCCTAGAGGAAGTCTAATCAAGCTAATTCACATGCTCTCTGAGCTAACCTACTATGTTGCTTCACTCAAAGAATGTTTGTCAAGTCATCTAGTCCCCCACATCTAGTGACTATGATAGCCAGAGAGGACAATAATTTAATGGAAACCCAATGGAACCTAATTTATTTGTTTTAATTGGTCCCACAATAAATAAGAATTATATTAGGCTAAGACCTTGGTGAAGGTCCTTGCCTATTTTCTTAATCATATCATCTAAAAAATATAACTTGGAAATTATGCTTAAAAAATGAATATCCAAAACTAGATTAAGGTTTCAATGAAGATCTCAATCTACCTACTTAAAGAGAAAGTGTTGTATCCACCTAGTGAATTTTTTAAAAGCAAAGAATCAAAAAATTTATGAGAAAAAAACTAAAACCAAATCATTTTTTGCTACTCATATTCAAGTGTTTCTCCCACTACTTAATACCATTCCAAGAATAAGATGTTAAGGTCAAATCATTGTTGATCAACCATACAAAATATTCCCTACTTGAAATAGCAAAGGTCCATTTTGACACTTTATTTTACCTATAAAATGGGATAATATTCCAATGTATATAGTAAAATCTCTTGTATACTATACTAGTGAAGATATGACAACTCTGATTAAGCACCTGTAGAACATTGTTAGCTTATGTGTGCTTCATAATATAAAAAATCAAAATATGGCTCTAAGATTACTAGTGGAATCATTCAAAGGAAAGGCTTGTGAGCAATATGTCTCACTTCAACTACACTCAATCATTGACTAGGACCAGCTTTATACCTTGTTTGTGGAAATATTTAGAGAGAAGAAATATTGAGTGTCTCTCTTGGATCAGTTGTCAACCATAAGGGGGATATCGATAGAGGCCATGGAATATTTCAATGTATAACTTCATAAGGTATAAAAAAACACCTAATGAGATTCATCCTATCCTCTTTATGCATTATGATTATATTGGACATTTGAGTCCATGGATTTGTCATTGATGTCAAGGGATGAAGTTGTCATTGATGCCAAGTGAACCACCAGTGATGTCAAAAGTTCAAAATAAGCAATGTCCGAGGTTGATGAAAAAGGGCTTCATAATATTATTTTTAATATTATGTGAAGCAAAACAAAGGTTTTATTAAAAACCATAATGGGCAAAAATAAAAGGTTTTGATTAAAACCTAAGAAGGCTTTTTAAGAGATTTAAATATTAATTTATAAAATTTAAATTCTAAAGAATTTAAATGATTTATAAATTAAAATATTTAAATGTAAAAGCCTTAGCGTCGACCTCCATAAAATCACCTCTGCTGAAGTGCATGGAACAATGGCACAAGGTATTTATACTTTAGCCAAAGCATTGAAACATTATTTCGATTTATCCCCCATAATATTCGGTGCAAGACTCGTGTGAATTTCATTTGGAGAAGCACATTCAAAGTGCTACATGGAGCAAGGAGACATGGTGGAGAAAGGAGCCAAAATTCTCTAAATGATAGTGAAGGCATAAGGTGTATAGTATTCCTTAGTGGAGCAAGGTGAGTGCTTGGCTCACACAATGTGGAAGTCGCGACCAAGGCACTGCAGTGGCAGTGGTGCAAGTTCGAATCCCGAAATTCGTGGAGAGGGCAAAAAAAGGTTTTTATAATTTTATTTTAAATTATCACTTTTGCCAAATTTGTGTGGAGGGATAAGATGTAAATAAATTATTTTGTGGGAAATAGTGAATTTTGCTAGGGTAACATTATTTGTACCTTAGGAAAGAGAAATTGATTTATTGCATTTAGTAATAAAATGAATTATTTAATTTAAATATAATATTGATAAAGGAGTTATAAGTAGAAGTGTTATATTTTAAAGGATATTTTTGATAAAATTTATGATGTTGAAATTTATTGTTGAGATGGAGCAATAAGGTGTATTTGGATTTTAATTTATCTTTGTGATTAAGGTAAATTGTGAAAAGTGTTAGGGTGATAATTCTTGTCATATAACCCCTTGTACTTGGCAAATAAAGTTGTGATATTTGATCTAGGATTTTGAAGGTCATTCTACATCAAAGAATAAGGTATGGGCATATTCTTCCTTGGTTGAGTTGATTGATTGGTTTTCTGGAAAACAACTTTGGAGTGAAAAGGACTTGATTAGGTTTCCTTATTGAGTTGTTGAGCTATATGTGAAGATTTTTTTATAAGCATTGTTGTTGAAGTTATTAAATTGAGTGAAGAACTTGAAATAGGATTTGGAAAGAACATGAGTATCATTGTTATGTGAGATTTATTGATAAGCATTTTTGGAAGCATTTTGTGTGAGTTTTCATATGCTTGGACTAGGGTTTATGAGCAAGGATTATTTCATTGAATGATTGGTTAAATAAAGTTGCTTGACACTATTCAAGTGGATGTGTGAAGTGATATATCAAGTTCTATGAAACAAATTATTCTATATTATGAATTGATTTGAGAAAAATGTTAAGTATTTATGAGTGTGAAACATATCAAGTCTCTAAAAATTCTCTATATGTTTCTGTGATAAAAGAGATATTGAAAGTGATTGAGAGTTTGTGAATGTGAAGCATATTGAATCTCTAACAATTCTTTGTATGTTTCAAAATATATTGAAAGTAATTGAGCATTGAGGTGAATGTGAAGCATATTGAGTCTCTAACAATTCTCTATATGTTTCTAAAAGGTGATTGAAAGTAATTAAGCATTGTGATGAGTGAGAAGCATATTGAGTCTCTAACAATTCTCTTTATGTTTCTATGCGATTGGACAAGTTCTAGTGTGGATGTGTTGATAATATTTAAGGCAAGTCTTAGAGAAGACTTGTGGATAGATTTATGTGAACTTTTGTGGAATATTACAATACATATTGAGAGCAAAATTGAATAAGTTCTAGTAAGGACTTATTGAGCATATTTGGACAAGTTCTAGTGAGAACTTGTTGAGAATATTTGGACAAGTTCTAGAGAGGACTTGTGGGCAGATTAGTGTGAGATTTTGTGGAAGCTTACAAGGATGATTTGAGATAAGTCTTTGAGTAGACTTGTGAGCAGAGTTGATTGATTGATTTTTTTAAACCTTGGGTTAAGGTTTGGCATAGATCCAACAGAGTTGATTTGAGATTGAGTCAAGCTTTGTGTTAAGGCTTAAGGATAGAGATTGAAGACATATGTGTGTTAGATCAAAGGAATTTTTTTAGTGCAGATCAGATGATAGATATTGAGGATAAATTTATTCTAGACCGAAGGACTATGTTTAGTGCAGATCAGAGGACAAATATTGAGGATAAATTTGTGCTAGATCAAAGGACTGTGTTTAGTGTAGATTTGAGATAGAGTTTTGAAGGTGATAGAGTATAGAGAATGATAGTCTCCAGTGGATAGAGATCCATTAGCCAGTGAAGTGAGGATAAGAGTCTACAATGGATAGAGATCCATTAGCCAAAGTAGTGGTGGCAACAGTTCTTCTAGAAGATCATTAGTCAGAGCTAAGGAGAAAGGAGTTATCTTGTGGATAGACATACATGAACTTGATTAGGGTATTGGTGTCTCATTTGGATAGAGATCCATAAACATTGTAATAGGGAAAGGATTCCAAAGAGATTTATTGAGAAACTTTTAATGAAATATTTTCTTCGTGGACTAGCCCATATTGGGTGAACCATGTTAAATTGGTGTCTCTATTGTGTATGATGATTTGTGCATTACTTTTATTATTGTTGTTGATATTTCTATGTTTACATTGCATAATATTGATTGGAAATAAAAGTAAAAGTGATCTTATACTATTCACCCTCCCTCTAAATATAAGCTTGTGTTATTCATCTTAAGGCCAAGGGAGGATTTTTTTTGCCAAATTCCTACAACTTAGGAATCTAGGCCAAAAGTGACCTAATTTAGATTAGAAGGCTATCCCCTAGGCTCACAATGCCTCTATTTTCTAGTGTTCAATATCTATATCATCCTCCTCAAGTCATTCAATTAATAACCTTTTAGATAGCCTCAGTCATACCTATAGTCCTTACTCCCCTTCCTACTCCACCTCCCTATGTTCTAGAAAAATCCAAGTTTAAAGTAATGAAATGTTTGCTCAAGATAGTGTAGCACCCTAAAATTGGTGCAGTTAAACCATCAGTAAAAAGTAGAAATTTGAATTTTAACCCTAAAACTTCCTATTAATTGCTTACCTCATTTTTTGTGCCTTTTTTAGAGGTTGTTGTGACCGTTGGACGATATCATCATCGATATGACGATATCGTCGTCGATCTGACGATATCATCCCAAATCGGATGAATTCATCTGGAATAGAACGTCCAGACGATTTCGTCCCAAAACTAAATTTTTGCAATTAGCTTTTGTTCCAACGACCTCTCCAACTTGGGCAGAAGCGTGTCTGCACGGTTGGAGATTCCCATGTTGGGGATCTCCCAGATTGGGATGATCCCCAACCTCCTAACCTCCCCCTAATCCTATATAAACTGGGATTTTCCCAGTTTATCCCCTTGACTCCCTACTGATTCCCTACCTAGCTGCTTGACTGATTATTTCCTTACAATTTTAGTTTTTGTTGTGATCTCCCATCATTTGCACTTGTGTTTTCAAGTTTTGTTGCAGGATTTCACTGTGTTTCAGCTGAAGGTAGCTCGGATCATCGTAGGCGATTCAACTACAATTTTAGACGATCCTGTCAAGATCGACGATGATCTTGTATGATTATAGATGATCTGGTCTGCAATTCAGCTTGGGGGCAATCAAAGCCCTGATTTTGCATTCTCTATCTCATTTTCCTTATTTATTGGTGCATTATATTAATTTACTTCTATTTTGCATCTTGGAGTTCACCTCATTTAGCATAATTGTGTGATAAAATTCAAAATAAGTTTCCAAAATAGTGCATCTCATTTAATTTGATATCTAGATTTATCATTCAAACATCTATACTCTTATTTCTATCATTTTACATCATTATTGCAATTGTATTTTTGGTTTTTGGTGTCTGTTTTCTTGATTATAGGTTTTTGATGAATTTTCCTGATGAATTCGTTAGGTCGCTAACGATCTTGGGTGATCTCGGATGATCTCCTATGATTTGGGATGATTTTGTACAATTACAGATGATCCTATCATATCCGGGATGATCTGGACTCCTACAAGCTTCAAAATATTCATCAGACATCATAAATCAGGTGTACTCTTCTCCATTTTATATATTCTCTGTATTCAATCACATTAGGATTCATTTATGTCTTTTGTCTTCATATAAATCAGAATCTTCATATAGAATAGCTTAGCTTCATTTTGTCCAACCTAGGAATCTGAATGATTGAACATAAAATGAACAAATCAAACCCATTCTCAACCTAGGCATGGAAACTACCACTCAAAGTTTCCTGGTGAACCCCACCATCCGTCAAAAATTCACCTTTATACCCCTCCCCCAAGAGGCGCGACCTTCAAAGGGCCTCTCCGTCCGAGGTATTGTTCCATCCTTTTCTCACCCCCCTTCTGGGTACGGATCCTTTAGCCTGAAGGTAAGGGTGCAAAAAATTTGGGCGATACATTTTGGTGAACCCGACGTGAAACTAAAAACACCTTTTGAAAACAATCCAAAAAAAAAACACATTATTAAGAACATCTAGAATCATTAGAAAACTGTTAAATTTGCATATCATACTTAGATGGTAGATTATAATAGAAGACGAGTTGTCTCCATAAATGTTGAAAATCAATTAACGGCCATAGAGATTACTTCGGTGCTTAGAGTACCTCAAACATATAGAGCCCAACCTTTGTGGGACGAACTTGATAGGAGATTGGGTATTATTGAATCTAGATCTATAGAACTTAGGCAAATTAAGAGGTTTGTCCTAGATAGAATCCTGGATCCTGATCAGGTGACTTTGTATCATGAACTTCAGAGAGCTTGCCATAGGTGGTTAGCCGATAAAAGAGCACTTGTGTCTTCTGAATTATACACCTTTGAGGAATACCTTGAGAACGTAGTTGTAGTACATAAATTTCTATCTCGTGTAGAGGATCAAGAAGTCATTCTTACGGATAGAAAGAGATGGAATAGAGTTCCTAGAGCTGTGTTGTATCGAGAGTATTGCCATGAACTTTATTTTTACATGTTAGAGTCTGAAATAGATCATATTACCATAGCACACTTTGTCAAGTTCTTGAAAAACAACTTCCAATTTGAAGAGGAGCATTTCATGACTCCTGATGAACTTGACCCTATCAATGATATCCATAAACTATTCATAGAAAGCTAAGTGATTCTTTCTACTATTGTTTCTTACAACTAGCATGTTGTTTGTTATTTTTATTCTCGCAAAATAATAATATAATAAAATCACACAAAAAAAAAAAAACAACAAAACATTTCCTTTTAAAGTATTATAGTAGGTATATAGTTAAAATATATACCTCTCAACCCTATCGCATATATATATATATATATATATATATATATATATATATATTTGCTAAAACCTAAGTTTAGCACAATGCCTAGACTTAGGAATGGAAAACAAACCGAAGAAGATGAAGATTGGTTAGGAAGACCATTAACTGACCAAAATGTCCCTCCTGAGGACCAAGTTCAGGAAGAAGAAACCCTAGACCAACAAGAAGAAGAGCTTGTTGTAGGAAATGAACAAGAAGAAACTATTAGAGAGGAAGGATCCTCATCCCCTAAAATGTCTCGGGGAGGAGCTATCACTTTTGAGAACATGGAACAATTCCGGAAGTTCATTAACACTAATATTGGTGTTTTTAATAGAGCAGCCCATATGGACAAGGATCGAATTAGTGACACTCAAGCAACTCTAGAAGAAGTATTTCAAACACACACTAATCCCTTGTCCTTTATTGAACAAGAGAGTGATCAAGCTGGACCATCCAATTTGGATATAGTAGCTACGATCCAGAGCATGCAACAACAATAGGTTACCCAACAATCTAAAGTGCCTGTTAACAAGCCTAGGGTCATTCCCGCACAAAAGAAACCATCATTTACTGCTCTATTTTGCCAAGCTCTTGATCAACATACCTCAAATCAACAAAAACCCAAAACAAAACCGAACACCAATTACCAACAATCTAAGGTACAACATAATACTATTACAACATCCCCATCACACCCCCCACACCCCCCCCACCCCATTGAAACAGTTAGTTTCCCGCATGGACCAGATAGATCCCTACCATCCCTCGTACAATTATCGAGAGATGTGTAGTCAGCCTTTAGATCCTATAGTCGTAGCATAGTCGTATCCTAAACATTTTCCTATGCCTGTTCTTCCCATATATAAAGGAACCGAAGATCCCATAGAGCATCTTCGTATGTTTAGGATAGCATGTCATGATATATCACATGATGACTTGTTATTACTAAAAATGTTCCCAAAAATCTTGGGAGGAATGGCATTAGAGTGGTATTATCAATTACCCACTAATTCTTTGAGGAATTTCGAAGAAACTACCGAGTCTTTTGTTCATCAATTTAGTGCCTACATCGAAAGATATGTGACCATTAAAGATTTGTATAACTTAAAACAGGGCAAAGATGAATGCTTTGCTGATTTCCTAGCTAGGTGGAGACAGTTGATAGGAAAATTGCACTTTGTGTTACCTTATAGGGAGATGTTGGACATCTTTATTAATAATTTGCAAGAGCAACTATCTTACGAATTATCAATTGCTACCTTGACCACCTTCGATCAGGCTATAGACTTAGCCCGAAGAGTGGAAGATGCTCTCATTAGGAGAGGCCAGCTTAAAAAGAGAGACGATGAGAAAACATCCAAAAATCAATATAAGAATAAACAAGTTGTGGGTGATGGAGTCATCGATAGCAGAAATACTACTAATGTTAATGCTGCAAAGACAACGAAGAAGTTTGTACTGAAACCTCCTGATAGACCTCCTCGAGAATTTACTAGGTTAAATCAACCTTTATCAACTATTCTACCACAATTATTAGAATGAGGTTTGATTCAATTACCAAATATTCGGGAACCTGATCCAACTATACTCGGATACAGAGCAGATTTACACTGTGACTTCCATAGAGGACCTGGACACACTACCAACTCTTGTAAAATATTAAAACATAAAATATAGGACTTGATTGATAACAATGAGATGGAGGTGCAAGCCTTTCAACCTAAGCAAAATCCTCCTAATAATGTTCAAAAGAACACCCCACAAAACCAGAATCAGAATGCCAATCAGTCATTGGACATATTTCAACATCCCTTACCAAAACATGGTAAGGAGGTGGCTAATCAAGTTGAACATCATAATGTCCCTCCTCCTGCCCGATATGTAGGAACTATTAGTGGGCATTTACCTGTTCATGATCTAGAAATATTTGACACAACTTTATCCGTGGTTACAACCAGGCCTCTATATAATATTCAGATACCTGATCTTAGTGATACAGAATACGAGACTGAGAGTGATATGGAAATCACATCAAATCAATCGAATAGTTCTAAAGATGAATCGGATCCTATTCACCCTATCACAAGTTATATGGTTCCAGAAGAGCCATTTCCAAGAAGAGTCACTACTAGACCATCGTCTCACCGATTACTTTCTAATGAGCTAGCTATAAACGCTAGACCAAGACCCATTCATCATCCGTAGAATAATATTGTGGGTACCATCGAAGTGCATTACTAGACAACGGGCTCAAAATTCTCAACAAGATCAAATTCAGAATGGTGGATCAGCTCCATTTGTTTTGAAGGTTCCTAATAAAGGGAATCATTCACCTAATGTTCAACCTAAACCTCCTTATAATATTAATGAACAATTATCAAATATTACAGCTAGAATTTCTCTCTTGGACCTTTTAAGATCTTCTCCTACACATAGAGATGAATTAATGCTCACATTAAGTCAGATGATGGTACCACAAGACATTCAACCTGAAGCCATGGCCGATACTATAATAACTCGTGAAGTTGATTGTATTGACTTCCGGGATAGAGACATACCGCAACATAGTTTACATAAAGATAACCCCTTGTATATTATTGCCTTAATTGGAGATGTAGCAGTCAAACGAGTTTTGATTGATAATGGTTCATCTTTAAATATCTGCACTTTTGACTTCTACCAAAGATTTGGGTTTAGAAGTGATGAAATGAAAAGAACCGATATGATCATAAAAGCTTTCAATGACGAAACACAAGAAACGTGTGGAGTTATTACCATTCCATTGCAAGTTGGTCCAAGAACCTTGGATACGACTGTGTTTATTGTACATTGCCCTGCATCATACAATATACTCTTGGGTCATCCTTGGATCAACGTGATGCGAGATGTTCCCTCAACTTTACATCAATGTGTTAAGTTCGAATTTAAGAATCAGTTGGTTACCATTCATGGTGATCCAAGACCCTTTGATATGTGTGCTTTGGCAGAACCTATTGGAGTTCAATTTTACCTTGCTCTGTCATCCACACATCCTAATTCTCATTATCCATCTAAACATGTGAAACTCACACCCACAACGTCATCTACTTCTTCTCCATCAGTTGCACCTCCACATATAGCTCAACCATCTTCTAAACAAACCGCATTAGGACCTAAGAAAGATCCTAATCCCACAACCAATGTCTCTTGTTCTACTCCTATAACTTCCATACCTATAATAGACCCATCTATCGACACCTCTACACCGTCTACATCCACCAAATTCATATTTTCCACATCGAAAGACGTAGGGAATGTTCCTTCTACCTCTTATGCTCTTACTGACGAGCTCTTACCCGATCTATCTAAAATTCTTATATCAGAAGAAACGAATGCTTCTATGCAAGATTCCCTTATTTTAAATAATTTACCACCATCTCCTCATACCTTGGGCCTCCCACAACCTATGGGAAGTATTTACCAAGTCGGGAGCTATGCCTTTATTTATAAGGGATATGACTAGGGTAGAATACCCAGAAACATCAGAACTCATTATGATGGATATGCTCGATGTTATTTTACTAATGAGTATATTAAAGCCAAACCTATAATGCTTAAATTGGGATATAAAGGGAAAGGTTTGGGACCTTTCCAGAATGGTATGAAAGAACCTTTTGAGGTAGAAGCGTGGCCCACCCGATGTGGTGTGGGCCTATTTTCTAGTAAGGGTCAGCCATTCCCATTTGAGGATGATGACCATCTTATATGTTACCAAGATTATTTAGATGAACGTGATGCTTTGCGTTTAATGAATAAGACATTCACATGTAATATGCTATCTATAGCTTATCCTGAGATGATCGTTGAATCCGACGATGAGTTGGAGGGAGATATCTTTCACGATGTCTCCGTTGAGGAATTATTACATAATGGATTTTATTTTGATGGCTCTATACCTAGTATAGCCCAACTTGAGGCCACGACTCCTCAAGACGAATTATCCAAGCTAACCTTGGAAGAATTACAAGAATTGGGCGTTTCACCCGCCCCACCTAATTTTGAGAGAGATCTACACATGGAAGTAGAAAATGTCATAAAAATTAACATTGGAACCGACGATAACCCTCACATAATCAACATTGGATCAGAATTGAGTCAAGAAAAATAGGATAAATACATTGCATTTCTTAAAGAATATGAAGATGTTTTTGCTTGGACATATGAAGATATGCCAGGTTTAGACCCTTATGTAGTTATGCATCACCTAGTAGTGCATCCGGATGCTAAACATGTTAAGCAGAAGCTTAGAAAAATGCATCCTAAAGTGGCCTTACTAGTCAAAGGGGAGTTAGAAAAACTCCTGAATGTTATTTTTATACAAGCCATTGATTATGCTTGAATGGATCTCGAATGTAGTTCCAGTAACTAAGAAAGAAGCTACTAAGGTTAGGGTTTGTACAGACTTTAGAGATATTAATGTTGCATGCCCTAAAGATGATTTTCCCCTTCCCAATATGGATCAGATCATTGATTTTACTGTTGGGAGTGGAATGATATCCTTAATGGATGGATTTTTTGGTTATAATCAGATCAGGATAGCTCCTGAAGATCAGGCTAAAACAACCTTTATTACCCCTTGGGGGACTTTCTATTGGAAAGTGATGCCATTCGGTTTGAAGAATGTAGGTGCAACCTATCAACGAGCCATGACTTATATCTTTCATGATATGATGCATGATATACTACATGATTATGTAGATGACATTATAGCTCGTTCTACTGAAGAAGATGACCATTTAGATGACTTGAGAAAAGTATTTGATCGGTTAAGGGAATATCTTATCCGATTGAATCCAACCAAATGTATATTCGGAGTTAAGTCGGGTAAATTATTGGGGGTTATAGTTTCTTTACGTGGCATCAAAATTGACCCTCTCAAGATTATGGCTATCACTGATATGCCCGCACCTACAAATATATCTGAATTACGGAGTCTACAAGGTAAGCTTCAAGCTATCCATCGCTTCATCGATAAGCTAGCGGATAAAACTGGACCCTTTCTTAAGCTTCTTAAGAAGGATGTCTCTTTCCATTGGGACGACGAATGTAAGGAAGCATTTGAACTCCTCAAACAATATCTTCTTAACCCACCTATACTTTCACCACCTAAACTTGATCGCCCATTTATCTTGTATATTTTTGCTTCAGATTTTGCTTTAGGAGCTATGTTAGCTCAACTTGATGATGAGAAAAGAGAGCGTGCTAATTATTACATTAGCAGAACATTAATTAGTTATGAAACCCGCTACACAACATTAGAGAAGTTATGTCTAGCAGTCATATTTTCTACACAGAAACTATGCCATTATATGCTCAATCAGAAAACATACGTTATTGCTAAATTCGATCCCTTGCGGTATCTCATGAGTCGACCTTATTTATCTGGTCGCACAATAAAGTGGGTTCTTGCTCTAAGCGAGTTTGAACTCATGTTTATAGGACAGAAGTCTGTTAAGGGTCAAATCATAGCAGATCAATTAGTTGTTGCACCCTTAGAGTCCACCCATCCCCTCGTCATTGAGTTTCCTGATGAATGCCTTAACCTAGAGGCGGATCATTTAGAGCAATGGTCCCTATACTTTGATGGAGCCCGATGCATGAGTGGGGCTGGTGCAGGTATTATTTTGATATCTCCATAGAAACATCTCATACCTCTATCCTTTAAATTAATGTTTGCCTGTACTAATAACACTGCTGAATATGAGGCTCTAATCCTTGGATTACGAGCTGCCCTGGCACTAAAAATTAAAAATCTATTAGTTTTCGGTGATTCTCAACTTGTTATAAATCAAATTAATGATGTTTATCAGACCAGAGATGATAAATTGCGCCCATATAAAGCATATGTATTACAATTAATATCTTTATTTGATCAAGTTACCTTGGAAGCTATTCCTAGAACTAGCAATCGTGCGGCTGACGCTATGGCCGCAACTGCATCTCTTTTACCCTTGGAGTTAGATGACGAATATGCTACCATCATTATTCATCGACTCCAGGAACCCACTTCAACTAAATCATGCTTGGAACCTTTGGACGTGTTTCTAATCAACGAAACTATTCCTGAACTTTGGTACACTGACATCCTCAATTTTCTTCAAAATGGGACCTTCCCTGAAGGTTTTAATAGAAACCAACATCGGTTATTACGTAGACGAGCAAGTCGCTTCGTAATAATTGGCAATACGTTATATAGGAGATCTTTTGAAGGTATCCTATTGAGATGTTTGAATCTAGAAGAGTCTAGATCAGCTTTGAGTGAAGCCCATGATGGATCTTGTGGGGGACACTTTAGTGGTAGCGCCATTGCTAAGAAGCTCCTTAGGATAGGATATTTTTGGCCTACCATGGAGAATGATGCACATGATTACGTGTGCCATTGCGACAAGTTCCAGAAACACGTTGACCTTGTCCATGCGCCTGCACAAGAACTGCAGGCTATTTCATCTCCTTGGCCCTTTTCAAAATGGGGCTTAGACATCATCAGAAAAATCAATCCTATGTCATCTGATGGACACAAATTCATCATAACCACCATCGAGTATTTTACGAAGTGGGTCGAAGCTATGCCCTTAGCTTCTTGCACTGGAACGCAAGTTTCCAAGTTTATTCTTAATCAAATTATTTGTAGGTTCGAAATTCTTGCAAATCTCATCTCGGATAATGGAACTTGTTTCAAAAACAAAGATGTAAAGAAACTATGTCAAAAATATAAAATTCAACATCGTTGGTCCACTCCCTATTATCCTCAGGGTAATGGCCAAGTAGAAGCATCTAATAAAACATTAATTAAAATCCTCAAGAGACTGGTCAATAAATCTGGCCGTGATTGGCACATTCAATTATATCCTGCTTTGTGGGCTTATCGAACTAGCATTCGTACTCCCACGGGCACTTCACCTTTTGTTTTGGTTTATGGCGCTGAAGCTATTTTTCCCTTTGAACTAGAAGTTCCTTCTTTGGCTCTGCTACTTCAAGATACTGAAGTAGGAGATGAATATCGTGTTGGAAGATTTAGTCAACTGGAACTCCTAGATGAGAAGTGCATTAATGCTTTGGAGCATCTTCGTGCCTACTAGAACAAGCTCAAACGAGCATATCTCAAGAAAGTTCATAATCGATCCTTTGAGATCGATGACCTCGTCTTAAAAGAAAATCAAAAAAATACTAATGCAACTAAAGACCTTAAAGGCAAATTCGAGCCTAACTGGCTTGGGCCATATATTATCACTGCTAAATTTGGATCGGGAGCATACATATTAGCTACCTTAGATGGTAAAGATCTTAAAGAACCTATGAACATTATGCATCTTAAGCGCTATTATGCATAAATATGGTAATTTCGTCACTTTATATATTATACATATTGTCTCATATTAGTAATTCATATAAAAATTTCAAAAATAGTAATATTATGTATTCTCTCAATTCATAAATTAAAATCAAAATATAAAAAAATCAAAATCATCAAAATCCTCAAAAACATCTTCTATTTTGCACCTGTCAATTCTTGAAGTATTGCAGTTATATTTTCAGTTATTTTGGATAAATTAGCATTTATCTGGAATCCCTCACTTTCACACTCACATGAATAAATATCTTGATCTTATTTGGTATGATTATTAATCTCTCTTATATCGAAGTCCACAGTTGAATTAAATAAAGTTTTGAGCATAGAGAACTGATCTTGTTATTTACTTGAACCAAGTACACCTTTTCACATTAAAATGATTTCATTGCAAATTCAAAATGATGCTACACAGTAGAAGTGGTCTCTTGAGCGAAAAGTTTCCCCTGCTATCCTATCATGCACATGGTCTAGAATCTTTGAGAATTGACAAAAGGACAAGCTCACCCCTGCCTAGAATAAAAATCCCTTGCTCTACAGCCAATCCGAGCAAGTATCCCTAGTATAGGAAGAAAAAGAAAAAAAAAGAAAATCAAGAAAAATCATGAGAAAAAGAGAAATTATTCAGAAGCATTATTTCAGTATCATTTTGTACCATCTCAACAATATTTCAGCATTATCTCAGTGTCAAGCAAATACAAAAAAAAAAAAAATAGAAAAAGAAAAGAAAAGAAAAAGCAAAAAGCAATAAATCCCTCCCCCCTTTGAAAGAAGGAAGTGTGAAGCTTGAATCCCTGGAATTCTCAATTATTCGAAAATTGTGAGGTAAACCCCATAACAGGTGATTTGTGCCCAACTTGCTTGACATTGGGTAACTCCTAGCATGGTGATATGTCTGTCACATTAGCGACCTTCTTTTGTACAGACCTATGTCCGCTTATGGATCAGCTAGCTCTTGATGACCCGACTTACATAGTAGTCTGGTACGGTTACATGCATATAAATCATGGTCAACGAACACTCATTTGGTTAATTCAAATTACTTGTATCAAATTATCTTGCTCAAAATCGGTAAATGAACATTACAATTGCACACACATTTGTGTTTGAGAGATTTTGTATCATTATGATAGATCAAGATCGGCAATGAACTCACGTATGCACACGGGGTTCCTTATAAATCTAAATTTTGTCTTTGAGATAATTTAAAATATTTATTCAAATCTTCTGGAATAATTTGACTTTCTTACTTGAGAATATCTGCTTAGCGTAAAATCAATTAAATACATTTTTTTCAAAAATCCAAAATTTTCTTGCAAAACATGTTCAAAAATCTAGCAATAAAGTCACATTTATATATTTTTGACTTTCGCGACGATGGTATAGTTCCTAAACCTAAATTGGAATTTTATGCCTAGTGCAAGTCCTCATTTTTATATTTTTTGTTTATCTCAAAATCAAAAATCAACTATGCAATAAAACTATTATATCAATTTCTTCTTTGGATTTCGCGATGATGGTATAAGTCTATACCTAAAATTCTATGCCTAGCGCAAACCATCGTTCTAATTTTATTTCCCATTTATTTAATCCATAAAAGCATATGGCTTAAATCATTATGTTACACAATTGTGCTTTAAAAAGAATGAAAACTTTCCTATTTCATTTCATTATGTCAACATTCATTTTTTTTGTGACGATGGTATAATTCCTAGGGAATTGTTCAAATTTCTATCATACTTAGGAATTTTATGCCTAGAAAAAATCATATTTTTAATATTTCATGCATAATATTTTCATGGAAATCTGAAAACAAATCATCACTATCATCATTTTTCATCATCACAACACAAAGTCTTAAGAAAGTCTCTTAAGCACCCTTTTACTTTTAGCAATATTTCTCTCATACCGGGATTAGCTTGATGACCTAGCGAGCGGTGACTCCATGAAATGGTCATGTAACAGCGACAATGTCCTTTGAAATTATTGTTAGAAGTCACTTTATTTTCATCAAAACACACCACAACAACCAGTTTGTTTACATCAGATTATTTCATTTAATTTTATAGCATGACATAAAATTATAATATTTTCAACGACATAATTACATGAATAGTCAATCAACAATTAAAATATTAAAGCATCATAAAACATATGCACAAGTCATATCACAAAAAGAACATCATATATATATCAAGAAGTATATACATCATATCAAAACGGATTGGTATGCCACAATCTATACCATGGCATACTCAATCATCTCAAAAATAGTCTATGTACAATGTGCATCTAGTCTCGAGAAGACCTCGAGCTCTCAGCCTCATCTCCTCTCCCACCCTGAGGTGGAGGAGGTGGTCCCATCGAAGCCCATCCTGTATCGTGGGTCCTCGACGTCGATCATGATGATGTCCTCGATGACCCCATCCTGATCGGCTCCGTAATGCCAGCTGGCAACTGTATCCTCTGGCCCTCTGGAACCAGCTGGTAGTACACTCCCTGATAGAACGTGGTCTGAGCAACCGACCATGCCAGCTCCAGAATGCTCACCCCTCCGCTTCGAGCCCTGAGCCATGTAGCCTCATCCTACAGAGTCTGCACCTGAGCTCGTAGGCGGGCATTCTCCACCTAGAGAGCTGCCATCTCACTACTCTCCCCCACCTCGACACCCTTGCCCCTATCGGGTGATGGTGGCCTATCCCTCTACTGAGGAGGGAGTCTTTCTCTCCTCTCCTCTCTCCTCTCCTCCCTCCTCTCTAGTTGCTACTGTCTCTCTAAAGCCTGTGGTACTCTTCAACGTCTCTCCTGAGGAGGCCATCATTGATCCCTCCCTCCATGACCCCTCGCTGCATCGATGGTAGCCTGGCACCACCTCTCCATCCATTGCACTACAGCATGCATCAGACCCTATGCCCTCATCATTCGAGGAGGGTGGATGCCTGCATACCAGGCATCATATCCATCTGCTATCCCCGCATCATCCCCATCCACTAGCTGAATGGGGGCATCATCAGCATCCTGACTCCAGAACCGTTGCATGTCTGGAGCCCCGCTTAGTGTGGTACTATCCTGCATAGTCCAGGAGTACTCATAATCCCTAAGAGTAGGGATCCCCTATTGTAGACCGAACTACCTCAAAACTCGATCGTAGCGGTGGAGCTCTACCTCTCCCCACTTTGTCCTCAACCATATGACTCACCTGATGTGAGCCAACTCCTGTCCATCCTCTACCCACCCTGGATGCTCTCTCCATGGTCTCCAGGTGATCCGATCTAGGGTGAGGTCATCCAGCAACCTTCGAGACATCGATAGATCTATCCATCACTATGACCCTCTCTGGAGCCACCAATAGAAAACCTGGGGTCTCTCCCGATCAACTCCTATCAGTGGAAGCCCTACCGGCCTTCGCACCGCAATGTGCTCCCAGCACCAAACCTGTAGAAGCGATGTCAGCACCAGACATCGACCCCCCTTGTATACGACCCCGTAAAGGATCCTATACAAGCGGCACAGTACAAAGCTGCCCCAAGCAAACCTATATCCATGGTCTCTCATGTCATAGACCACATCTACAAGTAGCCATGGTAATCTGCATCCACTCTGGTGGCATAGAAGAAGGCCACCCACCACCCCTACCAAAACTTGGGTCAACCGAGATGCCCTAGGCATCCACCTCAAAGCCTCGATGTTCACTCCACCCTTCTCCAGGATGAAGCTCGGGTCCTTGCACAATCTCATCATGGCGTGGCCCTGATTGGTCGAAGGGATCATGAATCGACCATGTATGGGGATCCTCAAGATCCTCCATACATCCTCTAGAGTGGGAGTCATCTCCCCTATCGATAGCCGAAAGCAGGATGACTCCGGATACCATCTCTCTGCTAGGGCTGTCAGTAGCCCCATGTCTATAGGAATTTGTGGCATCTCTACCACATGCTATAGTCCTACCTCTACCAATCTATCTCGCTCGGCCTGATCGAGCATGGCCAAATCATCTCTTAGACCTCCGTATTTCCACTCCCGACTCTTTAGCAATCCCCTCTGCAAAATAAGCAATAAAACAACAAAAATCATTAGTACATAATCATTAAAAAATCAATTAAAATCAAATCATCCCATAAAAGTTGATATCACCCATTATTGGATGATATCGTACCAAATTTAGATAAAATCATCCTTAATAGGATGAAATCATCTTCGTTCTTCAATTTGGGGATCGCCCCTTATTGGATGGGATCGCCCCTATTTCTTCGATTTCGTCCCTAGACGAAATCGGCAATATAGAGACGATTTCATCGATGGCCTAAAAATGGCCGTGACGCCCAAAAACAATTAAAATTCAAGTCAAAAATCAAGTAAATCAAGTTAAAAACATAGTAAACTAGGTTTAGATCCTTACCCGCAACCCGCGTCGGATCTCTGTCGATCTGTGTGTCGTTTCCACCATTTCGCCTGCAGAGCTCTAAAACAGTGAAAGTGAACAGTAAAAATGAATTAGGGTTTTACCCTATTTTTCTTATTTTTATTCAAAAATGACATTTTTTTTAATTTTTGCTTTTTCGTGCTTTTACCTCAAACGTTCGATTTGGGTAAAAACTTGGAGGGGGCACCATAGTAAACAGTCGTACGATTCGACCTAGAATCATCATCTAAAAAATGGAATAAATTTTTGCTTTCTCGTAAAGCATGAAGAACTCGTCTTTAACGCATTTTTTTTGGAAAATTTGCTAAAGAGGGGGCAAAATGTAGCACCCTAAAATTGGCGCAGTTAAACCATCAGTAAAAAGTAGAAATTTGAATTTTAACCTCGAAACCGCCCGTTAACCGCTTACCTCATTTTTTGTGCCATTTTTAGAGGTTGTTGTGACCGTTGGACGATATCATCGTCGATCTGACGATATCATCCCAAATCGGATGAATTCGTCTGGAACAGAACGTCCAGACGATTTCATCCCAAAACCAAATTTTTGCAATTAGCTTATGTTCCAACGACCTCTCCAACTTGGGCAGAAGCGTGTCTACGCGGTTGGAGATTCCCACATTGAGGATCTCCCAGATTGGGATGATCCCCAACCTCCTAACCTCCCCCTAATCCTATATAAACTGGGATTTTCCTAGTTTATCCCCCTGACTCCCTACCTGATTCCCTACCTGGCTGCTTGACTGATTATTTCCCTGCAATTTTAGTTTTTCTATGATCTCCCATCATTTGCACTTGTGTTTTCAAGTTTTGTTGTAGGATTTCACTATGTTTCAGTCGGAGGTAGCTCGGATCATCGTAGGTGATTCAACTACAATTTTAGACGATCCTGTCAAGATCGGCGATGATCTTGTACGATTACAGATGATCCGGTCTGCAATTCAGCTTGGGGGCAATCAGAGCCCTGAGTTTGCATTCTCTATCTCATTTTCCTTATTTATTGGTGCATTAGATTAATTTACTTCTGTTTTGCATCTTGGAGTTCACCTCATTTAGCATAATTGCATGATAAAATTCAAAATAAGTTTCCAAAATAGTGCATCTCATTTAATTTGATATCTGAATTTATCATTCAAACATCTATACTCTTATTTCTATCATTTTGCATCATTCTTGCAATTGTATTTTTGGTTTTTGGTGTCTGTTTTCTTGATTGCAGGTTTCTGACGAATTCGTTAGGTCACTGATGATCTTGGGTGATCTCGGATGATCTCCTATGATTTGGGATGATTCTGTACAATTACAGATGATCCTATCATATCCGGGATGATCTGGACTCCTACAAGCTTTAGAATCTTCATCAGACATCAGAAATCAGGTGTACTCTTCTCCATTTTATATATTCTCTGTATTCAATCACATTAGGATTCATTTATGTCTTTTGTCTTCATATAAATCAGAATCTTCATATAGAATAGCTTAGCTTCATTTTGGCCAACCTAGGAATCTGAATGATTGAACATAAAATGAACAAATCAAACCCATTTTCAAACCTAGGCGTGGAAACTGCCACTCAAAGTTTCCTGGTGAACCCCACCATCCATCAAAAATTCACCTTTATACCCCTCCCCCGAGAGGCGCGACCTTCAAAGGGCCTCTCCATCCGAGGTATTGTTCCATCCTTTTCTCACCCCCTTCCGGGTACGGATCCTTTAGCCTGAAGGTAAGGGTGCAAAAAATTTGGGCGATATAGATAGTAACTAATGAAATGTTATCCATGAGGGGTGGTAAAATACGCCTAGATGTTGAGGATCACCTTTAGCCTATTTGAATTAGACCAAGACCTCCCTTGTTGGGAGTCCAACTTGAGAGGAAGACAACCATGGGGATAGACCTCCATTATATCAACTATCCAAGAAAAGAAGAAAAATTCCCAAGTTTAAGCCAATCAATATGTAGATTGGGCACAAAGCCTCAACAAATGAATGGTACCAATCCTAACCCCTCTCTAGAAAGTACTTTTGAATCCTACCAGGGAGATAGCTCACATCCGAAATAATCTAATGATAGTGATTTATTCTTGAGCATAAACTAGTAAGACCCCAAGGTCTTACTATAAAATTATTAACAAATTAATGTAAATGTAATCGCAAGCCACTCAAAGGGGGCTCCCTTGTAATCTCTTTGCCACTATAGGGGGATCCCTCCTTGGAATCTATGATTATTATTCTTCTTATTCATGGATGATTTGATATGGATGGCCAACCTAATATATATATCTACCCTAAAGCTACGTTGGTGAAGAGACATGATGGTTCATGTATGAAGAGACGTGATGGTTCACGTTATGAAGGGTTGTGATGGTTCATTTTATAAGTTAATAATATAATAATTAAATGATTAATAATACTAACTAATACTAACTAATAATGTTAGGATTGAGGATCCTAACATGCCACCCTCCTTAAAAATATCTTTGTCCTCAAATCTCAAAGTGAGAAGCTTTATCCTTTGTTTTCCAAGAAGTATTTGTGTAAGTTCTTGGACTCTTTTAATGGCATCCTTTCGTAGGCAAGGATATCGAGAAGGATGAAGCATTAGTGGGGGGTTGCCAAGAACAATAGTAGAATCTTCCTTAGGAAAATCATGATGACGATGGGAGGGCAACCCTTGGGGTTCCTCAAATACTTCAGAATGATGCATCAAAAGTGATGGTAATGATTTCATATCCTTTTTTGGTTCCTTGGTAGAGCCAATGGAGAAGGAGTGTGTAGTCACTATGCATTGGTTCCGAATAGGTTTGGTCATATGGCAAGAACTCACTATTGGTGAGGAAGGTATGTGTAGGTCTTGTAGAGTGCATGTTTGTCTAGCATTGATCACTTTGGGTATGTCTACTTCATCCTTTCTTGGTACATCAATCACTTCTTGCATATCGACCTCATTGTATTCATTGCGGTGAGTAGGTGCATTGGTCGCTTTGGACACAACTACCTCATTTGCTTGCTCTATGGAGAGACAGGGATCAACTTCCATCAATAAATACAATGTTAGTGTAGCACATTTATGGTGGGGTCCAAATTGTTTATCACAATTATCACAAAGTCCTTTTGCTCATCGTTCCTTCATCTCCTCAAAGCTAAGATGTTTAATTCGTAAAGTTTGGCTAGATTTGAGGGTTGTGTAAGTTCTTTGTGCCCTTTCATTATGCATAGGTTTGGGAGTGATGTAAGTGGTCGATGATTTTTCCATAAGTGGTTTCCCTAATCGTTGTTGTGCATTGATTTTATCTTCATCTAATTTTGCCAATCCATAGGTCTGCATCATGGTATAGGGATTGAACCTTGTCACCTCCATTCTAATTTCCTCTTTTAATCCCCTAATGAAGCCATTGATGAGAATTGATTCATCCAATATTGTGTTGTGTTTGATGATATCCTCAAACCAATTTTGATACTCATGCACATAAGTGATTTGATGAAGATCTTTGAGCAATTCCCACATGACTAGGTCCCACATGGCTCTGATACCAAATGGTAAGACCCCAAGGTCTTACTATAAAATTATTAACAAATTAATGTAAATGTAATCGTAGGCCACTCAAATGGGGCTCCCTTGTAATCGCTTTGCCACTATAGGGGGCTCCCTCCTTGGAATCTATGATTCTTATTCTTATTATTCATGGATGATTTGATATGGATGGCCAACCTAATATATATATCTACCCTAAAGCTACGTTGGTGAAGAGACATTTCTGAAAAACGTTTCACGTTATGAATGGTTGTGATGGTTCACTGTATAGGTTAATAATATAATAATTAAATGATTAATAATACTAACTAATACTAACTAATAATGTTAGGATTGAGGATCCTAACATGGTACTACCCAACTCCAAATTCTTACTCTAGCTAGATATATCTTTAATAAATATCCTAACCAACTATAACCATGACAAGTAAAATGATGTCTTCCCAAGTATGTATATCTTATTCAAGGGTTGCACCACAAATGATGAACCACCTATCCTCACCCATTTATTTTAAAATCAATTTATGCACCTCAAGAATAAAAATTGGTAACATGGGATGAGGATTAAGTGTATACAATATCTGACAAAGTGAGAAATATAGAAATTGATAGACCATAATTCCAAGTGGACTATGTGATAAGGGCTAAAAATTAAGGTATAAAAGAGAAGGTGAAGAGAAACCATATGGTCTTAAACCTTTGGAATAGTCTATATGAGCCCAGAAGGGAAGCTTTCAACATAGTACCACAAAGGCAGAGTGCACCAAAACCTTTGATGATTAGAAATTTGATAACTCTAGAAGACCCAAAGTAGCACACTCCTCAATCAAAATCATTAATAATTTCTCAATCAACTATGGACACGCCCAAAGCTTAGATAGTGTTGATTGCTTCCTAGAAGATCAATTCCCTTGGTTCAATTATTATTTTGGATCATCTAAATATGTCCATGATGGATGTGCCTATATGGGATATATTTTCCGTTCCCAAGCAAAAGAAAAAATTAAATAAGGCACTAGAGGAATAAAAGGATATGAGACAACAAAATGCATTGACTATCTTGCAAATATTGAAGAACACAAGCTTATACTGAGAGGGGGGTGAACAATATAAAACCAAATTTTACTTTTCTTTCCCAAATAATATTATCCAATATAATAAATGGTAATATCAACAACTGTAATCAAAGCAATGCATAAATAATCAAACACAATAGAGACACAAATTTAACGTGGTTTACCCAATGTGGGCTACTCCACGAAGAAAATATTTCCACTAAAATTTTCTCAACAAATCTCTTGGGAATAAATTTCCTATAACATGTTTATGGACCTTTGTCCAAAGGAGACACCAATCCCCTAATGCTCTAATTTATGGATCCATCTTCATAGGAAAACTCTTTCCCCTTTTCTCTAGTTTGTGGAACTTTGATCCAGGAGAACTTTTTCTCCTCAACTGGTTTGTGGATCTCTCTCCATAAAAGAACACCATCTTTCCAGCTAGTTCATGGATCAAACTCCATAGGAGAACTCCTTCTCCTTGCTCTGGTTTGTGGAACTCTATCCATAGGAGAACTCTTTCCCCTCTGCTCTAGTTGGTTCTCTTCTAGAAGACTTCTACCCCCACTACACTGGCTTATGGATCTCTCTTCATATAATACCTCTATGCTCTCTTCCCTAGCTAATGGATCTATCCATTGGACACTTTTGTCCTCTACTTTGTCACCTCCAAAGCTTGCTCTAAAATCTACTCAAACTTTGTTACAATTCTACACTAAACACTATCCTCGGTCTAGTATAAATCTACTCTAACTCTATCTCAGGTCTAGCACAAATCTCCTCACAAATCTACACTAAACTCTATCCCCAAATCTGTCCTCAAGCCTTATCACAAAGCTTGATAAAATCACAAATCAAATCTATTCAGATTTATCCCAAGCCTTAACACAAAGGTACTTAATTTGTTTTGCTATTCTAGCACAAATGATTCTCTCTCTTTTTTCTAAAGCTTCTCAAAACTCATTTTAACAATAACAACCTAGATTTTTATCAAAACTCTGTCTCAAGGATTTCCAAATCATGTAATCCTTTTCAATCCACCTTATATTCTACAACATTCATTCCAACATTTCAAACAAAATATGATGTGCCCATACCTCTTTGCTTTGATGGAGATATGTCTTCAAAACTTTTTTTACTCACAACCAAATCCTTTTGAAAATTCTAGGTTAGATAGCAACAATCTATCTCAAAATATCCATAAGAATATTTACCTCAACAAATATTTCACCTTACAAGAAATACAATAAAATGTCAAGTCACAAATACACCTTATTACTCCTTCACTTTAAAAATAATATCCAACACATACCAAAATGTAAAGTTCCTTGTTTACACCTTATAATCTCCTTCTCTTTCAAAATAATATTCAACACACATCAAAAATAAATTTCCTTTGTTTACACCTTATAATCTCCTTTTTAAAAATAATATTCAACACATTTAAAAAATAAACTTCCTTTGTTTTCACCTTATAATCTCCAATACTTAGTTTAATTTCTAAGCACCCAAAATAAAATATTTAATTAACACCCCTAAAGACTCCCTAATCAAGTTTATTTATTTTCCTTTCATTATTTCAAAGACTCAAATTCAAATCACGTATTCCAAGCACATTAATTAAAAAGTATACCTTTAATATTTTACCTACGAAAAATATTGCACAAGTCTCAACGACCAGCGCTCAAGCTCAAACCCATGACCTAAGCCACCATAATGCCCTAGCCCAAGGCTAGGCTACCACCTGGGCTACACTCCTACACGAAATCAAATATCCATGAATTCGTATTTAAAGTATGCCTTCACTAAATATGAAAACTTGATTTACTCTCTTGGAAAACAACTCGGTGGGATTCAAAACTAAAAGATTCCCTTCATAAGCACCTTAGACAAATTCTCCCTACCAGTTATCCCTAGCACTATGGGATATGTCTTCTACTCTATGCGAGTTTCAACACAACTCTGCCTCCTTTTCCTTTAAGACTCACAAATGTCTTCTCCCTTTCAAAATTCGAGCGCATGAATTATCTCTTCACTTAGGCATTAGAATATCTTAGACTTTGGAAATGAAAAATCATTTCCTTTAAATACTCTTTCCTTTTGTTTAAAACATGTCGGCCCTCTCTTGCTTTTGAATTCAAGTGATTTGAAACTTTGAAACTTTGGAACTTTGGCACCATAAATATTTAAATTAAAATTTTAACCTTAGGTTAAAATATTTTAATTTAAATAAATTAAAACCTTTTCCAACCTTTATAACTTGCTCAATGGACCTTGTCAAGGATATCTTTTTTTTTATAATTTAGAACATTGTTATTTTTTACCTCTTCCTTTTGCCCAAATATTATAATATTAATATTTATTTTTAAGCTTGCTTCTCTTTTCTTGGGTCTTCAATATTTTTAGCCTCTTTAGGCAAATAATATTTAAAATAAATATTTTACCCTTTTCTTTTAATAATTTCCTTGCCTTTTGGAAAATTAGCCTTTTGACATCAATAACAACAAAACTGGACATCAAACCTATTGACATCAATGAAAACAAAACTTGCTCAAATTTCCAACAATCTCCCCCTTTGTCATTTATGACAATCCTTTTTTTTTTTAAGCATTCCTTTTAACTTTTTTGAATTCTGCTCCCCTTGAGAAACTGCTCCCCCTGATTGAATGCTCTCCCCCTAACTCAAATATCTCCCCCTTTGACATCAATGACAAAGGGACACCTTTGGGGATAAATATAATACTCTTAGCTCAGCCCCATCCCCACCTCATCTCCTTGAGGTGATTAATTTTAGTGTGGGAGTATCTCTACTCCCAACATACAATGCTCTTTTTCTTTGTTCACATTCTTCCTCAATTGATCCTTCTAATTCTTTTGAATATCCCTATTTTTGCTTATCTTTGGAAATTATGTTCTACACCACTTAGCCATATGCCCAACATTATTGCACTTATAAAACTTAATTTTGTGGTTCCTAAGGTGCAAATATCTTTAAGTTCCTCCTGGTGAAGCCATATTTATTCCTATCATGAACCTTGCAATGAATTGCTCTATGACCAAAATGATTACAAGAGTAACAATACCCTTTGATAGAGATGCCCATTTTTGAAATTTTTCTTAGTGAAAGCATATTCCTTCTTTCCATGTGTCTTGCACTACATAGCCTTGTGACCAAACCTGTTACATGAGAAGCAACTTCCTTTGAAGAAATTTTGCCTTGAACCCATTGGTTTCTTAGTCCTTTCTTCCTTGTGATATTTTTTGTTCCTTATTTGTGCATTGTTTCCTTCCTTGGTGAACCTTCTATTTTTCAAATTATCCTCATAAGTCTCACTTTCTCCTTCACTCTCTTCTTCTGAAGCTTCTTCTTCTTTGGAGCTTGAGATTGACTCCTCTCCTTGTTCTCTTTGTCCCTCTTAAAAACCAAGTCCTATCTTGTTTTATGAAGATCTTTGTACACTGATAATCTTATCCAAGGTCTTTGAGCTTCTCCCAAACTTGTGTAGCTTATATTTAGACTCTTTAACTTCCTTTCTTAGTGAAGCTACCTCATGCTCTAATATTTCACATTATAAGACTTTTACCTCTTACTTTTCTTTAAATCTCCTTGTCTTAATCTTGTATAAGTTTTTCCTTCTCTTCATCACATTCTTAAAATTGAAACTTGAGTTTTGAGTTTTACTTTCTTACATTTCTCAATTCATTAAGAGAAAAAATAAGACCTCCTTCTAGATCAACTACTCCTTCCTCTTCACTTTATAATTATTCCTTTACATTTTTATCTTTAATAACATCTTCATACATTTCATAATTATATTCAATAGGAGCACTTACTTCTTCCTCTATTGCCAAGAAAATAATTTCTTCTTCTAGATATTCAGGAGCATCTTCAAAATCTTCTTCACTATCACTAAACCCATTCTTTGTACATTGATTTTAAAGATGATCAAAGTTACCACAAATAAAATATTTGAGTATTTTTTGTTTCCTTTTAGCTTCTTTTCCAACATCTTCTTTTTCTACTGCCAAAAATAGAATTTCTTCTTTTTCATTATCTGAGTATCTTCCATCACTTTCACTTGAACTCTTGATTGTATTATCTACATATAAAATTCTCTTATATCTTTGGAAAAACTTCTTTCTTTTCTTGCTTTCCCAAACTCTATCCTCAAATATATCCTCAAGACTTAACACAAAGCTTGATTAAAACCTCTTTTCAATAAAATTCTACTTGCCATTCTTTCTCTCAAATTCAATCATTCAAAATTTATCACAAAGGTACTTATTTTTTTTTACTATTCTAGCACAAATTATTCTCTTTCCTTTTTCCAAAACTTTTGAAAACTAATTTAACAATAACAACCTAGATTTTTATCAAAAATTTGTATCAAGGATTTCCAAATCATTTAACAATAAGATGCACAAAACTTTCTCATAAATTTCCAACAATGTTTATCAAACAATCCTTTTCACTCAACCTTATATTCTACAACATTAATGCCAAAATTTCAAACAAAATATGATGTGCCCATACCTCTTTTCTTTGATGGATATATGTCTTCAAAACCTGTTTTACTCACAACCAAATCCTTTTGCCAATTCTAGTTTAGATAGCAACAATCTATCTCAAAATCTCCATAAGAATATTTACCTCAATAAATATTTCACCATACAAGAACAATAAAATGTCAAGTCACAAATACACCTTATTACTCCTTCACTTTCAAAATAATATCCAACACATATAAAAAATTTACACGTTATAATATTCTTCTCTTTCAAAATAATATTCAACACATCAAAAATAAAGTTCCTTTGTTTACACCTTATAATATCCTTCTTTTTCAAAATAATACTCAACACATATCAAAAATAAATTTCCTTTGTTTACACCTTATAATTTCCAATACTTAGTTTAATTTCTAAACACCCAAATAAAATATTTAATTAAAACCCCTTATTTTTTTTTGATTGGTTGAAAGGGTGTTGAAAAGTCCCTGAACCTTGTACAAGACAGTCGTGGGCCTCCGAAGAGGGAGGCAAAGGGGAAGAACGACGACAGTAGAATGAAATATCTTGAAAATAGCAGGGGCCACCTAAGGTAAAGGTGCCTAGAGGAACCAACTAGAAGAACTAACTAAAGGGAAACATGACCAGAGGCTAATTAGAAAAGGGGAAGCGAAACTTAAACAGAGAAATTCATCATTTGGAAGTGATGTTGCTGCTCCACAACAACCCAAAAAATGGGGACCCACCTTTTTTGCATGTTTTCCAAGAAGACCGAAGAGGCCCAAAAGCTAAAGATCAAAGAAAAAGAAAAAAACCATGAGGAAAGTGTCACGATATCATGACATGTTGTATTTTTGTAGTCCAAAGCAAAGGGAGAAAGCAAGGAGGAAGAAGTGTCGTGATATCACGACATGTTGCATCGTCGCGGCCAAAGGAGGAAAAGGTGTCATGATATTGCGACATGTTGCATCGTCATGGCCAAAGGAGAAAAAGTGTCATGATATCACAACATGTTGCATCATCGCAGCAAAAAGAGAAAGAGTTTCGTGATATCGCGACAAGTTGCATCATCGCAGCCAAAGGAGAAAAAGTGTCATGATATCGCAACATGTTGCATCGTCGAGGCCAAAAGATAAAAAGTGTCGTGATATCACATGTTGCATCGTCGTTTCCAAGAGAGAAAAAGTGTCATGATATCACGACATGTTGCATCATTGTGGTCAAAAGAGAAAAGGTTTTGCGATATCGCGACATGTTGCATCATCACGGCCAAAGGAAAAAAAGTGTCGCGATATCGCGACATGTTGCACCATTGCGGCTGAAGGAGGAAAAAGTGTTGCGATATTACGACATGTTGCATCGTCGCTGCCAAAAGAGAAAAAGTGTCACGATATCACGACATGTTGCATCATCGCGACCAAAAGAGAAAAATTGTCATGATATCGCGACATGTTGCATCGTCGCGTCCAAAAGAGAAAAAGTATCGTGATATCGTGACATTTTGCATCGTCGCGGCCAAAAGAGAAAAAGTGTCGTGATATCGTGACATGTTGCATCGTCACGGCAAAAGGAGAAAAAGTGTCGCGATATCATGACATGTTGCTTCATCATAGCAAAAAGAGAAAAAGTGTCGTGATATCACGACATGTTACATTTTCATAGCCAAAACAAAAAAGTGTCGTGATATCGCGACATGTTGCATCGTCGTGGCCAAAAGAGAAAAAGTGTCGCGGTATCATGACATGTTGCATCGTTGCGGCCCATTGAGAAAAAAGTGTCGCGATATCACGACATGTTGCATTTGCGTGGCCAAAGGAGAAAAGTGTCGCGATATCGTGACATGTTGCATTTTTGCGACCAAAAGATAAAAGTGTCGCAACATCGAATTAAAACCCCTTATGACTCCCTAATCAATTTCACTTATTTTCCTTTCATGATTCCAAAGCCTCAAAGTCAAATCACGTATTCCAAGCACATTAATTAAAAATTATACCTTTAATATTTTGCTTGTGAAAAATATTGCACAAGTCTCAACAACCAGCACTCAAGCTCAAACCCATGACCTAAGCCATCACAATTCCCTAGTCCAAGGCTAGGCTGCTGCTTGGGCTACACGCCTATACAAAATCAAATGTCCATGAATTTGTATTTAAATTTTACCTTCATTGAAGATGAAAACTTGCTTTACTTTCTTCCAAAACAACTCGATGGGATTTGAAACTGAAACCCTCCCTTCACAAGTGCCTTAGCCATGTTCTTCCTACCACATGCGCTACCCAGTGCTATGGGATGTCTTCTGCTCCAAGAGAGTTTCAACACAACTTTACCTCCTTTGCCTTTAAGACTCACAAATGTCTTATCCCTTTTGAAATTTGAGTGCATAAATTATTTCTTCACTTAGGCATTAGAAAATCTTAGAATTTGGAAATAAAAAATAATTTTATTTAAATACTCTTTCCTTTGGTTTAAAACACATGGGCCCTCTCTTGCTTTTAAATTCGAGCGATTTGAAACTTTGGAACTTTGGCACCATAAATATTTAAATTAAAATTTTAACCTTAGGTTAAAAAATTTTAATTTTGATTTTAATCACACGGGCGGGAAAATTTCTGAGCAGGCGACAGGCGATGTTCTAGGGTTTGTGGAGCGAAGGAAAATCCAGGGCATCAGGTGGGTTGCCGTAGTGTTTTTCTGGTTACTGTGGATCTGAAGGAAAGTCTGCTGCCCCAGGAGGGCCCAATGGGGACTCCTCCGGATCCTCTCTCTGGGAGAAAGAGCTCTTACGCTGAATTGCTAAAAGAAAATTCTTCGTCTTCTAATGACGAAGCTCAGAGAAATACTCTTCATACGCTCTTCAAGAACGCTGGAAAGAGCTCAACAACACATCGAGTTAATGGATGCCTTCCGCAATCCGCCTCAAGACCCAAGATTGTCATCGAGCCAAAGATGGTCGAAGACACAATCATATACAGAGCCAACCATGATCTGATCTGTAAATTCATGGGTATTCGCCCTACCCTGAATTTCTTGCATACCTGGGTCAGACAAAACTGGGAGCCTCATGGTGAGTACTCCTTATGGTTTATTAGCAATGGGTATTTCATTGTTAGTTTTTCTTCTCTAGCCGATAGAAACAGGGCTTTTGAATCAGAAAAGAGGAACCACGGTCCGGCAGGGTTATTTGTTCAACCCTCGGAGAGTGGGTTTCGATCCTCGTATTGAACCCACGGCTGTCCCGGTTTGGATCCGATTGTATGCTCTTCCAATGGAGTTTTGGGGTGAGCAGGTTCTGGAAATGATCGGTAACTCCCTCGGTAGACATCTGGGCATCTCCAAAGACACCATAGAAGGAAACACAACTATTTTTGCAAGAATTTGTGTGGAAATGGATATTAGCCAGCCTCTACCGACAGAGGTGGAACTTGAACTGGCAGGACTATCTTGGATCCAACAGCTAGATTATGAGGCTCTGCCCTTCAGATGCAGAGTTTGCCACAAACATGGGCATTTGGCCCGGTTTTGTCCAAATATTTTGAACACAAAAATGGAGGCCCCGCTTGGAATGCCAAATCGCCCCAGAGAGGGTAAGTCTACTCTTACCAAAGAACCATCCAATACTCCTCAGGGTAATGATGTTCAGAAAGATGGCTTTGAACAGCCCAAAAGAAGGAGAAAGCAAAAGAAAAATGGTAAGGAGCAATCACAACTCAAGCCAGCCAATAGGTATGAAATTTTTAAGACACTAGTGGACCAAGAGGATCAAGTCATGGAAGGAGTGGATGGGAATATTGAGGACAATAACATCCACGCTCATGCTTCTCCTTCATCTCCCCCCGTCTTAGAATAGGTGATTGAGTACACTGAGTTACCGCAGTCAGAGAATGCAGGGGCATTGATAGTGCACTCCCAAGCGCAGCCAATAATCAAGGATGTCAGCATGGGAATTGCAGAAAAGAATAGAGAAAGGCCAGCCCTAGGGATAACTCAGGTGGAAAAGAGATCCAAAAATAGCAACTCTCAAGGAGCGGGCATAAAATCAAATAAGGACCTGCTAGCAGTTCAAGGAGACAAGCTGATCACTGGAGGATCGGTGAGGACAATTGATTCTTACTGCTCTCAAGGTTTTCAATGATTATTAAATCATGGAATATTAGGGGTTTAAACAATAGAACCCATCAATCTGCTGTTCAAAGACTCTTAGGAAAATGCAAAACAGATTTTTTGCTTATCCAGGAGACCAAAATGTCGTTAGATCTTATGTGTAAAATAGTTAACAGAATTTGGAGGGGTGCTGGTCATATGGATGTGGCGGCCCAAGGTGCCTCGAGGGGGATTGTCACTCTTTGGAACTCTCTAGAATGGACTACAATAGAACATATAGCCCGGAGGGGTGTCCTCACATCTCATTTTAGGAATAATGTCACAACTGAACATGTTTTAATCACAAATTTTTATGGGGCTCAAACCCTTGATGGCCAGAGGCTTCAATGGAAAGTTGTGCATAACATGAGGACCTCAAGGGAAGATTTAGACTGGATTATTGTTGGGGATTTTAATGCTAAATTATCTTCTAGAGATCAGGAAGGAGGAACCCCAATTTTGGACCCAGGGGATCGACTTCTGATTGCCCAAGTCCAGGCTTTTCACCTAGTGGATATTAAAGGCCCTGGACCCAACTTTACTTGGACTAACAAGAGGAGGGAGCCACATAGCCGGAAGGTAAAGCTAGACCATTTTCTGGTTTCAGAGGAGGCATTCGTAAAATGGAATACAAAATTCCAGATTTTGGAGGGCCCGATTTCAGATCACTTTCCCATTTTGTTGGAGGGAGGGATTACGATAGGGCAGCATCACAAACCCTTTAAATTTGAGAATTTTTGGTTACAAAAAGAGGATCTTCGAAAGAAAATTCCACAGTGGTGGGAGGAAGGTCGTCTACCTTTTGGGACAACAATGTTTAGATTCCACAAACAACTTCATTATGTCAAAGCTCAACCGAAACAATGGAGGCAAGCTAACAAGACAGACTTCCAGATCCAAAGAGCTCCTTTGGTGGCCAGATGGGATGAGGTTCAAAAACACTTTAGGGAAGGAACAATTACAGAGCAGCTCAAAGCCGAGGATGATGCCTTGCGTAAAGCGGTTGAGGACATTGATAACCAAGAGGAGACCTACTGGAAACAGAGAGCAAGAACCACTTGGTTATTGGAAGGTGATAGAAATACCAAATTTTTCCATCGGTCAGCCTGTGCTAGGAGACAGATGAATAACATGGAAGCTCTTCAAGATGAGAATGGACATTCCTTTGATACTCTTCCCGGTATGCATTCCCATTCAATGGATTATTTTTCTAAACTTTTTAAGGCAAGTATGGAGCAAGATGTAGAGGCTCAAAATGAAGTGATTGATGTCATACCCTCTGTTATCTCTGAAGAAGAAAATCAGGCCCTTCTTAAACCCATTGGTAGAGAAGAACTGAAGAATGTGGTCTTTGGAATGAGTACCGGCAAAACTCCAGGACCAGATGGCTTTCCAATTGAGTTTTTTCAGGCCTTTTGGGATACTTTGGATGAGGATGTTTTGGCTATCGTAGAGGAGTCCAGAGGTAATAAAAGAATGCTTAAGGCATTAAATCATACCTTCATCACTTTAATTCCAAAAGGGGAGGAGGGGGTTCATATTTCAGATTATAGACCTATTGCCTTATGCAATGTGATTTATAAAATAATCACAAAGGTAATGGTTGAACGGCTAAAACCCCTTTTACATAACATTATCTCCTCAGAGCAAGGGGGTTTTGTAGAGGGTAGGCAGATCTTGGATGGGGTGGTTCTTGCTCAGGAGGCAATCCATACAATGCAAAAATCTGGTAATAAAGGAATGTTCATTAAATTAGATATGTCAAAGGCTTATGATAGGGTGGAGTGGAGTTTCTTGTCAAAAATGATGGCAGCCTTTGGTTTTTCTCAGGACTGGATAGATTGGGTCATGAGTTGTGTATCTACGCCGTCTTATTCAATATTAATCAAGGGTCTTCCCTCGCAACCTTTTGGAGCCTCTCGAGGTCTTCGTCAAGGGGATCCTTGCTCTCCCTATCTTTTCCTCATTTTGGCTGAAGGATTAGGTAGACTTTTCTGGAGGAGAAGACATCAAGGTTTGCTAACAGGTATCAAGGTGGGTGAGGAATTTTTGACTCACTTACGGTTTGTGGATGATACAGGATTGGTTGGAGTGGCCAGCTTCAGGGAAGCAAGAGTGATCAGAGATACTCTTAATGTCTACCTTAGGGCTTCAAACCAAGTCATCAATGATAAAAAATCCAAAGTGGTCTTTCTTAATCTTGATCAAAGGCTCCAGGACAGAGTTCTAGAGATCTTGGGATTCACAAGGACTTCTCTTCCAGTGGTTTACTTGGGGGTTCCTTTGCATTTCAAAAAACTAAAAATGGATATCTGGAAGGATCTTTTGGATGGTATCAAAGATAGAATGAATCATTGGTCTCACAAATGGTTAAGCTATGGGGGTAGATTAACTTTTTTACAGTCAGTCATTCAGGCCATGCCAATTTACAAATTCTCTATCCTGGCTGCCCCTCATAAGATATGGAAAGAGCTGGACAATATGGCTAGAATATTTTTATGGGAAGGAGCAAAAGGAGAGAGGAAATGGGCCTTAGTTGGTTGGGATAAAGTTACCCAGCCCAAGGTAAAAGGAGGGCTGGGACTGAGAAGATCCAAGTTCAATAATAAAGCTTTGGCTGGAAAGCTGTACTGGAGGTGGATTTCCCAACCAACCTCCTTATTCAGCAGAATCCTAACTAGTAAATATTTGGGTCAGGTTAACCCCAATGAGGTGGGTCATTTCCCTTTGGATGGCCCTGGATCCCTAGTGTGGCAGGCTCTCAAGCTAGGATCTCAGGTGGTTAAAGATCGATTGTTTTGGAAAGTGGGGAGAGGGGAGAAGGCTCATTTTTGGACAGACTCTTGGGATCAGTACCCACCCATCATTGTTGAATTTCTTGAATTGCAACCAATAAAAACTGCCATAGAAACCAAAGGATGGGTTCACATTGACAGTTATTTCATCACTAGTCAGCTGGGGGAGTATAAGTTTAAGAAGTTTAAGAAGCTGGAGGAGTGGCCAATTTCAATCCCTCCGGAGTTGGCACCCATCATGACTAAAATCTTGTCAGAAAGATTTCTCATAGGTAGAGATGAGGAGGATGAATTAGCTTGGGGCTATGGGAGCCTTGGTGTCTTTACAGTGAAGGACGGATATGAGAAGATCCTCCCAGAGCCTCCCCCCATTCATTCCCGGTTGAGGATTGGAAAAATATTTGGCACTCCAAGGGCTGGCCGAAAGTAAACTTTTTTGCCTGGCAGTTTATGCACAACGAAATTCTCTCTTTTGACAATCTCAGATGTAGAGGAATCATCGGTCCATCTCAATGTGTTTTATGCTACAAGAACGAGGAAACAACTGATCACCTGATGTTTGAGTGCCCTTTCACGCGTCAGATTTGGAAGCGTTGGCTTTCTTGCTATAAAATTCAAGTTAATGGTGACTTGAATCGGACTAATATCTGGAAAACATGGAAGAGGGGTAGATTTAAATCTAAAGCTCTTCGAATTGGTTGGGAGCTTGGACTAAACTTCATTTGGTGGCAAGTGTGGTTGGAGAGAAATGCGAGAATTTTTAGAGAAATTTTTTCCTCGTTAGATGGAGTTTGGCAGATTATCTGGAGCAAGGTTACAGAAACTGTTGTTGTCTATGCTATAGAGGAAACTCAGGGTGTTACTAGGCCAATGGAAGAGGGAGTTGAAGAGCAAGAGGGACAGGACAGAGCTAGTTGGAAACCACCACCAGAAGGCTGGATTAAAATTAATACTGACGGAGCTGCAAAGGGCAATCCGGGTAGTGCCGGAATTGGAGTGGTTTGCCGAAATCATGATGGATCAGTGCTATATTGGGAACTGCAAGGCTTGGGAAGAGCCACAAACAATGAAGCAGAAGCCATAGCTATTAAATCCGCTTCTATTTGGGCAGTGAAATAGGGCCACAGGAGGATCATTATTGAATCAGACTCTCAAATAATGGTTGGAGCTCTTGATTGCATGAGAAACTTTGCTTTGAAAGCATGGAGGTTGAGAATTCTTGTCTCTCAAATTAAGGAATTATGGAAGGAATTAGATGATGTGATCCCTGTTTATGTGAGTCGAGATTTAAACAACGCGGCCGACTTCCTGGCTAAGATGGGTGCTGAGAAGGAGGCAGGGGTTCAGCTTCACAGTGATATGGCTATTGGGGATGAGGTGATCAGGCAGGGTCTGGAAAGGTCCTTGAACAAATGATCAAAGAAAAAGCAAAGGGAGGGAAGTTGTCACGATATCACGACGTGTTGCGCCGTCGCGGTCGCTAGAGGGAAGTTGTCGTGATATCGCGACATGTTGCGCCGTCATGGTCGCTGGAGGGAAGTTGTCATGATATCGTGACATGTCGTGATATCATGACATGTTGCACCATCACGGTCACTGGAGGGAAGTTGTCACGATATCGTGACATGTGCGACATGTCGTGATATCGCGACATGTTGTGCCATCGCGGCCGCTGGAGGAAAGTTGTCGCGATATCGGACATGTCACGATATCGTGACATGTTGCGCCATCACGGCCGCTGGAGGAAAGTTGTCGTGATATCGCGACGTGTTGCGCCGTCGCGGTCATTGGAGGAAAGTTGTCGCGATATCGCGACATGTTGCACCGTCATGGTCGCTGGTGGAAAGTTGTCACGATTTCGTGACATGTTGCGTCATTGGAAAGTTGTCATGATTTCGTGACATGTTGCACTGTCGCGGTCGCTGGTGGAAAGTTGTCACGATTTCGTGACATGTTGCGCCATCACGGTTGCTGGAGGAAAGTTGTCACGATATCGCGACATGTTGCACCGTCGCGATCGCTGGAGGAAAGTTGTCACGATTTCGCGACATGTTGCGCCATCGCGGTCGCTGGAGGAAAGTTGTCGCGATATCGCGACATGTTGCACCATCGCGGCCGCTGGAGGAAAGTTGTCGCGATATCGCGACATGTTGCGCCGTCGCGGCCGCTGGAGAAAAGTTGTCGCGATATCGCGACATGTTGCGCCGTCGCGGTCGCTGGAGGAAAGTTGTCGCGATTTCGCGACATGTTGCGCCATCGCGGTCGTTGGTGGAAAGTTGTCGCGATATCGCGACATGTTGCGCCGTCGCGGTCGCTGGAGGAAAGTTGTCGCGATATCGCGACATGTTGCTTTTTCACGGCCAAAGGCGAGAAGGTGTCGCGATATCGCGACATGTCACGTTTTTGGGACCAGTTGCATCATCTGTCCATGTCGATCCCCTGCTAGCTAGTTATTGATTTAGGAGATTTGGCTCCATTGCAAGTCTTCTTCTTCTATTGTAAGTTTGTGTTCTCTTTGAATTCGGCTGGGAAGAGTCTCTTCCCATATTGTAATTGATCTTTGTTTTAATACAAGTTTTTTCAAAATTTTCAAAAAAAAAAAAAATTAATTTAAATAAATTAAAACCTTTGCCAACATTTATAACTTGCTCAATGGACCTTGTCAGGGATATCTCTCTTTTTTATAATTTAGAACCTTGTTATTTTTCATCTCTTCCTTTTACCCAAATAATATAATATTAAATATTATAATAGTATTATTTATTTTTAAGCTTGCTTCTCTTTTCGTGGGTCTTCAACCTATTTAGCCTCTTTAGGCATATAATATCAAAAATAAATATTATACCCTTTTCTTTTAAAAATTTTCTTGCCTTTTGGAAAATCATCCTTTTGACATCAATGACAACAAAACTGGACATAAAACCTCTTGACATCAATGACAATAAAACTTGCTCAAATTTCCAACAATCTCCCCCTTTTTCATTGATGGAAACCCTTTTTTCTTTTAGCATTCCGTTTACCTTTATCCAATTTTGCTCCCCTTGAGAAACTACTCACCCTGACCGAATGCTCTCCCCCTAACTAAAATCTCTCCCCTTTTGATATCAATGGCAAAGGGATAACTTTGGGGCTAAATATAAGACTCTAGCTCATCCCCCTCCCCACCTCCTCTCCTTGAGGTGATTAATTTTAGGATGGTAGTATCTCTACTCCTAGCATACAATACTCTTTTTCTTTGTCCACCTTCTTCCTCAATTTATCCTTCTGATTCTTTTGAATATCCCTGCTCTTGCTTGTCTCTAGAAATTTTGTTCTACACCACTTAGCCATATGTCCAACATTATTTCACTTATAAAACTTAACATTGTGTTTCCTAGAAGATGCAAATATATTGAAGTTCCTCCTGGTGAAGCCATATCCATTCCTATCATGAATCTTGCAATGAATTACTCTATGACCAAAATGATTACAAGAGTAACAATGCCCTAGAAAAAGATACCCATTTCTGAAATTTCTCTTAGTGAAAACATATTCCTTCTTTCCATGTGTCCTACACTGCATAGAATTGTGAATCATTACATGAGAAGCAACATCCTTTGAAGAAATCCTTCCTTGAACCCACTGGTTCCTTAGTCCTTTCTTCCCTATGATATTTTTTGTTCCTTATTTGTGCATTGTTTCCTTCCTTGGTCAACCTTCTATTTTTCAACTTATCCTTATAAGTATAAATTTATTCTTCACTCTCTTCTTCTAAAGCTTCTTCTTCTTTGGATCTTGATATTGAATCATCTCCTTGTTATATTTTTCCCTCTTCAAAACCAAGTCATTGTTTGATGAAGATCTTTGTACACTGATAATATTATACAAGGTCTTTGAGCTTCTTCCAAACTTGTGTAGCTTGTATTTAGCCTCTTTCACTTCCTTCCTTATTTAAACTACCTCATGATATAATATTTCACATTATAATACTTTTGACTCTAAATTTTCTTTAAATATCCTTGTCTTAGATATTGAGTTTGTCAGATCTTGTATAAGTTTTCCCTTCTCTTCATCATATTCTTGAAATTGAAACTTGAGTTTTGAGTTATGCTTTCTTACCTTTATTAATTCATTAAGAGTAGAAATAAGCTCTCCTTCTATATCAACTAATCCTTCCTCTTCACTTTTTTATCCTTCCTTTACATCTTTGTCTTTAATGTCATCTTCATACTTTTCAGACTTATCTTCAATAGGAGCACTTCCTTATTCCTCTATTGCCAAGAAGAGAATTTCTTCTTCTATATCTTCAGGAGCATCTTCATAATCTTCTTCACTATCACTAAACCCATTCTTTGTATAATTATGTTCAAGATGACCAAAGTTACCACAAATAAAATATTTGAGTATTTTTGGTTCCCTTTTAGCTTCTTTTCCAACATATTCTTTCTCTACTGCTAGAAATAAATTTTTTCTTCTTCATTATATGAGGATCTTCCATCACTTTCACTTGAAATCTTGCTTGTATTATCTGCATAGAAACTTCTCTTATGTATTTGGAAAAACTTCTTTACTTGCTTGCTTTGTCCATCCATGCTTTTCTTTCTGGATTTCCCGCTTCCCTATTCTTATGATATTGTTTTTATTCACCACTATTGCTTTCGACTTTCGTATAGTTAGTTTCATAATGAACATATTTACCACAATTGAAAAACTTTACTCGTTTCATACCTTTGTGCTTTATTTAATTCCTCTTGTTCCTTCTACGGTAGTTAGCTTCCTCATCACTGATTGAATCATCACTTAAAACAAGTTTCATATCCTTTGCTTTCTTTGTTGCTTTGAAATCTGCCTCCTTCTTTGGGATAGGATCCTTTACTATTCTCATCTCATATGTTGTAAGTGTTCCTTGCAACTCATCCAAAGTTAGATTTTCAAGATCTCTTGTTTCTTCTATGGCTGAAATATTTCCATAAAAACTCATAGGAAGTGACCTTAGAACCTTTTGAAAAACATCAGATTCTTCAACTTTAAACCCAAGTCCTCATAGGGAGTTAACAACATCATCCACATGAAGTAAGTATATAGCAATATCTTCCTTATCCTTCATCTTCAAATATTCAAATGTTTTCTTGTGATTTTGCAACTTTACCATCTTGACCTTTTTATCTCCCTCATATGCATTCTTCAACTTAGCCCATATCTCTTTTGTTGATGTGTAATGCATAACTTTTACAAATTATTATTCATGTAATCCACCCAAAATTTCATTCATTGCCTTTAAATTATACAGGTGTAAGAGCTTACCATATTTATTTGTAGGAGGAGTAGTTGGTGGTGTGTACCTATCCTCAACTGCTTGCCATCTCTCAATCCCTTGTGTCATTAGGTAAATCTTCATTCTTACACTCCAGAATGCATAATTGTTCTCATCGAACAATGGTGCCTTATTTTCTAAAGCTCCACTCTTAGATGCCATTTATGTTCCTATAAAATCTTCCTTCAAGCTGTTAAACTCTTTTGAATGAAACCGCTCTGATACCAATTGAAGAATATAAGCTTATACTGAGATGGGTGGTGAATAGTATAAGATCAATTTTTACTTTTCTTTAATCAATGGTAATATTAAAAAAAGTAATCAAAGCAATGCATAAATAATCACACACAATAGAGACACCAATTTAATGTGGTTCACCCAATGTGGGCTACTCCATAGAGAAAATATTTCCACTAAAATTTTCTCAACAAATATCTTGGGAATCACTTCCCTATTACAATGTTTATGGACATCTATCCAAAGGAGACACCAATCCCCTAATGCTATAATTTGTGGATCTATCTCCACATAAGAACTCTTTCCCATTTTATTTGGTTTGTAGAACTTTGATCTAGGAGAACTCTTTCTCCTTAACTAGTTTGTGGATCTCTCCCCACAAAATAACTCTATCTTCCTAGCTGGTTTATGGATCACACTCCATAGGAGAACTCCTTATTCTTGCTCTAGTTTTTGGAACTCTATCCATAGGAGAACTCTTTCTCCTCTACTCTATATGGTTCTCTTCTAGAAGACTTCTACCTCCACTGTATTGGATTATGGATCTCTCTCCATAAAAGACCTCTGTACTCTATGCCCTGGCTAATGGTTCTCTATCTGCCAGAGGTTGTTATCCTCTACTCTGTCACCTCTAAATCTTGCTCTAAAATCTACTCAAACTCTTTTTAAAATCTACACTAATCACTATCCTCAGTCTAGTACAAATATGCTAAAACTCTATCTTAGGTCTAGCACAAATCTACTCATAAATCTGCACCAAACTCTATCCTCAAATTTTTCCTCAAGCCTTAACACAAAGCTTGATAAAATAACCAATAAACTCTGTTTAAATTTACCCCAAGCCTTAACACAAAGCTTAAACAAATCAATCAATCAACTCTACTCAAATTTTCCCCAAGCCTTAACACAAATCTTGAAAAAATCAAACCTACTCTTAATGTTGTCTCAAGTCTTCACAAGACTTGCTCACATCTACCCACAAGTCTTCACCAAGAATTTCTCAATATTCTCTCAAGTCTTCTCTAAGACTTTTTCAAATCTATCAACAAGTCTTCACCAAGACTTGCTCAATCTACTCTCAAGTCTTCTCTAAGACTTGTTCAAATCTACCCACAATATTTCACAAAAGCTTACATAAATTTGTCCTTAATATTTCACAAAAGCTTACTCAAATCTATCCTTAAGTCCCCTTAAGGACTTTCTCACTTTTTCTCACAAGCTTTCACAAAATCTTTCTCAATTCTATCCTTAACAATATCAAATCTTGCACACAAAACACCACTCAAATATCTTTCAGAAAACCTCTTTTCAATCAAATTCTACTTGCTAATATTTATCTCAAATTCAATCATTCAAAAGTTATCACAAAGGTACTTAATTTATTTTGTTATTCTAGCACAAATGATTCTCTCTCTTTATCCCAAAACTTCTCAAAACTCATTTAACAATAACAACCTAGATTTTTCTCAAAAATCTATCTCAAGGATTTCCAAATCATTTAACAATAAGATGAATTCAAGCGATTTGAAACTTTGAAACTTTGGAAATTTGGCACCATAAATATTTAAATTAAAATTCTAACCTTAGGTTAAAATATTTTAATTTAAATAAATTAAAATCTTTGCCAACCTTTATAACTTGTTCAATGGACCTTGTCAGGGATATCTCTCTTTTTTATAATTTAGAACATTGTTATTTTTCACTTCTTCCTTTTGCCCAAATATTATAATATTATTATTTATTTTTAACCTTGCTTCTATTTTTTTGGGTCTTCAACCTTTTTAGCCTCTTTAGGAAAATAATATTTAAAATAAATATTATACCCTTTCCTTTTAATAATTTCCTTGCCTTTTGGAAAATCAGCCTTTTGACATCAATAACAACAAAACTAGACATCAAACCTCTTGACATAAATGAAAACAAAACTTGCTCAAATTTCCAAAAATATCCCCCTTTGTCATTGATGAAAACCCTTTTTTATTTAAGCATTCCTTTTACCTTTTTCCAATTATGCTCCCCCTGAGAAACTGCTCCCCCTAACTCAATTCTCTCCCCCTTTGACATCAATGGCAAAGGGACAACTTTGGGGCTAAAGATAAGACTCTTAGCTTAGCCCCATCCCCACCTTCTCTCCTTGAGGTAATTAATTTTGGAGTGGGAGTATCTCTAATCCCAACATACAATGCTCTTTTTATTTGTTCACATTCTTCCTCAATTGATCCTTATGATTCTTTTGAATATCCCTATTCTTGCTTGTCTCTGGAAATTTTGTTCTACACCACTTAGCCATATGCCCAACATTATTGCACTTATAACACTTAATGTTGTGATTCCTATAAGGTGAAAATATCTTGAAGTTCCTCCTGGTGAAGCCATATTTATTTTTGTCATAAACCTTGCAATGAATTGCTCTATGACCAAAATGATTACAAGAGTAACAATACCCTTGAAAGAGATGCCCATTTTTGAAATTTATCTTAGTGAAACCATATTATTTATTTCCATGTGTCCCACACTGCATAGCCTTGTGACAAAACCTGTTACATGAGAAGTAACGTCCTTTGAAGAAATCTTGCCTTGAATCCATCGGTTTCTTAGTCCTTTCTTCCTTGTGATTTTTTTTGTTCCTTATATGTGCATTGTTTCCTTCCTTGGTCAACCTTCTATTTTTCAACTTATCCTCATAAGTCTCACTTTCTCCTTCACTCTCTTATTCTGAAGCTTCTTCTTCTTTGGAGCTTTATATTGACTCCTCTCCTTGTTCTCTTTTTCCATCTTCAAAACCAACTCCTATCTTGTTTTATGAAGACCTTTGTACACTGATAATATTATCCAAGGTCTTTGAGCTTATCCTAAACTTGTGTAGCTTATATTTAGAATATTTCCCTTCCTTCCTGAGTGAAGCTACCTCATGCTCTAATATTTCACATTCTAAGAATTTTACCTTTAACTTTTCTTTAAATCTCCTTATCTTAGATATTGATTTTGTCGGATCTTATATAAATTTTTCCTTCTCTTCATCACATTCTTGAAATTTAAACTTGAGTTTAGAGTTTTGCTTTCTTACCTTTCTTAATTACTAGAAAAAATAAGCCCTCCTTCTAGATCAACTACTCCTTCCTCTTCACTTTCTAGTTTTTCCTTTACATTTTTATCTTTAATAACATATTTATACTTTTCAGACTTATCTTCAATATGAGCACTTCCTTATTCCTCTATTGCCAAGAAGAAACTTCTTCTATATATTCAAGAGCATCTTCAAAATATTATTCACTATCACTAAACCCATTCTTTGTACAATGATCTTCAAGATGACCAAAGTTACCACAAATAAAATATTTGAGTATTTTTAGTTCCCTTTTAGCTTCTTTTCCAACATCTTCTCTCTACTGTCGAAAATAGAATTTATTCTTCTTCATTATCTGAGGATCTTCCATAACTTTCACTTGAACTTTTTCTTGTCTTATCTGCATATAAAATTCTCTTATGTCCTTGGAAAAACTTCTTTCTTTTCTTTCTTTGTCCATCCCTGCTTTTCTTTTGATACCTGGATTTTCCTGCTTCCTTGTTCTCATGATCTTGTTTCTCTTCACCACTACTGCTTTCAAATTCTATTTAGTTAGTTGCATAATGACCATATTTACAACAATTGAAACACTTTACTACTTTTATAAATTTGTGCTTTCCTAAATTCCTCTTGTTCCTTCTACCGTAGTTAGCTTCCTCATCACTGATTGAATCGTCACTTGAAACAAGTTTCTTATCCTTTGCTTTTTTTGCTAATTTGAAAGATGCCTCTTTCTTTGGGATAGGATCCTTTACTATTCTCATATCATATGTTGTAAGTGTTCCTTGCAACTCATCCAAAGTCAGATTTTTAATATATTTTGTTTCCTCTATGGCTGAAATCTATCCATCAAACCTCATAGGAAGTGAGCTTAGAACATTTTGAAAAAGTCATATTCTTCAAATTTAAACCCAAGTTCTCACATGGAGTTAACTACCTCATACACACAAAGTAAGTATGTAGCAATGTCTTCGTCATACTTCATATTCAAGTCTTCAAATGTTTTCTTGTGATTTTTCAACTTTACCATCTTGACCTTTTTATCTCCCTCATATGCATTCTTCAACTTGTACCATATCTCTTTTGTTGATGTGCAATGCATAAATTTTCACATAATACATCCAAGATTACATTCATTGCCTTTGAATTATACAGGTGTAAAAGCTTACCATATTTATTTGCAGGAGGAGTAACTGGTAGTGTGTACCCATCCTCAACTACTTCCCATGTATCAATCCCTTGTGCCATTAGGTAAATATTCATTATTACACTCCAAAATGCATAACTATTCCCATAAAACAATGGTACCTTATTTTCTGAAGCTCTACTCTTAGATGCCATCTGTGTTCTTGTACACTCTTTCTTCAAGATGTTAAAATCTTCTGAAGGAACCCACTCTAATACCAATTGAAGAACACAAGATTATATTGAGAGGGGGTGAACAATATAAGACCAAATTTTAATTTCCTTCCCAAAAAATATTATCCAATATAATTAATGGAAATATCAATAGCAAAAATAAAAGCAATGCACACATCATCACACAATAGAGACACCAATTTAACATGGTTCACCCAATGTGAGATACTCCACGGAGAAAATATTTCCACTAAAATTTTCTAAGAAAATCTCTTGGGAATCACTTCCCTATTACAATTTTTATGGAAATTTGTCCAAAGGAGACACCAATCCCCTAATGCTCTAATTTGTGGATATCTCTCCATAGGAAAACTCTTTCCCATTTTTTTTATTTATGGAACTTTGATCCAAGAAAACTCTTTCTCCTTAATTGGTTCATGTATCTCTCTCCATAGAATAACTCTATCTTCTTAGCTGGTTCATGGAACACACTCTATAGGATAACTCCTTCTCCTTGCTCTGGTTTTTAGAAATCTATCCACAGGAGAACTCTTTATCCTCTCCTCTGGCTGGTGCTCTTCTAGAAGACTTCTGCCCCCACTACACTAGCTTGTGGATATCTCTCCATAGAAGACCTATGTCCTCTCTACCCTGGCTAATGGATCTCTATCCACTAGAGACTATTATCCTCTGCTTTGTCACCTCCAAAGCTTACTCTAAACTCTTTTCAAAGTCTATATTAAATCTACACTAAACACTATCCTTGGTCTAGTATAAATTTAATCCAACTCTATCTCATGTCTAGCACAAAACTGCTCATAAATATGCACCAAAATATATCCTCAAATATATCCTCAAGCCTTAACACAAAGCTTGATCAAATCACCAATCAAATTTATTTAGATTTACCCCAACCCTTAACACAAAGCTTGAACAAATCAATGTATCAAATATTCTTAGATTTACCCCAAGCCTTAACACAAAGCTTGAACAAATCAAACCTACTCTTAATGCTATCTCAATTATTCACAAGACTTGCTCACATCTACCCACAAGTCTTCACCAAGACTTGCTTAATTTGATCTCAAGTCTTCTCTAAGACTTGTTCAAATATGCCCACGAGTCTTCACCAAGACTTGCTTAATCTAATCTCAAGTATTCTCTAAGACTTTTTCAAATCTACACACACGTCTTCACCAAGATTTTCTCAATACACTCTCAAGTATTATCTAAGACTTGTTCAAATCTACCCATAAGTCTCACCAAGACTTGCTCAATCTACTCTCAAGTATTCTCTAAGACTTGTTTAAATATGCCCACAAGATTTCGTAAAAGCTTACACAAATCTGTCCTTAAGCTTTCACAATAGCTTACTCAAATCTATCCTTAAGTCCCCTTAAGGACTTTCTCACTTTTGCTCACAAGATTTCACAAAAGCTTGCTCAATTATGTCCTTAATAATCTCAAATCTTGCATACAAAACACCACTCAACTATCTTTTAGAAAACCTCTTTTCAATCAAATTCTACTTGCCAATATTCCTCTCAAATTCAATCATTCAAAAGTTATCACAAAGGTACTTAATTTGTTTTGCTATTCTAGCACAAATGATTCTCTCTCTTTTTCCCAAAACTTCTCAAAACCCAATTAACAATAACAACCTAGATTTATCTCAAAAATTTGTCTCAACAATCAAAATATGATGTTCCCATACCTCTTTTCTTTTATGGAGATATGTCTTCAAAACCTATTTCACTCATAACCAAATCCTTTTGCCAATTCTAGGTTAGATAGCAACAATCTATCTCAAAATCTCCATAAGAATATTTACCTCAAAAAATATTTCACCATACAAGAAATACAATAAAATGTCAAGTCACAAATACACCTTATTACTCCTTCACTTTCAAAATAATATCCAACACATATAAAAAATTAAGTTCCTTTTTTACACCTTATAATATCCTTCTATTTCAAAATAATATTCAACACACATAAAAAATAAATTTCCTTTGTTTACACCTTATAATCTCCTTCCTTTTCAAAATAATATTCAACACACATCAAAAATAAATTTCTTTTTTTACACCTTATAATATCCAATACTTAGTTTAATTTCTAAGCACACAGATAAAATTTTTAATTAACACCCCTTATGAATTCCTAATCAATTTCATTTATTTTTATTTCATGATTTCAAAGCCTCAAATTCAAATCACGTATTTGAAGCACATTAATTAAAATGCATACCTTTAATATTCTACCTAAGAAAAATATTACACAAGTCTCAATGACCATCGCTCAAGCTTGAACCCACGATCTAAGCCATCATAATTCCCTAGCACAAGGCTAGGCTACCTCTTGGGCTACATGCCCGCATGAAATCAAATGTCCATGAATTTGTATTTAAAGTCTACCTTATCTGAATATGAAAATTTGGTTTACTCTCTTGAAAAACTACTCGGAGGGATTTGTAACTGAAACCTTCCCTTCACAAGCACCTTAGCAATGTTCTTCCTACCACCTGCACTACCTAGCACTATGGGATATGTCTTTTGATCCAGGTGAGTTTCAACACAAATTTACCTCCTTTGCCTTTAAGAATCACAAACGTCTTCTCCATTTTGAAATTCAAGTGCTCAAATTATCTCTTTACTTAGGCATTAGAATATCTTATACTTTGGAAATTTAAAATAATTTCCTTTAAATACTCTTTCCTTTGGTTTAAAACACGTGGGCCATATCTTGCTTTTGAATTCGAGCGATTTGAAACTTTGAAACTTTGGATATTTGGTGCCATAAATATTTAAATTAAATTTTTAACCTTAGGTTAAAATATTTTAATTTAAATAAATTCAAACCTTTTCCAACCTTTATAACTTGGTCAATGGACCTTGTTAGGGATATCTCTCTTTTTTATAATTTAGAACCTTGTTATTTTTTACCTCTTCCTTTTGTCCAAATATTATAATATTTAATATTATAATATTATTATTTATTTTTAAACTTGCTTCTCTTTTCTTGGGTCTTCAACCTTTTTAGCCTCCTTAGGCATATAATATTTAAAATAAATATTATACCCTTTTCTTTTAACAATTTCCTTTACCTTTTGGAAAATCAGCTATTTGACATCAATGACAACAAAGCTGGACATCAAACCTCTTGACATCAATGACAACAAAACTTGCTCAAATTTCCAAAAATCTCCAGCTTTGTAATTGATGGTAACCCTTTTTTCTTTAAGCATTCCTTTTACCTTTTTCAAACTCTACTCCCCCTGATAAACTGCTCCTTCTAACTAAATGCTCTCCCCCTAAATTAAATCTCTCCTCCTTTGACATCAATGGCAAAGGGACACCTTTGGGGCTAAATATAAGACTCTTATCTCATCCCCCTCACCACCTCCTCTCCTTGAGGTGATTAATTTTAGGGTGGGAGTATCTCTACTCTCAGTATACAATGCTCTTTTTCTTTGTCCACCTTATTCCTCGATTGATCCTTCTAATTCTTTTGAATATCCATAATTTTTCTTGTCTCTAGAAATTCTGTTCTACATGACTTAGCCATATGCCCAACATTATTGTACTTGTAACACTTAATATTGTGGTTCCTAGAAGGTGCAAATGTCTTGAAGTTCCTCCTGGTGAAGCCATATCCATTCCTATCATGAACCTTGCAATGAATTGCTTTATGACCAAAATGATTACAAGAGTAAAAATATCCTTGAAAGAGATGTCCATTTCTGAAATTTCTCTTAGTGAAACCATGTTCCTTCTTTCCATGTGTTCTAAACTACATAGCCTTGTGAAAAAACCTGTTACATGAGAAGAAACATCCTTTGAAGAAATATTTCCTCTTGAACCCATTGGTTTCTTAGTTCTTTCTTCCCTATGATATTTTTTGTTTCTTATTTGTGCATTGTTTCCTTCCTTGGTCAACCTTCTATTTTTCAACTTATCCTCATAAGTCTCACTTTCTCCTTCACTATATTCTTCTGAATCTTTTTCTTATTTGGATATTGAGATTGAATCCTCTCCTTGTTCTCTTTGTCCCTATTCAAAACCAATTCCTATCTTGTTTGATGAGATCTTTGTGCACTGATAATGTTATCCAAGGTCTTTGAGCTTCTCCCAAACTTGTGTAGCTTGTATTTAGAATATTTCATTTACTTCCTTAGTGAAGATATCTCATGCTCTAATATTTCACATTATAATACTTTTACCTCTAACTTTTTTTTAAATCTCTTTGTCTTAGATATTGAGTTTGTCAGATCTTGTATATGTTTTCCCTTCTCTTCATCACATTCTTGAAATTGAAAATTGAGTTTTGAGTTCTATTTTCTTACCTTTATTAATTCCTTAATAGCAGAAATAATATCTCCTTCTAGATCAACTACTATGTCCTCTTCACTTTCTAATTATTCCTTTACATCTTTGTCTTTAATAACATCTTCATACTTTTCAGACTTATCTTCAATAGGGGCACTTCCTTCTTCCTCTATTGCCAAGAATATAATTTCTTTTTCTAGATATTCAGGAGCATCTTCATAATTTTATTCACTATCATTAAACCCATTCTTTGTACAATGATCTTTAAGATGACCAAAGTTACCACAAATAAAACACTTGAGTATTTTTGGTTCCCTTTTAGCTTCTTTTCCAACATCTTATTTCAATACTGCCAAAAATAAAATTTCTTCTTCATTATTTGAGGATCTTCCATCACTTTCATCTCTTGCTTGTCTTATCTACATAAAAACTTCTCTTATGTATTTGTAAAAACTTCTTTCCTTACTTGCTTTATTCATCCTTGCTTTTCTTTTGATACCTAGATTTTCCTGCTTCCTTGTTCTTATGATCTTGTTTCTCTTCACCATTACTGCTTTCAAATTCTGTATAGTTAGTTCCATAATGACCATATTTACCACAATTGAAACACTTTATTATTTTCATACCTTTGTGCTTTCCATAATTCCTCTTGTTTCTTCTACCATAGTTATATTCCTCATCACTGATTGACTCATCCCTTGAAACATGTTTCTTATCCTTTGTTTTTTTTGTTGCTTTGAAAGCTACCTCTTTCTTTGGGATATGATCCTTTACTCTTCTCATATCATATGCTACAAGTGTTCCTTGAAACTCATCCAAAGTCAGATTTTCAAGATCTCTTATTTCCTCTATGGCTGAAATATTTCCATCAAACCTCATAGGAAATGACCTTAGAACCTTTTGACAAACATCATATTCTTAAAATTTAAATCCAAGCCCTTGCATGGAGTTAAAAACCTCATCCACACAAAGTAAGTATGTAGCAATGTCTTCCTCATCCTTCATATTCAAGTCTTCAAATGTTTTCTTATGATTTTGCAACTTTACCATATTGACCTTTTAATCTCCCTCATATGCATTCTTTAACTTATTCCATATCTCTTTTTCTGATGTGCAATGCATAAATTTTACAAATTATTCTTCACATAATTCACCCAATATTACATTCATTGCCTTTGAATTATACAGGTGCAAGAGCTTATCATCTTTATCTATAGAAGGAGTAGCTAGCAGTGTGTTCCCATACTCAACTTCTTGCCATGTCTCAATTCCTTGTGCCATTAGGTAAATCTTCATTCTTACACTCTATAATGCATAATTATTCCCATCAAAAAATGGTGCCTTATTTCCTGAAGCTCCACTCTTAGATGCCATATGTGTTCCTGTACACTCTTCCTTCAAGCTGTTAAACTCTTTTGAAGGAACCCACTATTATACCAATTGAATAATACAAGCTTATACTGAGATGGGGGTGAACAATATAAGACCAAAATTTACTTTTATTTCCCAAAAAATAATATCCAATATAATCAATGGCAATATCAATAGTATTAATCAAAGCAATGCACAAATAATCACACACAATAGAGACACCAATTTAACGTGGTTCACCCAATGTGAGGTACTCCACGAAGAAAATATTTCCACTAAAATTTAATAAATAAATCTCTTGGGAATCACTTCCCTATTACAATGTTTATGGACCTCTATCCAAAGGAGACACCAATCCCCTAATGCTCTAATTTGTGGATCTATCTCCATAGGAAAACTCTTTCCTCTTTTTTCTGGTTCATGGAAATTTGATCCAGGAAAACTCTTTCTCCTCAACTATTTCATGGATATCTCTCCACAAAAGAACTCTATCTTCCTAGTTTGTTCATGGATCACACTCCATAGGATAACTCCTTCTCCTTGCTCTAGTTTGTGGAACTCTATCCATAGGAGAACTCTTTCTCCTCTGCTCTAGTTGGTGCTCTTTTAGAATACTTTTACCCCCACTACAGTGGATTATGTATCTCTCTCCATAGAAGACCTCTATCCTCTCTACCCTAGCTAATGGATCTCTAACCACTAGATACTGTAGTCCTCTACTCTATCACCTCCAAAGCTTACTCTAAAATCTGATCAAATTTTGTCTCAAATTTGCACTAAACACTATCCTTGGTCTAGTATAAATATTCTCCAACTCTATCATAGGCCTAGCTCAAATTTTCTCATAAACTTGCACTAAAATATATCCTCAAATATGTCCTCAAGCCTTAACACAAAGTTTGATCAAATCACCAATCAACTTTATTCAGATTTACCCCAACCCTTAACACAAAGCTTAAACAAATCAATCAATCAACTCTGCTTAGATTTTCCCCAAGACTTAACACAAAGCTTAAACAAATCAAACCTACTTTTAATTTTGTCTCAAGTATTCATAATACTTGCTCACATCTGCCCATAAGTCTTCACCAAGACATGGTCAATATACTCTCAAGTCTTCTCTAAGACTTGTTCAAATCTGCCCAAAAGTCTTCACCAAGACTTGCTCATTCCAATCTCAAGTATTCTCTAAGACTTGTTCAAATCTACCCACAAGCTTTCATAAAATCTTAAAAAAATACATCTTTAAGCTTTCAAAAAAGCTTACTTAAATTTATCCTTAAGTCCCCTTAATGACTTGCTCAATTGTGCTCACAAGATTTCACAAAAGATTGCTCAATTCTATATTTAAAAATATCAAATATTGCATACAAAACACCACTCAAATATATTTCATAAAACCTCTTTTCAATCATATTCTACTTGTAAATCTCTCTCAAACTCAATTATTCAAAATTTATCACAAAGGTACTTAATTTGTTTTGCAATTCTAGCACAAATGAATCTCTCTCTTTTTTCCAAAACTTCTCAAAACTCGTTTAACAATAACAACCTAGATTTTTCTCAAAAATATATCTCAAGTATTTCCAAATAATTTAACAATAAGATGCACAAAACTTGCTCATACATTTCCAATAGTTTTTATCAAACAATCCTTTTCACTCCAACTTATATTTTACAACATTCATTCCAATATTTCAAACAAAATATGATGTGCCCATACCTCTTTTCTTTGATGGAGATATGTCTTCAAAACCTATTTTACTCACAACCAAATACTTTTGCCAATTCTACATTAGATAGCAAATGTCTATCTCAAAATCTCCATAAGAATATTTACCTCAATAAATATTTCACCATACAAGAAATACAATAAAATTTCAAGTCACAAATACACCTTAATACTCCTTCACTTTCAAAATAATATCCAAAACATATCAAAAATTAAATTCCTTGTTTACACCTTATAATATCATTCTCTTTCAAAATAATATTCAACACACATCAAAAATAAAGTTCCTTTGTTTACACCTTATAATCTCCTTCTTTTTCAAAATAATATTCAACACACATCAAAAATAAATTTCCTTTGTTTACACCTTATAATCTCCAATACTTAGTTTAATTTATAAGAACCCAAAATAAAATATTTAATTAACACCCCTTATGACTCCCTAATAAATTTTACTTATTTTCCTTTCGTGATTTCAAAGCCTCAAAGTCAAATCACATATTCCAAGAACATTAATTAAAAATCATACCTTTAATATTATGCCTGCGAATTTTTTTGCACAAGTCTCAATGAGCAGCTCTCAAGTTTTAACCCACGACCTAAGCCACCATAATTCCCTAGACCAAGGCTAGGCTACCACCTGGGCTACATGCTCGCATGGAATCAAATATCCATGAATTCGTATTTAAATTCTACCTTCACTGAAGATGAAAATTTGCTTTACTCTCTTGCAAAACAACTCAGTGGGATTTGAAACTAAAACCTTCCCTTCGTAAGTTCCTTAGCCACATTCTTCCTACCACCTGTGCTACCCAGTGCTATGGGATATTTCTTCTACTCTAGATGAGTTTCCTCAATTGATCCTTACGATTATTTTAAATATCCTTGTTCTTGCTTATCTCTAGAAATTCTATTCTACACCACTTAGCCATATGCCCAACATTATTACACTTATAAAATTTTATTTTGTGGTTCCTAGAAGGTGTAAATATATTGAAGTTCCTCCTGGTGAAGCCATATCCATTCCTATCATAAACCTTGCAATGAATTGCTTTATGACCAAAATGATTACAAGAGTAACAATACACTTGAAAGAGATTCCCATTTCTGAAATTTATCTTAGTGAAACCATATTCCTTCTTTCCATGTGTCCTGCATTGCATAGCCTTATGACAAAACCTGTTACATGAGAAGCAATGTCCTTTGAAGTTTTTTTCCTTGAACCCATTGGTTTCTTAGTCCTTTCTTCCCTGTGATATTTTTTGTTCCTTATTTGTGCATTGTTTCCTTCCTTGGTGAACCTTCTATTTTTTAACTTATCCTCATAAGTCTCACTTTCTCTTTCACTCTCTTCTTATGAAGCTTCTTCTTCTTTGGAGCTTGATATTGACTCCTCTCCTTGTTCTCTTTTTCCCTCTTCAAAACCAAGTCCTATCTTATTTGATGAAGATATTTGTACACTGATAATCTTATCCAAGGTCTTTGAGCTTCTCCCAAACTTGTGTAGCTTGTCTTTAGAATATTTCACTTCCTTCCTTAGTGAAGCTACCTCATGCTCCAATATAGACATCTTCCTCTAACTTTTCTTTAAATCTCCTTGTATTATATAATGAGTTTCCAGATATTGTATATGTTTTCCCTTCTCTTCATCACATTCTTGAAATTGAAACTTGAGTTTTGAGTTATGCTTTCTTACATTTATTAATTCCTTAAGAGCAAAAATAATATCTCCTTCTAGGTCAACTACTCCTTCCTCTTCACTTTATGATTCTTCCATTACATATTTGTCTTTAATAACATCTTCATACTTTTCAAACTTATCTTCAATAGGAGCACTTCCTTCTTCCTCTATTGCCAAGAAGAGAATTTTTTCTTCTAGATCGTCAGGAGCATCTTCATAATCTTCTTCACTGTCACTAAACCCATTATCTGTACAGTGATCTTCAAGATGACCAAAGTTACCACAAATAAAACATTTGAGTATTTTTGGTTCCCTTTTAGCTTCTTTTCCAACATCTTCTTTTTCTACTACAAGAAATAGAATTTTTTCTTTTTCATTATCTGAGGTTATTCCGTCACTTTCACTTAAAATTTTGCTTGTCTTATTTGCATAGAAAATTCTCTTATGTATTTGGAAAAACTTCTTTCCTTGCTTGCTTTGTCCATCCCTGCTTTTCTTTTGATACCTATATTTTACTGCTTCCCTGTTCTTACAATTTTGTTTCTCTTCAGCACTGTTGCTTTCGGCTTCTGTATAGTTAGTTGCATAGTGACCATATTTACCATAATTGAAACACTTTACTATTTTTATACCTTTGTGCTTTCCTAAATTTCTCTTGTTCCTTCTGCCATTGTTAGCTTCTTCATCACTGATTGACTCATCACTTGAAAAAAAAAATTATCCTTTGCTTTCTTTGCTGCTTTGAAATTTACCTCTTTCTTTGGAATAGGATACTTTACTATTATCATCTCATATGCTATAAGTGTTCCTTGCAACTCATCCAAATTTAGATTTTCAATATCTCTTGTTTCCTCTATGACTGAAATCGTTCCATCAAACCTCATAGGAAGTGACCTTAGAACCTTTTGAAAACATTAAATTCTTAAATGTTAAACCCAAGTTCTCGTATGGAGTGAACAACCTCATCCACACAAAGTAAGTATGTAGCAATGTATTCATCATCCTTCATATTCAAGTCTTCAAATTTTTCTTGTGATTTTACAACTTTACCATATTGACCATTTTATCTCCCTCATATGCATTCTTCAACTTATTCCATATCTCTTTTACTGATGTGCAATGCAAAAATTTTGCAAATTTGTCTTTATGTAATTCATGCAATATTGCATTCATTGCCTTTGAATTATATAGGTGTAAGAGCTTACCATATTTATCTGTAGGAGGAGTAGCTAGTAGTGTGTACCCATCCTCAACTACTTGCCATGTCTCAATCTCTTGTGCCATTAGGTAAATATTCATTCTTACACTCGAGAATGCATAATTATTCCCATAAAATAATGGTATATTATTTGTTGAAGCTACACTCTTAGATACCATATGTGTTCCTGTACACTCTTCCTTCAAGCTATTAATCTCTTCTGAAGGAACCTGATTTGATACCAAATGAAGAATATAAGCTTATACTGAGATGGGGGGTGAACAGCATAAGACCAATTTTTACTTTTCTTTCCCAAAACATATTATCCAATATAATCAATGGCAATATCAACAACAATAATCAAAGCAATTCATAAATCATCACACACAATAGAGACACCAATTTAATGTGGTTCACCCAATGTGGGCTACTCCATGGAGAAAATATTTCCACTAAAATTTTCTCAAAAAATCTCTTGGGAATCACTTCCCTATTACAATGTTTATGGACCTATGTCCAAAGGAGACACAAATCCCCTAATTCTCTAATTTGTGGATCTCTCTCCATAGGAGAACTCATTCCTCTTTTCTATGGTTCATGTAACTTTGATCCAAGAGAACTCTTTCCCCTCAATTGGTTCATGGATCTCTCTCCATAGAATAACTCTATCTTCCCAACTAATTAGTAAATCACATTCCACAGGAGAACTCCTTCTCCTTGCTCTAGTTTGTGGAACTCTATCCATAGGAGAACTCTTTATCCTTTGCTCTGGATGTTGTTCTTCTAGAATAATTCTACCTCCACTGCACTGGCTTGTGGATCTCTCTCCATAAAATACCTCTGTCTTCTCTACCCTGGCTAATGGATATCTATCTACTAGAGACTGTTATCCTCTACTATGTCACCTCTAAAGCTTGCTCTAAACTCTATTTAAAATCTATCTCAAATTTGCACTAAGACTGTCCTCGATCTAGTATAAATATGGTCCAACTCTGTCTTAGGTCTAGCATAAATTTGCTCATAAATATGAACCAAACTCTATCCTCAAATCTATCCTCAAGCCTTAACACAAAGCTTGATCAAATAACCAATCAAGTCTATTCATATTTACCCCAAGCCTTAACACAAATCTTGAATAAATCAATCAATCAACTCTACTCATATTTACTCCAAGACTTAACACAAAGCTTGAAAAAATCAAACCTGCTATTAATGCTATCTCAAGTCTTCACAAGACTTTCTCACATCTGCCCATAAGTCTTCACCAAGACTTGCTCAATCTACTCTCAAGTCTTCTCTAAGACTTGTTCAAATATACCCATAAGTCTTCACCAAGACTTGCTCAATTTTCTCTCAATTCTTCTCTAAGACTTATTAAAATATACCCACAAGTCTTCACCAATACTTTCTCAATCCACTCTCAAGTGTTCTCTAAGACTTGTTCAAATATTCCCATAAGTATTCACCAAGACTTGCTTAATATAATCTCAAGTCTTCTCTAATATTTGTTCAAATATTCCCACAAGATTTCATAAAAGCTTACACAAATCTGTCTTTAAGCTTTCACAAAATCTTACTCAAATCTATCCTTAAGTTTCCTTAAGGACTTGCTCACTTTTTCTGACAAGCTTTCACAAAATCTTGCTTAATTCTATCCTTAACAATATCAAATATGAAGAGCATATGGAGAAACATATTGGGAAGAAGGTTGCAAATTATATGTGGCAGGATATAAATATCAATAAGTGGAAACACATTAGAGTATAGGGTTTTGAAATGAAGTCTGAAGAGCTTTATAACATTTTAACTCAGAAAATTATTCCTTCTGGAGAGGATGAAGATCACATTGTTTGGGCTGAGACTAAAAGTGGTGACTTCATAGTTAAGTCTACCTATAATTTGCTTCTCAATGTGGAAGGTCAACAATTTCAACCAAGTTTGGTTTGGATCAAAGGTTTAATTCCTAAAATATCCTTTTTTTCATGGTTGGTGATTCAAGGAAAAATCCTCACTATGGACAATATGTTATCCAAAGGTATTTTTATTGCTAATTGTTGCTACATGTGCATGGCAATATGGGAGACAACCCAACACTTGTTTTTGGAGTGTCCGATAGCGGAGTCCATCCTGGATGAACTTTTCCAAGCCTTTAGGATCTCGTGGGTTAAGCCTGCTCTTATATCCGAAGTGTTCCATCAATGGCCTCAACCCTTTGTTAGCCTAAAAATTAAGTACCTATGTAAAATCTATTGGCATCATTTTCTCTGGCAGATTTGGCTAGAAAGGAACCATAGAGCCTTTAAGGATACCATTCACAACCCAAAAACCATCCTCAATAGGATTATTGTCTTTGTGAAAGAAAACCTTAGCACCTTAGTGGATGAGAACCACTCAATTCCTCCCCAAGAAAAACAATTAGCTTGAGCCTTAGGTATTGAGGACAAACCTTCCATTCCTTTGCCCAATCCTAGAAATGGGATTTCTTGGGAGCCACCCCCCAGGGTTGGTTTAAACTAAATTTTTATGGTGCAGCCAAGGAGAACCCGGGAAGAGTTGGAGCTAGAGGAATAATCAGGGATCATCAAGGAAATCTGGTCAAGGCCTTCGTTGAACCATTGGGAATCAAAACTAATAATGAAGCAGAAGCTAGAGCCCTTTGGAGAGGGTTGCAAGTAGCCCAAGTAACTCAAGGTAACTTAATTATTGAATGTGATTCTATGAACATCATCAACCTATTAACCAATGGCAAAAAACCTCCATGGAGAATCGAGGGAGTCATCCATGAAGTGAGGATTCTTTTTGCAAAAAGACAGAATAGGAGGGCTCGTCACGTGTATCGTGAGGCCAATAGGTCAGCTGACAAATTAGCCAACATAGGTGTTGATGTTGATAGTTTGGTGACATGGACACAAGGTGTGCCACGTGAAGTGGAAAACATTATTAGTCATGAAAATAAACCTACCCGTTAAGGAGAAAGATGAATGGGTGTTCTTTCCCCATGGAGCTGGTAATAACTATGGGGTTTCCCTCTAAATCATACCAAATTGGAAATGAATGTAACAGGGTGTAAGCCTTGGAGGATTTCGATAGAGAATAGGAAATGGGCAAGCAATAGGTTTCACAAGTGCAAAGTTCCAAACTTCAATTTCCTGTCAATGTAAGTAATGTTTACAGTTATGTTTAGGTATGGGTGTGCCTTGTTAGTAAGGTTTTGTAGGGTACTCAACACAAGTTATGGTAATAAAGTTTCAAGGATGACTAGGATCTACAATCTCAGCAGAATGTTGGATATTGTAATAGGTTTTGGGTTAACCTGCAAAATCCGGTAATTAATGAAGACTTTTATTTACCAAAAAAAAAACAATCTCAAATATGGTATACAAAACACCACTCAACTATATTTCAGAAAACCTATTTTCAATCAAATTCTACTTGTCAATATTTCTCTCAAATTCAATCATTCAAAAGTTATCACAAAGGTACTTAATTTGTTTTGCTATTCTAGAAAAAATGATTCTCTCTTTATCCCAAAACTTCTCAAAACTCATTTAACAATAACAACCTAGATTTTCTCAAAAATCTATCTCAAGGATTTCCAAATAATTTAACAATAAGATGCACAAAACTTGCTCATACATTTCCAACAATGTTTATCAAACAATCCTTTTCACTCCACCTTATATTTCACAACATTCATTCCAACATTTCAAACAAAATATGATGTCCATACATATTTGCTTTGATGGAGATATGTCTTCAAAACCTATTTTAATCACAACCAAAATAGCAATATTCTATCTCATATCTTCATAAGAATATTTACCTCAAAAAATATTTCACCATACAAGAAATACAATAAAATTTCAAGTCACAAATACACCTTATTACTTCTTCACTTTCAAAATAATATCCAAAACATATCAAAAATTAAGTTCCTTGTTTACACCTTATAATCTCCTTCTCTTTCAAAATAATATTCAACACATATCAAAAATAAAATTCCTTTGTTTACACCTTATAATCTCCTTCTTTTTAAAAATAATATTCAACACAGATCAAAAATAAATTTCCTTTGTAAACCTTATAATCTCCAATACTTAGTTTAATTTCTAAGCACCCAAAATAAAATATTTAATTAACACCCCTTATGACTCCCTAATAAGTTTCAATTATTTTCCTTTCATGATTTCAAAGCCTCAAAGTTAAATCATGTATTCCAAGCACATTAATTAAAAAACATACCTTTAATATTCTTCCTATGAAAAATATTGCACAAGTCTCAATGACCAACACTCAAGATCGAACCCATGACCTAAGTCACCATAATGCCCGACTGCCACTTGGGCTACACGCCCGCATGAAATAAAATATCCATGAATTCATATTTAAATTTTACCTTTGTTGAATATGAAAACTTGCTTTACTCTCTTGTAAAACAACTCGATGGGATTTGAAACTGAAACCTTCCCTTTGCAAGCGCCTTAGCCACATTCTTCCTACCACCTATGCTACCCAAAACTATGGGATATGTCTTCTGCTCTAGGCAAGTTTCAACACAACTCTGCATCCTTTACCATTAATACTCACACACGTCTTCTCCCTTTCAAAATTTGAGTGCACAAATTATCTCTTCACTTAGGCATTATAATATCTTAGGCTTTGGAAATGAATAATCATTTCCTATAAATACTCTTTCCTTTGGTTTAAAACACATTGGCCCTCTCTTGCTTTTGAATTCGAGCGATTTGAAACTTTGAAAATTTGGAACTTTGGTGCCATAAATATTTAAATTAAAATTTTAACCTTAGGTTAAAATATTTTAATTTAAATAAATTAAAACCTTTGCCAACCTTTATAACTTGCTCAATGGACCTTGTCAGGGATATCTCTCTTTTTTATAATTTAGAACCTTGTTATTTTTCACCTCTTCCTTTTGCCCAAATATTATAATATTATTATTTCTTTTTAAGCTTGCTTCTCTTTTCTTGGGTCTTCAACCTTTTTAGCCTCTTTAGGCATATAATATTTAAAATAAATATTATACCCTTTTCTTTTAACAAATTCCTTGCCTTTTGGAAAATCAACCTTTTGACATCAATGACAACAAAACTAGACATCAAACCTCTTGACATCAATGACAACAAAACTTGCTCATATTTCCAACAAATATATCCCCCTATAATAAGTTGGACCAAACCTAATCCTTTCTAATTGTCCTTGATATACAAATACAAGTTGATTTATAATTGCATGATATATTCTAGGGCAAGCACATAAATTATACCAAAATTGGTGGCAAATGTGTTATTTTTGGACTATAAACCCATGAGAAAGAGGGTGGTGTAACTAAATGATAGTGTGGTCCAAATATTAGGACTGTTAGAAGAACTTTCACTCACTTTGTATGCCTATCCAAGCCTAATAATAACACAAGATATAACAATAACTGATCTCCCTACATCTTTTATCATCTACTTATCAAGAGATTTTAATGGTAAATTAGGAGGATATTTGTACTTAAATTGGTCTCTCATGGTCTATAATACTTGATAAGGGACTAGCATAAATATCCCATCAAAGCCACTCTACTTGCATCACATGGACCACTTCTAGATATTTGGGGCTAAACACCTATTAGATTCTCATGTCAAAATAAGAGTGGTCTAGGTTTGAGGTTTCTTTTGATGAGGTTCATACCTTCATTCTAGATGATTAAATGGATAAATGGTAGGTCTAATTTTGGGGATTTAGTACTACTAAAATATATGGATCTATAGGCGTGGGCTAAAGCTCAAACAAAAGCATAATTTTAACCTTTTTTGGGTCATGTAATAAAAAAAGTGTGTTAGGTTATTTTTTCTAATAATTTTTTTTCCTCAATTTCATTATGCAAGATTAAATACTTTTGAAATCATTATACCCCTCAATATATACCAAATTCTTATACTAAATTATTTGAACCATAGCTTGCACCATTTACAAATACTCTTGGCAAAGGTCATGTGAAGAAATTTTGATGATCATTTTGTGCCAATATGAAAGCTCCACTAAAAGAATGATTAAATTTCAAATATTTACGATTAGTAAACACAATAGGAAACTTCTGAAAAAATAATAAAATCCAATACTTCAATGATATAGGTCAACAAATTGCATTAATCCTTGTAAACCACAAAAAATAATATTAATTATTTATTTTCAAATAGGTTGAATCCCAATGCAATTTTGAAGGTGTTATAATGGTAACAAGTATTGATAGAGGTCACTCGATAAAACCAATTTATAGATTATATTCAAATTGATGAGACAACACTAACATTGGTCTTTTTAAGGTGAAATGAACTCACACAAGAGATTGAGCAATAATGAACAAGGAATGAATCAACCTCATAATGTATGAGGATCTTTTGGAGGCAGCTCCATAGGAGAGAAGAATTGATCATGCAAGGTGGCAAGCATCCTACCACAACCTAAAAATATGGGCTCGTAAATGCATGGAAAATAAAAAATATGGTGAAATTCTAAAGCCACAAGGAAACCTTCTACAAAGAACAATTTTTCCATTCATTTTTGTCCTTACCAAATCTATATCACTTGAAAGTTTTGTGAGCACAAGAGATCATTAAAGAGGATAGTTGTAGAAATAATGTAAAAGAACGAAAAGGTATAGGATTTTAAAATGAGCATCAACTAGAATGAAAATAAGAGAGTGAAAATTTTTGCTATAGCTTCTAATACTAGTGGTTCCAAATAAAAGGTGGTCCATTTATCATAGGCTCTGAAAGTTGCTATGCTAGCTTATTACCTCCAACATTGAAATATTGAAAGACCTAGCTACAAACTTCTTGGAGCCAAATATTCTAAAAAGGACAAAAAATCAAGGGAATATGCATGGAAAATATTCAAATCCACCCAACTTATAAGCTTCAAGTCAATAATTTAGAGCAGCTATTTGGCACAATACCTAGGACCTAAAGTGCACCACTACTATAAGTTAATGTTTGCTTATGTAGAGTGTTACAATACCAACAATCATGAAATAAAATCCCTTAATGGAAAATTTAAGATGGATATTTTTGGATATTTTGTTTGGTAGATGTTTATCTTATTGATAGAGGAACATCACATTAACATAGAAAATGGCACAATCTTCTGATGAAATCTCAAACAAAATCAAGATAAAATTCTTGTGCATCAAATGCAAGGGTCTAAGCACAAATTAACCAGTGTTAGAGGGTCCTCTACCTATTAATATGTTTGAGGAGAGTACAAAATATATTTTTATTACATTGGATTTCATATTTATATTGAAGCATGATAAAAGTGTGGTCTTTGCCCAATTGGGTATTCTATACAAGATGAAGCATGCATCTAGGTATGAGAAGATGATGTTATAATTAACTGATCTCATTTCTAAACAAATAAATGAAGGTTAGAGTCAATTTTTAGCCATATATGTGATGGGTTTCATTAATCCACACTTTATTTATTTCACTTTTAATTGGTCAAATCCAAGGTGGTGTCTAGAGGTTATATGTGCTAGGAATTTTTTGATGGTAAAGGTTGTTGGTAGGGGCTTCCTACAATTTATACATGTTGAAAGTAAATGTTCACAAAGTCTTAAACTAATATTGTAGAAATAAGAATGAACTCAAAAAGAAAGATACCAAACTTAAATTAATCAATCCCACTACAGTTTTAATATTAAATCACAAATAAAAAATTAAGCTAAGCTCACACTGAAGAAAAAGTAAATGTATATATTGTAATAAAAACTAAACATAATAATTTGATAAAATGCTAATCTATTTATCTTAGGAGAAATATTTTAGAAAATGAAATAATTGAACATAAAATATTTTACAAATATGCATGAATTAGAACACAATGAAAAATAAAAACAAATTTAACAACATAATGTAATGGACACTCACAACATACACATTATAGTATTATGGAAGATGATAACAATTATTAAAAAACAAAATAAGGAAATTATAAAACAATTATTATAGAACATAATAAGGAAATTATACTATGGCATACATTCCAACACAATAAACAAATCCTTCCCCTCCATGTTGGAGCAGGCCCAGGTGTCATGGAAGAAAAGGAGTGTTAACTCAATAAAGGATTAATATTTTGTAAACTCTTCTTACTCTTAAAATTAACTCATACAAGTATTCTCAAACAAAAAGACGAAACACAAAATAGTTTTAACACTCAAAAATTTAAACTAAAATTATGATTAACTATTAACCTCCTAAATAACACATTTACCATTATTTATAGTCTAACAATTTATAAATTACCTACTAACTAATGGTAAACAAACAAGATATTTTATTTGTT